>CM042480.1:38119040-39319040 GCA_023621385.1 Quercus gilva
TATCAAATAAAACTATCATAAATATTCGTAAAGCATCAAATAAAGTAAATGCCTACAATGGAGTCTATAGAAACATCCGGTTGTTGAAAGATTCCAACTTTCTACAAAGTGAGCCTCAGATACAAAACAACTACACAGGATTCGGGGATTAATTAGCCTAGCCCTAAAGACAAGAGGCTTAAGCCTTGGTTTATTGTTGTAGAGAAGAGCCGTGCATGAGAGAGAGAGAGAGAGAAGAGCCGTAAGTGTATGAGAGAGTGAGAGAGAGAAGGTAGAAGACAGGAGAGAGATTTTTGTTTGTAGATACCTGGTTTGGTTTGGTGTGGTGACTTGGGACTGTTGCAAACTTTGCAGCAGCCTTAAACCCTAAGCAGAAGAAGAAAGACAAAACAGTCTGCCGTAGGCGGTAGCTCAAGAAAACAACCGGTTGTTAAATAATATAATATATATTAGACTTTGGATTGGGCTTGTAGTGTAGACTTGAGAAAAGCCCACAAAAGTAATATTTATGAAAAAGTTTGGCCCAACCCATAACTAATCCCATGTGAGATAAAAGACCCTAGTATAGTAGTAGCATTTTAGAACTCCAAGGTGTCAATACTAGAGCCCAGCTTGGCACTCCTTGCTATTCAGCCACACAAAACTCAGTTGTCAATGGGGATGACAACTATTATAGTCGTTCCACTCCACCCCCATGGAACAACCTTTCCAACCTGAACCCCCAGCTGACCACGAGCTCATGGTGTATATTATATATATAATTTCGTATCTGTTTGAAACTCTTTGCCGTCAAGCCTCCTTAATTCTCAACCTCTCCCAACTCCCAATCTCGCATGGCTTCTTCTTAGTTCTTAATTCTGAGATCAACAACCGTGCTTTAAAGCCAAACCACTAAAAAAAGAGATAATAGTCCGTGGCTGAGATCTCAACACAACCGGCCATGGTCCGGGTAGGCTACGACCCCGTTATCCTTCATTCCACTGGGGGAAGATAAGATAACCGGCTGCTCTGATAAGCCAGCCGATCAGGCTGAGTTGAGTCAGCTGTGTTTAGGGTCACCTCACCAGTCTGGGTTGAGCCAGACTAAATAGCCACCACCCAACACCCGGCTCCAGCTGAGTTAATACCCCCATCCACGTTCCATTACATTGATGCTCCGTTTGGTTACAGACACTCACTACAGTGTCCGGCGATCTGAGAAAGGTACTATCACGTTTATGAATACAGCTTTTTATTCATTCCTGAGCAGTGTGGGATTTCGTCTGTTGAATTTGTTTTGAAATCACTCACTCTGTTCCTTGCGAATGGTCCTGGTTGAATCCGAAGTTGTCGGCTGCCACAATAATTAAGGATCTGGTTGAGGAGGTGTGGAAGATGAATTGGCCAGAGGCTGTGATTATACATATATTTGCGTATGGGAATAAGTGAGGTATAGGGTTTTTGAGGAAATCTGGATCTGACGGCGAGAAAATACAAGTCTGGGAATTATAGATAAGTAGGCTCAATCGCGCTATCTCAGCTCAATAGCTGAAGCATGATATCGGACTAAACTAACTATGATTTGGGTTTTGATTTGAACTATGCCGTTGGCCTGTTGCGCTATTATTATTATTATTATTATTATTGTTAATCTTGTTAATTTAGTGGGCTCTTTTTATTTTTAGTAAATTTAGTGGGATTCTTCTTTTAAAAACTGGGTTGATTAACATGAACTCTAGAGATTTAAAAAGTAACTATATTATAGAGTTCATTATCATAAAATCTTCACTTTATTAATTAAAAAACTATTTAAATTGTACTACATTATCAATATTTTTTAAATAAAAAAAATATATATAAACACACATTTTATTATCAGTGATTTGGTAGAGTCTTTTGGCTAAATATTGTGTAAGTTGAAATTTATTCGCCAATTGTATTACCGAAATATTTGCCCAATTTTTGGCCCAACTAACTTGACCGAAATTGACCTGACCAACTAACTTGATCAAAATTGATTTGACTGAAATAAGGAGAGAGAAAAAAAAATTGAATTGTGGCAATGTCATTACCGAAATAAGAGAGAGAGAGAGAGAGAGAGAGAGGAAAAAAAAAGGTAAATTGTGGCAATCTCATTATCAAAATAGAAGAGAGAAAAAAAAAAATAATTATGGCAATCTCATTGCCGAAATAAGAGAAGAGAGAAAAATAATAATTAGAGGAGAGAGAAAACAAAAAGTTGAATTGTGGCAATCTCATTGCCTGTGAGAGAGAGAGAGAGAGAGAGAGAGAGAGAGAGAGATTCAAAGGAAACTTTGCACAATAGTCTGTGGCTATTTTGATCCTTCCTAAGCTCCCCTTTTTTCTCTTGAGTTTTCTCTCCAAATTAGGGAGATAGCATTTTAATGGGTATAGGAGAAAACATTCAGACCCCATCAGTTTTTTCCCTTAAAATCTACCTAACCAAACACCCTAAAAAAATAATTTTCTCTCCCTTTTTCTCTCTCCCCCCCTCTTTTCCATCCTCCCTAAAATTCCACCCAACCAAACATAGTCTAAATTTTTATGATCTAAGCTACTAGGTTTAGAGGTTTATATATGCATGCAATATCATATCCAAGAAGGGTCTTGAATATTCTTATAAAGTAGTTATTTGCAACTATGTATTTTGTTGGTTTTTATTCCGTGCCAAATTTGATTGTAATTGCATTCAATCTTTTGTACCCTGTATTTATTGTGGGATTTGATTGTAAAGGTTGTGTGTTAGAGAGAGAGAGTGTGAAGCCTCAAGCAATTGAAGAATGAAGTGTTCTCGTGGGTAGCTCGCGACTTAGCATCCCGCGAAGTAACTCATGTGCCATGCACATGCTGGAATGCGAAGAGTCAGGCCAGATGGAGATAGCTGTGTCTCACGAGTATCTTGCAGATAAGGCCTTCTCGCGAGACACCTGCGAGACATTCTGTTCTGCTAGCCTGTCCATTATGATACACATTTTATGTGCACACACTATTTATACCCACATTACTCACAAATGTTGAAGAGTGCTTTTGAGAGAAAACCCTAGCTAAACACATTGAGAATTAAAGATTGTCATACCCACAATTCTCTACACACTTGCTTATGGTATTTCCTCAACTCCTACCTCTCCATTTCCATACCATTGAAAGGTTGATAACCCAAACACTTACCACACATTTTGAGAGTGTCAAGTGACATTTTGGTGCTACTGGGAAGTATTGGAAGAAGCCAAGGATGGCAGATGCAATATGGAGCTTGTTGTGGGATCCGGAGAACTAGACAAGACACGGTTCCGAGAAGCCTTGTTGGAGTAAGAGCTTGGAGGGTTTTGGTACATCGGGTAGATTAGGCTTGGAGGGTCTCTTGCTAACCCATGTATCCCAACTGGTTGTCTAGTGGATAGATTTCTACTTGGAGGGCGGCAGAGAGGTTTTTCGCCAAGTTCTTCGGTTTCCTCTTCGATAACACATCAGCGTGTTATCTTGTGTTTGCATCCTTCTTCCCTACTCTTTTACATTCCATTATATTGCTGTGTTACTTAGTTTATGGATTAGAGTAGCTTATTTATTTATCCGCTCTCATTTATACTATTCCGCACTTAGTATTAAGTTAGTGTAAAATCTATTGAACCATAATTTTAATTTGGGGGTCTAAACAGCTCTTGTGTTTTTAACACATTTTCGAGCTTAGAATTTTGACAACAGCTTCAATTGATTTCACTCCTTAGTTTGGCTTGAAACTTGAATCGAATGGGTAGCACCTCCTTGGATCAATTGGAAAATAGCTTCGGAAGTTTTCTGTGATTTTTGGAAATTTTGGCAAATTAGCAGTAAATCTCTGATAATTTTGGAGTGAAAATGGAACAAAGGTTTTCCTTGTGTCAATTTTATGCTAGAGAAGTCATAAACTTAAGGCTTTTAAGGGGGCATTGCCGCCACTTAATGGCTCTTTTTCCCAAAGCTCTCTAAAAAATTTCTATGTGCTTTGAGAGGGAGAGGACTCCTCTATTGATAAATGAAGAAGAAGAGCCAATAAGCGGCAGCAATGATGAATTAATTCTGATTGGATCTTAATTGATTACAATTAATTATATGTCAAAATCTCATTGGTTTAAATTTTAGAACAATAATGTAATTAAAAGTATTGAAAAAAATTCTACGAGAATTATGACTTTTGAATTTTTATTAGTGTCCTTGAAATACATATAATTGATTTGAATTTAAAACTTCTAAATATCCTTGGATTAAATCCAATTAGTCAAGAGTTTAAAACATTGTTTCAAACTCATAATTATCTTTTCTCTCTCTCTCTATATATATAAAATAGGATTAAATCCAATAGGCAATCACTAAAGAGTTTAAAAAGTTGCTTCAATAATATTTAGTAAGAAAGGCAAAATATAAGGCAATACCTGGAGTAACCAATTTCTTCCCCATCACATCTAGCCAGTAGGCTTAAATGAATGGATAGGATTTTTTGGGTATTATATAATAGGACCTATATAATTTATATCATTCCTTGATAAATTTAATTTCCAAATTCAAAAAAAGATGTCATTGTCAAATTAGACACTTCATTTTAAAAAAACAAATATATGAGATTTATTGGTTCTAACAAGCTTCTAACAATGAGATTTACTACTAGTGGGACTGGACCACTATTTTGAGAAGAGAATTGATATGTTCACAACATTTTTAAAATATTTTTACAACAAATCCTAAATGGCAGGTTGTTACTGGTTGTTATTGTTGGAGAAAAAAAGTAATCTTAGTGTTAGGTTTAAATTTGAACCAATAACAACTAACCACTTATAGTTTGTTGTGAAAATATTGTAAAAATATTGTGGATGTAGTACCTCTCTTTTGAGAAAGCTCATTGTTACAAGCTTCTAACAATGATAATTTTGTATTACAATACTTTATACATTGAAACAAATATCATATATCCTTAAATACATTAATTTCTTTCCATTTAAAAAATTTTATTTATTTTCATTTCCTATTTGTAATAAAGGAAATTTTCGTTTGTAATGCATTTTCAACCAAATTTATGGCTTTGGTTTCTAATTTGAGTAATTTCTACTATAAATTAATTAATAGCTTTTTAAATTTCACTTATTTCTATTTTAAATTGTTCTCTCTTTTTTTCTTTTTTCTTTTTTGGATAGAAAAGATAGAATATTATTATTGAGTAAAAACCATAGAAATACGACATTAACTAGTCGCTAACCCATGCGATGCACGGGATAGTTAAATAAAATGACAATTAACCAACATCACGTTAATGTAAAAGAATTAGTGAGAGACTGATTTGCCCACCAAGAATTTAAAAGAAAAAAAGATTGATATAATAAAATCTAAGAAATTTAGAAATAGAAAATTGGGTTAATAATATGCATATTATAGAATCTCCAGATTCTACTTCAAAACCAAACAAAACCCTTCAAATTCAAAAAATTCATATATAATATACCAAATAAAAATTTACCACACCTTGGGTTGGAAGACATAGGTTACAATTTTGATTTTTCTCCAAAAAATAGAGATGCTTCATCTACTGTATACAATATAAAATAATTATTAGAAATTTCAACCCAAAAACCAAACCCACAAAAATACTATCAAAATATAGAGATTAACCCAAATACTTAGAAGAAAATAAATTCTAAACATAACAAAATAATAAGATATAATGAAAATTTCAGACACATATGAAAGCAAATAAAAAAGACAAAACCTACGTTTTTTTTTTTTTAGTTGAGTTTCTCTCCTTCTTATTTTTTTAATTTTAAAGTGAAGTTAAATTTAGGATTTTGAGATGGTAATTGCTAGGGTTTTAAGGAGAGAAGAGAGAGTCCTACTAGGAGTCTAAACAATTTAAACAATTCAAAACATGGAACATTATCAAATTTATAACACCTAATTCCATTATCTTCTACGTTGAATCCAAACAAATAATTAATTGAAATTAATCCAAACAAATAATTAATCAACAAAAATCAAAGCTTTAATAGAAAAACAAAAAATCACATGAATCCAAATAAAAATTCTCAATAAAGCAAGAACATATAAAAATTTACCACACCTTGGGCTGAAAGACATAGGTTGCAGCTTTGATTTTTCTCCAAAAAATAGAGATACTTCATCTGCCATATACAATATAAAATAATTATTAGAATTTCAACCTAAAAACCAAACCCATAAAAACACTATCAAAATATAGAGATTAACCCAAATACTTATAAGAAAATTAATTCTAAACATAATAAAACAATAAGATAGAATGAAAATTTCAGGCACATATGAAAGCAAATAAAAAAAGACAAAACCTACGGTTTTTTTTTTTTTTTTTTTTTTACGTGAGTCTCTCTCCTTCTTATTTTTTTAATCTTAAAGTGAAGTTGACTTTAGGGTTTTGAGATGGTAATTGTTAGGGTTTTAAGGAGAGAAGAGATTTTGGTATTTTTACGCAAAAAATGTTATTTTAGGTCTAGGTGATTTATTTCCTTGTTTTTAGGCTCTTTTAATGTTTTTTTAGGTCAAATTTGGTTCCTATTATGGTTAGGTATTAATTAAGGCTTATTTTAAAATATATTTTATTGTCCATTAAGTTTTATGGAGCCCTTAAATAGGCCTCCAAGTTTGTATACGTTTTTCAATATTATTGTTATAAGATATAAAACCTAAAATAAAAAGAATCAAAAATAAAAAGAAAAAGAAAATAGTGATGACGTGGAAAATTGTGAGAGTTTCAAAAGTTTCGGTTTTATATATATATATATATATATTTTTTATGCAAAAAACGTTATTTTAGGTCTAGGTGATTTATTTCCTTGTTTTTAGGCTCTTTTAATGTTTTTTTTAGGTCAAATTTGGTTCCTATTATGGTTAGGTATTAATTAAGGCTTATTTTAGAATATATTTTCTTGTCCATCAAGTTTTATGGAGCCCTTAAATAGGCCTCCAAGTTTGTATACGTTTTTCAATATTATTGTTATAAGATATAAAACCTAAAATAAAAAGAATCAAAAATAAAAAGAAAAAGAAAATAGTGATGATGTGGAAAATTGTGAGAGTTTCAGAAGTTTCAGTTTTATATATATATATATATATATGAAATAAAAAGCTTACAAAAGCCAATACAGGTAACTGAGGTAAGTATGACAGCAAAACGAAAATAATAAATTGTTCTCTTTTTAATTGTTCATGTAAGAATTTTATGAGCTTAATATTCATAAGTTGAAAATCCCAAAATGAATTCAACCAAATTTTTTTAAAAAAATTATATTAATCGGTTTGGTCGGGTTGACCCGAACCTGACCCAAGACCCAAAATAAACTTGAGTCTTTGGCCCAAGCCTGACTCGATCATCCATTAGACCCGCCCAAGACCTTTTGGGTCAAGTGGGCTAGGTCCATGCTCAGTGCTACATGTTTCAGTAAATAAATAACAAAATCTATCTAGTTTGATGTTCCTCGAAACCCAGCAATTTCGACTTCATTCAAATGTTTATGGACATATGTCTTAGGCACAGGCACAAGGTTTCCTCTATGTTTAAATTCAACTGAACCATTCATTTCCAATAACAATTAGTGTACACTAATTCAAATCAAAAGTTAATTGGAACATGAAGTAGTGCAAAATAAAAATAACTCAAGTTATGTGGCAATTGATGCACCATGTTAATTCAATGCATTTGGCAAGATGATTCCACAAACGAGAATTAACAAGTCAATTGAAACAATATGTGTAGATTATTGCATTCCACATTATGTTTTTCGGTACATGTAGCTAGTATTCAACAATTACTGGTTATAAACAGGATTTTCAAAAAATACTTTTCATAAGCTTTAAGAAGTCTTTGCAATTAATGTAAAAAAATGTAGTCATTAAACTATTTTATTTATATAAAATAAACTTTCATCAACCAAGAGAGAACAAGTTTTTTTTCATAAGAAACATATAAATAGAAAAATTAACAATATATATATTGTAAGGACCAGATTTGAGTCTCTAGCCAAAATTAAGGATGGACTTAGGCCCAAAAAGTCCAATACAATGAATTTGTAGAGAGTGGGTTGAAAAACTAAACTTTAATGAGTTAGACAAAAAGTAAAGTGGATTAAGATGACAAGAAAATGAAGATTGACTAGTTTAATCTTAAGAAAACTGTCATCGGCACAGTCCGAGGAGATCAGTTCTGATATATTGATTCTCAAATTGGATTACAAGTTCAGTTCTTGATTGCTCAGTGTTTTTCTTTCAATTTCTCGATCCCCCTTTCATCAGGGGTCTTTTACATTATATATCTCCCTTTGAATGATCTTGGCCCTCACTTGTTGGTCGTCCAAGCTATTACTTGAGTGCTTGTTCAATCGGACACTCTCACAGACCCTATGTGAGTTTGAGCGACCAAAGCAACACTGTTTAGGAGTTTTTTCCACATAAATGCGGCCAAAGAGTTAGCTGCAGAGTATTCAATGCGGTGATAGCAGCTTTTTATCAGATATTTCTCAGCTCCTATTTTGTCCCGTATGTTAACAATGTATATCCTTATCAACAGAACCTTCAGAAATGTCGCTCTGTATAGTAGAACTCACCTTCTGACCCCTTCTTCGTTTAACTGAGAAAATAGTCCTCCTCGGCCTACCTCTCCTAGCTTTTACAGTCGTAACTTGCTCGTGAAATTCAAAGCTTTACTCCTTCCTTAATGTTAATCTATTCTCGGACCACTGTGCCTCCTCGAACAAGGTCCAAGGTCCAATATATATTTGGGCCTGCGTCCCCACACACACACACACACATATATATATATATATAAAGTAAAATAAAAATGAAATGTAAAGAAACATGGTAGTAGTAACCAGAAAAGAACTTGAGTCTCTACATCACTCACCTTTAAATAAAATTCCTGCATATCAGGAAAGGCTTTCAGAAGAAATGTCATCTTCAGGAGGTGAAATTCCATATCTCCATAGATTAATAGATGGCATATTTTAACCTTCCTGAAGAGGGTTATATCTGTCATGCTCTTCGGTATGCACTGTATCAACGCACAGAAATACGCTGTCAGTGCTAAAATTACCAACAAGCTTTCACATAAAAAAAGTAAAACAATGTTAAAGTTCTTTATTATTATTTTTTTTTTTCTCCTTTCATTTATTATTCATGTACCAAATCAATTGTGGAGTTAACAGTTACTGTCCTCAAATTGGAAATATCCTTTGCAAGCTGACTGAAGATATATTGCACGTCTCTTCCCTGGTTTACTGTGAAATTCACTGTTCGTAGCTTGGGAACTCCAATGAAAGAAAATTTAATATGAGGACCTTTATATATAAAATATTGGAGATTCATAGCAGACAGCTCAAGTTCCTCCACCCCAGAACAAGGAGGAAATATGTAACAACCTCAAATAACGTAATGAACCAAGAATGCTTAATTTAAGAGGAAGGCCACAATCAAAGAAGTGCAAAATATTAAGGTTCAAACAACCATGAAAAATGCTCTGCAACTCATGTATGTCTAAGGATGTATTATGTAATGAGAGTTTTTAAGCAGCTGAATTGGCTGACAGAATTTGGTGCCAACAGACATCCTACCAAGCTTAGAGTCTTTAACTTGCACTCTGTACCTTGAGAAAGAAGCTCACAACAAAACACATAATTATCAATTTGTTCTCTGTTAATGTATATTATGTTATGGGCTTTAGGCCCAGCTAATTTACTTGTATAGCACACTTGTACTTGTATTACACTTTACTTGTACCGCACACATATGCTTACTTGTACCGCACACATATGCCTCTTATATAAAGGCATCGCATGTATATTCCTTCTTTATGAAATACAATACAATCATTCAGTATTTCTAACATGGTATCAGAGCCACTGCTCTGACCTTTCTTTTAGCAATCTTGTCTCTTTTGGTGTTACTCCACCCTTATCGCTTCCGCCATCACAACAGCCACTGCAGCCACTCACCGTTGAACCTTCGACATCTCTCAGCCGTTGTCCTTAGGTTCCAGAACTGCAGCCGCCGTCGTTAAG
Organism: Quercus gilva; assembly: GCA_023621385.1. Taxonomy (NCBI): domain Eukaryota; kingdom Viridiplantae; phylum Streptophyta; class Magnoliopsida; order Fagales; family Fagaceae; genus Quercus; species Quercus gilva. The sequence continues at coordinate 38,129,087 of CM042480.1, forward strand.
GAGTCCCGCACCACATAGACCACTGCAATCACTGTCTCCGTCGTGCATCTTGCTCCGATAACGTTTTTGCAGCTACCACCGTGATCGTCTCGCCTCGATCTACGCATTCGTGGAAGTCTCGCAAGCATCGGAGCCTGCACGCGCTCTCACACGCCACCTGAAGAAGACGCGCATCAGGCACGTGCCCTCACACGCCTCCCTCAGGTCCTGCTGACGTCATCCGTGACGTCATCTTGCCACGTCACCTAGGGCTGACGTCATCATCCACTCATCTGCTGACGTCACCCACCACAGCTGACATCATCGTTGACCGACCGTTGACTTGACCGTTGACTAGCGTTGACTTTGACCGTTGACCAGCATTGACTTTGACTGTTGACTTTTCTATAGGGTTGACTTTTTACAGTCCAGGTTCTCCTTATCCAGTTTTTCGCGTAGATTTCATTTTTGCGGTCTGTTTTTGCATATTATGTTTTTAAATGGATAAAAATGATGTTTTTCTTCCTCGCCCCATCAATACTGTATTGGAGGGGAGCAAGAATTACTTATCTTGGTCTCAAGCTATGCGCAGTTTTCTTAAGGGTCACATGCTTTGGCAATACTGTACTAGTGCAATTACCATTCCTGTCAAGGGAGCAAGTGAAGAAGATGCTGACTTCCTTGGTCGCATGATTGAATGAGATAGTCACAACCACATGATCCTCACATGGATTCGGAACACTTCCATTCCTTCCATCTCTAATCTGTTGGGCAGCTTTGATGATGCAAAATCAGCATGGGATATGTTGGGCAAAAGGTACTCCACTACTCACGGATCCATGAAATATCAGTTAGTAGTTGAATTGCATCAACTTTGACAAGAACTAGGGCAATCCATCAATGACTACTATGATCAGCTTCGCTTCATTTGGGACCAAATTGACCTTTCTGATCCAATTTGGGCATGCTCAAAAGATGCTCAGCAATATGCTACAGTTAGAGATGAATTTCGTCTCTATGAATTCCTGATGTCACTTCACAAGGACTTTGAGCCCATCCGAGGTCAGCTTCTTAATCGCAGTCCTCCTCCCTTTCTTGATACTGCTGTAAACAAGTTGGTTAGAGAAGAAGCTTGGCTTGCAACCCTTCAAGCCCAGAATAAGTTCAATGTTTTGGCTATTACTCCTTCTGCTTCTTTCATTGAGCAACCTCAGCAATCAGGTGATTCCTCTGGCTCTAGCAATCGTCACAAGCAGACCAACAAGAAGTTCTGCAATTATTGCAAGCGTCCTGGCCACACCATTGAGACTTGTTACCGTCGCAACAAATCTACTACTGCTGTTGCTAATATTGAGCCTACTCCACCGATGCCTTCCATTCCAGCTGAGTCCCAGTCTTCTGGATCCACTATCAACCTCTCCCCTACTGAACTACAGGAGATCATAGCTCAGGCTGTTCGTATGGCTGGTAATGCATCTCTTTCCACTGCTCTCTCAATTCTGCCTGGTAACTCTCAAACTTGGCTTTTTGATTTTGCTTGTTGCAATCACATGACACCTTACTCATCCTTATTCTCCAAACTTGACCCTGCACCACATCCTCTTAATATTCATATAGCTGATGGTTCCACCATGCATGGGAATAGTCTAGGTTTTGTTTCGACCTCTAACCTCTCTGTTCCTGGGGTCTTCCATGTATCTGACCTATCCTATAATTTGTGCTCTGTGGGACAATTAGCTAAACTAGGATATCGCCTTATTTTTTACTATTCTGGGTGTATTGTGTAGGATCCGAGGATGGGGCAAGAGCTTGGGACCGGTCCTAGGGTTGGGCGTATGTTTCCCGTGGACAATCTTCATCTTCCACCTATTGCTCCTGTCTCTGTTGTTGCTGCAGTTGCTGCGGTTTCTTCCTTACCTTCTCTCGCACTTTGGCATTCTCGTCTTGGTCATGCCTCATCTACTCGGGTACAACAGTTAGCTTCTAAGGGTCTGTTGGGTTCTGTGTCCAAAGACAATTTTGATTGTACTTCATGCCAGTTAGGAAAACAACCAGCTTTACCTTTCAATAATAGTGAATCTATCTCTAATAGTATTTTTGAGTTAATTCATTCTGATGTTTGGGGACCTTCTCCTGTTACTTGTATTGGTGGATCTCATTATTTTGTTGTTTTTATTGATGATTATTTTCGTTATAGTTGGATCTTTCCTATGAAATCTCGTTCTGAAATCTTACCAATATACAGTAACTTTGCAAAAATGGTTGAAACACAATTCTCCAAACATATCAAAACTTTTCGTTCTAATAATGCTCTTGAATATACTAAATATGCTTTTCAAGCTCTGTTACATTCCTATGGCACTGTACATCATCTAAGCTGTCCAGGCACCTCTCAACAAAATGGTTGAGCCGAAAGAAAACTTCGTCATATTCTTGACACTGTCCGCGCTCTTCTTCTTTCTGCCAAAGTTCCTGCCCCATTTTGGGGTGAAGCCGCTCTTCATGCTGTTCATGACACTAATCGCATTCCAAGCACTGTCATCCATAATCAGACTCCGTATGAGCGCCTTTTTAGGTCACCCCCTGACTATCATTACCTTCATTCCTTCGGATCTGCTTGTTTCGTTCTTCTTCATCCTCATGAGCACAACAAACTTGAGCCTCAATCTAGACTTTGTTGTTTCTTTGGTTATGGTGAAACTCAAAAAGGGTATCGGTGATATGATCCTGTCTCTCATCGTCTTCGTGTTTCCCGTAATGTTGTCTTTTGGGAACACCGCTTGTTTGTTGAACTTTCTCACTTTCATTCTTCCCTAACTAACTCTTCTGTTTTAGAAATCTTTCCAGATGAGTCTCCTATTCCTTCTATAGATACTCTTGATCCTCCTTTGGACTTCTCTATTTCATCTCCAGATATTTTTGATGATTCTCCTAGACAGGTTGTAGATGAACAGGTTGATGACGAGCTACCCCACCTTGAGCCTAGGTCCCCTGCTCTTGCTCCTCCTGAAGATCCTCTACAAGACATTCCACCTCGCCACTCAACCCGCGTAAGATCCATTCCTGCACATTTACTTGACTATCATTGTTACACTACCCTTGCTACACTCCATGAGCCTCAAACCTTTCGTGAGGCCTTTACTGACCCTTTATGGCAGATTGCAATGAAAGAAGAAATTAATGCATTAACCAAAAACCATACTTGGGATCTAGTTACTCTCCCTCCTAGTCAGTCTGTGGTTAGTTGTAAGTGGATCTATAAGATCAAGACTCGCTTTGATGGGTCCATTGAGCGCTACAAGGCTCGTCTTGTTGCAAAAGGTTTTACACAGGGGTATGGGATTGATTATGAAGAGACTTTTGCTCCAGTTGCCCGTATTTCCTCTGTTCGTGCCCTCTTAGCTGTTGCCGCTGCTAGTAAATGGGATCTTTTTCAGATGGATGTTAAAAATGCCTTCCTTAATGGGGATCTGCATGAAGAAGTCTATATGCAACCTCCTCCTGGTCTTTTTGTTGAAACAAACAAGGTTTGTCACCTTCAACGTGCACTTTATAGCCTTAAACAAGCTCCACGAGCTTGGTTTACCAAGTTCAGCTCCACCATCTTTCGCTTGGGTTACACTGCCAGTCCTTATGATTCTGCCTTATTTCTTCGTCGCAATGATAAAGGCACCATATTACTTCTTCTATATGTGGATGATATGATCATAATTGGTGATGACCTCAGTGGCATTCAAGAACTCAAGGATTTTCTTAGTCAGCAGTTTAAGATGAAAGACCTTGGACATCTCAGCTATTTCTTGGGTCTTGAGATCACTCGTTCCACAGATGGTCTTTATATTACTCAAGCCAAGTATGCATCTGACCTTTTATCTCGAGCTGGACTCACTGATAGCAAGACTATTGACACTCCAGTTGAACTTAATACGCATCTGACACCCTCGGGGGGGAAACCATTATCTAATCCCTCTCTTTACAGACGATTGATTGGTAGCCTAGTTTATCTCATAATTACTCGTCCAGACATTTCTTATGCTGTTCATCAGGTGAGCTAGTATCTGTCTGCTCCACGATCAACTCACTATGCTGCTGTTCTGTGCATTCTACGATACTTGAAGGGCATTCTCTTCCATGGCCTTTTCTACTTAGCTCAGTCCCCTCTTGTACTTCGTGCATTCTCTGATGCTGATTGGGCAGGAGATCCCACTGATCGCAGGTCCACTACAGGTTATTGCTTTCTCCTTGGTTCTTCTTTGATTTCTTGGCGAAGTAAGAAACAGACTTTCGTGGCCCACTCCAATACTGAAGCAGAATATTGTGCTCTTGCTGACACCACATCTGAGCTCCTTTGGCTACGACGGCTTCTTAAGAATTTGGGTGTGTCCACATCCTCTGCTACTCCCCTTATTGTGACAACCAAAGTGCCATTCATATTGCTCACAATGACGTCTTCCATGAACGGACTAAACACATCGAGATTGATTGCCATTTTATCCGTTCTCATCTTGTCCATGTTGCTCTCAAGCTTTTCTCTGTCTCCTCCAAAGATCAACTTGCAGATATCTTCACCAAGGCACTTCCTAAGGGACGCACTCATGATTTGGTTGACAACCTCAAGTTGGTCTCACATCCACCTTGAGTTTGAGGGGGGCTGTTAATGTATATTATGTTATGGGCTTTAGGCCCAGCTAGTTTACTTGTATAGCACACTTGTACTTGTACTACACTTTACTTGTACCGCACACATATGCTTACTTGTACCACACACATATGCCTCCTATATAAAGGCATCGCATGTATATTCCTTCTTTATGAAATACAATACAATCGTTCAGTATTTCTAACATTCTCCATCCTGAACAAATAAGTAAAGAGTAAGTCGTTCTGCACCCATTCCAGTGGTAGATTTGATCCATTCATCAACGTCGTTTTTGTAGTCATTCCCAAGACAGAAAGAGACCACAAATGAGACTATCCTTGTACCCGCATGGAACTTCAGGAACTGATTTACAGCTTTTACAAATTTATCCTTTTCTTCTTCGGAGGGATCTTTCTTAAATCCTTAAAATTTACCATTTTCATCACATGATATATCATTTTCATTGTAGAGGAATATGTTTTACCAATTGAAGTGGAGTTTAGATCTGGATGCATTGACTCTTCCCAATCTATGTGATAATATGCTTGTTTTGACAGCATCCCTCAGTTTCAAATGTGAGAGAATGCAAGAAAGAATATCATCAGGCAGCTCACTGATGCGATCCCTTCTAGTACTACCAAAACCCTACACAATAACAATCAAACAAATTTCAGGTATTAATTAGAGCTTGCCCTAGTATAATGTTACCAAACCCGTTAAAGCCATTTTAATATAAACTTGGAGCAGGAGCTTCTCTGTCTGTCTTTCTTAATTGATGTTCTTCTTCTTTAATTCTATTCTATCAAACATCAAAATTTTACGCAATTGTTTGAGTTCCATTCAAGCAATTTATTATAATTGATGCCAAGGGCCATTCATCATATATTAAAATTTTATTATGAAAATAGGTGAGTGTTTTGTAATGATCAAACTAGTCCCACATGACAAAAATACTCGTGTGTGTGTGGTTTTATATCATGTTGCAACATCATCTGTAAGTGTAACCAAGATCCAAGCCAAAAGGTTCCAAGTCTGAATACACTGATTGACCAATTTCAAGCAGTATTTTCCTAGGGAAAGCATTGCTGAAAATGTGCTTTTAGCACAAGAAATTGTTAAGAATTATCATAAGGAGAAGGGTCATGCTACGTTTGCTTTGAAAATGGACATTACGAAGGAAAATGATTCAGTGGAGTGGCTCTTTTATTAAATTTTGGCATGACTTGTGGTGTGGGGGGCTTTCTTTAAAGGAGAACTTCCCAAAACTTTACAGCATTGCTACCAATAAGGATGCTTCAGTGGCAGATTTGTTCTCTTTCAAGGAATAGTTATCATTGGAATGTCAGCTTTGTTCAACTAGCGCAAGATTGGGAGTTGGAATTAGTCGCATCTTTCTTGGATCTTAGATCTAATCTATTCCGGTTTGGTGAGACGTAATGAAATGGATCAGCTTTATTGGAATCGTACTCCAAAGCAGACTTTTGATGTCAGCTCCTATTATAGGGCTTTACTTTCTATTGCCCAAATATCTTTTCCTTGGAAAATAATATGGAAGCCAAAAGTATCAACAAGGGTTAGTTTCTTCCTTTGGAGTGCGCTATGGGATTGATCTTAACTATTGACAGGTGTTGTATGTGTAAGAAAGATGAGGAGACTATTGATCATTTACTTATGTATTGCCCTATAGCTAGAGAGTTGTGGAATTAAAAGAGTTATGTGGTGCCAAATTTAAAAAGAGAATGAAGCCACGAACGCTTTCTAGAGAGGAGGAAGCAGAACTAGCCCGAAGTAACAAAAAGGTAAAAGATATCAATCATGCAGACTTCAGTGAAGACTCTAGGGAAGAACCTTGGCTGCATAGGGACTCTGGTCCGAACGCCCAAGGCAAGAAATCGTTCAGGGACAAACTCGTTGGGGAAATCCCAGGTGCTTTTGCAGAAGCTTTCGACTTAACGGACCAAATGGAGGAGGATCCCGACTCAGACGATGATGAGGTTGACGTTGGGGATTTAACTCGGGTAGGTGTGGTTGCTATGAAACTAACTATGGAGACTAAAAGATGTATCAGAGGTCCTTGGTCGAAAGCCATTATCATCAAGCTAGTGGGAAGAACGATTGGGCTTAGCTATCTTCAGAGCAAACTGATTCAACTTTGGAAGCCGACAGGCATAATGGACTGCGTTGATCTTACTTATGGCTTCTTCCTCGTTAGATTTTATTCTAAGGAGGATTTGGACAACGTGATAAAGAAGGGGCCTTGGTTTATTGGAGACCATTTTCTCTCCTTGAGAACGTGGGAACCATTCTTCAAACCTTCTGCGGCGAACGTTTCTCTTGTTGCTGTTTGGGTCAAGCTGAACGAGCTCCCTATTGAGCTTTATGAACTGGAGGTGTTGAAAGAAATTGGCGAGAACATCGGAAAGGTCCTGAGGATTGATTCCCACACCGCTATGGAGGCTAGAGGCAAGTATGCAAGACTGTGCATCCAAGTTGATTTAAACAAACCACTGATCAATACCGTCATCATTGGTCGGTTTGAGCAAGGAGTGATGTACGAAGGTATACAACGGTTGTGCTTTTCCTGTGGTAGAATCGGGCATAAAGCAGATTGTTGCCCTTACACCATCCGGAAGGAGAAGAACCCCTTGGCTGCGACGGAGGAAGGCCAGGAAAACCAGTCACGCAATCAGCATGCTGAGTACGAAGTTGGTCGTACTGCTGACAGGGGTGGCATGCCAAACGTGTGTGAGGAAGGGGAGCCTGAAGGACAGTACGGCCCTTGGATGGTAGTGCGTAGGAAGAGAAACGGCTCTAAGGGGGCTACACCTGGCAAAAATCTAGAGGGGACAGATGTACATGCTCGAAATAACTCATTCCCACCAGGTCCTAAGCTTTCGGGTACGATGAGTACGTCCGAGCCTGGGCCCATTCATAAACAAAACTTGGCTCGTGTAGATATACACTGCGGTCCAGAGGCCCAGCGAAAGAAAGGAGAGTCAGGCCAGGGGCAGAAGGTTGAAGGCCCAACATTTTTCGTTTGCTTCGGGTCGCAGTGAGTCCCTCCACGATGGGCCTTTGAAGTTCGTTGCTGCATGTAATTCATTAAGGCCTGCCACTTTATCCAGTTTGGGGCCCGAGCGTGGACTTTCGGCCCAACCTCTTAAACACTTCTCTTACTCAGTTAGGGGTAAGAAAGCCACTGCGAGAAGCTCATCCTTGTCCATAGCTAGCGCCGCTGGTTCCCAAATTACTGACAATGCCTTACACCTATTCTCCTTACCTCATTCTTTGACTCAGAAATCCGATCAGCTCCCTATCGCAACCTTCGTAGATCCAGCTTCCACCAAAACCGAGTTGGGTCTTTGCTCAGGAAGTAGTGGTTTTAGCGGTGATAAGAGCAAAAACCATTCAAGTAATGTCTCGGGTCCATTGCCAACGGAAGGAGGTGAGGAGGTTTAGACTCACCAACCTTCCAATGGGCAAGCCAATCTTGGAGCCCAACCTTCTCCCAGCAGTTTGAGTTTTAATAGTGGAAGAGGCAGAGAAGGGCATAGAACACTATTGCTGATGTGGATAGCATGGATTCTGAGGAAGGAGGAGCTTCTTCCTCCTCATGATGTTTGTCCCACTCCGATCTCGTTTTTATCATGAACGTCATTGCTTGGAATTGTAGAGGTGCGCTTAAGCCCTCCTTTCAGGAACACATTCATGATCTTGTTCATCAACATGATCCGGCAATTCTGGTGGTTATGGAGACTAAAGTGGGTGGAGCGAGGGCTAAGGAGATCACTGACAGATTGCCTTTTGATGGAGCTTTTCATACGGAGACCATTGGCTATGCTGGTGGGCTCTGGTTGCTTTGGAATTCCGACAGAGTAAGTGTGGAGATTCTTGCTAGTACAGAACAGGAAATTCACGCTGAAGTTAAGGTACGGTCCTCCAACCTGACTTGGATTTTCTCTGCTATATATGCTAGTCCTAGGAGTGAGGAGAGAGGTATTTTGTGGGATAACCTAACTAAGGTAGCAGAGTTGCACAAGCTGCCTTGGATCATGGCAGGGGACTTTAACGAGCCCCTAGTTGATGGTGATAAGTTTGGAGGCAGAGGAGTTAGTATTAATCGATCCCTTGCCTTCAAAGATTGTTTGGACAGATGCAGTATGGTAGATTTGGGGTTCTCGGGTCCGAGATACACTTGGACTAATAAAAGTGATGTGTCCAATCTTATCCTTGAAAGAATCGATAGGTTTTTTGTGAATCCGGACTGGTGTATGCTCTATCCGGATGCTAAAGTTATCCACCTCCCCAGATGTCATTCTGACCACTGTCCAATCCTTCTGGAGACTCTTCCTAACAGTTCTCTTCACCTCACGAGACCCTTCAGGTTTCAAGAATTTTGGTTGTCAGATGCTACCTTTCCCAGGGTCGTCTCTCAAGCTTGGAGCCGAAACTTGGATTTAGCTGATTCCATTGAGTGCTTCTCCAAGGAGGCCACCTTATGGAACAGGAATCATTTTGGTAATATTTTTCATAAGAAGAGAAGAATTATGGCTAGATTATACGGTGCCCAAAAAGCTTTGGCCAATAACCCGAGACCGGACCTCATTAATCTGGAGAGTCAACTCCAAAATGACCTTGAGGTAGTTTTGGATCAAGAACGAGACCTCTAGATGCTGAAGTCTAGGCTAAATTGGATGATTTAGGGGGATCATAACACTTCTTTTTATTATGTCTCTACCTTAGCCAGAAGAAAGAGGAATTTGATTGCTTCGGTTAAAGATGAAGGTGGGGTGTGGATCACAGAGGAAAGGGAAGTTATGGATTATTTTAGAAGAGGTTTCATGGACCTTTATACTACCTCGCAGGTGGAGGTTAAGCGAACCCCTCAGCCCATCAGGCATTGGCATGCGCAATTAACAAAGGAAGTAAGCCAGTCCCTGGCTGCCATGGTCACTCCTGAGGAAATAAAGGAAGCTTTATGGTCAATGCAACCTTATAAAGCTCCTGGGCTAGATGGTTTGCATGCAGGGTTTTTCCAGAGGTTCTGGATGATTGTGGGTAGCTCTGTGAGAGATGAAGTGGAGAAAGTTTTCATGACCAAGAAAATTCCAGAGTACCTCAACAATACCCATATTGTGCTGATCCCGAAAATTCAGGGGCCTGAAACCATTGGCAACTATAGGCCAATCAGCCTTTGTAACTCAATATACAAAGTGATTACTAAAGTTTTAGTCGCCCGGATCAGGCCCCACTTAGATTCCCTCATTTCTCCGTTCCAAACTGCTTTCATTCCAGGGAGGAGAGGAGCAGATAATGCCATAATTGTCCAGGAGCCCATCCATACCATAGGAAGAACAAAAGGAAACAAGGGAACTATGGCCATTAAGATAGACCTAGAGAAAGCTTACGATAAGGTCGAGTGGAGTTTCATTAGAGAGATGCTTATCAATTATAACTTTCCTGCCAATCTCATTGACCTTATCATGAGTTGCGTCTCTTCGGTCTCATCCTCCCTTTTATTCAATGGGGGTCGCCTTGAGCCCTTCACCCCTTCGAGAGGCATTAGGCAAGGGGACCCTCTCTCCCCTTACTTGTTTATCTTATGTATGGAGTATCTAGGTCATCTTATTGAAGAGAAGTGTACCATCAAAGCTTGGAAGCCTATCAAAGCTTCAAGGAGTGGGCCTGCTTTCTCTCATCTATTTTTTGCTGATGACTTAGTCCTTTTTGCGACTGCTGATGTGGATAACTGCAATATTATTAACTCTGTTCTCCATGAGTTTTGCTCTAAGTCTGGGCTGAAGGTTAGTGTCACCAAGTCTAGGGTTTTCTTCTCGCCAAATGTGCATCCAGATCAACGAGATAGTATGGCAAACCTGCTTGGTTTCAGCTCAACTTCCAATCTTGGAAAATATTTGGGTTTCCCTTTAAAGCATCCAAGGAACAGGAGGCATGATTTTGACTTCGTGCTTGATAGAGTGAAGAAAAAACTTGCGGGTTGGAAGGCCAATCTTCTTTCCATGGCTGGTAGGTTGGTCCTCATTCAAGCCTCCTCCTCTGCCATTCCGAGCTATGTCATGCAAAATTCCTTGCTGCCTAATAAGATTTTAAATGGCATAGATCGAGTCAACAGAAATTTTCTATGGGGATCTACGGATCAGGTTAAGAAAATGCACTAGGTGAACTGGGGGGAGGTTACTAAACCCAAAGATCTAGGAGGCCTGGGTCTCCAATCTGCCAAGGGCAGAAATACGGCCCTTCTTGCAAAGTTAAACTGGAGGTTCCATGCAGAAAGGGAGTCCTTGTGGGCTAAAGTGCTCAGGCATAAATATTGTACTCAACAAAGGATCAATTCAAGAAACAATTCTAGGCTTGTTAAATCTCCCACGTGGAAAGGTCTGACCAAGGGTGAAGAAGTTTTTAGACAAGGTGTCAAGTGGATTCCAGGCCAGGAAAGCAATTTAAGGTTTTGGACTGATTGTTGGTTAGACCGTGGGCCTATTAGAGCTGCCATTTAAGGCCCACTCAACTTGGAATCATCCAATCTGATGCTCAAAGAGGTAAGGACTGCTATTGGGTGGAATTGGGCTAGCCTTCCTTTTGTGTTTCCTCCTGATCTCAAAGAGGCCATCCAAGCTGTGCCTATCCCGTTGTTCTCCAGGAATTGTGATCAAATGGCTTGGAAATATTCTCCTAGAGGGGGCTTTGATATGAAAAGTGCGTATTTGTTATCTAATAATTTGTTGGGAGCTGAAACTTTCCCGGGTAAGTGGATTTGGAGTATTCACACCTTGCCTAGAATTTAATTTTTTATCTGGAGGTGCATGCATAGTAGCATTGGTGTTAGAGAGTCTCTAGCAAGAAGAGGTATGCCTGTTGAAACCACCTGCCCCTTATGCAACGTTGCAGAAGAATCTATCACCCATGCTCTTCGTGACTGCCACGTGGTCAGGACAGTGTGGCATAAACTCAGAGTGTGTCAGTCCAACTCCAACTTCTTCTCTCAAGACCTTCGAAACTGGTTAAAGTCCAATGCCACGGATTAAACAATTCGGTCTCTAAGGGGCCTTCATTGGAACATCCTCTTTCCTTTCGCCATTTGGTTGATTTGGAAGCATCGCAATCAGGTGGTGTTCAAGAATGGAGGTGTTAACCCAACCTTAGCTAATATGATAACCACACAAGCCTTAGAGTTCTTCCACTGTGTCAACTTCCAGAGAAACGGCAGAAGGCTGGTGATCAAGCAAGTCAGGTGGGAGATGCTTAGTGAGGGTTGGTTTAAGCTAAATACTGATGGTGCTACCAATGAGATGTTGAAGATAGCTGGGGCAGGTGGAGTGGTGAGAGATGACAGAGGTAATTGGGTGGTAGGATGCTCCAGAAGGATTGGGAATACAAACAGCTTTGCGACAGAAATCTGGGGGCTCCGTGATGGACTCCTTTTGTGCAACCAGATGAATCTTAATGGCATTATTGTTGAGCTTGATTCGAAAGCCTTGGTTGACGCCATTAACAACCCTTGTTATGCTAATTCAGTTATCTCCCCTCTGTTCGATGACTGCAAAATTTTGGCTAGCAGAATTCCTCGCCTTTGTTTTAGACACATTTACCGCGAAGCTAATATGTGTGCTGATAGTTTAGCTAAGTTGGGTCTTCATCAATCTTTAGATTTTGTTATTCATTCAAGTCCGCCTGTGGACATTGTTGCTAGCTTAGAGGCTGATTGCCAAGGTTCTTTTGTTAACAGGCTCTACCCTATTCCTTGTAGCTCTGTTTAGTTTCTTTTAATATTATCCCTCTTACCAAAAAAAAAAAAAAAGAGTTGTGGAACTTGGTGTTTTCATTATTTGGGTGCAATGGGTGATGCCAAGTGAGGTTGTGGATCTTCTAGCTAGCTAGTCACACAAATTCAACAAGCATAGGTATGCGCCAATTTGGGCCATGATCCATCATTGTCTTATGTGGGGTATTTGGAGAAAAAGGAATGCTCATACTTTTAAAGGAGATGAGAGATCAATTCATGACTTGAAGCAACTCTTTCTTCAGACTCTTTAGGAGTAGACAAATGCTTCAGGTGTTTTTACTTTTGATTCTCTTGTTGATTTGCTTGATCGTTGTAATTTTCATACACTTTAGTTTTTCATTGTTGTGTCCTTAGCACACTACCTGTGTGCTTTGGTTTTTTTGTGTTATTTTCTTTTTATTCAATGAAGTATTCCTTACTTATCAAAAAAGAGTTGTTGCTTGGGTCATCAAAGAGTGTATAACAACTCCTAAATTTTCAATAGCTTTCATTTGGAGTTAGGTGGGCTATATTAAAGGGGGAAGAGGACTTAAGGCAAGCTAATCCATTATCACCATACCTCTTTGTGCTAGCAATAGAGGGTTTTCAAGAAAATTGATTAGTGCTTCTAGTTTGTTCAAGTTTCATTCCAAGTGTGCTGAATTAAAGCTATCACATCTTTGCTTTATAGACGAATTCATTATATTTTCAAGTGTTGATGTTAAATTAGTTAGCATAATACAAGAAGTCCTTGAATACTTCAAGAAGTTATCAGGATTGAAAGAAATCCTACCAAAAGTGAGGCTTTTATGGCTGTAGTCCCTAACTGAAAAAACAAATTCTGGATATTCTAAATTTTAAGGAGAACAAGCTTCCAGTGAGGTATCTTGGGGTACCCTTGATCTCTAAAAGGCTAACTAAAAAAGATCGTTAGCCTTTGGTGGACAAGACTACAGAACAAATTCACTAACAGGCTACCAAACACCTCTCATTGTTGTTTAGCCTTCAAATCTAATGGTCCAAGTTCTTCATTTTACCTAAAAAGGCAGTAAAGGAAATAGAGCAGGAACTCAGCAATTTTCTAATGAAAGGTACTGGAACTACTTCATAAGGAGCAAAGGTAGCCTAAATTGTGGTTTGCAAGCCAAAAAAAGAAGAGGTCTGGGTGTTAGGAGGCTAGAGGAAGGGAATATAATTGCTATTATGGCTTTTATTTGGAATGTATTTGCTCAAGCTGGATCTGTTTAGGTAGCATGGGTTCAGATTAATCTTCTAAAAGAAAAAAGCTTTTGGGCAGTTAAAACTCCCCAAAGCAGCACTTAGAGTTGGAGGTCAATTCTATAGCTTAGGAGCATACAAGAAATTTGGTGAGATTTATTGTGGGGACTGGTAATAAGATTATTTTGTGGCATGACTAGTGACATCCAAATAGAATCTTATATCATAGATATGGACACAGGGCTATTTATGATGCAGCTAGCAATCTCAATGCTAAGGTTTCAAGTGTATTAGTGGAAGGAAATTGGTTTTGAAACCAGAATAGATCATATGGGCTAGTGAAGTTAGAGTTGGAAGACAGGCTTAATTGGGTTCCTTCCAAATCAGGTAGGTATACTTGTGCAAGAACATGGGATTTGGTTTCCAAGTACGATTCCTAAACATGCATTGTCCTTGGCTGGTTGACAAGTCAAAATAGACTCACTGCAAAAGATAGAATGCTACATCGGGGCCTAAAAGGAGATGCAACTTGTGTCTTATGCAAAAACATATTAGAAACTAGGGATCATCTTCTCTTTCAATCAATGCTCTTTCTCCAAGAGAATTTGGTAGAATCATATGCTCTGGTGCCTTGTCAAACATCCCAAATTTAATTAAAGAGAAAAAAAAATTGAAGTCAATTGTTTGTAAACTTGCTTATTTAAAGAGAAAAAAAATTTGAACTCAGTTGTTTGCAAACTTGCTTAATTTTGGGAAGGTGTTTGAAGGTTTTTTAGTTTTTCATTTATTTATTTTTTTTTAGAGTTTGGGTTAAGACGTGAATATTGTTGGGGTTTGTGCACTAAAAATTCAATTTATTGGTATGTTATAAATAATTAAATTGTTTAATTATATGAGACTATCTATAAATGAACTAATGAGACATTATCTTAGTCCATGAGATGCATAGTATGTGATTTATGTGATTTAGTCATAGAATATATAAATCGCAAGTTCTTTGTAAACTCATAATTTTAGTTCGTAGTCGATGATGAATTGGGCATTTTATCTGCGAAGACTATAACATATCAACTAAAATGATTTGTCTTGATTATGAAAGTGGAGATTTCTAGTTGATATGTTAATATGTTTTAAGAGTTAAGACATATTGAACTAGACCGTTATGAAATTTATTATTTTCCTAATGATTGTCAAATGAATAATATATCTCACGACTTCTATTTACATCAACTCTAAATTCTGAGAGAATAATGAACCTAATCATGAGATGTAGATTACTTTGATATATCAGGAGTGAGATCTATAAGTCACGGTCAAAACCTCAGTATGTTAGGCAGCCAAATTTAGTGTTGATGAAACATATATTCTCAAGATGAAATTCATAATCTCTTAACGGAGATATAAGATATTCACTTGAGATAAGTTTAATGGGTTTGGTCATTCAGAGTGTTGGGCCCAACCACTTTAGTAAGGAGTTACTAAAGTATATATTTATGAAATTGGATTTCATAAATATATGATGAATAACATAAATGATTAAATCGGGTACTCAAAGATTAAGATGTAGTAATTTTCAACGTGGCAATTTATATTAATCACAGTCTATATTCATGACTTTGTATTATTACGAATATTTTAATGAATGGGTTGCATGTATAATAAAGTCTTGGGATATAATTTATAAATAAGGCCTAGAGTGCAATTATATTGTTATAGTGGTATTGAATATAATTAATGATAATTTTGGACTTGTCAAGAGTTGACAGAAAAGTCTAAGGCTCATTGGAGCTAGTGTCTTATTGGTCCCTTTTAGTCTCACTCCAAGCCACACACTAGAGCCCAATTGGAATGGCCTAAAAGGCTAGCTCAATTAGATAATCAGTTGTATATAAGGAGAGAAATATACAGAATTCCATAAGTCCTTTTTCATATAAGTTGTTTTCATTTAGATCACATAAGAAATGTAATAATGTATGTAAGTGTTGGACACTCTTTTATTCTCTTCTTGGAAACTGATTGAGAAACCACACTTTTTGGGGATCAAGTGGAATTGGAGTGAAGATTAAAAGTTTTCTCAAGTCTTAGTTTTGAATTTCACCGCACCAAGGTACGCTTCCTATTCTTTGTTCTAGAATTCAAGGTTACATGTTGTCTCTCATAAATGAAGTAGATCCGTGATTGTTGTTTCCGCTGTGTGTTTTGTATGAGATACAAAACCAGATTTTCCAACAAATATGTGATATAATATAAGATGTTCTTGTGGGTTCACTTAGCTTAAGAAATGCAATAATGTATGTGAGTGTTGGACACTCTTTTATTTTCGTCTTGGAAACTGATTGAGAGACCACACTTCTTGGGCATCAAGTTGAATTGGAGTGAAGATTAAAAGTTTTCTCAAGTAATTCTCAAGCTTGGTTTTGAATTTCACCGCACCAAGGTACGCTTCCTATTCTTTATTCTAGAATTCAAGGTTATATGTTATTTCTCATGAATGAAGTAAATCCGTGATTGTTGCTTCCGCTGTGTGTTTTGTATGAGATACAAAACCAAATTTTCCAACAAATATGTGATATAATATAAGTCATTCTTGTGGGTTCACTTAGCTCAAGTAGTAATGTTTCTTGTCGTCGAATGAGAGATAAAAGGTTTAATTCCCTTCTACAATTATGGTGTTTTGTGTTGAAACTAAGGTGGTTGATACTGTATCGTATTGGTACATGCACTGGTGCCAAAACTTAAATGTTTTGTACCAATTTAAATACCTGCCAATTTTGAGCGTTTCGGCCTGTACCGAGCATATTGGCCGGTGCAGAAATAAGCTTTTTTTTTTTTTTTTTTTTTTTAAGTTTTGTAATTTTTGAATTTTTGTAAGGGCAGAATGATAACTTATTTACATTAATTTATTAATATTATTTGTTTTCTTAGTATGCTAAAGTTTAAAGTCTAAAATCATGAATAATTTGTTTGTTTTGAATTGAGGTAATATTTTATGGCAAACTTTTATTATTATTATTATTATTATTATTATTATTATATAAAATAGCAGTAAACTCGGTATTGACCAATACCGAAATATATCATTTCACTAGTAAAACTAGTGCAGCATTCGCTACGAGATTGATTCCCTTGGTTCTTTGTTGAAACTACCTAAAAAGAAATATATAAGTTGTTCTTTGGGCTGTACTGATATCTTTAGATGAAAATTTGCACTATTCATTCATCGCCAAAAAGAAGTTAAACAAAACCATATTGGTATCTTCTCTAATGAAATAAATTTCATGCAATCCCACTAAAAAGGAATATACGAAAATTAAAACCCAAAAGAATAAAAATACCAGAATCCCAAAGAATACCTCCATAGAATTTGTTTTGCATGACTTGCTTCATTATTATGATTGGCAATCCAGAATAATACACAACAAATTATGTTAGGCAATCCCACACAAATCCGGTATTCGCACTCCACACTTCACAGCTTCTATGCCGCACTGCACAGTGTGTGTATATATATATATATATATATTAAAAATAAAAATAAAAATAAAAGCTTAACGGTCACCAAAGCACTTGTCAACGGTGATCAGGCCCGTTAGGAGAAACTTGAACCCATGACCAACGTCTTGTTAACCCAAGACCTTTGTCAATGGATCTTTTCCCTTTATTATTATTATTATTATTATTATTATTATTATTATTATTATTATTTCCTTCTAAGTTTTTTTTTTTTTTGGCTAACAAACACATGCAAAGAGAGAATAATAATAATAATAAAATATGAAATTTCAAAATAATAAAATAAGAAAAAAAAGATATTATGTTAAATTTTCCCATACATTGATGACACAAACATTTTTTTTATAAAATAAATACTAACAAGGCAATTATTGTCTAGAAATTATTTTTTTATGTCAAAATTTCTATAAACATATTGTTAATGCTCATTTTGGGAAGCCTAATAGAAGGAAGAAGCCCAGTAACATGGGCACATTAGAGTTAGTAATTGGATGGAAAAACCATTAAGCTCAAGCGGCAAAAATAATGGATCATATGCCCATAAAATAAACAAATGGGCCTAGAGGAAGCAAACGGCCCTAAAGGAGCTCGGAGAGAGAAGTAGCAAACCCATGGGTAGTATGTGATGTAGAAAAGTGAGAATGGACCACAGCAAACCCGAAGTAATGCAAGTAAAGAAAATAAGGGACTGATGGAAAATCCATGAGCCCCAAGGATGAAGGATAAAGTAATTAGGCTAAGGAAACCCAAAAGAGTTAGTAATAGTCCATGGGAACGCATAATTAGAAAGAGTCAAAGACGCTCGAGGAAAGTAAATAGGCCAAAGATGCCCAAGAGGAAATAAATGGGACACAGGAGCCCGTAAGTAATGTAATGAAAAGCCTAATGATCATACTAAGTCACTGAGAGAAGAATAAGCAACAGACCAAAAGAGACCCAGCAGGCTTAGGTCAAATGACATCATAGTAGGAAGGCATAGTGGTGCGCAAGAAATGGTAGCAAGACTGTAGAAAGAAGAAAAAGAGTGGGTTGAAGGAAGAAAAACCCACAATCAAGCAAAGCCTGGCCCCTAAAGGGAGCAAGCCATAAAGAATAGGAAATATAAAAAAGGCTCACGCCATAAGAAGTCAAGAATAAATGGCAGAATAGGCAGACGAGCCTCCAGACTACGACAAACGCATGAGCAGCAGGCAGGTTTTGGATATACATAGAAGTGAAGCACGCGCAAGGGCCAGACATCACCAACCAATACAGGAAGTGGTGGGTCATCGGTCAGAGGTAAGAGGGCACGGTCTGGCAGTAGGGAGAGGGGAAAACCTATTCTAGGGTTCTTGCTTAGGCTCTTTTAGGGGAAATGTCCTACTAGAATGACATACCGTCCAAACGAATCAAGGATGAGTTAGAACCACTAGGTGCATGCCATGAGGGATAGGGAGAGAGATAGCACTCACACCGTAACAGGTAAGAATGCCACAGCAAGCAAACAAACAAACAAAATAGTCTTCTTTGTCTGGCGATGGGGAGTGGCACAGCCAGCATAAGTAAGTGGTGTTGGCTGGGCGACTAACAAACCATGGTGGTCGGCAAGGATACCTAGACCAGACAAAGTTAGTTAAAGGCTAAAATGATAAAAGTCAGCCGCGGCAGGCATTATATAAATGACATTTGCCGTGCACAGTGGGAGGGGACGAACACAGTAATAGTAACCTCTAGGAAAGAATTACAACAAATAAGCAAGCACTGAGAAAGAAAATGAAAAGAAAAGAAATGAAGAATTAGAAAGAACGAAAAAATAGAGAGCATATAATAGCAAGCATGCACCAATAGGTTGATCCCCCTCTTTCCCTCTAAAGCCTTGCTCTCTACAAATATCAAAAGATCCTTCTGGGCATAGGCCATTTAGCCTCATTCCCTCAAATCAATTAATTTCTTTCAAGGGAGATCATTTGCATTGAGGAAATGGTTCCCTTCTTAGTTTCGGCCTTGTAATATAAGTTGGCACGGCAGACTGATATTTCCCTCTTTTATTCAACAAACTCATTACTATTTCTTTCCCACTTATTTCTGCTATTTTATGTACATGGTGTCTTTTGTCACTCCCCTTTATTTATCTTGTCTAAATAGTGAACGTATTTCTTTTGTTATCTTTATTACATCTGTCTGCCATAACTTTCTCATAGCAACTTCACCTATCAAGGGTATGTGATCAAACCTTTGGCAAAAGGGGTATAGTTTGTACACAAGCCGGACCAAGGTAGGTTACAATTGGACCAGTCCCAACTCCATAATCCAGAACACTTGGCCCTCATACAATAGGAGGCAGCCCAGCCTAACACATATTCAAAAGAAAAAAAAATTTGATTTTTTTTTTACTTTATTTTTTATACAAGATAGAAATTTTGCTTTAGTCTAATCTAAGTGTATATGTATGTGAAGCTTACTCTTCACCTTACAATACACCTAACATCCCAACTTTTATTTTTCTATTCAACTTATTAAAATAATATATACTACCTAATAAAATAATATAATCTAATCTCTTTACCACATCAACACAAAAAACTTCCACGACAACACAAATAATCCACCACTACAAAAACACAACACAAAAATTAATGAAAAATCCACCACCACCACAGCAACAACAGAAAAAATCAAATAAACCACCACAGCAAAAAAAAAAAAAAAAAAAAAAAAAAAAAAATCCACCACGGCAACAACACACCCACCATGGCAAAAACACACCCACCACGGCAAATCCACCATGGCAAATTCACATCAAAACCCACTGGAAATCAAACCCATTACCACCATAAGGCACTGAAAATCAAACCGAAAACCCACATGGAATTCACACACCACTATGAGGCACACAACGCTAGTCTCACCACGCTACACGCCACGCCCAGGCCATGCCATGCCCATGTCGACTTCCAACCCAACTCCGGTGGCATGCTTAAAAGAAGAAGATAGAGATCTGAGAGAGGGAGTGAGGATGAAGACAAAGATAGAATCAGAGGGGGAAAAAAAAAAAAAAGAGAGAATTAAGTGTACATCGATCTCCATGCCATGCCACGTTGACCTCCAGCCCAGACATAGAGATGTGAGAGCGGATGAAGACAGAGAGATGTGAGAGAGGGAGTGAGGATGACATAGAATCAGAGGGAAAAGAGAGAGAGAGAGAGAAGAGAATGAGTGGCTAAGAGAGAGAAAACAAATAATATTTTATTTATCCAAGTTGCTACAGTACCGCCATAAAAGTAAGATGCTACTGTAGCAGTATTATAAAACTTTTACAATTTTACAAGTTTAGCCGTTCCATTGTTGAGAGTTATTAGGCCTAAATGCTAAAATAAACTTACATTTGGCATATAGCCTTTTCGCTATTGATGCTCTTACAACATTAAAAAAAGTTAAAAATTTGAAAGTTTTTCATTATATATAATGAGTTAAATGCAAAACAGGAAATCGTTTGGTAGCACGATTTTAGCCGAATTGTGTTTACAAATCACACCATATCCGCGGTTTAAAAAAAAAACAAATTTTTAGAGCCTTTTCAATTTGCGCGATTCAATCACCAAAATATCAATTATCGACCGCACTTTCATCCAAAAAATCTGTTTACCCTCGCGCCCCCCCCCCCCCCCCCCCAAATACTAGTATATATTCTGGTAATATGTTCTCTCTCAACAATCCTTCTTCCCCAATTTCCCATGTATCACCTCTAACTCTGGTCCTCTGCTCTTCTGCTTCAATTTTTGTCGTTCTTTATTGTTGGGTCTGCCTCCAAATCTCAAGTAAAATTATTCTTCATTCTTTTCCTTGAATCTTTCTTATAGATTTGGGCTTTTACATGTTGGTGTAACAATTTATTTCAACAGAAACTTTGACTTACAAGATTGTCACATGTATTTAGTGGCCGTTTTCCTTCACCTTATTTGACAAGTTTTTAGTTTTTATATTCAACTTTTTAAAACCTCAATTTTTCAAACTTTTTTAAAGTATAAATATATTTTAATACACTTTCAGAAAATAATAATAATAAAGGAGCTAACCATGCACTTAGTTAGTTTAATGAATTGTGCCCACTTCATTTTTATTATTGGGAAAATTACACTTTACCACCCTAAACTATACCTCATGTTACACTTTGCACCCTAAACTTTTTAAATGCATGTTTTGCACCATAAACTATGACTCCTGTTACACTTTGCATCTTGTCGTTAAGTTTGCTGTTAACTTGAATGAAAATTCAAAGTTTAGGGTGCAAAATGTAATAAGAAGTATAGTTTAAGGTGGTAAAGTGTTATTTATTTTTTGTTTTTAAAACATTGAGAAGAGGGGCAATTAGGTCTTTTCACGTGGTGTTATATTTTTCCATCCAAGTTAACTGCAAACTTAACATCGAGGAGTAAAGTGTAACAATGGTCATAGTTTAGAGTATAAAAAGTACATTCGAAAAATTTAGAATGCAAAGTTTAACATGAGGTATAGTTAAGGGTGGTAAAGTATAATTTTCCTTTCATTATTTAATATCAATTATATAATAAACTAAATTATTGAAAAATTAAAAAAATTTTAAAATAAAACAACCTTGAAGGCTTGAACAAATGACCAATCTAGACGAACAAAAATCCACAAAATCATAACTTTGATAAACTAACAACTTTATTTTCTTTGAAAAAAATAATAAAACAATTTTATATTTACCCAAAATTAAAATAAAAAAAAATAATATATATATATATATATATATAATTTTGCCTATAAAGGGGATGTCCCTTTTAGATGAAGGCATCACTCAATTTTCCTAGTTTCAAATTCCATATAATTTCTAGACTGCTTCCTAAGCTTGTAACCTTTTATTCATTCTAGTTCAAAGTTTTGTATCTACTATTATCTCTTGTAAGTGTTTAAATCTGTTATTAAAATCTTATTAAAATATCTATTGTTATTATTTTAAGCTTTCCTATTTTCATCTTTTGAAATTGATATAATTGCTTTATTTGATGAATTTAAATCCACAAAGAACAAAGATAAGAAAAAATCTTATCATGCTACTTTTGATCAAAAAGAAAAAGATCATGTTAAAAGAAAGCGGAAATAGAAAATGCATGAGTTGCAAAAACATATTCTGTTTTTTGATTTTGTTAAAAATCATTATATTTCGAAAAATATTTCATAAAAAAGTTTGAATATGGTAAAAAAATCAAATTTTATTAAGGAAGAGAAGACTCTTGTTAGGTCTAGCCATCTGCCTTTTGACACGGTTCTTATTAACTGTAAAGAGACTGAGGTAAATGCCTCACACCACCCAATAACTTGTTAATGAATTTATATTTTGAAAATTCTATCGTTGGAGTACATGTTCTATTTGTTCTAAACATGTATGCTGATTTTCATACCAATCAGATGTTATTTACCATTCGATCTATAAATTCATCTTTTATGCATTATTTTAATTTATAAAAAGTTGAATTTATACCATTGATAAATGACATGATTATTAATTTTTGATTATCTCAAAATTTTACGAGCATAAAAAATATACATAAATAATATAATCTAATAGTCAATTTGTCAAAATTTGCATATAATTAAAAAATATTGGTTGGTCTAGCATTGGTTCGAGGAACGCCCTTTATGTTCCTCGCTCTCTCTCATACTCAATTTCACTCTCTACGGATAAAATTCACGCACAAAGATTCACTGTTCTCCTTCTTTTATCTTTCTAACCCTCTATAAAGCCTTCGAAGATGAAGACTTGAGGTTTCTTGAAGAACCGGCGAACGATACCTTTTCCGCTCTCCGTTCAGATCCGGACCATTTCTAAACTCAAATAACAAAACCCATCTTCACTTTTCACTCTGTAAATCCGTAATCATATAAGAAACTCATCACCGACCTCATCGCCCACAACCTGTTCGATTAAATGCTTCTTTGACAACTTGTTACGAAATATACTTCTTTTCTATTGATTTTTGAGGTTTGGGGTTGTTGATATGGCTTTAAGGAAGAGACCATGGCAGAATGTTACGGGGGACTTGATTGGATGCGTTATGCGCGCAAGGTTTTACAGCTCCAAGGTCGACTTTAACAAACTGAGGCCAATGATTCTGAAAAGAATCGAAAGCCGAGCCAAGGACTACCCGGTTCACGGCATGGTTCCCGTGGCCCAGGAGGTACTTAGGGCCCGAGCAGCCCTCTACCAAGGCGTCTCTACTCTCCTCAATGTCTTTCCTGTTATGATCTGCAAGTAAGTCCAGCTTGAGTGTTCATTATTTTTTTTTATATATGTTTTGAACAATAATTTGAATTGTATTTGTTTGTGCTTCAACATTTTAACATGGAAACAACCTAAATATTGCTTCTTGCTATCTTGTCAAAAATGGGGTCATTGATGTGTATGATTTTGTTCACATTGCTTAAAATGTAATCGTGGTTCATTTATATGATTTTGATGATATCTATGAACTGTGTAAATGAACGATTTTGCCGCTCTGTTTTGCATGTTTTTAACAATTTTTAATATGAAGATTTAGACATGTAGTTAATTAGTGCTGGAAATCTAAGTTGGTCTGATTTGATGTTGATTCAAATGTGCTGTTAACAGCCTTGTAGCTCAACTAGCACCTCCTGGTGTTTCCAATGGAGATGTCCAGGTTCAAAATTCTCCCTCTCCCATTGTAACTATCAAATGTGTGCTGAACTATAATTTATAATTATGTTGCCAGCCTATCTCAGGTGCTGAAAATATTAAGAACAATAATCAGAACCATCTGCAGAACCTGAAATAACAAAACTATGTGCAGACATATCACTTATCAAAATGCATCCTATGCAGCAATGGTCATTGATAATTACTATGAATATAGTTGATTACTATGTGCATCTTTATTGTGAAATTTTTATGCCTGTCAGGCTGTCACTATAAATTAGCACACATTACCCAACAGTTTTTAGGCAAGCATTGGTAAACAAGCTGTCTCTAATTTTCACTTCAAGACTAACTTTCTTTTTAATTGTTTCATAATACCTGCACCCCATGGGACATGAACCCTTGACCTCAGCCACTAACTCACTCTTATGAGGGGTGGAGGTGACATTTAGCCCAAAGGCGTTTGCCATATGTTCACTTAAACTCTTGAAGACTATTTTTATTCTACAATAATTGATCTACCTTGGCTGTACCCCTAACTTCACTTTAGTACATGCTCTATTTCTTCAAAGAGAACGTTCATCCTAACTTCATGCATAAAGTACCATTGCAGGTTTTGTCCAGAAGTGTATATTGGTGAGAAAGGTCATTTAATTCAGACTTGCTGTGGTTACAAGCGCCGTGCTAAGAATCGAGTTCATGAATGGATTAGTGGTGGTTTGAATGATATACTTGTTCCAGTAGAAACTTTTCATCTGCAGAACATGTTCCAAGATGTTATTAAGCACCAACAAAGGTTTGATTTTGACCGTGTTCCTGCAGTTGTCGAACTGTGCTGGCAGGCAGGAGCCAATCCATATGATGAAGGTGTGTGCTCAAGCAATTGGAACTTGGAAAATGTTTCCGCTGCTATTGAAGGAGCTGAGTCTTTGTCGCCTCATGAACTGAAGTTAATTGCCAATAGAACTCTGAGAGCATGGGAGATCCTCAGAACTGGTGTACAGAAATTGTTGTTGGTTTATTCAGCAAAAGTCTGTAAATACTGTTCAGAAGTTCATGTTGGGCCATCTGGACACAAGGCTAGGCTCTGTGGAGTATTTAAGTATGAGAGTTGGCGAGGAGCCCACTTCTGGGAAAAGGCAGAAGTAGATGATTTGGTGCCTCCTAAGCTTGTATGGAAGCGGCGGCCTCAGGATCCTCTTGTGCTTGTGGATGCACATAGGGATTTTTATGGACATGCACCAGCAGTTGTGGATTTGTGCACACAGGCTGGCATTATTGCACCAACAAAGTATCATTGTATGATGAAAGTGCAAGGTTTGTCAGGACCTGCTCAACTCAAAGTTTGAAGCTGGCTGTGAATTGAATTCTGTGGGTTTGGCTTTAAGGAACTTGGTCTAGTACAGTTCAGGGTGCAGAGCTCAGGCCAGAGTCTGATTCACTTGCCTTAAGGAGTTTCTGGTATGTCTCACACATGGTTTTGTCATTTTTGGTACTAGCAGAAACTTTTGTTTAGCATACCCAGTATCTTAACGAAAGTTATAATCATATTTTTACATGTAGTCATAGGTTTAATGATTAAGTTTGTACATCGTAATTGATAATATTTTTTTCCCTTGTATAAAATAATAAAATTTTACTACTCTTTCTTCTAGGGAAATGCTTGTCCCCATAGGATCCAAGCTGGGAATCTTGTGCTCTTATCTTATCTGGTAGTTATTTGATTCCAAAATGGGAAAAAAATACAAAACCCCCATGTAGTTTCTTTGTAAAATATAAAATCCATGAAGTTTTGAGTGTAAATGGGTCCGGCTTCCCTCCCATTTAGAATCTTCATGTTGTCTTCTGTTTTTGTCTAGATGAGTGACACTTGGCAAATGACACATCCAAAGGTTAAAAAACACCCATGTCAACGATGGGTTTTCTCTCAATTTTTGGGTTTTTCTTTCTTTCTTTCTTCCAGTCTCTCTCTTTGCTTGTCTCTCTCTCCAACATTGTTACAGTCACCTAAGAATCAAAGGCGCCAAGATCATAACTTTCTGGAAAAAAGGGGTAAAACTGGGACAATAGATGAGGAAATCAGAGAAGAATAAAATCTTTCTGCCAAAAGCCAAGGACACTTTATTGTGCAAGGTGGGTGTTCAAGTTATTGTCCTCTGTTTGTAAAGCCATTTTCATTTTTCTTGTAAAAACATCATCTGTTGTATCTCCGTCCTTAATTTTAATATTTCTTTTCTATTGTTTTGAGTAGTTGTTTGGCCACATAATTTACTCTATATTTCTTCTTGATTTGGGCTTAATGAAGACCTAACACGTTATCACCGAATGGCCAAATCTATTCAATGTCAAAAACTTTAGTTGATCTTTATCCCTTCATTCTTTTCTTTTCTCAAGTTCAGTTGTATATTGTAGTTTGAAAAGAAAGCAAACTTGCGTTTTCTCTTATCATTCAGAATTCACTTTTACCTAACTTCTGATCTTGATGCCTCTAATGTTTAGGTGGTGATGATAATGTTGGAGAGATAGACAGAAAGGGGTAGAGAGATAGAAAGAAAGAGAGAAAGAAAGACCCAAAAATTGAGAGAAAATCCATAGTTGATGTTGTTTTTATTTTATTTATTTATTTATTTATTATTTATAATTTTTTTTAACCTTTGGATGTGTCATTTGTCAAGTGTTACTCAGCTAGACAAAATCAAGAGAAAACATAAGGATTCTAAATGGGAGGGGAGCCGACCTCCCCCCCACCCCCAACAAAAGAAGAAGAAGAAGAAGAAGAAGTGGTATTGCTTTATTTGTAAACTGTTAAACGTCTATTAAAAAAATGAGTTGCTCATGTGATGATACTTCATCTTTAGAGCTGCAATTTCACATAAAAGAGTATCATGTGGGGGGGTTTGTGTAACACTAAAAAATCTAAGGCGGGTTACATATGTTTTACCATTGTCGGGTTTAGTGTCGGACTCAAAACAGGTTAACTGTACAGTCAGAACTTTAACTCTTTAGGTTGTTTTGTGTGCTAAGGGGAAGTTGTGAGGGGTTTTGTGTTTATTTTCCCTCCAAAAATTTCAATTTAAATTCTCAAATGAAATTGGTTTCTACATTGGTGGATGTAGTATTTCATGATTTCATGATGTTTTCAATTGAGATGTCCAAGTTCAAATCCCCACTCTCCCAACTATTGAATTATCACAAAAGAAAAAAAAAAAATTGGTGGTTGTAACAACTTAGAGACTCCAACATCAACATGATGGGTAAATGGGAGCTAATTAACTTATTAGAAACCGCAACATAGAAAGAACACTTCATTCAAATAAATAGGTTCTCTAAGTGCAGGTTGTTGATCATTCACAAAATCTACATGCTTACTTTTTTATCTACAACTTTTCTGGTCAGTGTCTTCAGTCTACTCACTAATCTGCATTGGTAAATTTGGTGTTGGAATTTGTTGCCTAGAGTTTTACACAAAACAAAAGAGAGTGCTTCTGTACTATTCTACTAAAAAAAAAAAAAAAAAAAAAACATGAACAGTTGAGACTTGAGAGCTATGCTTCACAAAAAGTATAAGCAAGGGCGCCATTGCCTAAGGCCCCTGAGTGGAAGGGGGCCCAAAATTTTGGAAAAAAAGGGGTAGAAAAAAAAAAATATATATATATATATATATATAGTTTCAGATGAAATTTTCAAAAATTTGATATATTCTTGTGACTAAAGAACAAAAAAACTGGAACATCTTTGTAAACATTGGTACCCCAAAACATTCTTTGGTCTAAACAATATCAATTATCCCAAAAATATCATCATTAACATCCAGACGAATAAAAAATCAACTGGACATAATGCAAATCCAGTCTAAAAAATTACTCACAAAACAATTTCAAATCAAAACAAATCAAAAATCTCAAATCCCTAAAATTTACTCATACATTTTCTCTCTCTCACTCTTGCTTTCCGCCTCTCTCTCTCAGCTAGATGATGATAGTTTGCAAAAATACTCTCTTAAACTTGAATATTTTTTCAAACATGATGTTTATTATGATATTGATTGTTTAGATTTTTTTTCAAAGTTAAAGTTTTAAAAGAAATTTTACAAATAAAATCATATACTCCAATTGACATACTAAATTATATAAAAAAGTTAGATTCATTTCTAAATACATGCATTGCTTATAAAATTTTACTAATAATACATGTTACAGTTGCTTCTGCAGAAAGAAGTTTTTCAAAATTAAAATTAATAAAATCGTATCTAAGATTGACAATGTTTCAAGAAAGATTAAGTAGATTAGCTATACTATCGATTAAAAATGAGATGTTGAAAGAACTTGAATACAAAAATTTAATTAGTCAATTTCCATATCAAAATGCAAGAAAAATTGATTTTAAATGAAATATATTATAATATAAAAATATTAAATAAATATTAATTTAATTAATACATAAATATAATAAAAAAAAGCATCATTTTAGTTCTCTCCTAAGATCCCAAAATGTCTAAGGCCGGCCCTAAGTAGAAGTTATTAGTTTGAATCTTCTGTCCTCTCTTTTAGTAAAAAATATATATAATAAAATTTAAGTACAATACTTAAGTGTTATTTCTTATATTATTCTCTTAAAATTCAGTCATGTCATGGATAAGTTGGTAGTTTCACTACCCTTGATTTCTTGTTAATTTAAATGTAGACAAAATTAGTCAACGGTCACTTTTAGGTTCTTAATTATATTTAAACATATAAGAAGTACAAATTAGTATAACTGTAACCTTTCCATGGACGACTAAATTCAATGCACTGATTTGTGTTTATATTTAATTAGAAAACTGAAAGTACAGCGCAACGGCTAAGAAATTGTACTTCAAGTTTTTCCCTTTAAATATTAATGTAATTTCAATTTGGACCCTCTCTATTTGTAATCACAACATCACTCGCCGCAAACAAACTCTTATTAGCCTCACCAAGTTGAAGAACAATATGAATTGGGTTATTCCTACTCATAATTTTTTACAGTTTTAAAAAATAACCCTCATATAATTAAATGGTTTAACTTTAAACTCCTCGTGACCGTCCAAAAAAAAAAAAACTTTAAACTCCTCGTGATTAATAACTTTTCATAGCTTTAACGAGCATCAAGTGCGGGTCCAGATCCTTTTTCTTAGTGCAGGCGTTGCGAAGTTTAGACTTTAGAGTAAGATATACAAGTAACGGAGAGAATTAATACATAGGATCCGAAATTTTTTAATGTAATAATTTTAGCCGAGTCAGGCTCTAATTTCACTTTGCTTAAGCCTACTATCAACTACTCCCATCTCTTATGCATGCTTACAAACTAACTAGCGAGAATGCTGCATGCGTGAACACCTTTCAAGTTCTACGTGTTGTGTTGGCCTTAAGAGTAAGGTTGTCTCTTTCTCTTATGTTATGGATGAGACTGAAAAAAAAGACAAAGCCTTTCAATGCCTTTGGAAATGAGGGTGGTAGTAGAGAACTTGACAGGAACTCTCTTCTATATACAAGTGGGTAACGATGCCACACTCGCTGATCTGAAGAGGGAAATTGAGGCTCAGCAGAAGCTCCCTTGTGACCGTCTGATCCTGATTCTTGACAACAATTGCAGCCGTCTGATGAACGTCGATGGAGATGGGATTTCACTCGTTGATTGTGGGGTCCAAGATGGCTCTCATATTTACCTCTTTTTCAATCCTCTTGATGATGGGTCCAATCAACATTTTGTGTTCAGTTGGCCTGACTGTCTCTTGGGGTGGACCCAGGAATTGAGAATTGCCTAGTTTAAGTGTTTCAATTTTAAAAACTAGTTGTATCTTGTTAATTATATAGAGGAGCATTACATGTTTGTACGAAGGGAGTGCAGTGTAACAGAACCATTAGCTACAAGGATGTGTAAGCTGACAATACTAGTAGCAACCATCAAGTTTCTTCTATTTTTCCTAACATATAAAATGCTAGGATTGGCTTTGTGTTCATTTTTCTTTTCTTTTTCTTTTTTAAACCCTCTTCCTACTTAACTGTAACTTAGTAAATTGTTGGTTTTAGCATAACTATAAGTTTTAACAAATGATGCTTCTCCTTTTTGTTAGTTGATGGTAAGGATTGAATCCAAGACTTGCTTCCATTTTTATCATCGATACTCCAAGCCATTCACACAAGCGTGCACACACAGTGAATGCATATAGATATGCTCATTTCCTTCTTCCATTTGTTTGGCACGAAAGGTAGAGCTATCCCAAGAGAATCAAGTAATTCAATATAAATGGGAGAAAAAAGAACTGAGACCAGACCATATTAATTAGGACGTATCATTATTTTCCACATTAATAGTTTCCAAAGTTTTTTGATGATGATAAAGCAAATACTCTTTGGTGTTTAAGCGTAGCCTTCACAGATTCCTAAATAGATTCTGCATAACATTTATTCTGGACTTCTGGTTTAAAATTATTTATATATAAAAAAAAAAAAAAACATTTATTCTGGTTTAAATTTAAATTCCAACCATGCTAGGCATAGAAACTTGTAGCATCTCAATATCCATTTCTACTGATAGTTCCTTTGAACACGTAGAGAGGGTCCCCATTTTCAACACCATGCCACCGGAGGCTGCAATTGTCACGCATGATCCTCTGCTTGTGTATAAACAAATAATCATCAATGGGAAGAATCTTTTTGCTCAATAATAATTGCCTCAAGTCATTTACAGTGCATGAATCCTTCAATTCCACAGGAATGCTGGCTGCATTAAGCAAACTAGAAGAAGTTTGCACCACTAGACTTAATCTTTTCGATGGAGGTTCATCCCTTAGACGATTTATGGCCTTGAGGAACACAATTATTTCTGAGAATTCATGTATGCCATACTCAGTAAGATTGCGAAAGTCTTCTTGTAATTCTATCCCACAATAGAAAAGTGACATTCTTTTGATGGGTGTGCCATCAATGATGTGAATTTTCTCTTTTAGACTACGCACAGTTTCTGTTGTGTCTACCTCTATGTTAAACTGCCTAGATGAGAATTTCACTAAAATTTGGATTTTACTACAATGGTTTAACGGAGGTAATATAATCATGGATTTGAAGGTGAGGTCAATTTTTGTACCTTCAGTGACAATTGGATAGTCTTCCATGTCAAGTCCATCCATCAACTCCCATCCAGATACTGAGAGAGTTTGTGAAGCCACGGGGACACCTAAAAATTGTTCTATCTTCATTTTAATTTCAAGAACAGGTTCTTGGAGACCCACTTCCATTACAAATTCGAGTGTCCTTGTAACAACGACTACCCTCATTGTGTCACTGAAATGGAGCTCCTGATAGAGAAAAAAAATTAAGGTCACTGAAATGGAGCTCCTAACAGAGAAAAAATAAAAATAAAAATAAGGTCTTAGAGTTGGTTCTATAGAACTTTGAGGTTCCTTCAATGGCTATTAATAATTATATAACCACAAATCATTTCTTTGCTTTCCATAAGAAGGGATTTAAGTTTTAAAGTCATGTAAGGAGAATGAGTGAAGTATTTGTATGTTAGCTTCATTCTGATAGCATTACTGTTTTCAGCAAGATTCTCTCTCTCTCTCTCTCTCTCTCTCACACACACACACACACACACAAGCAAAAGCAACCATGCTGCTGCATGCATGTATGTGGTACCACAATTTTTGCAAAACCTGAATGCATATTTTTGTCCCAACCACCGATTACACTTGAGCCAAAGCCAAGTGGGGGAAATTTGTTTAAAACTACCATGCGTCTCTAAATTAATCTTTGAAGAAATATTTGGAGCTGTTTATAAGAATATGTTTCTTTTAAAAAAAAAAAAAAAAAATGCATATCACATTTGATGAATTGATGTCAGTTCCAAGCAATTTCATGGCCTACAGTAAGGAGTAAGTCTGCCTACCATAACCTCTCTTAGACTCTACAAAAGTGGGAGTTTTGTACATTGGCTACGACCTTTTTATGCTTAACATTGCTGCCATGTTTCACATGCTGTGTTGGATTGGATTAAAAAAACATTTTCTACATCCATGAAAAA
Organism: Quercus gilva; assembly: GCA_023621385.1. NCBI lineage: Eukaryota > Viridiplantae > Streptophyta > Magnoliopsida > Fagales > Fagaceae > Quercus > Quercus gilva. The sequence continues at coordinate 38,160,920 of CM042480.1, forward strand.
GGGCTTTCTAGACTTTGCATCTAATTGAATTGTGGGAAAGAATAGTATGAGATAAAGGGCATTTTCGATTTTATCTGAGCTACGAAGCCTATTGCAGCATCACAAACATTTCTGATTTCACACCAGAATCCTATGCTTAGAATTAAGTTGGATTGAATGATCTAACAACACTAAAATATGTTACTGTCGAGTATGGAAGAAAAAGGTTTTTCTCCTCAAGCTTTGTTGACCCAGCTAATACATTTGACAATTGCTACGAATCTAACAATGTTCCACGTCTTAAATTCTCTACCAGATTCTTCTTGAGAAGCTGCAATCAAGATAATTTCTTTCTGTAGCTGCACTGCAGCATGTGCATATAAAGTCACTAACATATCCTTATTTGACTTGGCTAGTCCCCTTTGAGGACCTTTCATTCACTGCCAACCAAAAAAAATCTGTAGTTAGGTATGACTTTGTAATCCAGGCAAGGTCAGACTACTCTCCTTAGTGTTACCTTCCAATTGCGTCATTCCAAGTGACAGCTAACGGATAGATATTTTCCAGCTTTAGGATGGCCCTCCTAATGCTGATCATCATGATCACAGATGTACATTGACCTTCCTATTTCTTGTTCTTATTTTTTAGGAAAACAATTTCATTTTTCCTTTCAGTAAAAATACAGTGATGCATGTAACCCGTCAAAATATCACTCAAAGAGGGTTTATGAGATGAGACAAAAATAGAAAAGGGAAGTTACAGAGAAACGTCATTTTTTTTTTTTTTTTGGATAAGCTGCAATTTCATTCAAAAACAGAAAAGGAGGGGCACTCTGCCTTACAGATAGAGGCTAAAGCTCTAGGCAAATTGTCCTCATTGAAATAGAAAGACTCAAGAGAACTAAGGGAAAGCTTTGCAGCTGCATGTTCAGCAGCATTGCAATCCCTTTTGACCAAACAAAAGTGACAAACTGAAAATAAATGCTTAAGACAACACATTATTGATAACATTGCTAATGGTCCATGCTGGGGAGATGTTTTCAGAAGTTAGCAGATCAAAACAGCTCTTGGCATCTCCCTCAAGGATAATACAGTTCCAACCTTCCTCTCTGATAGGTCAAGAATGTATTGACCCCTTTAGTAAATTAATCAATTAATTAGCTAAGTTAATTAATTAGATTCGATTACATACAATAAGCGTGGTAGCACGAACAAATCACCAATAAAACTAAATGTAGCGGAAAATAAATTTGACACGGGTGATTTGTTTACAAATGAGAAAAACCACCAAAGCAATACCCTACCGGGTGAATTTAAGGTTACCACTTTTGAGAATCTACTATTATCAAAACAAGCGGTTATAAGTAAATGAATCCCAGTACCTTATACCAACCTACAATTAAACCCTTGCCCCAATATACAATTGGACTTGTAATGTAGTGACAATCTCTCCTTGCAATGCACGGCTCCAAATATGTGACTAACCAATCGATGTACGGATCCCAATACGTGACTAACACACTAACTTGCGAAGGATATTAGCTGCAAAGTTCTATAGTTCATCAACATGATGAAGATCAAGAAACTCATTGGTTACAAAACCTTACGGTGTACAAACGAAGTAGCTTCTTCAAAAGAAAGATGAATTAGGGCAAATTGTCTCTGGTTACAATATGCATGAATAAAACCTTTACATCAAGTTTCATCAACTGAGACGACCCTTAAAATAATCCTTATATATGTTTAGGGTTATGAGAAAAGAAAACCTAAACACATAGCTTAGATATGTGTGAAAAACAGATCTGAAAATTTGAATTTCGTAATTCTCGATAGATAGGGTATCTGTCGAGTAGCTGTAGAGCATCAGGCTAAAATCTCATTTTAAACCTTAATAGATACAATCTGTCGAGCTTTAAAATACAACACTTCTTTACTTGTTTCCTGAATAGATTTGCATGGCTTTAACACTTGGACTTGAAATCTTGTTTCTTGAAGTATTAAACACATCCTAGATTTACCCAATTACAAGTAAAGTGCGTTTTATCAAATGATTAGCCAATTCTAAAAGACATGTTCATAACATGTTCCACATATGTCCTAACAATCTCCCCCCCTTTGGCAATCCGTGACAAAACCACAACAAACAAATGAAATATAAGAGAAGCCATAAATCACTCAATTCATACTTATTTGTTGAATATAATAAAATCTACCCTAACATAAACCCTTGAAAAACTTTACAAGAAGATAATTCATGGCATGGAAGATTTTGACAACCTGTCTTTTTGAAACACTTTAAACAAAACTCATCAAGGCATCTTAGTATGAAATAGAAATAAAAGATTGTGTACATAAATAAGAAGCATGTGTATAAAGAAAGAAAAGAAATAACACATGGAGAGATAGGTGAAAATGTGACAATAACCCCATCAAATATATATGTATATATATATATATATATTTCAATAATGAATACACAATTTGCCATCACAAAGGGGTCACAAGACCAATGTACAAGAATAATGTATCTAAAGTAGAAAGAAAAGAAAAGATACAAAAGTCCTCACTACATCCCCCATAAACGAAAACAATCCCCCTAACAAAAATGTCCTATGCTAACTCTCCCCTTAAGTATGTAACTACTTTCACACCCAAAACTACTTCCCCTTTTTGTCACAAATGACAAAGGGTAGGTTACTGAGAAGCAGTCATCTCCTCATCGCTGGAAGAGCTAGCATTCTCATCCTCATCCTTATCACCGGAGTCATCATCATCATCTTCGTCCTCTGAAGCCTATGGAGATGGAGATGGAGATGTGGTGAAGCCACCCATGACAGCTTACCGTCGTGCGATACGACCAACATGGGTCTTCACCTGACACAACTTATCACTGAGAATGTCAAGGCGAGCATCCATGTGCTCAAACTGTGCCTTGATGGCCTCGGGAGTCACACCACCCACGGAAGAAGAAGGAGCGAAGGCGGATGAAGCGAAAGGGGCTAGAGGAGTCGTCGTCTCGGTCCGTGGCCGCTACAGTCAAAGCTGGGCCTCACTCCATCTATCAGACGCACCGCTGATGGCACCCATAATGGTAAAATGAGCAAACTTTGGATAAGAGATAGAAGAATGGCGAATGATCTGCGTGATAGCCGAAGGAAAAATGAGCTTATCATGGGTCACCATATCCCTATAGATATCTATAAGGGAGAGTATGAAATGAGAGGGAAAATCAATGGTAAGCCCCTCAAGGAGGGAAAGCAAAAGGCGAGCACGAGGCTTGATAATAGAGTTATAGTGAGACAAAAGATGAAGAACGAATGTCATCACTATTTTAAGGAACCTCGGACTTATTGCAAAACCCGAGCATGAGGTGTTTTGACAGTCACCCCATGATGAAGGTGTCTCACAAAAGAGAGACGAGAGTTCTTCTTTGGACACAGTTCGTAGACGATGTCATCTGGGGTAATTTGGATGCAATACCCTTTGAATGTGTAGCACATCGGAGATAAGCTCCGGAGTGACTACTATATGTATACCTCGAACAAAAGTGATGAAATGAGGTATGGAAGAATCAAATTCGTGCATATTAGAGTAAAACTCCTGTATGATCATGAAAGGACAACTGACCGGGATCTCACAAAGAGATTCCCAACTTCAACTATGAATGACAGTGGGTAAAACAGTATTGGAGAAGTCCGATAAGATAATGTGGCATTCCGAATGAATGCCACGTTTGGAGAAGTTCTTCGAAAAGTCTTGATGGGCTTTATCATCACGGAACCTGACATGGGAGGGAGTAGAATCAGAAGAGGATGATGCCTCGGAATGAAGAGAGTTCTGGGACGGAGTAGATTTGCTCTTACCAATCAACAATAATATCAAAGGAAAGAAAAGAATGATACGTATACATGAAAAATGCATAAACATGTGACATGCAACAATAAAAACATCATGGGCTCAGCCCAATCCAAACCTACCAGCACACAAGGTTCCAATATACAAAGCACACATCTAAAATGCATAAAACATTGTGAAAATGCAAATGTGATGCAATGCATGAGCATATAGGATCATTTAAACATAACCCAACCCAATAAATTCACAAATAACTCAAAAATTTTGAAAAAGCCCAAAAATTTTACAAAAAACCCAAACCTAGGTCTAAATGAATGAAATGCAAGAAACAAGAAAGAAAACAAGATCACACTAGTGAAAGGAAGATCAATCTAGGCCAAAAAACTTCAGGGTTTAAGGTTTGGAGAGAGAGAAAAGTGTTTGGGAGAAGTTGGATAGGTTTTCTGTCGAGAGAGATATGGAAAGAAATAAGATCTGATCCATGATGAAGCTATTTAAAGAAAACCACAGCTCGATGGATTGAGACCTGTCAAGAATCTGTTGAGCATTAATTCTCGACAGATAAATCTGTCGAGGTGCTGTCGAGAATCTATTGACGGCAAAAGAACCTCGATGGATCGAACAGCTATCGAGAAGTTATCGAGAAGACAGAAACTTTCTTGATGGATCGAGAATCTGTCAAGAAGCTATCGAGACAAATTCCAGAAAGTTTCGATGGATCAAAGTTGTGTTATCTTGTCTAGAAAAAAACAGTCCAAAGGTTTCGATAGATAGCTATCTGTTAAGAGTTGTCAAGAAGTTGTCATGATGGGCAAAAACAGTTTTCCAAAAAGGAGAAAAACACAGAAATGAATACAATCAAGCATGCTACCCAACCAAAGATCTAACCAACATTTTAAACCTTCAAAAACATCTCTAAACAATAAAAAATTCCAGCATTTAGATCCAAAACACACACACACACACACACACACACAAAACAAGTCTAACCAATTTTATATTTCAAAAACAAGTCAAGACAGTTTAGTGAGTATACATTTACACATGTCTTCCTTGTGATGGTCAAATCACATTGTACCTGCATATGTATCAAAAGTAGCAAAGAATTTTGCGTGTTATGTGTGAAAAACATCGCATGATTGCATAAATGTCTCATGTTATGACAATCTGAGATATGAGAAAATCAATTTAACTCACATACAATCATAATTGCTTGATGGGGACTATCACCTTCGAGGTACATCTTATAACTCCCACATCCCCTAGAAATATGTTTGCAAACATATTTTAAAGCCTTTTGATTCTTTTGCTTTTATTTTTATTTGCATATTTTTCCTTTTTGAGCATATCACGCATGGGCATATAAAAGATAGAAGAAAATACCCAATTATGTTAAGCTTTTGACATTGTACCTTTTTCCTATGCCGAAGCATACAGTTGTCATTTCATGATTGGCGGGCTTTAGTGGTGAGATTGTTATTTATGCCTTTCTCTTAGGATTTTTTAGTCGTTCCCTTCAAAAAGAGTGATATGAGTGTTAAGTACAAACACGAGCCACAAAGTTCACATGCTTAGTTGTGCATTGAGATACTTATCTAAGCTAGAAAAGATACAAAGTTTAGAAAATTTTATTTCAATGGCCATCCAAGATACACAAGTACCAAAGTACACAAAACACACACTGTTTTTGTATTTTTTTTTTTAATTTTTCAATTATTTTATTTTATTTTTTATGAAAAAAATAAATAAAGTAAAATTGAAAACAAACAAACAAAAACATGTTAAACAAAGCATAGCAAAAAGAGGGGGAATAATTGAAATCATTCAAGTTTGAAAAAAAACATAAGGGCCTTAAGAAGATCTCCAAGAGGAGTAAAAAATGATGGAAACTGATTCTGGTTTCCAGATGAGATCATACTATTGCTCTGTTAAGTGGCTAACCACTTGTAGCAATTAGGTCGAGTATGTCCTAAAGCTCCACAGTGATGACAGAGATGCTGCTTCTTCTGTTTAGACTTTTGGTTATTGCTTTTCTTAACCTTAGGGTTTTTAGTCTCTTTTTTGTCAAGCTTAGGGGGTGTTCCTAAGATAAATTTACCCTTATCTATATTCTCACTAGCTGAAATAGTTTTCACATTATTATTCTTAGATTCAACATTATTAGCAGGTGAAACAAACACAGTAGTACTAGAAGAAGCAATATTAGAGGAAGAGAAATCATGCCCCAAACCGGTTTGATCAGAAGTATATTTCTGAAAGCTAAGCATCTCATCAAGTTTTGCACTTGAAGTCCTCTCCAATTGAGCTCTGACATAGAATAGCTCCACTTCAAGTTTCTTGATTCTCTCAACCAAGAAATTGTTCTCAAACCGCAGTACTCCAATGGTCTGATTAGGTTCATCAAACTTTATGATTAGAGGAAGAGAAATCATGCCCCAAACCGGTTCGATCAGAAGTAGATTTTTGAAAGCTAAGCATCTCATCAAGTTTTGCACTTGAAGTCCTCTCCAACTGAGCTCTGACATGGAATAGCTCCACTTCAAGTTTCTTGGTTCTTTCAACCAAGAAATTATTCTCAAACCGCAGTACTCCAGTGGTCTGATTAGGTTCATCAAACTTTATGGAAAGCTCTTCTCGATCAAGTTCCACATCACTCAGCTTCTTGGTAGCTAGCCTATATAGTTTCTCATACTTTTCAGAAACCTTGTACAATTTTTCATAGGCTGTATGAATATCATCTTGATCGTCCATTTTCTTGAATTTAGAATCCACCAAGTCCTCTTCATCATCTACTGTTTCTGAACCCCCATCATTAGGATCAACTGTAACAGTGAAGGCATTCAAGATTCTCTCGTCATCATTGTCATCTGAATCATCCTCAGGCTTGGGGTCACTTAAGGTAGCAGCAAGGGTCATGCTTTTTCCAATGGTCTTGAGATAAGTTGGACATTCTTGTTTCATATGTCCAAAACCTTGACATCTGAAGCACTTTGGTTTGGAGGGAACAGTGTACTAACTGCCATCCCTAGCATCCTTCTTCCCTCTATCTTGGCTCTTGAACTGTGAAGAACTAGATTGCTTACGGTCTTTGTCGAATTCTTTTGCATTAGCATTCTTCATGAACTTTTTTAAATGCCTTGTGACATAGGATTTCATCCTAGAATCTTCATCATTAGAAGACTCATAGGTGTCACTACTTTTGGCCTTCAGTGCCATGCTCTTACTCTTGCTTGATTTCCTAATTCTAGTCAAACCTAATTCATAGGTTTGCAAGTTACCAACCAGCTTTGTCAGAGGAATTTAATCAATGTCCTTTAATTCCTCAATGACGGTGATCTTAGCATGGAATCTCTTACGTAGAGATCTGAGCACCTTTTTAACAATCTTGGGTTCGGGAATGGTTTCCCCAAGATTAAAGACAGAGTTAACTATGTCCTTGAGGTTGGCATAGAACTCATCAAATGACTCATCCTCCTTCATCTTAATCTCTTCGAAGCTCGTGGTAAGCCTTTGAAGTTTTGAATCCTTGATAGCCTTGGTTCCTTCATAGGTTGTCTGGAGGATGGTCCATGCTTCCTTTGCAGTTTTAGTGGAGGATATCTTCTTGAATTCCTCATTCGTGACTGTACTGAATAAATCATTCAATGCCCTATTGTTGAAGTTTGCTGCATTGATCTTAGCACCATCCCAATCAACCGACGCTTCCTTTGGCTTGGTCTAGCCTATCTCTACAGCTTGCCACACTTTTTCATCTAATGACTGCAAGAAAACTTTTATGCGTACTTTCCGGTATGCATAGTTAGTGCCATCAAATAAAGGAGGTATAATTAAAAATTGTCCTCTATCCATGATAAACAAGGGTTAATGGATCACACAGCAAAGATTAATTCTAATCAAAGTATGTCTGCTTTGATACCACTTGATAGGCCAAGAATGTATTGACCATTTTGGTAAATTAATCAATTAATTAGCCAAGTTAATTAATTAGATTCAATTACATATAATAAGTGTGGTAGCACAAACAAATCACCAATAAAACTAAATGCAGCGAAAAATAAATTTGACATGGAAAATTTGTTTACGAATGGGAAAAACCACTAAGGCAAAACTCCACTGGGTGAATTTAAGGTCATCACTCCCGAGAATCCACTATTATCAAAACAAGCGGTTGCAAGTAAAGGAATCCTAGTACCTTATACCAACCTACAGTTGAACCCTTACGTCAATACACAATTGGATTTGTAATGTAGTGACAATCTCTCATTTTAATACATGACCCCAAGTACGTGACTAACTAATCGATGCACGGATTCCAGTACGTGACTAACACTCCAACTTGTAAAGGATATTGGCTGCAAATTTCTTTAGTTCATCCACACGATGAAGATCAAGAAGTTCCTTCGTTATAAAATCCTACGGCTTATAACACAGTAGTTTCTTCAAGAGAAAGATGAACTAAGACAAATTGTCTCCAGTCACAATATGCATGAATAAAACGTTTGCATCAAGTTTCATCAATTGAGATGATCCTTAAAATAATCCTTATATATGTTTAGAGTTGTGAGAAAAGAAAACCTAAACACATAACTTGGATATGCTTGAAAAACAGATTTGGAAATTTGAATTTTGTAATTCTCGATAAATAGAGTATCTGTTGAGCAGCTATCAAGCATTGGGCTAGAATCTCCTTTTAAACCTTGATAGATACAATCTGTTGAGCTATTTGTCAAGCTTTAAAATACAACACTTCTTTACTTGTTTCTTGAACAGATTTGCATGATTTTAACACTTGGACTTGAACTCTTGTTTCTTGAAGTATTAAACACATCATAGATCTACTCAATTACAAAGTAAAATGCGTTTTATCAAAGGATTAGCCAATTGTAAAAGACATATGTTCATAATATGTTCCACATATGTCCTAACACTCTTGAGCTAGCTGGACACCCCATAGAATTGCATGGGCTTCAGCTAGGATAGGGGAACTTTTTCCAAATGTTTTTGCCCAGCTTTTTAGCACATCACCTCTACCATCTCTTGCAATGGTTGTGGAGCTTGAAAAATGTAGCCACAAATACTACTACTTCCTTCTTCTTCTTCTTCTCTTTTTTTTTTTTTTTTTTTTTCTTTAGCTTGATGTCAGCATTTGCTAAAATATTTAGTATTGTCCAAAGAGATTAAATTGGGTCAGGAGCTGGCGTAAAAGGTGTGTTTTACGCCAGCCAATCCTGACCCAACATGTCAGCAAAATAATAAAAAAACTACTTTTTCTCTTCCTCTCTCTTCTTCCCATCCCTTCACTTTCCCAGAAACATTGTAGGCCTGAATCAACGTCGAAGGAGCCACAATCTCTTTTTTTTTTTTTTTTTTTTTTTTTTTTCATATCTTCCTCTCTTCTGCAAAATCCTCTGAAAGAATTGTAAATTTTACAAAGAAATCCTAGCAAAGGGGCTGTTCACACACCCAAACCAACCATCAATGGAACTCACAACAAAATATAGTGAGAAACCCATGCCACAAACTCAGATCCACCCAAAAAAAAAAAAAGAATCAACCCAACAGTTTCAACTAGCAATTTTACTTCAATCTTGCAATACCCAAGCCACAAAGAACAACATAGACAACAATATTACTAAAAAAACTCAAAACCACAATATAAAGCAATTTCACTTCATGCAACATAAAACCTTCAAATGCATATTTGAATAAAGATAAAAAAATTAATTAAAAAAAAAAAGATAGAAGAAAAAAGTAACTTGTGAATCTTGAACTAAAGAAGAAAAAAAAGGGACCTAAGAAAAAAGACGAAGAAGAACTAGGTGCTCTGATGAGAGGTGTGAGAGATAAACTAAATCCAATGGAAAATCCATATGAAAAAACCAACATAAACCCACATGAAAAACCCAATGGAAATCAGTCAAATCTGCCGCCGATGCTGCCATCGAATCTACCTTGTTGCCGCCGCCGCATCTGCCTTGCTGCCATCTCTAGATCCAACCCAAATGGACTTAGATTGACATGGGTTTGTGTTGAAGTGAAGTTTTTTGGTTTGTCGATGGAGTTTTTTGGTTTATTAATGGAGTTTTCTGATGAAGAAAGGGGCAAAAGAAGAAAACTTGACCGGTGAAGAAAGATGAGAGAAAGAAGAAAAAGAAAGAAAATTCACCGTGTGAGAGAGAGAGAATAGCGTTCAGAAAAGCAACGTTGCTTCAGGCCTACAATGCTTCTGGAAAAGTGAGGGGGATGGGAAGAGGAGAGAGGAAGAGGGAAAGTAATTTTTTTTATTATTTGGCTGACGTGTTGGGTCAGGATTGGCTGGCGTAAAACACACCTTTTACGCCAGCTCCTGACCTAATTTCGGGTCCGTTTGGATACCGCTGAAAACTGAAAACTGAAAACACTGTAGCAAAATAATATTTAAATGTGTGAATAGTACCGTGGGATTCATTTTTAATGAAAAAGTTGTTGAAAAATGAAAATTGTGAGTCCGTAAACAGTAAAAGTTGTGGAAAAAGTCACATGTTTCACTTTATCATTAGGACAATGATAAAGTGAAAGAACGTCAATTTACACACCATCTCATTGCGAAGATACATTCCAAAACTCTAGGGAGACTATGGCTAGCTTGTTTCACTTATGTTTCTCCAAGTCCTTCTTGTTGTTGTCTTAGACCTCAATAATGGAACTCAGATTCTACAGGAAATACATTTCCATGTCCTAAATACAAGGCTATTGTCAAAAAGAAAAGCACAAGAGTACATTTCTCGAAAACCAACTCTTGCTGCTACTTTACTGGGACTACATTTTGTGATTGCTTTGTAAGGGAATTCTGTTTAGGAATGCACTTCTTTCTTATGTAAATTTTTGAGATTTATAAAATTTCAATGTTTCAGTTTTCCACTGTACTGACCATCATGGTTTCATTTCTTTCAAGCAAGCTGCATAAAGAAGTTCCTGTCTTCCATATGCAATTGCATTCTCATATTGTATTTGAAACATCATGTATATAACACATTAAATCATTATTGGTAGTCATTGATAACCAAATAACAAGCGATCCATATATTGTCAATAATGACCATTGATGATTAAAATTAGCGTTCTTCTCTCTCTCTCTTTTAATAATGGTTGAGACTTGCCATAAATCAAAGACTGGGAAATTTTTTGGAAGTTCCTGTCTAGTTCTGTTTGCAGGGATGTGGCGGTTCTTTTCTATTGAATCACAAAAAGGGCAATCAAGCTGAGAATGAATGATGGATGTAGTAACGTTGTTTCTTGTGGAAGCATCATAGCTTTGGACCTTTGCAGTTTGTGATGCCGTAACAAATTGTCCAACATAAATTTTAGGGAAAAGTACACGAAACATTCACGATACACAAAACATTCAATTCGGCCCCCCCAAATGAATGTTGATCACGTAAACAGAAATTTATTTCAGATCAGTGGAGCAGGTTTGGACTATTCCCACTGTACAACATGGGACAGTATCAATTATTGATGCCAAACAAATATGCCAGCTCCTACTACCAACATATCAACACCATTCGTATAAAAAAAAAAAACATATCAACACTATTAAAAGCAAATTTTAGTACCTTTATAATTATGATTAAATAATTATTTTTTAACGAATTAAAACTTTTAGGAGAATTACCGTAATAATTTACTAAGTGAAACAGTTTAAGCATAAAAAACCCTTGTGATTCTATTAGGTAACTTGGTATTTGTATTAAAACTTTCCAAGTTTTTTTTTATTTTTTTTATTTTTTTATTTAATAAAATTTTTTTTCCAAGTGTTATTATGGAGTTCTATAAGTTGTGTTATTTTTGCCAAGATCAGGATCACACGCCGTCTGAAACTCTTTAACTGCTTTTGTCTTCAAACATTGATTGTGCACAATTTCTCTGGCAAAGGTGGCACTGACCCTACATTGGACTGGATCCAGTCCAAATGAATTGGCTGAAGAAGACATTAATTAAGGCATTTAAGACTAGCTAGGTACCGCACCACGTTGAGATGGACCCTATGTAGAAAGAGTCAAATCATTTGGTGAAAATTATTAACACTTGGAGTCTGGAGGGAGGTTCTACCTGCGCTAGAGATTTTAGTGTTTCCACAGTGATAAGATAAGATCACTCAGGACAATTTTTTAAATCAAGCGCCATTTTGATTTGTCACTTTTATTTGTAACCGTAAATAAAGCTACTTTAATTCTTATTCTTTTAAGGCAAACAATTGTTGCCTGTGAAATCTCCAGCCTGATTTGAAGGGGAAAGAAGTGTCAGAGACAATTTGGCTAGTCCAACCTCCTTTTAACCTTTATGCTTTAGAGTTTTTGAATAGGTTGAATTATATATTTTAGCATTTTGCTTTTGCTTCAATTATCGCGGCAATATTTTTAGAAGTAACTTAATTTAGTTGATATAAAATGGTTTTCAAACTACATAGCCGCCATTACGCATTAGGAACATAGAGGTGAATCTCTATCTAATAAATACAACTGCATGGCAATAATGCATACGCAAGAGGAATTTTGTTACTTTATCACCGAGGACCCAACATGGTCCTTTGTACCAGTGTCAATGATCAGATCTTATTGCAAAGTGATTATTTTCGACTTCAAAAGAAAAGGACGAACCGAAAGAGAAAGGCAATCTTCCAATTCCCCGGGTCCCCTTACGGTTTCTAAATTAATGAATGACAGTCCCACAATGATAAAAGCAAGCTTTGAATAACCATTAATTACTGGCATATATAACGCCTTTTTCTTTTGTGATTCTGCTATTTGCTTTCTTGTCACCTCCTCTTTTAAACTTTCCTCAAGGAATTTTCATGCTGGACCCTCCATTATTGAAAAACAACTCCATAGGAACTTCTTTTGATAATCAGGAATAGTAGTACGCTTTAAAATATAGCACACCCGCACAAGTTAGGTACCCCGTCCCTATCCCTAGCTAGTTTCCAAAATTTAAAGAGTTGTTCCTGCAAAAAAGTTTCATTCTATAACAGCTAAGGGACAAATAAGACAATCAACAGTGTGAGCTGTAAGCAATGCACATTGAAAATGAGCCCAACAGGTTCAAAATTCAAATCAAATTTTCTTTTTGACATGGTAGGAATGAAGAAGTGAATTATTTTGACCGCATGCACACTATCGGATATGCTTTGACCGGACTGCAATGAAAGTAAGTACACAGTAAAATATTAGCTCCTAGGTTTTTTTTTTTTTTTTTTTGAGATAGTTTCAACTTATAGTATCCACTTTTGATAATAGTTCTTTATTATCAGATTAAGACACCAATAAATTTTTAATGTAAGCAATAATTAAACCCAAGATTGCTTATTCAACTCTCAAAGATTTTATCAAATGAGTTAACTAGAACTCATAGTTTAGCTCCTAGGTTGAATGAGCCATGCTTGGATACTTAAATCTTAGTGATTTATGCGTCACCAATCACATAAAGATAAAGGTAATTAAATAAGAAAAATATTAATAGATGCTCTAAAAGTATTGGTTTAGGAATTATTTTAAGAAACATTTTATAAAAAAAGAAAAAAAATGATTTTTTTATACAGTTTTTTATATTTTCAATAAGAAAAATGCTAGAGATACAAATTATTTTATAATATATTTTACAAACTGCTGATGTGGTAAGTTGTTATTGGTAAGTGAAAAAAATGATGTTAGTGATAGACTCAGATAAGAGCTAGTAAGAATTGGTCATATCAACCGTTTGTAAAAATGTTGTAAAATAGTTTGTAATAAATACTCTAAAACCTATTCACTTTTTTTTTTTTTTTTTGAGAAACACTAAGAACTAAGAGCTAAGAGCTATTTGTTGATTATAGAAGTATCATCAATCACATTTATTACCATTACTAATTTCTAAAGCTAGTTTTACAATTTTTCATGCTGAATTTGGCTTAATGTCTTAAACTTCATTGTATAGTAGGAAACTAAGTGAAGAATGTGTCTTAAATTCTTAATTAGTGAAGAGACTGTTTTTTCTCAAGGAGATGGGCCTAGGCGGGCGGCTGTTAATTGGGTAGTTTTTAATAACTATTCAAAAGTTTTACAATCCAAATCTTATCACATCCATTGAAGTTGTTTTTAAATCGAATGAACAGTAAATGGATCGTACAAGTATTTTTCCGTTACGCAAACAGAGAAGTAAAGTACGGTAGAACCCACCCCCTCTCACTTTCCCTTGGTTTTTCAACACAGAACTGTCCTTTTAATAAAGACTGTAGACCCACCCTTCCCTTGTTATTTCAACATAAAATTGTTCTTGTCCAAATGCTTTAAATTTTGGATTCCTCGAAATATTCCTTGACGCTCCTAACAAATTATAGGATACATTTTGTAGAAATTGTAACTTTTATCCCCTTTAGCATTGCTTGGTTCCTTCTAAAATCCCTTTCTTCTTTCTGATTTTATAGTAGAGGCGTGCTCATGTAATAAGAATTCATTCCCTTAAAAAAAATACATGACAAAGACCAATTCTCAAGTAACACACTTTATTCGTTATGTGTCACACTTTTTAATTTCTTAATTGTCTATTCTTTGTCGGCATACCGTGTGGGTGGCAGGAGGTACCCAATATAATAATAGGTTAGGAAAGTAGACAGCTCATCAGTTGTAGGAGTGGGTGAGTACAATTTTTTTTTTCTCTTTTTTGTCTCTGTGTATATAAATTTTAGTCCTTAGAGCTATATATTAATTTGCTTTGTCTACCAAATCCATGTTCTTATGCTAGCCACCGGTAAAAATTGTTAAAAAATTGTCCCTATTATACACATTCAAATTCATGTTATAAACTATACCTAAAGCAACCAATGATTTCTAATTTTACATGTTACCGTTTAGAAAAAGAAATATATTCAATCAATACATGCCTTAAGGCCCTAACTTAGGAATAACTTACTATTCTTGTCGTATAAGAGGGCAGCCCTAACAAATCATATTATTTAATAGCCAATTGTCTATAAAGTATGATAAAGTTTTGCCTAGAGCACATGCTGGTTAGCTAGATGAATCGACTTTGTTCAACTTGCTTCTTATCTATAGGCTGTGGGCCCGTGGCCCTGTAGCTAAAGGTTATAAATCTCCCCCTTAACACCTTATGGTTTCCAAATTGTAAGTACATTTTTGCTTCCTCTCCTCTAAAGAAGTTCTTTTGACATAAATCGTTTCCAAATATATATAGTAACTCAGACTTGAAAATGGGGGGTACAAGATGTTTTGGGATAGCAATCTTAGTTCTTTTAGGATTTCTAGGCTCAACACAAGCTCAACTGCAGTTGGGTTTTTACTCTAAGAACTGCCCAAAAGCTGAGAAGATTATTCAAGACTTTGTTAACCAGCACATCCACAATGCTCCATCATTGGCAGCTGCCCTCATAAGAATGCACTTCCATGACTGCTTTGTCAGGGTTTGTGTCAACTCTTTTATCTTCTCACATGAACTTTTTTCCACACTGCTTTTCTTAGCTTATTCTTCACGAGTGTTTTACTGTATATGAATGTAAAGATATTGCCTCTGTTGGTTGTAGTTACTAACAGAGAAGTTCATGCTTTTGCCTCTTATTTAGGGGTGTGATGCATCTTTGCTTCTGAACTCAACCTCAAATAACCAAGTGGAAAAGGATGCTACTCCAAATCTGACAGTCAGAGGTTTTGACTTCATTGACAGAGTGAAGAGCCTAGTTGAAGCTGAATGTCCTGGCATAGTTTCTTGTGCAGATATCATTGCTTTGGTTGCAAGAGATTCTATTGTGGCCACGGTGAGAACTCAAAACAATTTTATTCTAGCTCTATCCTGCATATATGCATAACTTTTCCACTAAAAATTTTATAATTTCTGAGTTGATCAACCATAATCAACTGAGCTATGTCTACTGTGAACTCCACAATTATAAAATTTATAGAAAAAAAAAAATTGTTTTTAGGTAAGACTTATACAGAGTACTTAAATGCGATTTTTTAAGTTTCTTTTTTAAGATTCTGTCATCTGAATTTTTTATGAAAGTGTATTTTTTAGTTAAGTAGTCATAGATGAATCTTAAGAGGAAAATTTAAGAAACAACACCTAAAGTATTATAATTAAATTTTATCCATATATATATATATATATATAACACAAAATCTAAAGAGTAATAAACAATTTGCTCTGATGTATGTCACGTAACCATATATAAAAAATCTAAAGGGTGGCGAGGGGGACCTCCCCAAATAAATGTCAAGCAACCATGTTTTTTTTTTTTTTTTTTTGGCTTAATACTACACGCTAGAACCAAAAATGCAATGGGTGTCAATTTTGCCACCATACATATGTCAGAGCAGCCATATGTTCATATAAGTACAAAATATATTTCCGTCTTTTTACAACTACATTAAAGTTTAATGAGTCCCACTTCACCCTCATAGTTTTGTGCTTTGACACGCTTTCACCGCTTTAATGGCTTACTTCTCTCCGCCCAATTTAAAGATAAATAATATTATTTTATCTACACAAATTTTTTTACAACAAATTTCATAAAAGTTGACCAAAAAAAAAAAAAAAATTTACAACTATTGAGTTGTTAAGTTGATATTAATCTTATTTGGACCAATCATTCAATCATTTTATTGTTTATCATTTACAACTTGCTACTAAAGTGATTGTAAAAGATTTTGTGAAAAAAACTATTAGATTTATTATTTTTGAAACATATACTTGTAGTCAATTGTGATATATTCTTGTGAAAAAAAAATTTCACAAGATATATATTTGACATCCTTAGTGTTTACAATAATGATCTTCACATGATTGAGTAACAATATATCCTTTGGGACTTTTTCTGTAATAAAAAAAAATAAAAAAAAGATATATACATGTGAAAAAAAATTCTTTTGTTTTCTATATTTTAATACTATGAAATATATATTTGTAATCAATTATGATTATGGAAAAACCTAAAAATTACATTAATACATAATTTTTTATTTATTTTGTTATTAATATTGATTAATATTTTTAAAATTAATTTTAGTTTCAATCTTGGTTTCCTTAAACTGAAATCATGGCTCTACCATTGTCTTTGGAAAAACTAATAGGATAATTACACCTTGAGATTTTACAAGATAACACCCTCTAAATGCTTCATGAGATGACACTTTCCTCTTGAGATTTGCATAAATGTAACATTTAAGTTTCCATTGAAAAAATATATTTTAAAAGAAATCATACTAATTTATATATGTCTTAAGGAAGGACTGTCATTCATCCACAAATATTAAAGGTGGAGAGTTATTTCGTTCATAATTTGAATAAGAATCTTTCATAAAAATGGAATATATTGTTAGTAAAATCACAATTTTAGAGAATATGAACTTAGTTGTTGCATTTATACAAAACTCGAGAGCGCCATTCTTCCACCAATCCGAAGAAATAAAAGTGCCGTTTTGATAAAGAATGATGGTATTTAAAAAAAATAAAACCATATTCTTTCTCTTTATGAGTAAGGGAATGGACCATTTTCACTGGTTTCTAAGTTATGTTTTGGACAGGGAGGTCCATTTTGGACGGTCCCAACTGGTCGAAGAGATGGGACAATCTCTAATGAGTCAGAAGCCTTGAACAACATCCCACCTCCAACTGGAAACTTCTCCACTCTCCAGAGACTATTTTCCAACCAGGGTCTTAACTTAACTGACCTGGTCTTGCTCTCAGGTAAGCTAAGCATTGTAATTTCCTAGCACTTGTTTCTATCATATACTAAATTAATCTCTATTGATACTAATACATTATATTAATCAATTTTTTTCAGGTGCTCACACCATTGGTGTGTCTCATTGTTCGTCATTTTCAAACCGCCTGTATAATTTCACTGGTGTGGGTGATCAGGACCCAGCTCTAGACCCTGAATATGCTGCCAATCTCAAGGCAAAAAAGTGTACAAATCCTAATGATAATACCACAAAAGTTGAGATGGACCCTGGAAGTCGCAAAACATTTGACCTTAGCTACTACTCACTTCTACTTAAAAGACGAGGTCTATTCCAATCCGATTCTGCTTTAACTACGAACCCCACAACTAAGACTTTCGTCACCCAACTACTTCAAGGACCAATTCAAAATTTCTATGATGAATTTGCCAAGTCCATGGAGAAAATGGGTCGTATCAATGTTAAGACCGGGTCAACCGGTGAGATTAGGAAGCAATGTGCAGTAGTGAATAGCTAGAATTCAATGGTAAGGAGTTCGTGCCCTGCTTGTCAGGCTAGAGTTTGAATCACCTACATAACCAATTGTTGGTGGGCATCCTTGGTGGGGTTGACCCCTCACACGGTCTGGTGAGAATGGCCAGAGCTTATGTCAGACTGGCGTCTTGCCCGGGGTGTAATATAGCCATAAAAGCCTCCATTTTCTTCTACCAAAAAAAAAAAAAAAGAATAGCTAGAATTCTTTCTTTTTTTTCGTTCTTTCTTTAATTTGGTGGATTAAATTTCATGGTTTGGATACCATGCTAGTTTGAAATTATTTGTTATATTAATTTGTTGTATGAATAAATGGACAGTAGATAGATTGTACCAGTATTTTTCCATTATGTAAACAGAAAAATAAAGGATTGTAGACCCCCTTTTACTTTCCCTTGATTTTTCAATATTTTCTGAATAGACAGAGAAATAAAGGACGGTAGACCCCCTCTCACTTTCCCTTGGTTTTTGAATAGACAGAGAAATAAAGGATTGTAGGCCCCTCTCACTTTCCCTTAGTTTTTCAATATATTATGAATAAAGGATTGTAGACCCACCTTTTGTTATTTCAACATAGAATTGTTCTTTGTCCAAATGCTTTAAATTTTAGATTCCTTGAAATATTCCTTGATGCTCCTAACAAATTATATAGGATATATTTTGTAGAAATTGTAACTTTTACCCCCTTTAGCATTGCTTGGTTACTTCTAAAATCCCTTTCTTCTTTCTGATTTTATAGTAGAGGCGTGCTCATGTAATAAGAATTCATTCCCTTTAAAAAAAACATGCCAAAGACCAATTCTTAATTAACACACTTTATTGTTTCTCAAAAAAAAAAAAAAAAAAAAAAAAAAACACACACACACACTTTAATTAACACACTTTATTCGCTATGTGTCACACTTTTTAATTTCTTAATTGTCTATTCTATGTCAGCATACCATATGGGTGGCAGAAGGTACCCAATACAATAGATTAGGAAAGTAGACAGCTCGATTCTAAAAAAAAAAAAAAAAAAAAAAGGAAAGTAGACAGCTCATCAGTTGTAGGAGCGGGTGAATACATTTTTATTTTTATTTTTTCTCTTTTTTGTCTTTCTGTATATAAATTTTATTCCTTGGAGCCATACGCTAATTTGCTTTATCTACCAAATCCATGTTCCTATGCTAGCCAGTAGCCACCGGTAAAAAGTAAAATTGTTAAAAAATTGTCCCTGTGACGACGTAGAAGGGCCCAATGGGCTTTTCCACGCCCAGCCTCACAACCTATTTGTATGATGGGATGGTAATTCCTACTATGGGTCGTTCGCAGCCAGGAGACTCAATGAGAGCCCCTTTGGTCTCGCCTTTTGCACCTCCTCTCAATCCTTTTGCCTCACTCTGTAGTTTCGCTCCTCTCTATATGACTCTTTTTCTCCTATTTCATCAACCTCTGCTCCCTCTTCCCATTTTTCTATTTATAGGGAATTGTTAGTGGGGTTATAATGATTATCCTTAGATTTAATGGATTTAGAGGTCCAATCTTAGAAGGGTTTAGTGGGTGTTTAGGTAGGAGTGGCTTTGGAAATGATTCCCACTTCAGCGACTATGTACGGCAGCGATGTTTCCCAGGATACCATAGGGTAATCATATAATTGAGTGCACGGGATAAACATAAAGGTGCTCGGCGAACCAGTCCGGACAACCCTACCAGCAGTAAAGCTTGTGTTCGGCAAAAAAGGATTGGATACATGGACGGCGCTTGGGCCGGGTCCGTTCGTGGGTGGGCTTAGGATGAGGCCCGGCAGAACCAATCGAGGGGCCCATGGCCTTTCTCATTGGCCCAAATAAGGCGGTCCGTCATGCGGGCCCGTACATTAGCCCCCCCCCTTGATTCATGCCCGGTTAAACGGGCGCGGATCAAGGGAAACGGTGAGGAAGGGAAGGTCCTATGCCCGGGAGGATAAAAGGCTCGTTCTTCTGGAGGCGACTAGACATCCATTAAATGCGCTCCTCAAAAGATGTGTCGTGCCTGGCATCGTGACTTCAGCAGCCATACCCCCCTGCCAGCTCGTGAACCGAGGCGCGCGTATGCCCTTGGTTTCCGAACAGTCTCATGCTCATTGTGCCCCATTATTGCGATTTATTCCTCATTAATGCGATTTATTCCTCATTAATGCGATTAACTCCTCATCAACCGTCGTCCACCTTCGTTTCGTGCCTATAAGAAGCCTGCTCCAACCTACATTCTCATTTTTCACTCCCTTAGTTTCTGAGATTTCTCTCTGCCGAGCATCCAGCGCGCTAGTTGCCCACCAATCCTCAGAATCAACTTCCTTCTTAGTGCCAAAAGTAAGTCCCTTTCTTCTTTCCTCTTCTTCAGTTCATTTCCTTCACATTTCTTTCGATTATTTCGCATTTGGGATGGGTTTCGCTCACCTTTTAGACTCTAGAAATTCCTTAGCCACCTTTAGGCGTGATTACCAAATTCCCGATGACGTGGACGTGATGTACTGCCACGAAAGTGACATTGCTCTCCATAGAGGGTTAAACACCGCCTTCTTCCCGCTCATGTCAATATTGGAAGGAGGGGTTAGGTTCCCCATTGATCCTCTTTTACTTAGAGCCCTTAGGTATTACGGTTTGTGCCCCGAACAACTCGCCCCAAATTTTTACCGGGTAATGAGTTGTATAAGTAAGTTGAACCATACATTTGGTTTGCAATTGGACCATCACGATGTAAACCACACGTACAGCTTGTGTGGGAAGAAGAAAACTAGTTATTACATAAAGGTCAGGGATATGAGGATACGGTTGATCTCCTGCCTGCCGGACTCGAACAGAAACTCTGCCGGGGAGTTCGTCCGGGTGCGCGGCAACTGGTTCCCCGGGGATGTTCCCCCTCCCCTATCACGGCGCGAAGTGGGTGGGTGTTATTGCTAGGCATATTTCTTCATTATCTCCTTGCTTCTGTCTCTTTAACTTTTATATTGACCTGTTTCGTTTGTGTTGCAGACGGCTTGGTGTTTACGCAAGATATCCGAACGGTCCACGTGCGGGACTTTAATTTTGTCCTTCGCTCGGAAATCTTTGTTCACCGAGACGGTCAGCTCCGGGCTTCCCATCTCATCCTCGGCGTTGAGCCCGTTTACACCACCTGGCAGGCTTTCGGTCAAGCCCTCTTAGTTGACAGCCCCCTTCTCTCCTACATAGACGTTCGTCACGCGAACTTTCTCCTTGCTAATTTTACGGTCGGTGAGGCTCGCGACCTTGGTCGGCGTTATACTTGCTCCGACGAGCTTGCTCCTATAAGGGATGAGTCTGCCGAAATAGCGTCTCGTCGTCTCAGAGAGCTAGCCCACGTAGCCCTTCAGCAAGAAGCACCAGCCGAACAGGCCGAGCAAGAGGATCAAGAGCCGCCTGAGCAAG
The DNA here is from genome assembly GCA_023621385.1 of Quercus gilva. NCBI lineage: Eukaryota > Viridiplantae > Streptophyta > Magnoliopsida > Fagales > Fagaceae > Quercus > Quercus gilva. Next base: position 38,182,400 of record CM042480.1, read on the forward strand.
AAGCCGATCAGGCAGCAGCGGAGTCAAGCAATTCATCCCAAGCTCGCCCCCGTGCCAGAGAGATGGTTACACGCAAAACCCTCACCGTCAGCCGTTTCTTACCCAGGGCTCAACAAGTCGCACAGCAGCAGCCTGATCAGGGGCAGGTCCAAACTCCCCCCGTACACCATGCGCTCTAGGAAAAGGCAGAAGGTCACACAGCAGACTTATACCAGTCCTGGCGGCGGTCAAGCTAAGACTCCCACGGCCGCATCTCGGGGTGTCACCATTCAGAACACTCAAGGTCAGGTTGGGGTGAGCATGGCGTCATCATCCCGGGCAGCTCCGGATTGGCAGCCCACTTATGAGTTGGACGGCAAGCCCCTCCCCGCTGATGCGTGCATACGGGCGTGGGAGAAGGGGGAAGGGGGCCGTGTTGCCCAGAGCCTGGCGCATGGTCTGCTCCTGCCCGAGGATGTCAGTTCCTTCTCGGAGGCACCCGACGAGTATATGGGGAGGAGGCTTCAGTGGCACACAATTGCGGTAACTTTCTTGTACTTCATTCATAGTTTGTGATCTCTATTGCCCTGTACATGATGCTATATCTAACGTCTGTATCTGTCATGCATAGGCTGCCCAATTGGCCCACATTCTGAACGAGCGGGTGAAGACCTCGCCCAGGATGTTGACCGGGAGAAGACCGGAAGGGAGGCAGCGGTAAAAACCGCAAAGGACAAGGCTAAGGCCGCGGATGCTGCCGAGAAGAGGGCGGCAACTGCCGAGAAAGAAAGAAAACTGGCTGAGGAGCGGTCGGCGGGGCTGAAGGCGAAGCAGCACGAGACAGAGCTGAAGCTGGCTGAGGAGGTGAGCCGGAATGCTACCCTTGCCGAAGAATCAGCCGATCTGCGTGCTGCGTTGGAGGAGGCCAGAACCAAGTGGTACAACGAGGGGTTCGCGGATGCTGAGAAGGGAGTGGAGCCGGTCGTCTACGAAGCTCGGCGGCTCTCGTTCCACGACGGCTGGTTGGCTGCCTTGCAGGCCCTGGGGGTACCAGCCGACTCTCCTCTTAGGGATCCCAGCAAGATTCCCTTTTTGGACGCTCCTCCGACCGCGCAGAGCCTCGAAGGTCTCGGCGATGAAGAGGACATGGACAGCCTGAGGGAGCTGGTGGAGCAGATAGACGCTCACGTCGAGTTGGTCGGTGCAAAAGCAATTAGCAACCCTGCTGCCGATGATCCGTCCGAAGCAAATGTGGGATTTCAAGACCTTGCGCCCGAGGGCCAGCAACAAGATGTGCGGACTGGATGAGACCTCAGCCTTTTTCCCCTTTCCTTATCGCAACTACTCTACTTATACCGCCGGGCTGTGGCGGTCAAACTTTTTGTTTGTTTTTCTCTGATTGTCGCCGGGTTTTGGCGATCGAACAATTGACTTATTATTAGTTTCCAGTTTTATTTTAGAACCATGTTGTCATGCGTGCTGTTACCGTTATTGCTGTTGTGTGTATGCATTTTTTCTTGATGGTTAGGGTAGAACCGGGCAGGGACTCGCTGTGTTTAGAACGGTTCTCTAGTTTCCCACATGCTCGGTCACGGGAGTCGGACGAAGGTTAGGTTTGATTCCTTAGACTTGCTTTTAGGTTTCTACCTGCTCGGCGATGGGAATCGAGCCGAGGGTCAGGCTTCTATCCTTAGATTGATCTTTAGGTTTCCACCTGCTCAGCGATGGGCATCGAGCCGAGGGTCAGGTTTCTGTCCTTAGGTTGTTTTTAAGGTTTCCACCTGCTCGGCGATGGGAATCGAGCCGAGGGTCAGGTTTTTGTCCTTAGGTTGTTTTTTAGGTTTCCACTTGCTCGGCGATGGGAATCGAGCCGAGGGTCAGGTTTCTGTCCTTAGTTGTTTTTAAGGTTTCCACCTGCTCGGCGATGGGCATCGAGCCGAGGGTCAGGTTTCTGTCCTTAGTTGTTTTTAAGGTTTCCACCTGCTCGGCGATGGGCATCGAGCCGAGGGTCAGGTTTCTGTCCTTAGTTGTTTTTAAGGTTTCCACCTGCTCGGCGATGGGAATCGAGCCAAGGGTCAGGTTTCTGTCCTTAGTTGTTTTTAAGGTTTCCACCTTCTCGGCGATGGGAATCGAGCTGAGGGTGAAGCTTTTCAATACAGTAAACCTGCACAAATAGCCACTTTCATTAACTTAGGTAAACGTCCATGGGGGGACTATACATTTCTTACTGGGCATATGATCGATCAATGATAGAATCTTTTTAAGTTCCAAACGTTCCATGGCCGAGGCAATGGTCTCTCATCTAGCTCTTCCAGGTAGTACGCACCTTCCCCGGCAACCGCGGTAACTCTATACGGCCCTTCCCAGTTCTGGGCCAATTTGCCGGCATGGATGTCTCGCATGTGCCCTACTGCCCTCCTCAAAACCAGATCCCCGGCGTCGAACCTCCTTGTTCTCACGCTTCGGTTGTATCTTCTGGCTAGTTTCTGTTGATACTCGGCCAGCCGGATAGTGGCTGCCTCACGGCGTTCGTCCAGCTAGTCTAAGTGCCGAACCAGTATTTCGTCATTCGAACTGGGGTCGTATTTTGCTATTCGTGCGCTGCATATGCTTACCTCGGTGGGTATAACTGCCTCGGCGCCGTAGGTGAGAAAGAATGGAGTCTCCCCCGTGGATCTTCTCGGTGTTGTCCGATAAGCCCACAGGACGTTAGGTAGCTCCTCGGCCCAGTTCCCCTTCGCATTATCCAGTCTTTTCTTCAGCCCGTTCACAATTACCTTATTGACAGCTTCGGCTTGGCCATTGCTCTGCGGGTACGCTGGGGTGGAATACTTGTTCTTAATACCGAGGTCTGTGTAGAATTCTCGGAATGCCCGGCTGTCGAACTGCAGTCCATTGTCTGATACCAAGGAATTGGGTACTCCGAATCTGGTAACAATGTTCTTCCACACAAACTTCTTCACGTCCGCATCCCGGATGTTCGATAACGCTTCGGCCTCCGCCCACTTCGTAAAGTAATCGACGTCTACGAGGACGAACCTTCGGTTGCCCGTTGCTTGGGGGAATGGCCCAAGTATGTCCAGCCCCCACTGTGCGAATGGCCAGGGGCTACTGACCGGATTGAGATGGCCGGCGGGCTGATGGATCAGGGGAGCGTGCTTTTGACATTGCTCACATTTGCATACATGCTCGGCGGCATCCTTCTGCATCTGAGGCCACCAAAATCCCTGAGTCATAGCTCGGTGAGCTAATGAACGCCCTCCAACGTGGCTGCCACACACCCCTTCATGCAGTTCTGCTAAAAGTTCGTTCACTTTATCCGGGTGCAGGCACAAAAGGTATGGTCCCCCGAAGGATCTTCGATACAACCTCCGCTCTTCCGATAACCAAAACCGAGGGGCCGTTCTTCGGATTCTATGTCCTTCCCTCTCGTCGGGGGGGACCCGATTCTCGGCCAGGAACTTAATGATGGGGTCCATCCAACTTGGTCCCTGCGTGGAGATAGCCGTGACTGCCGGGCTTCCGGATAGCTTGATACTTGGCTGTGGAACATGCTCTATTCTGATGAGCCGAGGTATATCCTCGGCAACTGACGACGCCAGCGTGGCGAGGGAGTCGGCATGACTGTTCTGGGACCGAGCTACTTGTACGATTTTCACTGTTTCAAATCCGGTCATAATCTGCTTCACCCGCTCCAAATACGCCTTCATCCGAGGATCTCGGGCCTCGAAATTGCCATGAACTTGGTTGACAATTAACCGGGAATCTGAATAGACCTCAACATCCTGGGCCCCTAAGCTTGAGGCTATGCTTAGCCCGGCTATCAGGGCTTCATATTCTGCTTCGTTATTGGAGGCCCTAAATCCGAACCTGAAAGAATGCTCCAAGCGAATCCCCTCGGGTCCAACTGCTACAATCCCCGCGCCAGACCCCGTGGAGCTGGATGTGCCGTCCACGTATATTTTCCATGAGTGGCGACTCGTCTGACAGACTATCTGGCATGAGCCTCTAGGTGAAAACTCAGCCACAAAATCAGCTAGCACCTGCCCTTTTACGGCAGTTCTCGGCCTATACCGTACGTCGAAAGCCCCGAGCCTAGTCCCCCATTTTGCTATCCGCCCCGTGAAATCTGATCGTCTAAGCAATGACTGCAGAGGATATTCAGTTAGTACATACACGGTATGGGCTTGGAAGTACTGCGGCAGCTTCCTGGTGGCGTGCACTAGTGCCAAAACCAGCTTCTCCAATGGCAAGTATCTGGTCTCGGCGTCAACCAGAGTCTTACTGATATAATACACAGGTCGTTGCGCCCCCCGATCGCTTAGCAGCACGGCGCTCACGGCATGGTCAGTCACCGAGAGGTACATAAACAGGTCCTCCCCAGGTTCCGGGGCGGTCAGTATCGGCGCGTGAGTCAGGTACTCTTTTAAATCCTCAAATGCTTTTTCGCACTCGGCATCCCACTGGAACCCCTTCCATTTCTTAAGAAGCTGATAGAACGGGCGGCAGCGATCGGAGAATCTAGAAATGAACCGGTTAAGAGCCGCCAACATTCCGGTCAACACCTGCACTTCCTTTGGGTTGCTGGGCGGCTTAAGTCGTTGCACGGCAACAATTTGGTCAGGGTTTACCTCTATTCCTCGGCTGGAGATCAAGTACCCCAAAAACTTTCCAGCCCCCACTCCGAAGGCACATTTTTCTGCGTTAAGGCGTAGCTTATGTTGCCGCAATACTCCGAACACCCCTTGAAGATCCTCTTCGTGCTGCGCTTGTTGTTTGCTTTTTACTACAAGGTCATCAATATATACTTCCACCGTCCGCCCAATCTTGTCACGGAACATCCTCGTCATCATCCGCTGGTACGTTGCCCCGGCATTTTTCAGGCCGAACGGCATCACGGTGTAATGGTAATTGGCATCGGGAGATATGAAGGCAGTCTTTTCCTGATCTTCGCCGGCCAGGGCAATCTGGTGATAGCCTTGAAATGCATCCAAGAAGCTCATTCTCGGATGTCCGTACGTGGCATCTACCAATTGGTCAATCTTGGGCATAGGGAACGGGTCTTTCGGGCATGCTCGGTTCAAATCTGTGAAGTCCACGCAGACCCTCCATTTGCCGCTCTTCTTTTTCACCACCACCGTGTTTGCAAGCCATTCTGGAAAGAAGACCTCCTTTACTGCACCTGCCTCCTTTAGCCGCTGGACCTCGGCCCTAACAGCCTCAGCGTGCTCATGGGCTTTTCTCCTCGGTCTCTGTTTCTTGGGCGGGAATGAGGCGTCCACGTTGAGCCTGTGGACGATAAATTCAGGGTCTACCCCCGGCACTTCGTACGGACTCCACGCAAACACGTCCAGGCTCCGAACGAGAAATAGTAGTAGTCCAACTTTCTCGTGGGTTGCCAGACTGGCCCCTATCTGGAAGTGCTTGTCCGTGTACGGCAATATTCCGACATTTATCAATTCCTCGGCGCAAGCGTTCCCCGAATCCTCTCGGGGGTGCGGTAATTGCTATAACGGGGCCTCTTCGGCCTCTTCATTCTGCCCTGTCTGCGGTCCTTCGCAATTTGCTGCAGCTACTAGGCACTGTCTGGCCATTTGCTGGTTTCCTCGTACCACTGCGATGCCCTGCTCGGTGGGGAACTTAACCTTTACATGTAAGGTGGACGGCACCGCTTCCATGGAGTGGATCCACGGTCTTCCTAACATTGCCGTGTATGGTGAGAAGGATCTAACCACTATGAAGATGACCTTTACCTCCTTTCCCCCCACGACTACTGGTAACGAAATCCGGCCCTCCGGTATCACTATTCTTCCATCAAACGAGACTAGCGGCGCATTATATTTTCCCAAGTCCTGAGTCTTCAACCCAAGTCCGTTGAACAAATCCGGATACATTACATCAGCCCCGCTGCCCTGATCTACCATTACCCTCTTCACATCGAAACCGCTTATCCGAGCAGTGATTACTAACGCGTCTTCATGCGGTTGAATTGTACCCTCTAAGTCGTCTTTCCCGAAGGCGATTGCCTCCTGGCAATACTTTGCTTTCTTCTCTGCTGGCCCCGCGTCTGGTGACTTTTTCGCAGGCGCTACTGTCAACACCCGTCTTCCCGTTGCTGACTTATCCCACGGGGGTAAGAGAATCATCTCAATTAACCTGCGAAGTGGTTGCTGGGGATTGTTTTTCTGCCGACCCGAATGGCCGATCCCTTGGTCGCCGGGATTCACCACGTAATCCTTCAGATGCCCGGACTGTACTAGCTGCCCCAAATGATCTTTCAGTACCCGGCATTGCTCGGTGGTGTGGCCTTTGTCCCTATGGTAACTGCAGTACAAGTTCTGATTTCGCCGGGATGGGTTGCCGCCCATTTTGTTCGGCCACCTGAAGTATGGCTCATTCTTGATTTTTTCTACTATCTGGTGCACCGGTTCCTTGAACGCTGCATTCACTTCCCCTGCCTGCCAGGATGGTTCCTGCGCTTTCCATTCCTTCCGAGGTCTCGGCTGGAAATTTGCTTGCCGAGGACGGCTTATTAGCGGGGCCTTACCCTTGCTTTGCAGCCGGTCATCCTCCAGGCGCTTATACTCTTCGATGCGCCTCATGAGCTGCCTCATGTCCTCGAGCGGCTTCTTCGTAAGTGATTCCCGCAATTCGGAGTCCTCCGGCAGGCCCATCCGGAATGTACTTGCCGCGATTTTCTCGTTGCCCCCACCTATATCATTATACAGCTCCCAGTACCGACTGGCGTAGTTACGAAGGGTCTCCCCCATCCCCATCTTCATTGATAGCAGGGCATCAACTGGCTTCGGGACTCGGCTACAGGTTACGAACCGACCTCCGAACTCCTGGACCAGCTCGGCAAAAGAGTGTACGGATTTCTTCCGTAGTCCGTTAAACCACCTCAGAGCAGTTGGACCAAGGCTGGAGGGAAACATCTTGCACATTAGCGCGTCGTTTTGAGAATGCAGGGACATCATATGGATGTAGTGACTGACGTGCTCGACCGGGTCTGTCTTCCCATCGTAGATATTGAATGGGGGTCGCGGGAATTTGTTCGGCATTGCGGCCCGTTCGATGTCGTCGGAGAAGGGGGACCGAGCGACTCCGCGTAAGGCGCGGCTCAGCGCATCCATGGCGGCATTACCCGACCTTCGTTCCTCGGGAGAATCTGACCCCCGGTCCACATGACCTTGCGACCGCGAACGGCCTTGGCGGTGATGGAACTCCCGTGATCGCGATCTTCCTCGGCGATAGTCGGACCCTTGCGAACGCGATCGTTCCCTTCGCCGATAGGACCCTGATTGGCTGGATCCCATCTCCCGGCGATCTCCCGAGGATCCGGCCCTCTTCTCCCGATCATCTCGCTCCCTCCTACGTCGCCTATCATCTGCCTCCAATTCGAAATCTCTCACCCGTCTCCTTGACCGTTCGATCTCCTGCTCCCTCCCATCGAATTGCCTCTGCCCCGAGGCGTTTGTTACCGTCCGCTGCGTCTGGTATGACCCCTCCCCAAGACCGGACAAGTCTTCTCGTTCACGATTCCTTTCTTCACGCCTTTTCTGCCTTCTTTCTCTCCAGGATGACCCCCGAGAAGATCCCGCCGAACCACTTTCTTCCCCACTCCCCGAATGCCTTCCGGACATTGTCCCGTTCGTGAGTCTCGGTCGAACAACTGCTTCGTAGGCGATTCCCACAGACGGCGCCAATTGTGACGACGTAGAAGGGCCCAATGGGCTTTTCCACGCCCAGCCTCACAACCTATTTGTATGGTGGGATGGTAATTCCTACTATGGGTCGTTCGCAGCCAGGAGACTCAATGAGAGCCCCTTTGGTCTCGCCTTTTGCACCTCCTCTCAATCCTTTTGCCTCACTCTGTAGTTTCGCTCCTCTCTATATGACTCTTTTTCTCCTATTTCATCAACCTCTGCTCCCTCTTCCCATTTTTCTATTTATAGGGAATTGTTAGTGGGGTTATAATAATTATCCTTAGGTTTAATGGATTTAGAGGTCCAATCTTAGAAGGGTTTAGTGGGTGTTTAGGTAGGAGTGGCTTTGGAAATGATTCCCACTTCAGCGACTATGTACGGCAGCGATGTTTCCCAGGATACCACAGGGTAATCATATAATTGAGTGCACGGGATAAACATAAAGGTGCTCGGCGAACCGGTCCGGACAACCTTACCAGCAGTAAAGCTTGTGTTCGGCAAAAAAAGATTGGATACATGGACGGCGCTTGGGCCGGGTCCGTTCGTGGGTGGGCTTAGGATGAGGCCCGGCAGAACCGATCGAGGGGCCCATGGCCTTTCTCATTGGCCCAAGGCCCAAATAAGGCGGTCCGTCATGCAGGCCCGTACAGTCCCTATTATATACATTCAAATTCATGTTATAAACTATACCTAAAGTAACCAATGATTTCTAAATTTACATGTTACGTACCGTTTAGAAAAAAAAAAAATTCAATCAATACATGCCTTAAGGCCCTAACTTAGGAACTTACTATTCTTATCGTATAAGGGGGCAGCTCTGACAAATCATCTATATATATATATAAAACCGAAACTTCTGAAACTCTCACAATTTTTTACATCATCACTATTTTCTTTTTCTTTTTATTTTAGATTCTTTTTATTTTAGGTTTTATATCTTATATAGAATCCACCAGAATAACAATAGATAAAAGTTTGAATTTTTATTAATATCAATAATATTGAAAAACGTATACAAACTTGGAGGACTATTTAAGGGCTTCAGAAAACATGATGGACAAGAAAATATATTCTAAAATAAGCCCTAATTAATACCTAACCATAATAGGAACCAAATTTGACCTAAAAAAACATTAAAAGAACCTAAAAATAAGGAAATAAATCACCTAGACCTAAAATAACGTTTTTTGCATAAAAATACCAAAATTAAATAATTACAAAAATTAAATTGTAAATTCTATCCTACATCAACTTGTTGACACCCCATTTTGTAACCCGCATTTAACCTCACATGGAGGGTAAAAGGGGTTCTTTCACCTCATAAATATGCATCTTGATTCTGGCCATTAGATCCTTAATCTCATTTCACCAAAATGATCTTGATGTTGTAACGATCAAATCAACTGGTCATAAGCCCTAATCGGACCACTAGATTGAAAGTTATCATCAAGTCAAGTTTTAATGGCTAAGATGCACTATCACAAATTGAGTCTGACTATATGTGATTATGAACAATTGATTTTAATTGGTTATAAGTGTAATCAATTGGAGATCAATGATGTGTCATAATTTAATTGGTTAGGACTACATTTTATGGTGAGGTTGCATACACCTAATTAATTAGATAGTTAAACATTAATTCTTCAATGAGTAATTTGTGCAATTATCTTTTAATTAATGTAAATTTGGAACCAATTAAGTCTGAATTTGGAGTGATTGGAGCCATTTAATGTTAATTGAGGACTAATTTGGGACCTATTAATGTTAATTGTGCTGAAACCATTTTCTAACAAATGACCTCTGCTCACTATTTCATCGATATCGCTCAGAATATTTTGAATCTGTGAATGAAGTTAATTTTCCCAGAAACTAGACATTCGGGGCTTCAATTTGACCACAAGAATGAGATAATTCCGATCAAAATTGAGTCAGATATGATTTTTTAAAGTTGGCTCCACAAGCTGTTACAGCAGTTAAGGGAAAACCGAATTTTGGCTTGCTCTCCACTCCCACCAATCTCTCCATTTAATGCACCAGATTTTTCCCAAAGCTAAAATGAGGTCTAGGTTCATAATCCTTGTCAACCCTCATTAAATGGCCTTCCATTCATATTCCCTCTACTACTACTATATAAACCCTCCCTCTCATTTATTCTAAGACACCAAAAACCCCATCTCTTCTCCTCTCTTAAGTTCTAGTGAAGTAGAGCAGTCTTGTCATATCTTGGTCTTCTTGAGACTCAAGGTATTGAGTGAGACTCACTCTTCCTCTCCTAGTTCTTCTTTTTTCCTCCTCCCTTAGGACCTCTACCAAGAGTCTCCTCCTCCACCATATGGATCTTGCATGAAGGTAGAATCTCTTTCCCTAACTAGTTTTTTATGTTGCCATAATGAGAATTTAGAATTAAAGCATGATAGTAATTATTTAAATTCTCTTGAATATGTTTGAATGTTCTTATATGTTCTTATGTGTTTTTCACATGTTCTTGGTTGTTCATCACATGTTTATGCATATCACAAGCTTTGATCTTAAATCCACATAAAAAAAAATATGAAAAACATGTTTGTTTCGTAATTCTTTCAAATTATTGAATCTAGGATATCACCATACACACACATTCACTAGAATTTAATTTTCAATCCAAATGCAATACTTAATAAATTGGATTAGGGTTCATCACATGCACACACATTAAATTCAACATGCAAATTGATTGACATATTGGATGATATGATATGAATGTTGGCCACCATAGTCTAGAAGACCGGTTTCACCGGGCAAGATGGGTGCCTAACACATTCCCACTTTGTAACATAACCTCCGAACTTAGATCAAGGGTTAGTAGATCAAGTGCTTATCCATGTAATTTTCGATTTTTAGATTGTAACTAGGAAACAAAGCCATGTACTTTATCTTAGATTGTATCTAGGACTAAAGCCATGTAATTTTCCTATGATCAATGTAAATTTCAAATTAATAAAATGAGGAATTTTTTTAATTATGGTTTTTTTTATTTTTCCAATTATTAAATAAGTGGCGACTCCATTGTTAGAGCCTTAATCTAAAGGGGAAAATATAACTAGTCGAATCTCCATTTTGAGAGGCAATAACACGACTCTACCCATTCACGTGGGTTTGGCCAAACATTCCTATAAAAAAGGGGGCCGGGGGCGCGGTCTCTCACAGTGGCGACTCCACTGGGGATATTGAGAGCTAGGCTTCAATTAGGTTATGGTGGCCAACCATGTCATTGTTTGTTTATTGCTTTATGTATATAATATGTCTAATATGTCATTATTTTGCATATCATGCATCATTTGCTTGAATGAAATTTATTTTATTTGTGTGCTAGCCCGGAAGCCTGGTAGTATTAGCCGTGGATTGTGGTCTTCCTGAGACTCACATACCCAGCGGTGAACCTACCACCCATCGCGACAAGGATCATCATGGTTATGCCATGGTGGTTCATAAGGACAAACTGTACCGTTCGGACCAACGCGGCGCTCCTAGCATCACAAGTTGGGAGGTACGACGTCCTAGCCTGTGGGGACCTTTAACCTACCTTCTACCCATGTTGTAATGACCCATAGAACCTACCTTTAGGTCGTTCCATGTAAATTGCATTGCATTATGCAAGTGTTTGGCCATTGTTTGAACCATGATGAGCCCAAGTCCAACGCTTGAGCCCATCATGATTATTTGAACCTTGTATGTTGTGAATGAACTCAAACCCAAAAGCCTATTGTAGGAAATTTAGAGCCCTTAAACTACAATTAGATTGCGTAGCCTAGATTAATTAGCCAAGTTGTTACTTACTCAAATTAAACAATTTTAGGTTAAAGCAATCAAATAATCATATCAAGCATATACAGCAGCGGAATAATAAATAACACAAGATATGATCACCCAGGAAAACCAAACTGGTAAAAAACCTAGAGAGGATTTTACCCACCGATCCTCAAGACAAAACGGAATCCACTAAGAAAGAATTGAAGTTCTTACAAAAGGACTTACAAGCTCCCCGCTTGACTTCCTAATGCTACCCACTAGTAAAACTTCCTGACATGACCACGCGCAGGCTCCGAGTCCACGGACTACTTCTTTCTTTGAATTCTTCAATCAAGTACAAGCTCCCTGCTTATTTATCTTTAAACTCCAATGGCTGCAACCTTGTTGATCATCAAGATGTAGATAATATCTCTACCTTGAAAACCCTAAGTTTATGTGAAGGAAAGCTCCTCAAAGATCTCACAAGAGATTCACATAAACCGCAAATATGAGCAACAAAGACTTAGAGAGGTTTAGGTACAAAACCCTAATAAAAGGAGGCACAAGAGGCACTCTAATCTCTCTTTCTACAAAGTCCCTAAAACGTTCTAGGGTTTCCCTTATATATATAAGAGTTTTACTTGAACCCCAAGACGTTTAAATAGAGTTTGGGCTGAACTGGAACTCTGCAGAAAAATAAATCTGTACGTGGTTCGATCGATCGAGTCTAATTTTCGATCGATCGAGACTTACAGATTTAGTCCAATAAATTCTGCAATCACTCGATTCCAATTTTACAAATAAACATACTTTGAGTAAGCCTAAACCTAGACTAAATGTTTTGATCATGGTTTGCCAACAAAATACAAATTAAAGTTCTAATATATTAATTCCTAATTTCTTAGAACCCAACAATCTCCCCCTTTGACAATCTGTGACAAAACACATCACAAACATGAAATGCTCAAAGTTACAAATAGCCCAATACAAAGATAATGCTCATAACAACAAATCCAATCTTAACTACTATCCATCAGTTGCAAGTGTAGTCAGCAGCAAAATTGAATCAACTTGTATACTTCTTGAAACACTAAACAAAACGCATAAACGCATGTGTGACAGAAAAACAGTAAATCAACAAATAAATTCTTGACTTCACAAAATACAAAACAAAGACATATATCATAAATAACTCATAAATATAAATCAATGAACAGTGAACAAGAAACATAAATAAAAACATAAATAAACTAACTCTCCCCTTAAGTTAGATACAACAAAAAGTTTTTATTTTCTTCCATTTCAAAAATAATTTCAACTCCCCCTAAACAAGACAAACATGATTCCCATAAATCAATAATTTCTCCCCCTTTTTGTCACGCATTGACAAAGACAACTCATACAAAGAGTAAATAGTCAACATACGCAATAAAGGATAAGAGAAAATAGAGAATCAAGGGGAACATAAAACAATTCAACTCTATAGAAAATAAAGACAGCTCCCCCTATGAACAACACAGGTTAAAAAAAACTTTTCTCCCCCTATAAAAATAGAAAAAACAAAACAAGTTGTGGGAAAAACAGTTTTGGGCAAAAATAAAGGGGGTGGGGGAAAATCGGCAGCAGCAGCACCAGCAGGATCAGGAACATCCTCACAAACAGGACCAAAGTTAAAAACCACACAAACCAAAGTTAAAAACTAAGGTGAGGATACACATGAAGAAAAAAATATTCTCTTTTTCAATAAAATGCAAACATGGCACTATGTGACCCATAAATAGTTGCATGAGTAGAGAAAATATTTGCACATTGATTATCCATCATATCTCTTAAGAAAAATATTTTCTACAATTCACACATAAAAAGGCATATACTAGAAAGTACATAGCTCAAAAATTAATCAATTAATTTTTTGATCAAGTTGAGTACCCAATGTAGCAAAGTGTATGCATGCTATGTGTGAAAACAATGAGAGATATGACTGCAAAGCTGCAAGATGGATACAGAAATCAATGCAATGCATGTGAATCCTAAACATAAACCAAGGGCAGACTGCAAATTAGCACAAAAACAATATAGAATAAAAATCTATATGATGCATGAACAATTACAATGACATGATGCATGTACTAATGCAGTAAAAATTAAGTTCAATTTAAGTTCAAATTGACAAAATCGGCTTGAGCATAGGGTTTTTAACAAAAACCCAAAATTGAAAACCACTTGTTGAATTTTTAAACAAATTGATGAATTGAGCATTACAAAACACAGCACATAGATTATAATGCCTAATTTCATCAAGACAACAAGCCAATTTCATCAAATTCAACCCAATTTCATAAAAGCCCCAATTCGGATCAAGAACAAACCCTTTTTAAAAACCTGATTCGCGAATTTCGATTGATCGAAAAATACATTCGATCGATTGAATGAAACAGTCATGTTTAAACAAATTAAAGCACTTTTTCGATCGATCGAAAATCAGAATGGATCGATCGAACTGGGCAGAGGCTCACAAAATTTTTATGAAAAAACACAGTTTTGAAAAACACAAACCTAATTTTGAAAACAACTCCTCAAAGCATTAAACAACGAAAACAAAATGCATGAGTATGAGATGGAATGCTTTTTCAAAAACCCAAATTTTAAACCCAATTTTCTCAAAAAACAAGTTTCAATCATTTTCCCATTGAATTTTCTTAAGCAACAAATATGCTATGCACAAATCTCAAGATATTTTCAAATTTTTCAAACTTGAAACACATTTTGCATTAAAATCAAGGAACTTTTAATCTTGGATGGCCACAACAAAATCACACACAATATAATGTACCAAGTTTAGCAAAGAGTAACTTGTGTAGTGTGTGCAACTAGCAAAAGCTTGAGATACATGTGAGGTGATATGTGAATAGCAATTAATCACAAAGTCTACAAAATTCATCACATAGAATTTAAAAGAAACTATCACCTAAAGAGTTACATCATATAACTCCCACATCTCCTAGAATAAAAGCTTGCAATCATGTAAGTTTCTTGCATTTTTGCTTCTTATTTATATGAATTGGCATTCAGCCTAATAGTACACACCGGTTTGAATTAAGTGAATTGGCATCAAGCCTAATAGTACACACCAGTTTTAATTTAATTGAGGCTACACCTTATGTTCTTTTTGTGCATGTGCTACACTTTCTCGAGCACAAAATCTTATGATATGCACTAAGGTGTTCATGATTGGCTAGTGAATAGTGGTGAGATGGTTATTTATGCCTTTTTCAAAAGGATCAAGTCCGACAGTCAAAGAACGTGTGACTTCAAGATTAAGACAAAGTGATAAACACCATAAATATCTTTCCCACACAACATGCACTGTAAAGCTTTAACTAGTAAAGTGCAATGAATAAGCTTATCCAAGCTAAACAAGGTACATAAACATGTTATGTAAAAAAAATATGGCCAATCCTTGATTATAAATCCAAGATTTATAATACAAAACACAAAAATCTTTTTGGTTTTAACAAACTTTATAACCACTTGTTGAGATTTTGAAAAAAATTTATGACCAAAAACAAAAACACACATTGTGCTAAATGATCAATGCAAATGCAATGCATGACAATGCTAAACTAAGCTATAGAGGGTACACAAACAAGATATATCAATTCCTTAATTAACCCATGAGTACATGTACAAATTAGTACATAAAGTCAAAAATAGCTTAGCACATTTATAACACATGCTATTTCAAGTTTCACCACAATGTCAAGCATGTTCTAAATCAAGAGAGAGATATCATAACCCATGTAATCCTCAAGAAAAATAAAACAAGACACAAAATAAAATATTTTTGTCTTTTTGAAATTTTTCAATTTTTTTGGATTTTTTTTAATAAAAAAACCTAGAAAAAACAAAACAACCAAAAACAGAAACAAGACATGTCCACAAACAATAGAAAGAATTAAAACAGGGACAAGTCAGCAACACTCACCTTAAAGGATCTTTTCTCACCCATATAGCACGAGTCTTCGGCTTTGTAGGTGAAAATTCATGAGAAGCAGAGTGTATTTGAGGGATTACACCAATCTTCTGAGAAAGACTAAAATCCTGCAAATTCCTTTCACAAGCCAACAAGCTTAAATTTTTCAAACGCATATGAAACAATTTATATGGACTTATAGCAGGAGAAATATCATCACATATCCTAGATTGACACACAGAATGCTTAAGTTTCAATTTATGACAATTAGGACGAATGTGACCACGGACACCACAAAAGTGACAAACAGGAACAAATTTAGGAACATCAGTATTCCTAACAGCAAATCTAGTCTCAGATTTTGATTTTTGCCTCAACAAAGAACAATTTGGTCTAATATGACTAACAACACCACAATGGTGACAAGTAGGCACAAAAACAGATTTCTTATGCTCTCTAACAGTAGGATTAGACATAGGTTTAGAAAATTCAGCGTTAACATCAGAACTTTTACCTTTGTCTAACCTAGCAAAATAAGCCTTTTCTTTATTATTCCTCTTAAAAGGAGGGATATAAAATTTCTCAGTTTTAGGCTTAAGAGAAACAGAAACACTTCTGTTATCAACAGTAGGCATGGTATTAGTCAAAATTTCAATTTTAACTTTAGATTCAACTAATTCTTCTTCCAAGCTTTTCATCTTCTCATCTTGAGAGGAAATTTGATTTCTCAAAAATTCATTCTTTTTATTAGATTCATCTAATCTAATAAGCAATTCCTCTTTTTTAAGATTAGCCAATTTTAACTCTTCCTTGAATTTCTTAGAAATTTTCAAAGATTTAGATAATTCCTTACGAAGAGTTTCAAAAGCATCAAAAAAATCAGCAGAAACAATAGTGTCCTTTTTATTCAAAACATCACAGGCATCAATAAAATCAGCAGAAGCATGAGCAGAAAGACACTTTAAATTATCCATGATAACAAGGGCCAAGGATCAGCTCTTAGATCAAAAGATCTAAAACAGAAGAGCTACCCGCTCTGCTACCACTTGTAGGTTTATTTAGACCCCTTAAACTACAATTAGATTGCGTAGCCTAGATTAATTAGCCAAGTTGTTACTTAGTCAAATTAAACAATTCTAGGTTAAAGCAATCAAATAATCATATCAAGCATATACAGCAGCGGAATAATAAATAACACAAGATATGATCACCCAGGAAAACCAAACCGGTAAAAAACCTGGAGAGGATTTTACCCACCGATCCTCAAGGCAAAATGGAATCCACTAAGAAAGAATTGAAGTTCTTACAAAAGGACTTACAAGCTCCCCGCTTGACTTCCTAATGCTACCCACCAGTAAAACTTCCTGACATGACCACGCGCAGGCTCCGAGTCCATGGACTCCTTCTTTCTTTGAATTCTTCAATCAAGTACAAGCTCCCCGCTTGTTTATCTTTAAACTCCAATGGCTGCAACCTTGTTGATCATCAAGATGTAGATAATATCTCTACCTTGAAAATCCTAAGTTTATGTGAAGGAAAGCTCCTCAAAGATCTCACAAGAGATTCACATAAACCGCAAATATGAGCAAGAAAAACTTAGAGAGGTTTAGGTACAAAACCCTAATAAAAGGAGGCACAAGAGGCACTCTAATCTCTCTCTCTACAAAGTCCCTAAAACGTTCTAGGGTTTCCCTTATATATATAAGAGTTTTACTTGAACCCCAAGACGTTTAAATAGAGTTTGGGCTGAACTGGAACTCTGTAGAAAAATAAATCTGTACGTGGTTCGATCGATCGAGTCTAATTTTCGATCGATCGAGACTTACAGATTTAGTCCAATAAATTCTGCAATCACTCGATTCCAATTTTACAAAAAAACATACTTTGAGCAAGCCTAAACCTAGACTAAATGTTTTGATCATGGTTTGCCAACAAAATACAAATTAAAGTTCTAATACATTAATTCCTAATTTCTTAGAACCCAACACCTATGATTGAACTCTACTTGGTATGGAAGCCCAAAATTGTTTCTTAAATGAGTCTAAGCCCAACACTTGAGCCCACCAAAGGTGTATAGACATGATCAACATCAAAGGCGAAAAACTCACAAGATGCATACCTTTCAAGTGCAAGCCCAAGCCATTTCATCATAATCAAGGTTCAAGCATACCAAGTCTGAAGCATCCTAAATGGACCAAGAAGAAGCAAGTGGCCCAACTTTGCCTCACTCCACATTTGGTTTGCAACATCATGGTTAAGCTTAAAGTTTGTTTGTTTATTCCATGTTTCTATGTTTTTTTGAATTCAAAATTTTCATGTAGCATTTAATGAGCTTTATTTGTGTGTGTATATATATATATATATATATATAATAAAATAAAACAAAACAAAACAAAAACCAAAAAAAAAAAAAAAATTCAAGATTTCCAAATCTTTCCCAAAAAAAGAGAAAAATTTTCAAATGAAAAAAGTCTTTGGACTAGGGGCATTGAGCCCTTAAGTCATTTAAAAAAAAAAAAAAAAATCTTTGAATTAGGGGCATTGGACTTCCTAGTGACTTTTTCAAAAAGGCCCATTTTTTTTCTTTCAAAGATTTCAAGATTATTTAAAGTCTTCTTTTCAAAATGGTACATGAGGATCCCTTGGACAAAACTTTTTCTAAATTGTGATGTTTAAAGGCTTGAACAATCAACTTGTATTGAGAAATGATTAATTTCATTTGATTTGTGTGAATACTTTTGCTAAATTACTTTGAATAAAAGAAGAAATGGTCTTACAAGGCAATCAAAAAGAATCCATCCATCGAAAAATCCCTAGAATCCATGCACTCGATCCAATTTTCAAAAGTAATTTGTTTCACAACATTAAAGCATTCATACTTTTTCTTTCAAGATGAATTTATTAAAAGAGCTTGAGTTACTGTGCCTACAAGCAAGCATTACTAGGGACAGGGGGCCATCTTTGGTTAAACAAGATTATTCCCTAATACCTAGAACGATCATTATCCATTGCTAGCCCATTTGAGCCTTTAAACACTTAGCCTTTTTTTTGCACAAACCCACTAAAATCTAAACCTAGGGTGGGAAGATTCAAAGTATGTATACTTAAATCTCATGTTAAGGAGGAGTCGACCTTGAGCTTTGAAGCTAATTGATAAAGCTCTCCTAGAAGAGATGAAAGACAAGTGGAGAATTCATTAAGCTAAAGACAAGATATCATCAAAGAAAATGAGGTTTCACAAAATCAAGGAAAGAGAAATGAAATTCCATCAATGCAAAAAAAAAGAAAAAAAAAAAGAAAAAAAGAAAAGTGTGCATCAAGTTTGAAGAGCCTAAAATTCATCATGCCAAGAAGAATACAAGATTCATCTAAAAGAGAGCTCATCAAAAAAGGAAAAGATTCATCAAACACAAAAGGTGCAAGTGCATTGAAGCAAGAAAGAAGTCTAGAGAGCACATCAACATGACTTAAGTTGACAAAAATAAGGAAGGCGCAAGGTTCCCAAAAAGTTCATTCAATCAAGAGACAAAAAAAAAAAAAAAAAAAAAATGTCTGCTAGGCTGAAAACCCAAAAGGGCGGTCTAGGCAAAAGTTAGGGCCAAAGAAATGAATAAGAAGAAGAAAAAAAAATTGGAAGATCCTACCAAGTTGGAAACTTGAAGATGTAACCTAAAAAGAAAAGGATTTTACAAGATAAAAGTCTAGAGGTATGATTCAAGGGAATGAGCATAAAAGCAAACGTTGATATAGGTGATCAATGGAGACTAGTGAGAAGATAGCAAAGAAGAATGGGAAAACTCCTCAAATACTCGATTTTTGAGTAATGCATACTTGGGGGAACATCATAAGGAATTTTGAGCCTTTTTATATCATTCATTTCATAACCTAAACCTGGCCTACATTACAACCCATGAATAAGACCTCCTTGAAGTCTTACTAATTGTAGGCGTATCTTAAATTCTAACAATATTTTTCTCTTGAATTAAAAAGGAAAAGTGCTTAAAATTGTCAAACCCCACATGATGATATGTCCGAGGAAAAAATTTCTCAAATTCTCAAATCCTCAAAATCACTCAAAAGAACTTCTAAACCTGAAGCATTCTCCTTGTTTGCACCCAACAATGTGATTCATTTCATTTCTTGATTGCCTTTGGAGACTTAATCTGATGATGTTCAAAAGGATGAAGCAAATTTGATTACATGAGTTTAATGATCTTGATCCTTCCTTCCCAATCAAAGAGATTTGTTTGATTCTTAAATACTTTGATTTGCTAAAATGGTTGTTCAAAGGGTCACCTCTTGTTCAAAAAAAAAAAAAAAAGATCATTCTTTTTCAAAATCTAGTTCTCTTGAACTACGTCTTGACCTGATCCTCTATGAGAGAGGTACGTAGGCAGCCTTGCTGGGGCCCAGTCCCATTCACCCAAACAACCTTGGAGAACAAAGTCAAAACAATGTGACAAAATTGTTTGGGTGCATGTTAGGTTAAGCCCATTTGTTTGCATTAAGTATGTTTAAACTTGGAGCATTGGCCTATTTATATTGCGTGCAAGTTTTCATGATAATTGGTTTCTAACAAGTTAGAGAAAGAAAGCCATTTTGCAGGAACCAATGATGGTGGACCATGATCTTCTTTCATGTTCCCCAATGGTGACAACATCAAATGAATTCAGCTTCAATCTAAGCATGGAATATGTCCCAAACTGGAGGCATTGGCTAAGTACTTCCAATTCATTTCAATGAATAAATCCATTACTAAATTGAAATTATCTTTTTGCAGGAATTAAGCAAGGATTTAGAAATTTGCATCAACTTCCAGCCAAAGTTATTCTCATTCAAAGGATAGGTTTTTCAAAAAAAAAAAAAAAAAAAAATCATCATGAATAAATCTTCATCACTTTTACTCCATCTTCATCTTCATCTTCTCGACTTTTTGATAATGAACAAATCGTCATATTTCAAAGAAAAAAAAATCAATTCTTTCTGAATCTTTCAAAAAAAAGAAAAAAGAAAAAAAAAAGAGAATTTTCAAAAAGCGTTGGGACTAGGGGCATTGGGGCTCATACTTCTTAGGTTACCATTACAAAAAAAAAAAAAAAAAAAATTCCTCAGTCAAAATTTCAATTCCTTTAAAAAATTCAGGATTTCAAATTAAAAAAAAAAAAAAATCTTCATTAAATTCTTCTTCCAGAACAGAAAGCTATGATCCTCTTCCATATTCTCCAGTGGTGCAACATCAAGTCAACTGTTTACCATCAGCATTCATCGAAGCATGGAATATGTCCTAAACTAGGGGCATTCGCCAGGTATGCCGAATTCTTTTCAATGAATAACTCTGTTACTAATTGAAAATATTTATTTTGCAGGTACTAGCGTAAAAGGCCCATACACATCGGCATGAGTCAAAAGATCCAAAAATCCTAGGTCTCTGAAAACATGAGCCAGGATCCAGAACCTTGGGTCCTCTGAAAACATGAGCCAAAGCCCCAAAAACCCTTGGTCCTCTGAAAACATGAGCCAAGATCCAAAAATCCTAGGTCTCTGAAAACATGAGCCAGGATCCGGAACCTTTGGTCCTCTGAAAACATGAGCCAAAGCCCAAAAAACCCTTGGTCCTCTGAAAACATGAGCCAAGATCCAAAAATCCTAGGTTTCTGAAAACATGAACCAGGATCCATAACCTTTGGTCATCTGAAAACATGAGCCAAAGCCTAAAAACCCTTGGTCCTCTGAAAACATGAGCCAAGATCCAAGAATCCTAGGTCTCTGAAAACATGAGCCAGGATCTAGAACCTTTGGTCCTCTGAAAACATGAGCCAAAGCCCAAAAAACCCTTGGTCCTCTGGAAAACATGAGCCAAGATCCAAAAATCCTAGGTCTCTGAAAACATGACCTAGGATCCAAAACCTTTGGTCCTTTGAAAACATGAGTCAAAGCCCAAAAACCCTTGGTCCTCTGAAAACACGAGTTAAGATCCAAAAATCCTAGGTCTCTAAAAACATGAACTAGGATTTAGAACCTTTGGTCCTCTGAAAACATGAGCTAAAGCCCAAAAAAAAAAAAAAAACCCTTGGTCCTCTGAAAACATGAGCCAAGATCCAAAAATCCTAGGTCTCTGAAAACATGAAACAGGATCCAAAACCTTTAGTCCTCTGAAAACATGAGCCAAAGCCCAAAAAAAACCTTTGGTCCTCTGCCCCAAAAAAACCCTTGGTTCTCTGAAAACATGAGCCAAGATCCAAAAACCCTAGGTCTCTGAAAACATGAGCCAGGATCCAAAACCTTTGGTCCTCTGAAAACGTAAGCCAAAGCCCAAAAAACCCTTGGTCCTCTAGAAAACATGAGCCAAGATCCAAGAATCCTAGGTCTCTGAAAACATGAGCCAGGATCTAGAACCTTTGGTCCTCTAAAAACATGAGCCAAAGCCCAAAAAACCCTTGGTCCTCTGGAAAACATGAGCCAAGATCCAAAAATCCTAGGTCTCTGAAAACATGACCTAGGATCCAAAACCTTTGGTCCTCTGAAAACATGAGTCAAAGCCCAAAAACCCTTGGTCCTCTGAAAACACGAGTTAAGATCCAAAAATCCTAGGTCTCTAAAAACATGAACTAGGATTTAGAACCTTTGGTCCTTTGAAAACATGAGCCAAAGCCCAAAAAAAAAAAAAAACCCTTGGTCCTCTGAAAACATGAGCCAAGATCCAAAAATCCTAGGTCTCTGAAAACATGAACCAGGATCCAGAACCTTTAGTCGTCTGAAAACATGAGCCAAAGCCCAAAAAAAACCTTTGGTCCTCTGCCCCAAAAAAAACCCTTGGTCCTCTGAAAACATGAGCCAAGATCCAAAAACCCTAGGTCTCTGAAAACATGAGCCAGGATCCAAAACCTTTGGTCCTCTGAAAACGTAAGCCAAAGCCCAAAAAACCCTTGGTCCTCTGGAAAACATGAGCCAAGATCCAAAAATCCTAGGTCTCTAAAAACATGAGCCAGGATCCAGAATCTTTGGTCCTCTGAAAACATGAGCCAAAGCCCTAAAAACCTTTGGTCCTCTGAAAACATAAGCCAAGATCCAAAAATCCTAGGTCTCTGAAAACATAAGCCAGGATCCGGAACCTTTGGTCCTCTGAAAACATGAGCCAAGATCCAAAAAACCTAGGGCTCTGAAAACATGAGCCAGGATCCAGAACCTTTGGTCCTCTGAAAACATGAGCCAAAGCCCAAAAAACCCTTGGTCCTCTGGAAAACATGAGCCAAGATCCAAAAATTCTAGGTCTCTGAAAACATGAGCCAGGATCCAGAACCTTTGGTCCTCTGAAAACATGAGCCAAAACTCTTCGCAAAGTCATATAAATCTTTTAAAGTCAATGATATTTTTCTATTAGTAATTAAATCAAGAATATTTTGCCAACTAAGGCTAACTTTTGTCATCGGCAAGTCCTTGATGATCCAGTATGTGAGGCTTGTGGAATGGGAGCAGAAACTTGTGGTCATCTTTTTTGTGGTTGTAACCGAGCTTGTGAGGTTTGGGATAGCACAGGCATTCCTTTTGATGCACAAGAATTGGCTTTCCTAGAGTTTGTGTACTTTATTTAGCACCTGATATTTGGGGTTCGGGTGGGACAGGAGTGCTAAAGTTGGTGGCCATGGTGGCATGGTGCATGTGGTTTAACAGGAATGAGGTTTGGTTGGGAAAGCCAAGGCAGCAAGGTTTGGCAATTTTGCAGCAAGCTTGTTTCCATCTAGACGAATTTTAGATTGTTAACCTCATGATACATTCAGCAAGGTTCAACAAAGATGCTCAGTGGTCACCTCCGAAAGCTCCTTTGTATAAACTTAATGTTGATGGTGCAACATTTAAGTCTTCTCATTCTTCGGGTGTCGGGGTAGTCATTCATGATTTTGCTGGAAGAGTAGAAGCTGCTTTGAGTAAAAATATACCTGTTAGGCCCATTAGAAATTGAAGCCAAAGCTTTGGAGGAAGGGGTTCATTTTGCATGGGATGTGGGAGTCGAAGGTTATCTTTGAATGTGACTCAAAGATTGTTGCTGAGGCTGTGAATGGATCATGTGAACCACCAATAACTATTCGCAATATAGTTGAGGGGATACAACGTAAGCTAAAGGATTGTAGGGGAGTACAAGTCTCTTATGTTCGACAGCAAGGCAATCACCCTGCTCACATCTTAGCTCAATATGCTAGGAATTTAATTAGTTTTGTAGCTTGGATAGAGGAAAATATTATTATGATTGAGTCAACTTTGGCTCAAGATGTAATGCTTTTATCTTCTTCTTAATAAAATTACGATATTCTTATCAAAAAAATAATAATAATAAGTTTTATCTATAAGACTTCACATATCATGAAAATTACTGTTGAAAATAGAACTTCACTGTTATGAGTATAATATAATTCAACATTCAATATATATATTTTTTAATTTGGTAAATATTTTTTAATTGTGTCATTAGTTGGTACAAGCTAGAATATAGTCTACCAACTTGTTTATGGAGTGGTTATATTTGAACTTACTATTTCAATTTATACCGTAACTATTGAATATGCATTCAATCATAAATATTATCAAAATTATGTTTCACAACAAAATGAAAAATGATTTTCGATTGGGATCTTTGATCTTGTATAATAAAAAAAATGCTATGAAGTTTAGTATAAAGTTAATAATAGAGGATTTAAAACAACATTGAGTTTCATTTTGAACAATTACATATAATGAGTTGAGACGTATCAAGAAATCCATTTTTTATGATTTTTTTTTATTTTATGATTTTTTGTTAATATTGAATATAGGCTAATTTATTTTTCATCTATTTATTTATTTTTAAATTTTAAGATATTTTTAAATTCCTAAATGGGTAATATTTTTTAACAAGTTTTGGATCCTTAAAGATAAATTTTGGTTTTATTTTTATACTAGGCCCAAGTCGAAGACATATCTGGGCTTGAGCTGATTTAAAAGCCTTAAACTTCATATGAATTGTACTTTTCTTTTCATCTTTTTCTTCGGTCCATGGTCATTTTCAGCTTAGGCTACACAATAATTGGGCCTCCCAGCTATCCACTCATCTAGTTTAATCATTAATAGGCTCTGGGGGGAATTTTGGGTGAGACAAGACTTGCCAGCGTCTATAAGGGGTTGTTTGGATTTCAAGTTTTCCATCACCCATCACTGGGTTTTCATCACCCATGACCCAAAATACCGTGGACCCCACCACAAGGTGCTTGTTTGGCTTTCCTTACTCAGTGATGTTTCCATCACTCAATTCTCTAGTTTTTGAGTGATGAGATACCAAAATTGAAAACACAATTTGGGAGTTTCTAAAAATAGAGAATAGAGTGAGATGGCATTTTCCATAATTTTTAGCAACGAATGAGACCCACTGTTCAGTGTCTTGTCTAATCACCAGCTCTCTTTCTTCTTTTCTTTTTGTTTTTTTTTTTGTTTTTGTTTTTGTTTTTTGTTTTTTGTTTTCTTTCTTTCTTTCTTCTTCTCTTCATTTCTACTTCTCTGTTTCTTCTTTTCTTTCTTTTTTTTTTCTTTCTTTCTTCTTCTCTTGATGCCTACTACTCTCTTTCTTCTTTTCTTCCTTTCTTCTCTCTTTCAGTGTTTAGCTTTTACTCATAACGGCTCTCTTTCATACCAGACCAAACCCATCTGCACAGCCTAACATATCCCATCTTTCTTCTTGTTTGTTTTTAAACCCCTTAAAACACAACTAGATTAACCTAGTTAATTAGCCAAGTGATTACTTAGTCAAATTCAATAGATTTAAGTTAACACAAATATATCATATCATTGAAAAGTGCGAAAAATAAAGAACAAAACAATATGATAACTCAGGAAAACCAAACCGGTAAAAAACCTGGGGAGGATTTAACCTAGCTATCCTCAAGGTAAAACAAATCTATTATGAAAGAATTGAAGTTTACAAAATAGCGACTTAGACCACTAACATCCTATTGCTACCTTGAGTAGGAAACTTACTACCACGACCACGTGATAGCTCCGAGTCCACGAACTATTTCTTTCTTGGATTCCCAACAAGCATAAGCACTCCTGCTTATATATCTTTAAGCTCTTGAATTTGCAACTGAATTAGTCACCAAGCTATCAACATCAATCTTGAGATTGGAAATGCTAAGTGTATGTGAAGGCAAACACCTCTAGATCTCACAAGAGATTCACACACACACAACATAAAGAGCAACCATAAAACGTGGCTAGGGTTTCTCCTTTTATACTTAAAGCAAAATATAAAACCCTACACGTCAAACGGGCTTGGGCTGAGTTGGAAAATTATGCAGAAAAATAATCTGCATGAGCTTCGATTGATCGAGTCTAATTTTCGATCAATCGACCTAGGCAAATTTACATAGTAAATCCTATAGTATACTCGATTCCAACTTTACACTTAAACATTACTTTGAGCAAGTCTAAAAAAATACTAAACATTTTGATCATGATTTGCCAACGTTACAAATTGAAGTTCAAATACATTTAAACCTAAAGTCTTAGAACCCAACAAACTCCCCCTTTGGCAATCCATGACAAAACACAAACTTAAACAAAATGCTCAAAGTTTACAAAAAACAACCCATTACAAAAATATTGCCCAACAAAACAAATTCAACCTAACTACTATCTATCAGTTGCAAGTGTAGACAGCAGCACGACTGAATCAACCTGTATATTCTTGAAACATTCAACAAACACATAAATGCATGTGTGGAAAATACAAGTAACATAAAATAACTTCTTGATTTCACATAACACAAAATAAAGATATATATCATGAATAACCTCATAAATATAAATTAATAAGCAATATGAAACAAGAAACATATATAAATACATCATAGTATCTCCCCCTATCATGGACAACCCAAACAAAACCAAAAATATATCATGATCCAAAAATGTAGATACACAATAAAGCACCTAGATACAATCTAAAGCTCCATAGCTCCAAAACACAAAAATCTCCCCCTAACAGTAAAATCTCCCTTACATATGTACTCCCCCTTTTTTGATAGGCCACAAATGAATTGACCCCTTGTGATTAATTAACCAATTAATTTAACCAAGTTGATTAATTAAGTTAATTAACATGCAATTGCGTGACAGCACAAACAAATCACCAATAAACTAAATATGCAGCAGAAAATAAATAACACTGTGATTTGTTTATGAATGGGGAAAACCCTAACATCAAAAACCCCACTGGGTGATTTTCAGGTCACCACTCCCGAAACTTCAATATTATCACAAGCAGCGATTACAAGTAAAGGAATTCCAAGTACCTTACCAACCTACAGTTGAACCCTTACCCCAATACCCAATTGGACTTGTTCTATAGTGATAGTTTCCACTTTTTGATGCACGGCTTCCAAGTACGTGACTAACCAGTTTGTACGAATCCCAGTACGCGACTTCAATCACCAACTAGAAAGAAAGGTTGGCTGCAAAGTTCTTCAGTTCATACACACGATGAAGATCAAGAAGATGCTTAGTCATAAAATCCAAAGGTGCACATACACAGCAACTTCTTCAAAAGAGATGAACTAGGTTAAGAACTTTGTCTCCGGTTACAAATTGCTTGAACAGAGTTTGCTCAATGCTTGTGCAACTTGTATCTCTATTGACGGCTCTTAAAATAATCATTTTATATGTCTAGGGTTAGGAGAAAAGAAGGCCCAAAGACACATTCACGGATCCTAAGAAATCAGATCAAAATTTTGATTTTTATAAACCTCGACAGATAGAAGCTATCGAGAAGCTGTTGAGCACGTGTCGAGCTACGGACTTAAACAGCTTATTGAAGCTCGATAGATGCAGCTGTCAAGCCAACTGTCGAACTTTAATGAATCTGCACGTTCAGCTTGTTTACTTGAACAGACTTGAAGGTTTCAATACTTGATCTTGAAACATGGTTTCTTGAAGTATTTCAACACATCCTAAATCTACCCAAATACAAGTAAAGTGCGTTTTGTTAAAGGATTAGCCAATTGCATAAAAGTATGACATATGTTCTTAACATGTGAACCACATATGTCCTAACAATCTCCCCCTTTGGCAATCCGTGACAAAACTACAACTAACAAATGATTATGATAGAAGCCATAAATCATTCAACTCATTTTCACTTGTTTAATACAATAAAATCTATCCTAATACAAACTCTTGAAAAACTTTGCAAGAAGAGAGTTTATGGCAAGTAAACTTTGACAACCTGTATTTCTGAAACACTTTAAACAAAACTCATCAAGGCATCTTTGAGTGAAACAGAAATAATAGATTGCATACAAGTAAAGAAACATGTGTATAAAGAAAGAAAAGATACAACACATGTAAGAGGTAGGTGAAAGAAAAAACATACATCCACATATAGAAAGAAATAAGTACAATGTATGTCAGAATGATCACAAGACCAAATGTACAAGAACAATGTATCTATATAAGAAAGAAAAGACAAGATACATCGTATCCTCATTACATCCCTCAAGTATCAACACTCCCCTTATCAAAAATGTCCTATACTAACTCTCCCCCTAAGATGACTACTCTCATTTCCCAAAATTACTCCCCCCTTTTTTGTCATGAGTGACAAAGGGTAGAGTGTTAAGCAGACATCTCATCAGAAGAGCTAGCATCTCCATCATTATCATCCGAAGCGTCATCATCATCACCATCATCATCACCATCCTTAGCATCAAAATCAGAAGCTATTGGAGGAGGTGGTAAAGGAGTAGCCTCAGGAGCAAAACCACCCATGGTCCCCTGACGTCGTGCAATACAACTAACACAAATGTTCACCTGATATAACTCAGTAGAGAGCGTATTAAGGCGAGCATCCATGCGTTGCAGCTGCGCCATGATGTTTCCAAGAGATACATCACCTATAGAAGAGGAGGGAGCAGATGTAGACGGAGCAGATCTAGAGGGTGCCGAACGAGATGGAGTCAAACTAGAGGGAGGAGCTGCTGACTCCTGTCGTGACCTAAACTGAGCCTCACTACGTTTTACGGTAGCGGCATCTATGGCACACATGACAGAGAAGTGATCAGAGGAAGGAAAAGGAACAGAAAAATGACATAATATCCTCGTGATAGCAAAATGAAAGATGAGCTTATCACGGGTAGCTGTATCCTTAAACACATCTATTATGGAAAGAATGAAATGTGAAGGAAAATCTATAGTGAGGTGCTCCAACAAAGAAAGCAAAAATCGAGCACGAGACTCTGTGATAGAGTTATAGTGAAAGAGTGGGTGCAGCACAAAAGTCATCACTATGTTTATGAATCTAGGACCTTTAGCAAAAGGCCGACATGGTGTAAATTGATGCTTACCCCAAACAGATGGGTGCTCACAGAAAGCAGACATCATCTCGTCTTTGGACACAGTCCTCAGACGCTCACAACCGGGATAATTAGGATGCTCTGCCCTCGGAACTCTAAGCACATCCGTAACAAGCTGCGGTGTGACAGCAAAGCATGTACCTCGAACGTGAGTGTGAAAGAGAGGTACTGAAGAATCAATCCCGTGCATGTTGGAGTAAAACTCCTGAATAAGTACGAGAGGCCAAATGACCGGGACGCCACACAGTGACTCCCATCCCCGACTGTGAATGACATCGGGAAGGTCAGTGTCGGCGAAGTCTGCCAAAATGACTCGACATTTCGAATGAACACCTCGTCGAGAGAAGTTCTCCAAAAATGCTTTACGGGCATCCTCATCACAGAACCGAATGTTAAAAGGAATTGGATCAGAAGAAGATGATGCTCTGGAACAAAGAAGGTTCCGAGACGGAGCAAACTTACGTTTAAGTGCCATAGACACTTCTAACGTAAATAGAATGAGAAAGAGGGAGAAAGAGACAATCAGAAAAGTCCCAAAGCATTTCAAATATATCAAGACATATTGAAAAGAGAGTACATATGCATGGAAAATGCATGAACATGTGACATGCAAAAGAAATTTCATCATGGGCTCAGCCCAATCCAATCCTACCAGCACACAAACATATTGCACACATCTAAATGCATGAGGATACTGTTAAAATGCAAATGCGGTGCAATGCATGAGATTTTGAACATTTTTAAATGAAAACCCATCCCAAAATTACAAGAAAAACTCAACAATTTTGAAAAACCCCAAAATTTTTCAAAAACCCCAAAACCTAGGATTCAAAAACATGAAATGCACGAAAGAAAAGAGATCATACCAAGTGATTTGAAGCAAGGAAGGGCTGAAAATCACGTGGGTTGAAGGTTTGGAGTGAGAAAAATAAGTTTGGAAGATGAACAGGTGCGGACAAATCGAGAGAGATCAAGAAAATGATAACCGGATTGCACGAGGGGTTTAAATAGAACCTCAGTAAATCTCGACAGATACAGGTATCGAGAGGTATCGAAACATCTGTTGAGGAGGTGTCGAGAAGAATGGTCGTTGACAGAAACAGGGTCGAGAAGGTATCAAGGAATAAACACCAGAACCCAGAACAGAAGCTCGA
This sequence comes from Quercus gilva, assembly GCA_023621385.1. Lineage (NCBI taxonomy): Eukaryota > Viridiplantae > Streptophyta > Magnoliopsida > Fagales > Fagaceae > Quercus > Quercus gilva. The sequence goes on from CM042480.1 coordinate 38,212,353, forward strand.
TCAATTAATAAGGTATTGAAAAGCTATCGAGGAGACAGGAGATTTCTTGATCGATCCACCAGGTGTCGAGGATGTGTTGAGATTGCGATAAGAAAAAGCTAGAGAAGCTCGACAGATAGCAAGGTATTGAAGAAGTGTCGAGAAGCTGTCGAGCTTGCTTTTAAAAATAGTTTTTTGAGAAGAGAAAAACATGGATATGAATGCAATCCAACATGCAACTCAACCAAAGATCCAAACAACATATTAAGCTCTCAAAATCATCTCTCAACAAAATTTTAAGCATATGGATCTCCAAAAACACACACACGCACACTAAACAAGTCTAACCGATTTTATATTTCAAAAACAAGTCATGACAGTTTAGTGAGCATACAAAAGCATATGTAAACCTAGTGATGGCCAAATCACATTGTACCTGCACATGTATCATGAGTAGCAAAGAATATTACGTGTCGTGTGTGAAAAACATCGCAAGATTGCATAAGTGTGTACATGTTATGACGATTTGAGATATGAGAAAATCACTTTAACTCACACACAATCATAACTGTTTGATGGGGACTATCACCTTCGAGGTATATCCTATAACTCCCACATCTTCTAGAATACACGCTTGGAACCATATTTAAAGCATTTTTGATCTTTTTGCTTTTTATTTTCTTTGCATATTTTCTTTTTAAGCATATCATGCATGGGCATAAAAGAGAGAGAAAAGAAATACCTATTGATATTTGACATTCCAATTTTGCTATGCCGAAGCACACAAATGTCACTGACATCACATTTTTGCTATGCCAAAGCATACAGATGTCATTAATGATTGGCGGGCAACAGTGGCGAGATGGTTATTTATGCCTTTCTCTTAGGATTTTTTAGTCCTATCCATCAAAAAGAGTGATATGAGTGTTAAGTCTAAGAGATAACTTAATCTTACTCATCACAAACAAGAGCCACAAAGCTTACTTGCTTAGTTGTGCATAGAGATGCTCATCTAAGCTATAAAAGATACAAAGTTTAGAAAACTTTGTTTCATTGGCCATCCAAGGTACACAAGTACTAATGTACACAAAACACACACTGTTTTTGTATTTTTCTGATTTTTCAATTTTTTTTTTATTTTTATCAAAAACAAAATAAACAAAAACTGAAAATAAACAAAACAAAAACATGTTATCAATGCAATGCAAAAACTAGACTGACTCAAAATAAAAACAAAACACACAAGTAATGCAACAACGAAAAAAACCAAAACAAAACAAGAAGATTGAAGAAAGTGATTTAATAACTTAGAGTCCTTTTTCTTCCACATCTTGGAAGAACCTTTCCTTTGGTTGAAACTTTGAATCGGCGGCAAATGGGAAGAATTGAACCCGTTCAAGTTTGAAAGGGACATGAGGGCTTTTAGAAGATCTCCAAGATGAGCAAGAGAGGATTGAAGCTAATTTTGGCTTCCAGATGCTATCATGCTGTTGCTCTGTTGAGTGGCTAATCACTTATAGCAATTTGGTCGAGTATGACTGGCAACACCACAATGATGACAGAGATGCTACTTCTTCTGTTTGGCTTTTAAGAGTTAACCTTCTTAACCCTAGGGTTTTTAGCATTTTTCTTATCTAGCTTAGGGGGTGCTCCTAGGATAGATTTACCCTTGTCTAAGTTCTCACTAGCTAATTCAGTTTTAACATCATTATTCTCAATTTTAACAATATTAGCAAGAGGAACAAAAACAGTAGCACTAGTGGAAGCAATATTAGAGGAAGAAAGATCATACCCTAAACCTGTTCGATCTGAAGCAGATTTTTGAATGCTGAGCATCTCATCAAGCTTTGCACTCGAGGTCCTCTCCAACTGAGCTCTAACCTGAAATAGCTCCACCTCAAGCTTCTTGGTCTTCTCAGCCAAGAAGTTGTTTTCGAACCTTAGCACTCCAATAGTCTGATTTGCCTTATCAAACTTTGTGGACAACTCTTCACGGTCAAGTTCCACATCACTAAGCTTCTTAGTGGTCAGCCTATAGAGTTTCTCGTGTTTCTTAGACAGCTTGTATAGTTTCTCATAAGCTGAATGGATATCATCTTGATCATCCATCTTCTCACATTTGGTGTCCACCAATTCTTCTTCTTCTTCCACTTGAACAATTCCTTCAGTAGGATTGACTGTGGCAGTGAAGGCATTTAAGATTCCGTCATCCTCACTATCGGAATCATCTTCAAGCTCAGTGTCACTCAAGGTTGTAGCAAGTGCCTTGCTCTTCCCAATGCTCTTGAGATATGTAGGACACTTATGTTTCATGCGTCCAAACCCATGACACCCAAAGCACTTAGGCACTGCAGGAACAGTGTACTAACCACTTTCCTTTGCATCCTTCTTCCCTTTGTCCTAGCTCTTGAACTGAGAAGAACTGAATTGCCTGCGGTCCTTGTCGAAGTTCCTTCCATTGGCATTCTTCATAAAGTTCTTGAACTGCCTTGTAATGTAGGACTTCATCTTGGAATCTTCACCATCGAAAGACTCATCTGTCTCACTGCTCTTGGCCTTCAAGGCCATAATCTTACCTTTGCTTGACTTACCAATCCTAGATAACCCTAGCTCATAGGTCTGCAAGTTTCCAACCAGCTCAATCAAAGGAATCTTGTCAATATCCTTTGATTCCTCAATCGCCGTAATCTTGGCATGGAATCTCTTGGGTAGAGATCTGAGCACTCTCAACCAAGAAATTGTTCTCAAACCACAGTACTCCAATGGTCTGATTAGGTTCATCAAACTTTATGGAAAGCTCTTTTCGATGAAGTTCCACATCACTCAACATCTTGGTGGCCAGCCTATATAGTTTCTCATGCTTTTTTAAAAACCTTGTACAATTTTTCATAGGTTATATGGATATCATCTTGATCGTCCATTTTCTTGAACTTAGAATCCACCAAGTACTCTTCATTATCTACTGTTTCTGAACCCCCATCATTAGGATCAACTATAACAGTGAAGGCATTCAGGATTCCCTTGTCATCATTGTTATCTAAATCATCGTTAGGCTCAGTGTCACTCAAAGCAGTAGCAAGGGTCTTGCTTTTTCCAATGGTCTTGAGATAAGTTGGACATTTTTGTTTCATATGTCCAAAACCTTGACATCCAAAGCACCTTGGTCTGGAGAAAACAGTGTATTGACCGCCATCCCTAGCATCCTTCTTCCCTCTATCTTAGCTCTTGAACTGTTAAGAACTGAATCGCTTACGATTTTTGTTGAATTCTTTTGCATTGACATTCTTCATGAACTTTTTTAACTGCCTTGTGATATAGGATTTCATCTTAGAATCTTCATCATTAGAAGACTCATCAGTGTCATTGTTTTTGGCCTTCAGTGCCATGCTCTTGCTCTTGCTAGATTTCCCAATTCTAGTCAAACCCAATTCATAGCTCTGCAAGTTGCCAACTAGTTTTGTCAAAGGAATTTGATCAATGTCCTTTAATTCCTCAATGGCTGTGATCTTGGCATGGAATCTCTTAGGTAGAGATCTGAGCACCTTCTTCACAATCTTGGGTTCAGGAATGGTTTTCCCAAGATTAAAGGCAGAGTTAACTATGTCCTTGAGCTTGGCATAGAACTCATCGAATGACTCATCCTTCTCCATCTTAATCTCTTCAAAACTCATGATAAGCTTCTGAAACTTTGAATCATTAACAGCCTTGGTTCCTTCACAGGTTGTCTAGAGGATGGTCCATGCTTCCTTTGTAGTTTTAGTGGAGGATATCTTCTTGAATTCCTCATTTGTGACCGCATTGAATAAAGCATTCAATGCCCTGTTGTTGAAATTTGTCACTTTATCTTAACACCATCCCAATCAGCCGGCGCTTCCTTTGGCTTGGTCTAGCCTATCTCCACAGCTTGCCACCCTTTTTTATCTAATGATTGTAAGAAAGCTCTCATGTATACTTTCCAGTATATATAGTTAGTGCCATCAAATAAAGTAAGTATAATTAAAGATTGTCCTCTATCCATAACAAACAGGAGTCAATGGATCACACAGCAAAGATTAACCTTAATCAGAGTATGCTTGCTCTGATACCATTTAATAAGTCAAGAATGTATTAATCCCTTTGGTAAATTAATCAATTAATTAGCCAAGTTAATTAATTAGATTCAATTACATACGATAGTTATGGTAGCACAAACAAATCACTAATAAAACTAAATGCAATGGAAAATAAATTTGACACGGGTGATTTATTTACGAATAAGGAAAACCACCGAGGCAAAACCCCACCGGGTGAATTTAAGGTCACTATTCCTGAGAATCCACTATTATCAAAACAAGTGGTTACAAGTAAAGGAATCTCAGTACTTTATACTAATCTACAGTTGAATTCTTATCCCAATACACAATTGGATTTGTAATGTAGTGACCATCTCTCCTTTTAATGCACGGTTCCAAGTACGTAACTAACCAATCGATGTACGAATTCCAGTACGTGACTAACACACCAACTTATGAAAGATGTTGGCTGCAAAGTTCTTCAATTCATCCACATGATGAAGATCAAGAAGTTCCTTGATTACAAAACCCTACGACGTACAAACACAGCAGTTTTTTCAAGAGAAAGATGAATTATGGCAAATTGTCTCCGGTTATAATATGCATGAATAAAACCTTTGCATCAAGTTTCATCAACTAAGACAGCCCTTAAAATAAATCCTTATATATATCTAAGGTTGTGAGAAAAGAAAACTTAAACACGTAGCTTGGATATGCTTGAAAAACAGATTTGAAAATCTGAATTTCGTAATTCTCGATAGATAGGGTATCTGTCAAGCAGCTATCAAGCATCAGGCTAGAATCTCCTTTTAAACCTCGATAGAATCTCCTTTACTTATTTCTTGAAGTAATATACATATTCTAGATCTACCTAATTACAAGTAAAGAGTATTTTATCAAAGGATTAGCCAATTGTAAAAGACATATATTCATAACATGTTCTACATATGTCCTAACACTCTCGAGCTAGCTGGACACCCCATAGAATTGCGTGGGCTTCAGCTAGGATAGGGGAACTTTTTCCAAATGATTTTGCCCAGCTTTTTAGCACATCACCTCTACCATCTCTTGCGATGGTTGGTGGAGCTTGAAAAATGCAGCCACAAATACTACTACTTCCTTTTCTTATGCAGCCACAAATACTACTACTTCCTTTTCTTTTTATATCTTTCTTAGCTTGATGTCAGAATTTGCTAAAATATTTAGTATTGTCCAAAATCAAACATTAATTTATCAGTAGGACAATGATAAAGTGAAAGAATGTCAATTTATACTCCATCTCATTGCGAAGATACAATTCAAAACTCTAGGGAGACTATGGCTAAGCTTGTTTCACTTATGTTTCTCCAAGTCCTTGTTGTTATTGTCTTCGACCTCAATAATGGAACTCAGATTCTACGGGAAATACATTTACATGTCCTAAAGGCAAGGCTATTGTCAAAAAGAAAAGCATAAGAGTACATTTCTCGAAAACCAACTATTGCTGCTACTTTACTGGGGCTACATTTTATGATTGCTTTGTAAGGGAATTCTATTTAGGAATGCACTTCTTTCTTATGTAAATTTTTGAGATTTATAAAATTTCAATGTTTCAGTTTTCCACTGTACTGACCATCATGGTTTCATTACTTTTAAGCAAGCTGCATAAAGAAGTTCCTCTCTTCCATATGCAATTGCATTCTCATATTGTATTTGAAACATCATGTATAACACATTAAATCATTATTGGTGGTCATTGATAACCAAATAACTAGCGATCCATATATTGTCAATAATGACCATTGATGATTAAAATTAGCATTCTTCTCCCTCTCTCTCTCTCTCTCTCTCTTTTAATAATGGTTGAGACTTGTCATAAATCAAAGACTATGGGTGCCAATGGCCTTGTAGCCAAGTGGCACCTGGGTTCCTTTGTAACCTCTTGCTCGGGGGTTCTATACCCCGCACTTACTTAGCCAAAAAAAAAAAAAAAAAGGGGACTATTGGAAATTTCTTAGAAGTTCCTATCTAGTTCTGTTTGCAGGGATGTGACGGTTCTTCTTTATTGAATCACAAAAAGGGCTATTAAGCTGAGAATGAATGATGGATGTACTAACGTTGTTTTTTGTGGAAGCATCATAGATTTGGACCTTTGCAGTTTGTGATGCCGCAACAAATTGTCCAACATAAATTTTAGGGAAAAGTACACGAAACATTCATGAAACACAACATTCACTTCTATCCCCCCAAATTGAAATTTTGATTGTAAGACTTAACTTCCCTATGGTTTATTTTATTTTTTATGCATAAACAATTTGATTGGTTCACACCAAACTGCCAAGGTTCTTAAGTGTAAGACAAAACTCAATGTAATTTTGTTTTATGTAAAATCTTAGAATTGCATTTTCACATAAAACAACATTACAAGAGGTGCTTTGTGTTAGACTAAAAAACTGAGGGGATTAAAGGTTGTAATATACTAAACTTCCATGTTTTTAGAGAAGTTTCAGTGTATTACAACTTCACTTAACTTCCATATTTGAGACATTAAGTAATACTCTTGAGCAGGGACGGAACCAGGAATCAAACCTAAAGGGGATCAAAGCTTAAAACTAAAAAAAAAAAAAAAAAAGTTATGAAAATAAAAACTAACATCTATTTCATATTCAACAAAATACTATATACAAAATAAGTATTTCTTAAACATTTCATATTATAAAAACATCAACAAAGTATAACATACAAAATAAGTATTTCTTAAACATTTCAACACATTATCAAAATGGAACTCAATGCTCTTTTAAATCTCTAAAGTCATATATGATTGATTCTGTACCAAATTTTGCAGCAATCTCATTTTCAATTAACAAAATCAAAGACTTAAATCACAACCACACAAGGAATTAAATTAAATCACAAGAAACAAACACAATTTCATATATATATAATACATTGGCCACACAGCCCACACCACACAAAGTGACAAAAAAAAATTAATGGCTCAGTACCAAACACTTTTACAATCAATCTCTAACATCTATTTCAATCAAATAATACCTCCCATGTATATTTCATCTATCTGCTTCTACGAAAAGAATGATGCGTACTCAAAATTCAGCATTAATAGTGCTGCCAAATCTAGTGCACTCAAACAATCATTGGTCTCAAGCACAAACACAATCTTAAATAGGTTTTGTCTTTCTCCCTAAATTTTGTGAAATGAATGTTGATCACGTAAACAGAAATTTATTTCAGATCAGTGGAGCACGTTTGGACTTTTCCCACTGTACAACAACATGGGACAGTATCAATTATTGAAGCCAAACAAATATGCCGGCTCCTACTATAGTAGGAGCCGGCATATTTGTTTTTAATAGTGTTGATATGTTGGTAGGTTTTTAATAGTGTTGATATGTTGGTAGTTGATATGTTGGTAGCTACCAACATATCAACACTATTAAAAGCAAATCTTAGTACCTTTATAATTATGATTAAATGATTATTTTTTAACGAATTAAAACTTTTAGGAGAATTACTGTAATAATTTACTAAGAGAAACAGTTTAAGCTTAAAAAAACCTTGTGATTCTATTAGGTAACTTGGTATTTGTATTCAAACTTTCCAAATGTTTTTTTTTTTTTTTTTGATAAAAAAACTTTCCAAGTGTTATTATGGAGTTCTATAAGTTGTGTTAATTTGCTCTATCAACCAAATCCATGTTCTTATGCTAGCCACCGGTAATAACACTTTCCAAGGGTTATTATGGAGTATTTTTTTTTTTTTATTATTATAAAAATTCATGTTATAAACTATACCTAAAGCAATCAATGATTTCTAATTTTACATGTTACCGTTTAGAAAAGATATATTTAATCAATACATGCCTTAGGGCCCTAACTTAGGGACTTACTATTCTTGTATAAGGGGCACCCCTAACAAATCATATTATTTAATAGCCAATTGTATATAAAGTATGATAAAGTTTTACGTAGAGCACATGTTGGTTAGCTAGGTGAATCGACTTTGTTCAACTTGCTTCTTATCTGTAGGCTGTGGGCCCGTGGCCCTGTAGCTAAAGGTTATAAATCTCCCCCTTAACACCTTATGGCTTCCAAATTATAAGTACATTTTTGCTTCCTCTCCTCTAAAGAAGTTCTTTTGACATACATCGTTTCCAAATATATATAGTAACTCAGACTTGAAAATGGGGAGGATAAGATGTTTTGGGATAGCAATCTTAGTTCTTTTAGGATTTCTAGGCTCAACACAAGCTCAACTGCAGTTGGGTTTTTACTCTAAGAACTGCCCAAAAGCTGAGAAGATTATTCAAGACTTTGTTAATCAGCACATCCACAATGCTCCATCATTGGCAGCGGCCCTCATAAGAATGCACTTCCATGACTGCTTTGTCAGGGTTTGTGTCAACTCTTTTATCTTCTCACATGAACTTTTTTCCACACTGATTTTCTTAGTTTATTCTTCATGAGTGTTTTACTATATATGAATGTAAAGATATTGCCTCTTTTGGTTGTAGTTACTAACAGAGAAGCTCATGTTTTTGCCTCTTGTTCAGGGGTGTGATGCATCTTTGCTTGTGAACTCAACCTCAAATAACCAAGCGGAAAAGGATGCTCCTCCAAATCTGACAATCATAGGTTTTGACTTCATTGACAGAGTGAAGAGCCTAGTTGAAGCTGTATGTCCTGGCATAGTTTCTTGTGCAGATATCATTGCTTTGGTTGCAAGAGATTCTATTGTGGCCACGGTGAGAACTCAAAACAGTTTTATTCTAGCTCTATCCTGCATATATTCATAACTTTTTCACCACAAATTTTATAATTTCTAAGTTGATCAACCACGAGAGATCAACTCAGCTATGTTTGTTGTGTACTACTCACAGTTGACCAACTCCATAATTATAGTACCCGTTTAGCAGAGGAGATTGAGTAGTGATATTTGTAATTTTTTGAAGTACGTATAGATAAAAAAAAATATGTAAAAATATGTATAATGTTATTTAAAAATTAAAAATTAGTGTTTGAAATGTTCTACGAAATAGCCCATAAAATTTATAGAAAAAAAAAAATTGTGCCTTAGGCAACGGGAGAGCCAAGGACGGCAAGAGCCCAAAAACTCATATTATTTATTATATATATATAAACATTAAACACACAAAATCTAAAGGGTGGCGAGGGGCACCTCCCCAAAAAAATGTAAGGCAATCATGTCTGAGTGTCGATTTTGGCACCTTACATATATCGGACCAACCATATATTCATATAAGTACAAAATATATTTTCGTCTTTTTACAACTAAATTAAAGTTTAATGGGTCCCAGCTTTCATTACTTTAACGGTTTATCTCTCTCCGCCCAATTCAAAGATAAATAATGTTATCTTATCAACACAAATTTTTTTTTTTAAAATAAATTTCATAAAAGTTGACCAAAATTTTTTTACAACTATTAAGGGTCTGATTGGATACCGTTTATTTTTCTGAAATTAAAAATTTATTACTGAAAGTATTATAGATAAATGTAAAAGTTAATTGAAATATTACAGTGAAGCTCATAAATATTAGCAAAAATAAGCTGAATAGTAAAATAATTTTAATTTTTTTATTGGTATTCAAACACACACTAAGTTGTTAAATTGATATTAATCTTATTTGGACCAATCATTAAATCATTTTATTATTTATCATTTACAACTTGCCACTAAAGTGATTGTTAACGATTTTGTGAAAAAAAAACTATTAGATTTATTATTTTTGAAACATACACTTGTGGTCAATTGTGATATATACTTGTGAAAAAAAAAAATTCACAAGATATATACTTGACATCCTTAGTGTTTACAATAATGATCTTCATATGATTGAATAATAATACATCCCTCGGGGCTTTTTCTATTTCAAAAAAAAAGATATGTACTTGTAAAAAAAAATGAAATCTTTTGTTTTCTATATTTTAATGCTATGAAATATATTTATTTTGTTATTAATATTGATTAATATTTTTCAAATTAATTTTAGTTTCAATCTTCGTTTCCTTAAACTGAAATCATGGCTCTACCATTGTTTTTAGAAAAACTAATAGGGTAATTACACCCTTGAGATTTTACAAGATAACACCTTCTAAATGTTTCATGAGATGACATTTTCCTCTTGAGGTTTGTATAAATGTAACGTACACTTAAGTTTCCATTGGAAAAATATTTTTTTTTTAAATCATATTAATTTATACATGCCATAAAAAAGGATTGTCATTCATCCACAAATATTAAAGGTGGAGAGTTATTTCGTCTATAATTTGGATAAGAATCTTTCATAAAAATGGAATATATTGTTAGTAAAATCACAATTTGAGAGAATATGGACTTAGATGTTGCATTTATACAAAACTCGAGAGTGCCATTCTTCCACAAATCCGAAGAAATAAAAGTGCCGTTTTCATAAAGAATGATGGTACTTCAAAAAAATAAAAACCATAATCTTTCCTTTTATGAGTAAGGGAATGGACCATTTTTACTAGTTTCTATGTTATGTTTTGGACAGGGAGGTCCATTTTGGAGAGTCCCAACTGGTCGAAGAGATGGGACAATCTCTAATTGGTCAGAAGCCTTAAGCAACATCCCACGTCCGACTGGAAACTTCTCCACTCTCCAGACACAATTTTCCAACCTGGGTCTTAACTTAACTGACCTGGTCTTGCTCTCAGGTAAGCTAAGCATTGTAATCTCCTAGCACTTGTTTCTGTCATATACTAAATTAATCTATATTGATACTAATACATTATATTAATCAATTTTTTTTCAGGTGCTCACACCATTGGTGTGTCTCATTGTTCATCATTTTCAAACCGCCTGTATAATTTCACTGGTGTGGGTGATCAGGACCCAGCTCTAGACCCTGAATATGCTGCCAATCTCAAGGCAAAAAGGTGTACAAATCCTAATGATAATACCACAAAAGTTGAGATGGACCCTGGAAGTCGCAAAACATTCGACCTTAGCTACTACTCACTTCTACTTAAAAGACGAGGTCTATTCCAATCCGATGCTGCTTTAACTACGAACCCCACAGCTAAGACTTTCGTCACCAAACTACTTCAAGGACCAATTCAAAATTTCTATGATGAATTTGCCAAGTCCATGGAGAAAATGGGTCGTATCAATGTTAAGACCGGGTCAACCGGTGAGATTAGGAAGCAATGTGCAGTAGTGAATAGCTAGAAAAAAAAAAAATTTTCGTTCTTTCTTTAATTTGGTGGATTAAATTTCATGGTTTGAGTACCATGCTAGTTTGAAATTGTTTGTTATATTAATTTGTTGTGTGAATAAATGGACAGTAGATGGATCGTACCAGTATTTTTCCGTTATGTAAATAGAGAAATAAAGGACTATAGACCCCCTCTCACTTTCCCTTGATTTTTCAATATTTTTTGAATAGACAGAGAAATAAAGGACTTGGACCACTAACATCCTATTGTAAAATTTCGATTCTTTCATTAGTGGATTCAGTTTTATCTTGAAGATAACTAGGTTAAATCCTTCTCAAATTTTTTACCGGTTTGGTTTTCCTAGGTCATCATATCATTATGTTATTTGTTTTTCCGCTGCTATGCATGATATGATTGTTTGATTATGTTAACTTAGAATTGTATAATTTACCTAAGTTAATCACTTGGTTAAATAACTAGATTAATCCAATTGTGTTTTAAGGGGTCTAAAAACGTACAAGTGGTATAAGAGCGGGTTGCTCTTTTGTTTTAGATCTTTTGATCTAAAAGCTGATTCTTGACCCCTGTTTTTATAGATAATTTTAAGTGTCTTACTGTTTTTTATTGTGATGATTTGAATAAAAAGGACACTGTTGTTTCTGTTGATCTTATTGATGCCTGTGAAACTCTCCATAAAGAATTATTGAAATATATGAAAATTTCTAAGAAATTCAAGGAAGAGTTAAAATTGGCTAATCTTGAAAAAGAGGAATTGGTTGTTAGATTAGATGAATATAATAAAAAGAATGAATTTTTGAGAAATCAAATTTCCTCTCAAGATGAGAAAATGAAAAGCTTGGAACAAGAGTTAGTTGAATTTTAAGTTAAAATTGAAAATTTGACTAGTACCAAGCCTACTGATGATAACAGAAGTGTTTCTGTTTCTCTTAAGCCTAAAACTAAAAAATTTTATATCCCTCCTTTCAAGAGGAATAATAAAGAAAATGTTTATTTTGCTAGGTTAGACAAAGGTAAAAGTTCTGATGTTAACGCTAAAGTTTTTAAACCTATGTTTAAACCTACTGTTAGAGAGTATAATAAATCTGTTTTTGTGCCTACCTGTCACCGTTGTGATGTTATTGGTCATATTAGACCAAATTGTTCTTTGTTGAGGCAAAAACCAAGATCTGAAACTAGATTTATTGTTAGAAATACTGATGTTCCTAAATTTGTTTATGTTTGTCACTTTTGTGATGGCCCCGGTCACATTCATCCTAATTGTCATAAATTGAAATTGAAGTATTCTGTATTTCAATCTAGGATATGTGATGATATTTCTCTTGCCATAAGTCTATATAAATTGTTTCATATTTTTTTGAAAAATTTAAGTTTGTTGGCTTGTAAAATGAATTTGTAGGATTTCAATCTCTCTCAAAAGATTGGTGCAATCCCTCAAGTACACTCTACTTCTCATGGATTTTCACCTACAAAGCCGAAGACTCGTGCTATATGGATGACAAAAGATTCTCTAAGGTGAGTGTTGTTTATTTGTCCTTGATTTAATTCTTTCAATTAATTGTTGACATGTTTTCTTTTAATTTTTGATTGTTTTATTTTCTTAGGTTATTTTGATTATTCAAAAATCCAAAAACATTGAAAATTTTTAAAAAGACAAAAATATTTTATTTTGTGTCTAGTCTTTTTTTTTTTTTTTTTTTTTTTCTTGAGGATTATATGAATTATGATATCTCTCTCTTGATTTAGAATATGCTTGACATTGTGGAGAAACTTGAATAGTATGTGTTATATAAGTGCTAAGCTATTTATGATTTTGTGTGAGTATGTACTAGTTTGTACATGTACTCATGAGTTAATTAAGAAACTAATATTTCTTGTTTCTGTACCCTCTATAGCTTAGTTAAGCACTATCATGCATAGCTTTGCATTATTCGTTTAGCACAATGTGTGCTTTTTGTTTTTGGTCATAAATTTTTTTTTTAAACCAAAAAGATTTTTATGTGTTTTGCATTATGTTTCTTGGATTTATAATCAAGGTTGACCATATTATCTTTACATAACATGTTTATGTACCTTGTTTAGCTTGGATGAGCTTATTTATTGTACTTTACTAGTTTGAGCTTTATAGTGCATGTTGTATGGGAAGATGTTAATAGTTTTTGCTCACATGATCTTGATTTTGAAGTTACATGCTTTTGATTTTCGGACTTGATCTTTTTGAGAAAGGCATAAATAACCATCTCACTACTGTTTACTAGCCAATCATAAACACCTTAGTGCATATCGTGAAATTTTGTACTCAAGAAAGTGTAGCACATGCACAAAAAGAATATAAGGTGTAGCCTCGGTTTAACGGCTAAAATTGGTGTGTACATTATTGGACTTTAAATAAATCAATCAAATAAAATTGGTGTGTACAATATGAGACAAATCAAGAAACTTACATAATTGTAAGCTTGTTTTCTAGGAGATGTGGGAGTTATATGGTGTAAATCTTTAGGTGATAGTCTCTTTCAAATTCTATGTGATGAATTTTGTAGAAATTGTGATTACTTACTATTCACATATCACCTCACATGTATCTTAAGTTTTTGCTAGTTGCACACATTACACAAGTTACTCTTTGCTAAACTTGGTACATCGTATTGAGTGATCTTGTTGTGGCCATCCAAGATTAAAAGTTCCTTGATTTTGATACAAAATGTGTTAAGTTTTTAAGTTTTTGACCAAATTTTTTTGCATGCATCATTTGTGTTTAGGATTCACATGCATTGCATTGATTTCTGTATCCATCGTGCAGTTTTGCAGTCATATCTCTCATTGAGTCATACTTTGAGTTATGTATTTTTTAGTATATGCTATTTTTATGTATGAACTACAGAAATATTTTTCTTAAGAGATATGATGGATAATCCATGTGCAAATATTTTCTCTACTCATGTAACTGTTTATGGGTCACATAGTGTCAAGTTTGCATTTATTGAAAGAGAGAATTTTTTTTTTCATGTGTATCCTCACCTTATCAACTTAGTTTTTAAGTTTGGTTTGTGTGTCTTTATTTTCCCCACCTCCTAAAGTTTTCCCAAAACTGTTTTTCCCAAAACTTGTTTTATTTTTCCTATTTTTATAGGAGGAGAAGCTTGTTTTTACCCTTTATTGTTCATAGGAGGAGTTGTCTTTATTTTCTCTAGAGTTGAATTGTTTTGTGTTTTCTTAATTCTTTATTTTCTCTTATCCTTTGTTGCGTATATTGACTGTTTACTATTTGTATGAGTTGTCTTTATCAATACGTGACAAAAAAGAGGAGATTTAGATGAAATCCATATTGGGAATATGTGTGGAAAATACAAGAATGTTCTGTTTATAGGGAGTTAACATTGTTTTTGTTGTATCTAACTTAGGGAGAGAGTTAGTTTGCATATTTGTTGATTTACTGTTTTTTTGTCACACATGCGTTTATGCGTTTGTTTAGTATTTCAGAAAATATACAGGTTGATTCAATTGAGCTGTTGTCTACACTTGCAACTGATGGATAGTGGTTAGGATTGGATTTGTTGTAATGAGCAATTTGTTTTGTTAAGGGATTTTGCTTTGTAAACTTTGAGCTTTTAATTTGTGTTTTGTCACGGATTGCCAAAGAGGGAGTTTGTTAGGTTCTAAGTACTTAGGAACTTATGTATTAGAACTCTAATGTGTAATGTTGGCAAACCATGATCAAAACATGTTATTTAGTCTTGTTTAGACTTGCTTAAAGTTGTGTCTTTTATGTAAAGTTGTAATCGAGCTAATGCAGAATTTAGTATGCATTTCTGCCTAGCTTGATTAATCAAAGCTTAGGCTCAATCGATCGAAAATCGAGCAGAATGCGTTTTTCTGTAGAATTCCAACTCAACCATATCTCATTAAAACGTTTAGGGTTTTATGTTTTTGCCCTAGGTATAAAAGGCAAACCCTAGCCACGTTTTTGCGTTGCTTATATTGCGGTTTGTGTAAATCTCTTGTGAGATTTGTGAGGAGCTTTCCTTAACACAAGCTTAGGATTATCAAGAAGGAGATTTCTTTAAGAACTTGATGATCATTCAGTTGCTGCCATAAGAACTTAAAGATACACAAGCGAGTGTGCTTGTACTTGCTGGAGAATCCAAGAAAGAAGAAGTTCGTGGTCTCGGAGCTTGCACGTGGTCGTGTCAGTAAGTTTTCTACTGGTGGGTAATAATAGAATGTTAGTAGTCTAAGTCGCTATTGTACAATTTCGATTCTTTCATAGTAGATTCAAGTTTATTTTGAGGATAGCTAGGTTAAATTCTCCCCAAGTTTTTTACCGGTTTGGTTTTCCTGGATCATCATATCATTATGTTATTTATTTTTTCGTTGTTATGCATGATATGATTGTTTGATTGTGATAACTTAGATGTGGAATTTGGACTAAGTAATAACTTGGCTTGTTAACTAGGTTAATCCAATTGTGTTTTAAGGGGTCTAAAAGCTTTATAGTTACTAACAAAGACGTTCGTGTTTTTGCCTCTTATTCAGGGGTGTGATGCATCTTTGCTTCTGAACTCAACCTCAAATAACCAAGCGAAAAAGGGTGCTACTCCAAATGCGACAGTCAAAGGTTTTGACTTCATTGACAGAGTGAAGAGCCTAGTTGAAGCTGAATGTCCTGGAATAGTTTCTTGTGCAAATATCATTGCTTTAGTTGCAAGAGATTCTATTGTAGCCACGGTGAGAACTCAAAAAAATTTTATTCTAACTCTATCCTGCATATATACATAACTTTTTCACTACAAATTTTATAATTTATGTTGATCAACTCAGCTATGTCTACTGTGTACTACTCACAATTGACCAACTCCACAATTATAAAATCTACAGAATTAAAAAAAAAAAAAAAAAAAATTGTGTCTTTAGCCAAGGGTGGCACACAAGAGCCCAAAACTTTTTTTTTTGTTAATATATATATATATATATATATGTAAACACACAATATCTAAAGGGTAATAAACAATTTTGCTCTGATAGGTGGACCTCCTCAAAATAATGTCAGACAACCATGTTTAAGAGTATCTCCAGCAGCTTCTCCAAATTTTTGTATTATTTGGAGAATGAACAGTAATATTTAGCTTTTACCTACCCACTTTTTCAAATACTCTTCCAACAAATTCTCTATCTCATGTAAATATTATTTATTTATTCATTGTTTATTCTTTTTTTAATCATCATTTATTTTTTTTTTTAACAATTATAATTTTCAATGAAAAATGTTATATTCACAACATTTTACGCAATACTTTTAGAACAAAATTTATGTAGAAAGTTGTTACTAATTCTAATTTGAACTCACCACTGAAATTATTTTTTTACTCGCCAATATTAACTAATAACAATCTGTTACTTAAAATTTATTCTGAAAATATTGTAAAAATATTGTGGTAGTATTTTTCAATTAGGATTTTTTTTTATTTTTTTTATTTTTTTTCTTCCTTTCATTTCATTTTCATCCACGGTTCATTTCTTTTTTTTCTTTTTCTTGTTTTTCTCCTCCACACAAGACACACAGCCCACCTTCTTTTTATTTTCTTTTTCACCTCAAGAACATTCCAGCGCTTCACATCAGAAAGAGAGAGAGAGAGAGAGATTAGCTTGGGCCTCCACCGCATGCATCTCCACCGCCGCTTGTCGTCCTCCCCACCAATCAGCTTGGGTCAGATCAGCTTGTTCTTTTTTTCTTTTTCTTTTTCTTTTTCTTTTTTCCATATTTTCTTGTTCTGATTCAACTTTATTTTAGGAATTGGATTTTGTTTTGTGTTTTGTGTTTGGATTAATTTTTTTGCTCATGAACAGGTCTCTCTCTCTTTTCTCTTTTTTCTTTTTTTTTTCCTTTTATTTTTCTGATTTCATTTGGTTTATGAGAAAAAAAGAAGCAATGGCAACGGAGAGAGTGAGAGAATGAGAGATAATAAAAAATAAAAAAAATAAAAAATCTGAAGGAGGAGAGAGAAAGAATTAATATAATAAGTAGTTGGTAATATTTTAAGACAAGAAATTCAATGGCTAATGTACAGTAGCCCATCAGACTCATAAGCCAAAAAAAAAAAAAAAAAAAAAATTGGGTATAGAGAATCTGTTGGAGTTGTTTTTTTGGGTCTTATTCTCTATTATACCTAATATTTTGCTTATACATACACTGCTGGAGATGCTCTAAGTATCGATTTGCGACCTTGCATATATCAGAGCAACCATATTTCATATAAGTACAAAATATATTTTCGTCCTTTTACGACTACATTAAAGTTTAATGGGTCCCACTTCAACATCTTTGACATGCTTTCATTGCTTTAACGGTTTACCTTTCTCCGCCCAATTCAAAGATAAATAATGTTATCTTATCTGCACAATTTTTTTTACAACAAATTTCATAAAAGTTGACAAAATCGTTTTTACATCTATTGAGTTGTTAAGTTGATATTAATCTTATTTGGACCAATCACTTAATCATTTTATTGTTTATCATTTACAACTTGTCAATAAAGTGATTGTAAAAGATTTTGTGAAAAAAACTATTAGATTTATTATTTTTGAAACATATACTTGTAGTCAATTGTGATATGTGCTTGTGAAAAAAAATTTCACAAGATATATAGATATCCTTAGTGTTTACAATAATGATCTTCATATGATTGAATAATTATACATCCTTCGGGGCTTTTTTTGTAAAAAGAAAAAGATATATACTTGTAAAAAAAAAAACTTTTGTTTTCTATATTTTAATACTATGAAATATATTTATTTTGTTATTAATATTGATTAATATTTTTCAGATTAATTTTAGTTTCAATCTTGGTTTCCTTAAACTGAAATCATGACTCTAACACCCTTGAGATTTTACAAGATAACACCCTCTAAATGTTTCATGAAATGAAACATTTAAGTTTCCATTGAAAATTTTTTTTTTTTTTTAAACCATATTAATTTATACATGCCTTAGGGTGTCATTCATCCTCAAATATTAAAGGTAGAGAGTTATTTTGTCCATAATTTGAATAAGAAACTTTCATAAAAATGGAAAGAAACTTTCATAAAAATGGAATATATTGTTAGTAAAATCACAATTTGAGAAAATATGGACTTAGTTGTTGCATTTATACAAAACTCGAGAGTGCCATTCTTCCACAAATACGAAGAAATAAAGTGCCGTTTTGATAAAGAATGATGGTATTTAAAAATAAATAAAATCATAATCCTTCTTTTTATGAGCAAGGGAATGGACCATTTTTACTAGTTTCTAGGTTATGTTTTGGACAGGGAGGTCCATTTTGGAGAGTCCCAACTGGTCGAAGAGATGGGACAATCTCTAATGGGTCAGAAGCCTTGAGCAACATGCCAAGTCCAACTACTGGAAACTTCTCCACTCTCCAGACACAATTTTCCAACCTGGGTCTTAACTTAACTGACCTGGTCTTGCTCTCAGGTAAGCTAAGCATTGTAATTTCCTAGCACTTGTTTCTGTCATATACTAAATTAATCTATATTGATACTAATACATTATATTAATCAATTTTTTTCAGGTGCTCACACCATTGGTGTGTCTCATTGTTCATCATTTTCATACCGCCTGTATAATTTCACTGGTGTGGGTGATCAGGACCCAGCTCTAGACCCTGAATATGCTGCCAATCTCAAGGAAAAAAAGTGTACAAATCCTAATGATAATACCACAATAGTTGAGATGGACCCTGGAAGTCGCAAAACATTTGACCTTCGCTACTACTCACTTCTACTTAAAAGACGAGGTCTGTTCCAATCCGATGCTGCTTTAACTACGAACCCCACAACTAAGACTTTCGTCACCCAACTACTTCAAGGACCAATTCAAAATTTCTATGATGAATTTGCCAAGTCCATGGAGAAAATGGGTCGTATCAATGTTAAGACCGGGTCAACCGGTGAGATTAGAAAGCAATGTGCAGTAGTGAATAGCCAGAAAACAATGTGCTAGTTTGAAATTGTTTGTTGTGGTTTTGTTATATGAATTTGTTGTATGAATAAATGTGCTTCATTTTAGTTTTCCCTTCTTTACGTTCTTGTAAGAAAACCAAATAAAAGTGAAAAAAGCTGTAATGGATATTTATGATAGATGGAGCTCCTTCTCTAAAATCTCGAATTGAACCAGAATTCTTGTGTCATTCTCGTTTCATTTTAGAACTGCTTCTTTGAAACTGGCTCTATTCTATTCTCAAGCACTCTGCAAACGCTTCTTTTTCTTATTTTTGGCTGTTGTGGATTAATTGTTTATGAGGACTATATAGATCATAGAGTAAACGTTGGGTTATAATTTGAAAAATGCTACATAATAATACCAGCACAAGCTCTTACTTCTTGCAAAACATGTACCAACTAATAAAGCACACACCAAAGTCGTGGCCATGCAAATTTTGTATAATTCAATACAAGTTTTTGTGTGTGTGTGATGCTAAAACTTGCTAACATCGTTTTCACTTCATTTACTAGATCGATGTCCTGCACAAGATATTTTAGGAAACTATCATAATCATAAAACAGAAAGACGTTGACTAGTAATGCATGTACGCTAACAGCGTGTGATTTTAGACGACAGAAATCTCATTCAAGCCTGAAGGCAACTACAAACAACTAGTCTCTATAGGCAATAGCACGCCATGTGTTCTAACGGCAAGTCACTATTTGACCAGCTTGTCATTGATGGCAGAACTGGGTTTTTCTTTTCTTTTTTTCTTTTTTTAAGAAGAAAATTTTGGAAATCAATTAATTGCACGACACGCACTTTGTTACACACTTTGTATTTTTACAATGAACATATTTGTTAACTTGTTAAATTACATTCACAGCCGGCTCTACCATATAAGCAAGAGAGGCAATCGCCTAAGGCTTCAAGTAAAAAAAAGCCCCCTAATTACAACTAATAGGACTATTTCTTTAATTGTAATAGTATTAATTAAACTCAAATATTAATTAATAAATAAAATAAACAAGATCATACCCAAGCCCACCTGCATTTTCTTATGTGAAAGAGGTGCTTACTTTATGAAAGTTCAACCTTCTTTCTTCGATTAGAATACGGATGAAATCAAAAAGGCCATCATTGAGGCAAATGATGCAATAGCTTCGGTTAGAGCAATGCCCAAAATGGCATAACCAAATAATTGTTTAGCCAATGATGAATTTTGCGCCACGGAATGGATCAAAGAACTAAACAAGTTTCCAATACCAACAACAGCTCCTGCTAAAGCAATTGGAGCAGCTGGCACCCATTGATTTTGCAAATTCTAACATCTTGGGTTAAGAATTCTTGTCACGCTTTTTTATTCACAATTTTTTGTTATGGATTTCTCGTCGATTTTTCCCCTCATTCCTTTTATGTTGGGCACCCGCCTTAACCCCCACCCCCTAAAGTGGTAAAGAAAGGCTCTTTGGGGTCTAAGTTTCTTTCTATCTAACAGGACAAACAAATAAGAAGGGACGGTTCTTTCATTGCATTGATAGAAGTGTCTAACTAGAAAAAGATCTCTCTATTACTTTGAGAAGAAAATTGTTGGTTTGACCGACGAACTACGTGGGAAAATGGATCTTCTTTCTTTGATTTTCAGCGAGCATTTTTGGAAAGTAACAATTCTATTCAATTCGGTTTTGGAAAACTTGCAAGTTGCGGATTAGTGCGTTCTATTTTTTTTTTTTTTTTATCAAAAGAGAAATTCTACTTTCATAGCATTTTTCACAATACTTTCATAATAAATTTCAAGTGGTAGGTTGTTACTGGTTGTTATTGATGGTTAAAAAAGTAATTTCAATGGTGGAGTCAAATTAGAACTAGTAACATAACACCTAGGATTTGTCATGAAAATGTTGTGAATATAGCACTTCTAAAAAAAAGAGCAATACAAAAAAAAAATTCACAACATCTTCACAATAGTTGAGTTGGTAAACTTTTACTAATTCTCATCTAGGTCCAACACTATCATCATTTTTTTACTTACCACTATTAATTTGCCACATCAATAGGTGTGAAAAGTTGTCAATTTTATTTATTTATTTTTATTTATTTATTTTTTTGGTTTAATGGCTTTTTGAAAAAATAGTTTCTAGGTGGTTCATGTTAATTAGTAATTCTACATCTAAAACAAGATAATAAAATTTAAGCAGAATTAATTTTTTTTTTAAAGTAATTTTTAAATAGGTAGAAGGCCTTAGTTCATTTTTCATTTTCGGCCCCTAAATGCATCAAGTCACCCTTGTTACATCACTTACAAATTATAGTAAAATGTGGGATAAAATTGGTAAATACCCTTATTTTAAAACTGTAAGGACCAGATTTGAATTCCTAGCCCAAAAGGTGGATATACTTAGGCTCAAAAGGCCCAAAACAATGAGATTGTAAAGAGTGGGTTGAAAAACTGGGCCTTAATGAATTGAACAATCACTAAAATGGATTCAGATCACAAGAGAATGAAAATAGACAAGTTTATACTAAAGGAAATTGTCCTCGGCATAGTCCGAGGAGATTAGTTCTTATATATTTCTCTCAAGTTTGGTTACAAATGCAATTCTTGATTGCTATAGTCTTTTTCTTTTTATTTCTCGATCCCTCCTTCCTCAGGGGTGTCTTACATTATATATCTCCCTTTCAATGATCTTAACCCTTCTTTTGTTAATCATCCAGGCCACTCCTTGAGTGCTTGTCCCATCGGACACCCCTTCTGGCCCTCTGTGAGTTGGGGTAGCTAAGGTAGCACTGTTTAGGGGTCTTCTCCACATAAATACGACTAGAAAGTTAACTGTAGAGCATTCAATGCGGTGGCAACAGCTTTTCATTAGATATTTCTTCACCCCATTCTTCCTGTACATTCATAATGCACGTCACTGTCAGTGAAATTTTCTGAAAGGTCACTTTGAATGATAAGATATACATTTGATCTATGCTTTGTTTATCTGAGGAGACACTCCTCCTTGGACCTCCTTTCCCAGCCTTTCCACTTGCATCTTACTTATGGGAATCTGAGCTTAACACCCTCACTACTATTTATTTGTCCTCAGACCAACCAACGTTCTCGGCCAAGACCCAATATACAATTTTGGACCCTTATCCTTACAATAGCCTCTCAAAACTCCGATTTTTTCCCAATTATCCGAGGAGAAAAAGTGGGGTTTTGATTTTTAAGAGCTAGGTCCATTTATTTATTTGATTTGCACATGTGAGAACATTGTTTCGGTGCTTCATAACTATTCTTGATGCTTCGGAGCTCACAATGCGTCATTAATTGCTTCAGGCGGCACTTTGTTCCCCATATCCTACGATGAGATACAGATCCTACGGTTGGCTTTTTTCCTTGAATTTTGAGCGGGATAACTCCCACTCAATTTCACTTCCTATATAAGACGCCCAGGGGAATCATTTTTCCCCATTTTACAAGTCTTTAACCTTTTAAGAACTTCCTAGCTCTCAAACCTTTAAAGCTTCCTAAATTTCTAAAGTTCCTAAGTCCTTTTCTTTAAGAAATTTAAACTTTTAAGAAGTATCAGAAGTAATACACGTGGTTATTCTCGTTTCTTCTTTTCTAGGTTCTTTTCTCCTCGGCCAGTCTCCTCGGCCTTCCATTCTTTTCTTCCTTTCCTTAAAAACTTTACCTATTTCCCTTTAATTTAACCAAATGGGTAGGTTATGTTAGGACATATGTGTTTACATGTTAGGAACATATGTCATATTTTATGTAAATTGGCTAATCCTTTGACAAAATGCACTCTACTTGTAATTGGGTAGTTCTAGGTGTATTTAATACTTCAAGAAACTATGTTTCAAGATCAAGTGTTGAAGTCATCAAGTCTGTCCAAGAAAAAGCAAGTTGAAGTGCAGAATTTTTAAATCTCGACACCTTCTCGACACCTACCTCGACACCTGCTAGCTGTCGAGATTTACAAAAGTCAGATTTCTGTTCTGATTTTCTTGGGATCCGTGAATGTGTTTTTGGGCCTTCTTTTCTTCTAACCCTAAACATATTTAAGGAGTATTTTAAGAGCCGTCAACAGAGACACAAGTTGCATAAGCATTGAGCAATCCTTGTTCAAGCAAATTGTGCTCTAAAGACGAAGTTCTTAACCTAGGATCATCTTCTTCAAGAAGTTCCTGTGTATTGTGCACCTTAGGGTTTTGTGACCAAGCATCTTCCTAATCTTCATGCATAGGATGATCTGAAGAACTCTGCAGCCAACCTCTCATTCTAAAGTTGGTGATTGAAGTCGCGTACTGGGATCCGCGCATCTGGTTAGTCACGTACTTGGGAGCCGTGCATCAAAAGGGGGAACTGTCGCTACAGATCAAGTTCAATTGGGTATTGGGGTAAGGGTTCAACTGTAGGTTGATAAGGTACTTGGGATTCCTTATTTGTAACTGCTTGATTTGATAATAGTGGAGTTTCGGGAGTGGTGACCTGAAAATCACCCGGTGGGGTTTTTGCCGTTAGGGTTTTTCCCCATTCGTGAACAAATCACCGTGTCTTTTATTTTCCGCTGCATATTTTGTTATTCGGTGATTTGTTTGTGCTTCCACGTATTTGCATGTTAAATTGATTAATTAATAACTTGACTTAATTAATTAATTAGTTTAAATCACAAGGGGTCATTCAGTTTGTGGCCTATCAGGTTAAGCACCTCATAGACTCTTAAACCGGTATGTAGGATTTTAGGGCTAAGTACCACCTTCCACAAGGAGTAGCCCTGCGGTATTGTGCTTCAAACCAGATAGTTACAGATAGAAAGGAAGGGGAGGTTGTCATTCCTATGATCATTGTCATAGAAGGAGGAAAGACACTTCCTATAGGTAGGGTGACCCGAGACTATCTAATCAACCACAGGTTGTGTCTCTACCAGTGCACTCCTAACCTATTTAGGGTTTTAGGTTGTGTAGATACTCTCAATGAGCAAAAGAATTTGGGACTTATATGGCACGACGTCATTCACATGTACGAGTGTCATTCTCTCTACGACGTGGGATATTACCTTAAGTCCCAGTCCACTATTGTTAGGTTGGTATTGTGTCTTCCTAAGTCCAATAAGGGCATGAAAGATGACTACGTGATTGCCTCTAGGGAGTGGCATGACGGTCTTTACTGCCCAACTTGAGAGGGAGATTAAGGTGGGGTACCCTAGGTTTAGGTCCTTTGGCATGGGATTTAGTTTTTTTAGATTTATAATGCCCCCTTTTTTTAATCTCGTTTTCCTTTGGTAATGGATCTCATCGGTATGACCATGATTTGTTCCTCAACTGTTTTTACAAATAAAGGGCACATTGCTCCCAGACTCAGTCTTGTGAACATCACGGGTCTCAACAAGGTGTTAAGGTTTGAGATTTTTGTGAGTGAAGACGAGCAACTACAAGCCGTTCACTTAATATTGGACTTTGAGCCCTTGTCAAAATACCTTCCAAGACGTGAGCCAAGCAATAAGGGCAAGCGACCCTAAACTCTGCCAGATAGACGTCTCATAGCCTGGCTCGGGAAGACCTCCCTTTTGTTGAATTTCCTCTCCCCTGTGCTTTCCCCGAAATAGCAACACCGAGGGAAGAGACTGCCTCCTCCCGCCTATCCTTGAAGGCTGAGATAAACCAATTTCATCTCGAGGAGGAAAGAGAGGTGCAAGAAGAACCCGCTAAAATCTTGAACTCTAAGGGCAAGCTTGACGGAGCCTCTACAGTTCACTTTCCCTAACTGATAGTTGCCCGAGTAGATCCTAGCTCCAAAGAGGACGAGGAGATGGACCTGAACCCAAGGAGAGGCCTGAAGGATCTCCTCGTTGTAAGGAATAAAGGTTCATCTTCGAAAGAGGTATCCAAGTCCTAGGTTCCTGCTAACCTCCTCCCTCCTCCTCCTCTCCCGATAACCTCAGTTAGCTTGCTTCCCAATCTTGACCTGAAGAAGAAAAAGAAGGTGCCAAAAGTGAAGGAGGGGGAGGTGCTCCCTCAGAAGGAGGCTAAATAGCAAAAAACTATTAAAGACACACAAGCCGCCTCTATGGACAGCAGAGAGGATCAGAGTAGGGCTAAGGTGTGCACACAACAATGCACCTGGGCCCCTAGCTAGAGATTGATGGCCCTGCCATCTCGTGAAACGCCTCTATTAGGGAGTTCCAACGAAGGCAATTTGCCTACATCGCCGAGGCACTAGAGCAGCCCCTCCTCCTACCCAAGGACATGGAGGCCCTCAGGCACATGAGGCAGCCAGACCTCTTCATGTCCCTGAAAAGGGAACTTGCCGTGGTAAGTTAACCTTTATGCCTTTCTCTTCTTCTTCGTGTCTTTCTTTTAGATTTTACATGGGATTACTCTATCATTTCTATGCAGGTTACCCAGCAAATTTGTATGGCGAAGGAACAGGTTATGGACACCTAAAACGAGGCCAGGGCTGAGGCCAACCACCATACTGAGGTCACCAAGTCTTTGGGTGCGGCTGAACAGAAAAATAAGGAGCTTACCAATAAGCTGACTGAAGAGGAAAGGGCACGTCTGAATGCCGAGGCAGGTCTGAAGAGTATTGAGAGACAGGCCGACGACTAACACTAGAAACTTCATATTATCGAGATAGAGCTGGCCATTCAGAGATAGCTAGTCTTGGATCTCAAGCTAAGCCGTAGAAGACCAAAGAAGTAACTCGGGTGGTCAAGGAAGTTTCTGAGGCTACGGAGATAGCGTCCTACAAGCGTGGAGTGCAGGAAATGGAGTTGCGGCTGGCAGATGAGCTATCGGTGGTGTGAAAAGACTACTGCAGTGAGGTGTGGGTGGAGGCCCTCAACCGAGTAACATTCCCTGCTACCTCCGAGTAGAGGCTAGCTAAGAACGTCTACTACCCAGAGGACATCCATGAGGTTCCAGCTGCGCTCCCTCCTCCCGCCATTCTTGCCCTTCCCTCTTCGGACCAGCCTTTTACCACCCAAGCCCCCCTTCCCCCTCCAAAGGTGGCTGAGGGTAAGGAGGCTGATCAGGGGGGGCCTCAGCCTAAAGACAAGGGCAAGGGTAAGGAGACTAAAGCTTTGTAAGAAGCCAAAGGTAAAGAGGTTGCCTTCCCGATCAAGGATGCTGATCCCAAAGCCAAGGATGCTGCTACTAAGGCTAAGGAAGCTAACTCCAAGGCCAAGAAAGCTAACTCCAAAGCCAAGGAAGCTGCCAAGATGACCTGCCTTGTGCCCAGGCATAGCTCTAAGATTTTCATTTTTCTGTTCTTCTTTTTGTTATGGCAGTTAGCCACTGTTTATAATGTACCCTTATTTTGGTCAATGAGAAGTCTTCGCTTTCTATTTCATAAATCTCTCTTTTTCCTAGTAGTCTTTACTCTCGAATTGATGTAGTTATTGTTTTGCCCTTTGACGAGACTTAGAACTAATAAGGTTGTTATCAGTAATGGATTGTTGCCACCCAAACTTCAACTAAAGCTAACAGTAATGCATTACTGCTAATTCAGATAAATTAAACTCGTATAAATGGTAAAGAGAATAATCATGTGTTTGTACCGCACATTGTGCAACCAATAGGGAGGGCTAAGTCTTTATGGGGATGAACAAAGCACTTAGTGAAAATAAATATCTAAACAGGTGTTGACCTATCCAAGGAGTGTGATCTGAGGAACTTGACATAACCCTTGACTTGCCCTATACTTAGGCAAATAATCGAGAATATCAACTTACCCAAAGTAAGCTATTCGAGAGATCAGGCATGATTAAGGCTTTGTTTGACACTTAGGAAAGTAATTTGACATATCAATTTACCCAAAGCAAGTTATTCGAGAGATCCGGCATGATTAAGGTTCTATTTGACACTTAGGAAAGTAACTTGACATTTCAATTTACCCAAGATATGTGGTCCAGGGAGCCAGGCATGACCAAGGTTTTGTTTTAAGAATATGAGCTGAAGTGTTAATTTACCCAAAGTATGAGATCCGAGAGACCAGACATGACTAAAATTCTGTTTAACACTTAGAAAAATAACTTGACATATCAATTTATCCAAGTTATGTGGTTTGGGGAGCCAGGCATGACTAAGGTTCTGTTTGATACTTAGATAGATATCAGGGAGTATTAATTTACCCAAAACATGTGGCCTGAAAAGCCAAGCATAGCAAAAGTTATGTTTAATACTTAGAACACTGATTAAAAAATATCAATTTACCCAAAGTATGTGGTCCGAGGAGCCAAGCATGACCAAGGTTTTGTTTGATACTTAGATAGATGTCAGTAAGTATTAATTTACCTAGAGCATGTGGTCCGAGAAGCAGGCATAGCTAACACTGATTAAAAGATATCAATTTACCCAAGGTATGTGGTCTGAGGAGTCAGGCATGACCAATGTTCTGTTTGATACTTAGATAGAGAGTAGAACACATGACACGTAATATAATAAACCCAAATATGGTGAGGAAAGCTTTCATTAATAATAATACATTCTCAGGTTATTTACATTCTAAGGGCATGGTACAACCTTTTTCTATAAATCTTCAAGATAATATGCATCTATTCCGGCCACTAATGTAATACGATATAGCCTTTCCTAGTTCGGTCCTAATTTTCCCCATGTTGGGTTCTTTGTGGTTCCTAAAACCTTTCTTAGGACTAAGTCTCCAACTACCAATGGCCTTAGCTTTACGTTGGCGTCATACCCTTGCTTGAGATTATATTGATAGTAGGCCATTTAGACCATAGCATTTTCTCTTCGTTCTTCAATTAAGTCTAAGCTTTTTTCCAATAGCCCATCATTGCTGCTCAGAGTGAAAAATTTGTTCTCAGCATAGGGAATCTAGTTTCCAAAGGAATAAGAGCCTCGGCCCCATAAGTCATTGAAAAGGGGATCTCTCCAGTCGACTTACGAGGTGTAATCCGATATGTCTAAATGACGTGTGATAGCTCTTCCACACATTTCCCCTTCACATCATCCAGTCTTTTTTTGAGTCCACTCACTATGACCTTATTGACAGCCTCAACTTGTCCATTCCCTTGTGGATAAGCCGAGGTGGAATATCTATTCGTTATTCCTAGGTCACGGCAGTATCTCCTAAAGGTTTGCTGTCAAACTGAAGTCCATTATTCGAGATGAAGGTATGAGGGATTCCAAACCAAGTGACAATATTTTTCCAAACAAATCTTTTCGCATCCACATCCCTAATATTTGCCAGCTGTTCAGCTTCAACCCACTTAGTGAAGTAATCAGTGCCAACCAATAAATATCTCTTATTCCCTACTGCCTTAGGGAAAGGCCCTTCAATATCCAAACCCCATTGAGCAAAAGGCCAAGAGCTGGTCAGAGGGTTAAGGACTCCTTCTGGTTGATGAATGTTTGGTACAAATCTTTGGCATTGGTCACACTTCTTCACATATTCTTGTGTCTTCCTCTACATATCTGGCCACCAATAGCCTTGAGTGAGGGCCCTGTAAGACAAAGATCTGCCCCCTATGTGGCTCCCACAAATTCCTTCATGTAGCTCTTCCAAGAATAGCTCAACTGCTTCGAGGTGTATATATAACAAATATAGGCCAGAAAAAGATCTCTTATACAATTTTTGGTCCTCAAATAACCAAAACCGAGGAGCTTTTCTTCGCACTTTGTCAGCCTCTGACTTTTCCTTGGGTAAGATATCCTTTTTAAGGAATAACACTATAGAGTCCATCCAGCTAGTTCCCACCCTAATCTGATGAATATGAGCCACGTTTTTCCCTACCTCAGTGGGCTTACACAAGTCTTCCACAAGGATCACTCAGGGTAAACTTTGTGCCAAGGAGGTTGCTAGCATGGCAAAAGAGTCGACATGTGTATTTCTACTTTTAGGGATTTGTGATAAATTAAAAGACTCAAATCTAGACTATTAATGTCTAACTTAGTTCATATATTCCTGCATTCTAGGATCTCTGGCTTCCAACTCTCCTTGAACTTGGCCCATAACCAGCCTTGAATCAAAGAATATTTCCATTACTTTTCCACCCATTTCTGAACCATGGTCATCCCTACCAGTAAAGCTTCATACTCAGCTTCGTTGTGTGTAGCTAAGAAGCCCAATCTCAGGGATTTCTCAATTGTAATTCTCTTAGGAGACATCAGAACTAGCCCCACTTCAGATTCTATGTGGTTCACCGCACCATCAACATACACCCTCCAGGACAAAAGTTCTTGTACAGAGATTGCACCAACCAATTTTTCATCCATGTTCTACTTCTCTACTCTCTCTTTTAATGGGGTTTCGGCAAACTCAACCACCAGATCAGCGAGGACCTGACCTTTGACAAAGGTGCGGGGCATATGCTTGATATCAAAAGCCCCTAGGATCATACCCCACTTTGCAATCCTCCCTGTGTAATCAACACTCTAAAGTAGAGATCTGACCGGGAGCTGGGTTAAGACAACAACCGTGTGCGATTGGAAATAGTAAGGGAGCTTACGTGTAGCATGCATTACTGCTAGAATGGCCTTCTCCAATGGTAGGTAACGAACCTCAGCCTCATGTAGTGACTTGCTCACATAATAAACTGGCCTCTATACACCACTATCAACTCGTATCAGCACCAAGCTCACCGCGTGGGAGGCCACTACAATGTAGGCAAACAAAACCTCATCCACCTCGAGTCTGGACATAATGGGTGGCCGAGAAAGGTATTCTTTCAACTGCTGGAAAGCCAGGACACACTCCTTAGTCCATTTAAATCCCTTCCACCTGTTAAACAACTGAAAGAAGGGCCTACACTTGTCTACTGATCGAGAGATGAATCGGTTTTGGACAGCAGTCATCCTTGTTAGCTTCTAGACCTCTTTAGGATTCTGATGTGGCTATAGATTGTTAATTGCCCTAATCTGGTCAAGATTAACCTCAATTCTGCGGTGTGTAACCCTGTACCTCAAGAACTTTCCTAATCCAACACCAAAAGAACACATAGAAGCGTTAAGGTGTAGCTTGTGTTTCCTTAATATCCCAAAGATGTTCTCGAGAACATTAGCATGCTTGGATTCTGTCCTACTCTTTACCACCATATCATCTATATAAATCTCGATATTTTTTCCTAACTGTGGCTCAAACATCCTAGTTATCATCCTCTGATAGGTAGCCCCTACATTCTTCAAACCAAAGGGCATCACTTTATAATGGTAATTCCCAATAGGAGTGAGAAAAGCTATCCTCTCTTGAGCATCCAAAACCAAAGATATTTGGTGGTAGCCTTGAATAGTGTCCAAAAAGCTCATCCGAGGATGACCTACAGTGGCATCCACTAGCTAGTAAATCTGAGGCATGGGGAAAAGGTCTTTTGGGCAGGCTTTGTTCAGATCTGTAAAGTCCACACATACCAGCCACTTTCCAGTTTTCTTCTTCACAATCACAGTATTGGCCAACCATTTAAGGTAAAACATCTCTTTAATAGCCCCAGCCTATTTAAGCTTCATCACTTCGTCTTTAACAGCGTCAGAATGATCCTTAGATGAGTACCGAGGTGGTTGCTTTCTGGGGATGATAGATGGATTGACGTTCAAATGATGGTAGATGAAGCTCGGATCCACCCTCGAAGCTTTGTAAACATTCCAAGCGAACACATCAACGTTCGTCTTGAGAAACTCTACGAGTTCTTCATTCTCCTGAGGTGGTAGCTAAGCCCCAACCTGAAAAAACTTCTTCAAGTCTTCACCTATAGCAAATTTCTCTAAATCCTCACATTTCGCCTCTTTGGCTAGCCCATCTACAGGTAGCACCAAAAACTTTAACTGCTATACACCCCCCTCAATTAAGGCAGAGGACTTAGCTGCAGGCTGATGCATAATTGCAGCCACGAGGCACTACCTAGCCATGAACTGACTCCCTAGCAGCTCCTCAATCCGGTCCCCTAATGGATACTTCACTTTCTAATGCAAAGTTAAAGAAACGACCCCTAGGGCATGAAGCCAGGGTTTGGCCACAATGGCCATGTAGGGAGAGTATGCGTCTACTACAATGAAATCCACTTCAACCACTTCTAAACCAGCCTGCACAAGCAACCTAATTTGACCCCTTGGGATGACAACCTTCCCATCGAAACTCACCAAAGGTGAATCATAGGCTGTCAAGTCCTTAGGCTTTAAGTTCATTCCTCTATACAAGTTAAGGTACATAATCTCTACACCACTGCCCTGATCTACCATCACCCTCTTCACATCATATCCTCCTATTTTGAGGGTAACCACCAAAGCATCATCATGTGATTAGATGGTTCCAATCTTTGGCTCAGAATTAGAATCATCGGCTGTTAGCCGAGCTACAGACATTACCCTGGAAGGATGAGAACCAGTTCACCTAGGTGTAGAAAAAAATGACATTAATTGTACCTAATGGGGGCCTTAAAGAAGCATTCCCTTGAACCTCTGACCTTGATTGGTCTCCTTGCCCGTTAGGATTATACAAAAACCAAGGAAGTGGATACCGTACCGTACTGGCCGGTACGGCCAGAATTCTTCGTACCGGTTGATAAACTGGTACCGAAACACCTTCAAAATGTACCGCTCAAGATACCAGCCAATATCGGACAATACCGGCCGTACCGGAGTGTACCGGACGTTTCAGCCGGAAAAGAGAAATTCAGCCTGTACAAAAACTAAAAGGAAAAATAGAAGAAATGCATGATTTGAACAGACCCCAGTGCAGCAAGTTGCCACCACATTGACATTGCCGATTAGATCTTCTTCTTCCTTTTTTTTTTTCTTCTTCTCGTCTACTGTCCTTCGCCCTGCTCTGATTTCTTCTCTTTTTTGCTGAACAATGAACATTACTATGTGGTTTCTCTTTCTTTGTTTTGTATCTTATTTGAAATTTCCTAAGCCCTTTTACACTTGACTAGCCTTGGAAATGTTGAAAACTTATTTTTTTTTTTTAATATAAGAGAGGCTGAATGGTTCAGCCTTTACTTCTTTTTTAGTTTTGAGCCCCACGTTATGTGATGCATTAATTGCATCACATCAATAGAACCTTTTAGCTTTTTTTTTTTTTTTTTTTAGTAGCAACTTTTTAGTTTTTTTTTGTATGTAATGAATAATTAAGTTTTCTGTTTTTTTATATTGTGTTTTTTTTTTCTTTGTATGCAATGACCAATTGAAGTATTGTTTTATGGTAAACAAGGATTTTTGAGCTAGTATTTTATGGTAAATAGAGATTTTGTGTGTGTATATATATATATTCAATATATAAAATAGCGGTAAACACGAAACGGTACATCGGTATTGACTAGTACCCGAAATATATCGTATCGCTAGCCAAGCCGGTACAACCTCCGGTACAGTATTAACTCCCTTGACAAAAACTACTCTAACCTTTCCTCCCTCACTAGTTGCTCCAAACGGTTCCACAGAGTTCTGCAATCCTTAGTGGTATGCCCTCGCTCCTGGTGGTATTGGCAATGAAGGCTCTGTTTGCACCTCAAGGGGTCTCCATTCATTTTGTTTGGCCATTTGAAGTATGGCTTGTTCTTGATCTTCTCCAAAACTTGATGCACTGGTTCTCAAAACACAGTATTTACCACTTGAGGAGCTGTAGGCCCAGATTGCCCAGCAAAATCTCTTCGTGGTCTACTATTGTTATAGTGGTCCGACCTGAAATCTCTCATCTCTTGAGGGATAACCTTACCCTTTCCCTTACCTTGCTGTTAGTCCTCCTCAATCCTCTTATACTTATCAATCTGATCCATGAGCTGGCATACACTTGTAACAGACTTCCCAATCAAACACCTCCTTAAGCCATGCTCGATAGGTAGGCCGACCTTGAAAGTCCTAATGGTTACTTCATCAAAGTCACCATCTATCTCATTGAACATCTCCTAGTATCTATTCGAATATGTTTTCAGGGTCTCCCCTTCTTTTATGGACAGGGACAAAAAGGAATCTAAGGGCTGAAGAACCCTACTACATGTGATAAAGCGGGATCCAAACGCTTGAATGAGTTCCTTGAAGGAATCAATGGAACCTACATCTAAACCATCAAACTACCTCATCGCCACAGGCCTCAAGCTAGATGGGAACACCTTGCACATCAATGCCTCGTTCTTAGAGTACACAGCCATTCTTTGATTGAAATGGCAAACATGCTCTACAGGTTCTGTTCGGCCATTGTACATGGTGAACGTGGGCTAAGTGAACCATCGAGAAAGTCTTCCTCCCTCAATCTTGTGCATGAAAGGTGATCTGGAAATTTGGTTGAGTGCTCTACTCATAACATCATTTCACAGGCCTCCCGAAGATGAATTTCTGTTTCTATGCTCATAATGGTAGTCTTTATCATACAAGAAAGACTCACTAGGAGGAATCCTTAATCTGCGCCTATAGCTACCATCCTCTTCACCATCAAAAGAGAAGTCATGATTGGAAGGAGCTCATTTTCTCTGCTTGTGGCGTAAGCTTCTCTTCAAGTGATCAATTTCCAATTGCATGGCTTTGGTATTTTCCTCATGAGAGAGGTGGCTACCACCCCAAGAATAACCCCTACTAGTATGGGTGGTATGCACACTCTCTTCTCGGTCCCTTCTCTATTCAAGATCATGGAAGTGATCTTGACGATGATGTATGTTTTTAGACCCTTTAAAACACAATTGGATTAACCTAGTTAACAAGCCAAGTTATTACTTAGTCCAAATTTCAAATCTAGGTTAACACAATCATACAACCATATCAATGTAAAGTGCGGAATATAAAGAACACAAAGATATGATGACCCAGGAAAACCAAACTGGTAAAAAACCTGGGGAGGATTTAACCTAGCTATCCTCAAAGAAAAACTAAATCCACTAATGAAAGAATTGAAGTTTTTACAATAGAACTTAGACCACTAACATTCTATTGCTACCCACCAGTAGAAAACTTACTGACATGACCACATGCAAGCCCCGAGACCACGAACTCCTTCTTTCTTGGATTCTCTAGCAAGTACAAGCACACCTACTTATGTATCTTTAAGCTCTTATGGCAGAAACTGAATAATCATCAAGCTGTCAAAGAAATATCCTTCTTGATAATCCTAAGCTTATGTGAAGGTAAGCACCTTTCAGATCTCACAAGAGATTCACACAAACAGCAATATGAGCAACCACTAAAACGTGGCTAGAGTTTCCTTTTTATACCTAGGGCAAAACACAAAACCCTACACGTTATATGGGCTTAGGGCTGAGTTGGAAATTCTATAGAAAAAACATTTTAGTCGACTTTCGATCGATCAAGTCTAACTTTCAATTGATTGAGCCAGACCAAAATGCACAATGAATTCTGCAACAGCTCGATTCCAACTTTACATAAAACATATACTTTGAGCAAGTCTAAAACAAGACTAAACAACCTGTTTTGATCATGGTTTGCCAACAATACAAATTATAATTCTAATACAATAGTTCCTAAGTACTTAGAATCTAACAAATTCCCCCTTTGGCAATCCGTGACAAAACACAAACACAATGCTCAAAGTTACAATTAAAAACCCTTTACAAAAATAATGCCCATTACAAAAAATCCAACCTAACTACTATCCATCAGTTGCAAGTGTAGATTGTAGCACAACTGAATCAACCTGTATTTCTTGAAATACTCAACAAACACATAAACGCATGTGTGGAAAATACAAGTAAAACAAAAATAAATTCTTGACTTCACAAAACACAAAATACAAAGACATATATTATGAATAACTTATAAATATAAATCAATGAGCAGTGAAACAAGAAACATATATAACAATGTATCTCTCCCTAAAATGAATAACCTGATACATCAAAAGCCAAAAATGATACAAACACAGTGAAGCACCTAGATACAATTTAAACAACTTCACAAGCTCCAATAAACAAAAATCTCCCCTTAACTCCCCAAAAAAAACTCTACAAGTGTCCAAAAATCTACTCAAAAGTACTCCCCCTTTTTGTTACGGAATGCCAACGGGCAATCAGAGTCCATCATCAAAAGAAGCTGGCCAAGGCGAACGTCGAAGATGCGCCAAATCTACTGGCAAAGCACAGAGCTCATCAAGCATGTCCACCAAAATTTGACCATGAGCCGCCTGAACGGTCATGACAGTCTCCAACGTATGACAAATGTTAAAGTTATCCGAAATAGATGGCGGAGGAACATCAGTATCAGCAACAGGATCAGCAGACGCCTCACTAGAAGTAGTACCTGTATAAGAAGGTGGGGGTACAATACTAGAAAGGTCAACTCGAAGGCATTTGGAGCTCTCTCTCAAATGAGCAGCCCTCTACCTAAGAAAAAAGGCACCTATGGAAGCAACTATGTGTACGGGCTCAGAAGTCGGGAAATCCTCTAAACCAAGATACAACAAAATCCTATGAATGAAAACAAGATGAACAAGAGCATGAGCGGTAGATGAACTCCTATAAACTTCATTCAAAGAACAAAGAAACAAATGAGGAAAACTAATAGGAGCATCCATAACGAGAGCAAACAAAAATGCACATTGCTCCAAAGGAATGGTGTGCAAATGAGAGATAGGTCATGAAGAATGACATGCTATCCTAAAGAAAAGATAATACAACTCAATAAGCTTAGCAGTGGTGATCCGAGGATCAAAACCCCACTGGATAGAAGACCCAGTGATGTATGACATGATGTCGACTAAGGGAGGAGACTCATCATAGGGTTAGACAGGGTGCTAGACCAATGGTACCCCAAGAGCATCAGCCATTACCATAAGAGTAATGGTGAACTCTACACCTCATATCCAACTACTTACTAAAGTGTTGGAATCATAGACGCAGATAGAGATGTTCAAGTAGAACTCTCTAATCAAGGTAGCTGGAGGTGGATGATCAATATCCATCAATGGTAACCAACCCTGACACTCAAAATTAGCCCTAATGGCTAGATCAATCTCATCTAATAACACCTTACGCTCAGCCCAAAGTTTTCTCTTAAGGTTCAGTGACTCATAGGTTTCCTCATTTTTGCACTCGGGAATCTCTCACTATCAAAGGTAGAAGGAAGGGGTGAGGTAGCGGACCTATGAGCTCTAATCTTCCTAGGCATGGTGCTAGGGTAAAGACAAGACACAAGAACAGAACCGAAAAGAAAAACCAAAGGCAGATTGCAAATTAGCACAAACCAATATAGAAATAACAATATATATGATGCATGATCAAATAAATGTCATGATAAATGCTCTAATGCAATGAGAACAAGTTCAATTTAAGTTTAGAATTACAAAATTGGCTTAAGCATAGAGTTTATAACAAAAACCCCAAAATTTTGAAAAACCACTTGTTCAATTTGAAATAAATTGACCAATTGATCATTACACAAATTAGAGAACAGTTTATTATGACCAAATTAATCAATCCAATAAGCCAATTTCAGCAATTAAACTCAATTTGAACAAAATCCCCAATTCGGGTACATTCAAGCCCTAGAATTTTCAATTTTTCACAATTCACAAAATTGATCAAATTAAACCATCAAGAACATGTTTAAAACACCCTCCCCCCCCCCCCCCCAAACAAAAACCCATTGATCAATTTTAAGAAATATGGCTTAAATCAACAAAAACCCCAATTATGTATAGGTTCGAAATTCTTAATGAAAATGCATGAAACATGAAAATAAATGTAAAAGGAAGGGTAATATGGTCTTACCCTCCTTTGGAGAGAAAAACCTTACAAAAGAAACGGAGGAAAACGACAAAAAATTTGGTTTGAGCCTCGACCGAGTTGTATGGAGAGAGAAAGTGCAAAAACTTTTTGAAAAAGTGAGTTTGAACGTGAAAAACAACCTTTTTAAAAAAACTCCCAATACGATTTTCGATTGATCGAAAATTAGTTTCGATCGATCGAAATTGCTTCGATTGATCCAACATCAATCGAGCATCGATTGAAATAGACTAACGCTGACCAAATCTTTTAATTGCAATTTCGATTGATCGAAGAACAAATTCAATCAATCAAAATTGTAAAAACAATATATTTTTGAAAAAAAACAAATAATTTTGTGCATACACTCCTCAAAGCATTGAATTTTCAAAATAAAATGTATGAGTATGAGAAATGTCTTTCAAAAACACCAGGTTTTAATCCAGTTTTCCCACAAATAAAATTTTCAATACAATCTCTCAAATTTTCAATCATCAAGTATGTTTTGCATAAAACTCAAGGAATTTCCAAACTTGGTTGGTCTAACCAAAAACATACGCAATAGCATGTACAAAGTTTAGCAAAGAATAACTTGTGTAGTGAGTGCAACTAGCAAAAGTTTGAGATACATGTGAGGTGATATGTGAATAGAAATCAAATACAAAGTTTACAAAATTCATCACATAGAATTTGAAAGAGACTATCACGTAAAGAGTTACATCATATAACTCCCACATCTCCTAGATCATAAGCTTACAATCATGTAAGTTTCTTTATTTGTCTCATATTGTACACACCAATTTTAATTGATCAAAAACTTATTAAAATAGCCAGGATAATATACACACCAATTTTAATTATTTGATTTAACTTTAATTATAGCCCAATAATATACACACCAATTTTAAGCATTTTAAACCGAGGCTACACCTTATATTATTTTTGTGCATGTGCTACACTGTCTCGAACACAAAATCTTATGATATGCACTAAGGTGTTCATGATTGGCTAGTGAACAGTGGTGAAATAGTTATTTATGCCTTTCTCATAAGGTTCAAGTTCGACAGTCAAAAAACATGTGACTTCAAGATCAAGACAAAGTGATCAAAAACCATAAACATCTTTCTCACACAACATGTACTATAAAGCTTCAACTAGTAAAGTGCAATAAATAAGCTCATTCAAGCTAAACAAGGTACAAAGACATGTTCTGTATAAATAAATTGACCAACCTTATTTTCAAAACCAAGAAAATAAATACAAGACACAATTTGCTTCCTTTTTTTTTATTAAAAAAAAACAAAAAACAAAAAACAAAACAAAACAAAAACAGTCCTAGAATGAAATGCATGAATGGTATGCTTATGCAAATCCTAGAAACAAAGAAAACAAAAACCCAAGAACAATGGTCACCAAGAGTAGAGAGGACCATGTCAAAAAGACTCAATTAGATTGAGCATTTTGCATCCAAAACTTTTTAGATGCACCTTGAGCATTGAAGTTCTTATTCACATTACAGTGATTTCCAACTCCAGGATTGGAATAAAGGTTAAGAGCCTTTACCAATTCACTAATAAGTACCATAGGATCTTATGCTTGAGGCACAAGCACTTTTGGCTTATTTGCTCATTCAACAGCTTGCAGCTTGAAACAGTTTGGACGAATGTGTCCAGACTTTCCACAAAAATGACAAACCCATGCAGGTTTACCATGCAACTTATCCTTAGAAAGAGGAGACTCCTTAGATTTAGACTTTTTCAGATCAACCCCAATCTTCCTAAGAGGTGTGACCTCTACAAGCTTAACAGTCTCACTCATAACCTCACTCACAAGGGGTTCAGAGGAAGAAGAAGGAACAAAATTTGTGGAATTTGGTGCAGACATAGAGATGCTTTCTACAAAACCTAATCCAGATTTGTCAGAATGAGACTTTTGAACACTCAGCATATGATCAAGTTTAGAACTAGCAGATCTAGCAATAGATAAATCAAGTTCCAGTTTCTTAACTTTATCAAGGAAAAGCATATTCTCAGTTTTCACATTGTTCAAAAGTTCATTAGCATCAAACGTTTTCACAAGCAAATTTTTCTTATTAAGCTCAAGAGATGCAATTTTCTTCAAGCCAAGTTCAACATTCATATTGATCCTAGATTTCCCAAAATTAAGATTTTCAATCAATTTTCCTTAAATCCTCAAACTTCAAACACATTTTGCATTTAAACTTAAGGAATTTTCAATCTTTGAGGGTCAAAACAAAATCACACACAATAACATGTACAAAGTTTAGCAAAGAATAACTTGTATAGTGTGTGCAACTAACAAAAACTTGAGATACATGTGAGGTGATATGTGAATAGTAAGCAATCACAATTTCTACAAAATTCATCACATAAATTTGAGAGAGACTATCATCTAAAGAGTTACATCATATAACTCTCACATCTCCTAGAACAAAAGCTTGCAATCATGTAACTTTCTTGATTTACCTCGTAATGTACACACCAATTTTTATTTGATCAGAAACTTATTAATAATAACCAGGATAATGTACACACCAATTTTATTTGATTGATTTAATTATAGTCCAATAATGTATACACCAATTTTAGTAATTAAACCGAGGCTACACCTTTTGTTCTTTTTGTGCATGTGCTACACTTTTTCGAGTGCAAAATCTTATGAAATACATTAAGGTGTTCATGATTGGCTAGTAAACAATGATGAGATGGTTATTTATGTCTTTCTCAATAAGATTAAGTCTGACAATCAAAAGCATATGACTTCAAGATCAAGACAAAGTGATCAAAAACTATAAACATCTTCCTACACAACATGCACTACAAAGC
Source organism: Quercus gilva (assembly GCA_023621385.1). Taxonomy (NCBI): domain Eukaryota; kingdom Viridiplantae; phylum Streptophyta; class Magnoliopsida; order Fagales; family Fagaceae; genus Quercus; species Quercus gilva. Next base: position 38,252,078 of record CM042480.1, read on the forward strand.
TCAAACTAGTAAAGTGCAATAAATAAGCTTATCAAAACTAAACAAGGTACATAAACATGTTATGTAAAGATAAATTGGCCAACCTTGATTTCAAATCCAAGAAATAGTGCAAAACACATTTTGCTTCCCTTTTCCTCTTTTTTTTTTTGTTTTTTGTTTTTAATTATTGTTGAAAAGAAATAACAAAAACATCCTAGAATGAAATGCATGAATATTATGCAATGCAAATCTTAAAAAATAAAGAAAACAAAAATAACAAAGAACAAAGGTCACAAAGAGAAGAGCGATGAAGCATAAAGACCATGAAATCCAAAGATAACTAGGGACACAAAATCACACCAATAACTTAACAAAGTGTCTCAAACTTACTTCTATCAAGAGGCTTGATGAAGATATCAGCATTCTGACGTTCCGTAGGGATATACTCAAGAGCCACAATCTTTCTTTCAACCAAACCCCTAATAAAGTGATATCTAATCTCTATGTGCTTAGTCTTAGAATGTTGAATAGGGTTCTTAGAGATATCAATAGCACTAGAATTATCATAATAGACAACCACGGTGTCTTGTGATATCCCATAATCACTCAAAAACTTTTTTCATCCAAAGAAGCTGTGAACAACAACTTCCAGCAGCAATATATTATGCCTCTGCAATAGACAAAGACACAAATTTTTTCTTTTTACTCATCCAAACAACAAAATTGGATCCTAAATAAAAACACCCACCAGTGGTGCTTTTTCTATCATCGGCATTGTTGGCCCAATCAGAATCAGAAAATCTAGTAAGAGACAGATTTGACTCTTTGCTATAAAACAATCCATAATCACAAGTTTCGCCAACATATTTTATGATTCTTTTAACAACATTCAAATGTGAAATCTTAGGATTAGATTGAAACCTAGAACATACACCAACACTGAAAGCAATATCAGGACGGCTAGCAGTTAAATACAGAAGACAACCAATCATGCTTCTATATAATGTCACATCAACAGACTCACCTGATGGATCATTGGTTAACTTTGCATTAGTAGCCATTGGTGTTCTAGCATGTGCAGCCTTGTCTAGTCCAAATCTCTTGACTAGATTTCTAGCATATTTTGCTTGGTTGATGTAGATTCCAGAATCCATTTGCTTCACCTGCAATCCCAAAAAATAAGTTAGTTCACCAACCATACTCATCTCAAACATCACCTTCATTTCATCTACAAAAGATTGAGCAAGAGAATCATTAGTAGCACCAAAAACAATAACATTAACACAAATTTAAGTTACAACAAAATAATTCTTATCCTTTCATATGAAGAGAGTAGTGTCTGCAAATCCTCTTTTGAATCCATGCTCAGTGAGATATGTAGTTAACCTATCATACCACGCCTTGGGAGCTTGTTTCAAACCATAGAAGGCTCGCTTCAACTTGTAAACATCATCCTGTTTGTGAGGATCAATAAAACCCTTTGATTGTTCAACATATACCTCTTCTTGCAACATCCCATTCAAGAAAGTACTATTGACATCCATTTAATGCAACTTGAAATTCAGATGACTTGCTATAGCCAAAAGTATCCTAATGGATTGCAATCTTGCTACCGGTGCAAAAGTCTCATCAAAATCAATCCCTTCCACTTATATGTACCCTTAAGCAACAAGTCTTGATTTATTTATAATAACAGTACCATGTTTATCTGACTTGTTTTTAAAAATTCACTTAGTTCCAATCACATTTACTCCCTTTGGTCTAGGAACTAATTACCGCACATCATTCCAAACAAATTGATGAAGTTCTTCATGCATGGAATTAACCCAATCAGCATCTTAAAGTGCTTCATCCACCTTTTTCGGTTCAAATTAGGATAGATAGCATAAGTGTGTAATTACATTCAAGGCTTTGGATCTTAATCTCATGTTATCATTCAGACTACCCAATATATTTGTGGCAAGGTGATTTAACTTTACTCTAGAGGATGGACCTTTGACTAGAGATATGGAGGTACCTTTTGGTTCTGATGGAGGGCTAAGCTCACTTTGTACTTGTTGAGCTTCATGAATCGGTGTGAATGGTTCTGAACTTGATGGTACTAACACAGTATCATTCAACAAAAGCAGCTCTTCATCACTATGCTTCCCCACATAATCATCAGGAAGTGAATCATCAACCTCCATAGTCTTCTCTTGAACTGAAGAAGTGTTTACTGAATGAGTTTCTAAACATAATTCATCATTGATCACAACATTGGAAGACTCCATAACTGTTTTGGTTCTCAGATTGTACACTTTATATGCTCTACTTGTAGAAGAGTAACCTAGAAAGTATCCCTTGTCGCTCTTTGCATCAAACTTTTCTAGATTCTCCCTATCACACAGAATATAACAGTCACTGCCAAATATCCTGAAATATTTGACAACAGGCTTCTTTCCTCTCCAAAGTTCATAAGGAGTTTGCTTGGAATCTGGTTTGAAATACACTCGGTTGAGTGTATGGCAAGCAATGTTAACTGCTTCTCCCCAGAAGGACTTGGGCATCTTTTTGTTATGTAGCATGACACAAGCCATCTCTTGAGCAACCCTATTCTTCTATTCCACTATTCCATTCTGTTATGGTGTCTTGGGTGAAGAGAACTTTTGATGTGTGCCTTGATCATTGCAAAAGGTATCCAGCTTAGTGTTTTCAATTTCTCTTCCTTGATTTATTCTAATTTTAGCTATCACAGTATTGTTCTCAAATTGCAATTTCTTTCACAAGTGTATCATCTTTTCAGGAGCCTCAGCTTTATCTCTCAAAAGCACAACCCAAGTATATCTAGTAAAATCATCCATAACAACTAGAATATACTTTTTACCACCTAAACTCTGAACTCTTGCAAGACCTACGAGATCAATGTGCAACAACTCTAGAGGTCTCGAAGTTTGAACATTAGTTACAGACGGATGCTTGGACTTCACTTGTTTACCCATCTTACATGGTCCATAGATGCACTTGTCTATCTTCTCAAACTTAGGCAAACCAATAACTGCATCACACTTGGAAATCTTCTCTAGTTGCTTATGACTTACATGTCCCAACTATTAATGCCATAAGTCTACTTGATTGATCTTTGCACTAAAACATTTGTTGCTTATACTTGGTGTTATACCATAATAGTTGTCAGCTATCTTCACACCAATACACATACAATCACCTCCTCCATCAAGTATCTCACATTCAACATACTAGACATCTTCAAAAACCGGCAACCCTAGAATGTCCACAGTTCCAATGCCTCTGTGCTGATTTAACAAAAGCAACAAGGAAAGATTTAACAAAAGCAACAAAAGACACAAACCACAAGTAGACAAGTTGGAATACTAGCAATAAGATCTTCCAAGAATCCATGACAACAAGGGTCAAGGATCAACTCTTAGATCAAAGGATCTGAACATTAGAGCTAACCTACTCTGATACCACTTGTTTGTTTTTAGATCCCTTAAAACACAACCAAATTAACCTAGTTAATTAGCAAAGTGATTACTTAGTCAAATTCAACAGATCTAGGTTAACACAAATATATCATATCATTGTAAAGTGCAGAAAATAAAGAATACTACAATATAATAACCCAAGAAAACCAAATCGGTAAAAAACCTGGGGAGGATTTAACCTAACTATCCTCAAGGTAAAACAAATCCACTGTGAAAGAATTGAAGTTTACACAATAGCGACTTAGACCACTAACGTCCTATTGTTACCTCGAGTAGGAAAATTACTACCACGACCACGTGACAACTCTGAGTCCACAAACTACTTCTTTCTTGGATTCCGAGCAATCACAAGCACTCCTGCTTGTATATCTTTAACCTCTTGAATCTGCAACTAAATTGATCACCAAGCTATTAACATCAATCTTAAGATTGGAAACACTAAGTGTATGTGAAGGCAAACACCTTTAGATCTCACAAGAGATTCACACACAGCAAAAAGAGCAACCATAAAACGTGGCTAGGGTTTCTCCTTTTATACTTAAAGCAAAACATAAAACCCTACACATCAAACGGGCTTAGGCTGAGTTAGAAAATTCTGCAGAAAAATAATCTACACAAGCTTGGATCGATCGAGTCTAATTTTCAATCAATCGAGTCAAGAAGATTTACACAGTAAATCCTGCAATACACTCGATTCCAACTTTACACTTAAACATTACTTTGAGCAAGTCTAAAACAAGACTAAACATTTTGATCATGGTTTGCCAACATTACAAATTGAAGTTCTAATACATTTAAACCTAAAGTCTTAGAACCCGACACTTCTTTTCCTTATCACTGCCCCATCTTCATAGTAAACCCCTTAACCTAGCCACGTCCAGCAACGCATCTAATCTGATCCAACCCGCGGTGGCCCCATCTCAGATCGAAGAAGGATGACGGTGACACAGAACCCGTAAACCACCTACAGAGACCCAATTGTATGAATAGAGCCACATGTACCACCTACTAAGACAATAACATCTACGACATCAAAGACACCAAAAAAAAAAAAAATTGAATCAAGAAAAAGACATACCCAAGTTGGAACAATGGTGATCGAAACCCAAAGCGAGTGAGGATTGGACTAGGATACAGTGAATAACAACGGGTTCAAGCATCAAAGCAGTTGTTTGTGGGTTAGATTTCAATGATGAAGAGGGAGGAACAAAGCTGCATCGGTGATCTTGGCACAGTTGGGTTTCGAACATTTTATGAAATTTTCAATACAGGGGAGTGACGAACTGGGTTTTGGTAAAGTTGGGTTCTGGCTTTTGGGGTAAATAGGATGAGGAGGGGCGGGTGGGGTTCTGATGGATTTCCTTCGTTAGGTTCATCAAGTGTTTTGGGAGAAGATGTGGGCTGAAGGGAAAAAAGAGGTGAAATTGGTTTGCCTTGAATGTATGTGTGGGTAGGCTAACTGTGAGCTTGACATGGTGCTCAGGCAATGGGTCCCAAAAAAAGTTAAAGTTTTATAGTTATCAGAAGTTGGAAACAAGTGCCAAACATGCCACCAAAGGAAGTTGGGGAATTTTCAATGATAAGTGATGAGTTATAGAGTGATGAGTGATGATATTTCAGTAATGAGTGATGAGTGAGGCTTTTTTTTTCACCCAAACAGCCCCTAACTTTTTCACTAGTGTCATTGTCACATGGGAAGGTGCAAAAATGTGTCTGGTTTGATTAAGGTCGTAAGTGAACCAAGCTATTCATGAATAATTTAGGCTTGATTTGATAAAAAAAACTCGTTCATTTTCATTTCTATTTGGTTTTTAGACCCCTTAAAACAACAATTAAATTAACCTAGTTATTAGCCAAGTGATTAACTTAGTCAAATTATGCAATTCTAGGTTAAAACAATCAAACAATTATACCAAGAATAAAGCAGCAGAAATATAAATAACACAATGATATGATGACCTAGGAAACCACACTGGTAAAAACCTGGGGAGGATTTAACCTAGCTATCCTCAAGGTAAACTAGAATCCACTATATGAAATAATCGAAGTTCATACAAAAGGACTTACAAGCACCCCTGCTTGACTTCCTAATGCTACCCACCAGTAGAACTTGCTGACACGATCACGTGTAAGCTCCAAATCCACGGACTCCTTCTTTCTTGGATTCTCCACAAGATACAAGCACTCCTGCTTGTGTTTCTTTAAGCTCCAATGGCAGCAACTGAATTGATCATCAAGATGTTGAAGTAATCGCTACCTTGAAAACCCTAAGTTTATGTGAAGGAAAACTCCTCAAAGATCTCACAAGAGATTCACACAAACAGCAATATGAGCAACCAAAGCTACTCTAAAAACATGGCTAGGGTTTCCTTTATATAGTGGGAGAAGTAGATCTGAAACCCTAATCCTTAATGGGCTTGGGCTGAGTTGGAAAATTCTGCAGAAAAACGTTATGCCCGATATTCGATTGATCGAGCCTAAGCTTCGATCGATCGAGCCAAACAGAAAGTCACTAATACTTCTGCAGCCACTCGATTCCAACTTTACATACAACGCCCACACTTTGAGCAAGTCTAAACAAGACTAACAACCTGTTTTGATCATGGTTTGCCAACATTACACATTAGAGTTCTAAATACATTAGTTCCTAATTCTTTAGAACCTAACAATTTCTTTATAAAAAAAATCAAGCTTTAGTCTTAGTTTTAAAATAAACAAGCCGAGTCCGAGCAAAAAAAAATTATATGTGAACAATAGAGCTCAATACAAAACAAACGACACTTAAGATTGTTTATAGATTTGATAAAAGCTTGATATGTGTTTATTAATGATAAATAAATTCATTACACACACACACACACACACACACACACACACACACACACATATATATATATCCCAATTCCCACATGTGATCACTACCCATAAAATTAAATTTCCCATTCTCTCTAAAATTATCAGACACCACTTTAATTACAATTTTTTAAAAAAAAAAAAATTCAAGTAGGCCACGTGTGGTCCTTTCCCATTCAGCATTTCATTCTCTCCCTTGTGATTTCCTTAAGTTAACTGGCTCTTTAGTTCTTTTCCTTTCGGTAAAAAAAAAAAAAAAAAACTCCCATATCTAAATCTAATTTCTACTAAGTCCAAAACTCTCTCTCTCTCTCTCTCAAGAATTGATTAAATCAGCAGCGTAGTGGTATTGTGGTGATGCAAGGTGCTTTAATCTAGTTTGTGGAGTTGGTGGAGCTCCAATCTAGTTTGTGAAGTTGATCGAGCTTCGACCTGGTTAGTTTGTTTGAGCAAATCAGTGTGGCACTTGGTGGTTCTTTCTCTCCTCATGGTGGAGATATGGGCGGAACTCATGGCGGCCTCATTTTTAGTTTGTTTAAGCAAATCTCTTTGTAAATTTCCTTTTGGTTTAAATTTCTTGAAATTTATGCAAAACTCATAGACATCTTGTTGGTTACATTTTTTTTTTTTTTTTTTTTTAGTAGCTTAGCTTTGTAATTTGAAAAGTACGTTGTTTTTGTTTACTTTTTATTTTTGGAGATTTAAGCATTTGATAATGTATTGGGTTAAATAATGGATATTGAGCTTAAAACTTGATATTAAACTTGAGTTTGAGCTTTGATATTGAGCTCAAATAATGAATCAAGCTAAGTCAAGTTTAGCTTAAGCTTTTGGGCTTTCTAACGAGTTTAAGCTTGAACACTTGACATTTATTAATGAGTTGAACTCAAGCATGCATAACTTGAAATGGCTCGGCTCATTTATAACCCTAATTTTGATTGATTATCCAAAAATTAAGGGTTGTACTTTGATTGTTTGAGCTTCAACAATGAACAACAATTGTAAAGTTGTAACTTGAAATTGTAAGGACTTCACCTTTTATAAAAATTAGGATAAATTACAAATTTAATCCTTATCCTTTACACCATTTGTCAATTTGGTCTCTAACATTTCAATTGTGTCAATTTGGTTCTTAACCTTTTGTTGAGGTCTAAAAAGTTATAACACCAAGGCCCAAATAGCACAGTGCATTCCATGGAAAGTAATAATAAAAGGGCTGAGCTCAACACAAAAAAAGGATGGTAGGCCCAAGTCCATTAAAAAAGATTTAAAGCCCAATACTCATGAAGGGATAGGCCTTAGTGCCCATGAAATGAAGGGAAGAAAGAAGAAAGCTCAGCCTACCAAGATTGGAAGATCAATAAGGAATTCAGTGATAAGAACTGGGCTAGGATACCCAGGGACTGCCAAGAGCTCGGGGTCCTCGGGACGCGCAGCAAAGGCAGGATGAGATTAAGATAGCTTAAAAGAAGTGCCAAGAAACATAAGAAACGAAGGGCAAATACGTCCTTGTCAACCACCCAATGATGCAGAAAGGAATCAAAAAGCTTGGAGACTAGCAATTTATGAACAAAGGGCTGGTACCTCGAGAAACCCAGAAAGAAGAACCATAAAGGGAAGAAGCTGGGCGAACTTTCAACTTGGCAGAGATGGAATCGGCTCATTCTAGAAAAATGAAAAAAGGAAAGGTAGCCAAAAAGCTTAGTCTAGAAAGATGAGAAAACCTTGAAGGAAGAAAGATTAGAGGTCAACACTCTAGGGAAGTCCCAGAACGGAAAGTCAGCAAGAGGCTTTTTGGGAAGAAAGCACCAAAAAAATAAAATTATAAGAAACAAGGAAGGGGCCAACCACCAAAGTTGTTGGCACAACATTGGCTTTAGTACCCAGGGGAGTAAAAGAGGGGAATCAGTGGTACCCTAGAACCCTAGGATGACACTATAAAAGGGGAAGCATCCAACAGTGAAGGGACATTCAGCAATAGTGATTCAAAATAGAATCATTGAGAAAACTCTGTCAAAAAACTCAAAGAAAGTAGTAAAAGAAAGAGAAATATTGTCTGGTATCCTAAAACAGCCACTATAGAACATATTTAGATTCAAAGGGATTCAAACTATGCAAGTCTTAGAGGCTTAGAGAGCTATCTAAGTCTATAATTTTTGAGCTTATTTGGACCTATAACACGTCTTAGTGAGCACATTGTAATTCACAAATTAAGAAAAGTAATGAGATATTCCATATTGTTTTAAAGATCCTTAACATTTATTTTGTGTCTGTCTTTATACATTGCTCCTTTACTATTTCTTGCTGTCTAATATATATATATATATATTCTTACTTGCTACGTATTGTAGGATCCTTGCTCTATGCACCACTTGGTTTGTAAACAGCCCACTTAGCTGCGGTGAGCCAAGCCCAATCTCTTTAAATAACAACTAAAAGGCCCAAGGTCCTCATTTTCACTTAGGCTTGGACACTGTCCAAAAAGGGACCCTCACATTTTGGCAACTCCGCTGTGGATTAGGTAAAGAAGAGGCAAGAAGTAGTCTCTTCGCAAAGCATGGCCCCAAGACCAAGGAATAGTAAAGGTACCAATGCGCCACCTGCGGCCTCTAAACCCGTGGGAGAAAATGAAGTGGCCTCCAGACAAAGGAACAAGCTGCCTCTAGTAGAACAGGAGGTCGTATTAGGACAGAGGCGGGCAAGACAAGAGCTAGACCCTGTGGCTCGAATGACAGAAATGCTAAAAGATTTGCAGCAACAGATTCACCTCCTTAAGGAAGGCAGGACCCAGGAAATCAGGGATAACATTCCTCCTGTGGTCAACTAGGACAGAGCCCAACTAGAGGAAGGGTTAGTAGTATGAGGGGGAGCCAACCTCCAATATCTAACGCTAGTAAATGTTAATGCCCATTTCTACTAGAACTCCTTAGCAAGCCGTATCCCAAAGGATATGAAGCCCCGAAGTTCCATCCCTTTGATGGAAGAAATGGAAGTGCTGTGAAACACATGAGTAGGTTTATTCACACTATGGGCGCTTACGCAGGAGACAGAGAGCTGTGCTTAAGGGAGTTTTCTAAGTCCCTAATGGACAGAGCATATACATGGCACACCACCTTGAAGCCTGGGTCCATTAAGATTTGGGACGAAATGATGGAGAGGTTCTGTGCAAAATATTACCCAGGTGAGAACAAGGTCACCTTCTAAAGCCTTCAGATAGTGAGACAAAGGCTTGAGGAGGATCCTATCCTGTTTATTAAAAGATTTGAAGATGTTTCTCTGGACTGTTATGGAGACTATAAAGAGAAAGAGGTCATGGAGACCTACATATCCAACATGCTCTTTGATTATAGGCTCAACCTCGAAAATTTATGTATAACCCAGTTTGCTGACCTGCTGCAAAGAACTAAAAGAACAGCACAAACTATGAGAACAAAGAGGGTGCCAGTACCCTAGGCCATGACAATGTCAATGGGAGAAAAAAGGAAGAGACCTGAAGGGAAAATGGGCGAAAAGCCACCCGTGATCCCATGTACTGCAGAGGAATTGAATCATGTCTTGAAAAAATGGATTAGAGATGGAATTGTTATGCCATTTACTGTGTCTAGGCCACCAACTGAGGAAGAAAGGAAGAATCCCTTGTTTTGCAGGATTCATAACTATGTCAAGCACTCTACCAAAGACTATTGGACCCTCCGTAGGCTTTTTCACAAGAAGCTTAGAAAGGGAACCTTGGAGCTCATTCAAAAGAAACCTAAAGTGCAAAGGAACCCTCTACCTAACCACAAGGGAAAGGGAGTGTTGGTTGTAGTAATTCACGGGAACTCAGCGAAAGTAAAAGAATTTAAAGGATCCTTCCATCCAAGCATAGTCAAGACCCTTCAGAAGAACCCCAAGTTCAGATCGCTATTCAACCAGTTGGGATTTGGCCAGAAGCAAGAAGGGTGGCCATAGAGTCCCTCATGAATATAGCAGTAGATTCGGGAATAGAAGGTTTCACAGTAGAATCTCATGCTACTCGAGCTTACTTAGAGACAACTAATGCAATAACCTTCACTGATGAGGACATGGAGGTTGGGCATCCAAACCATCGCAGACCCTGTTATCTAATGGCCACTATAAATGGTGTCCAAGTCAGAAGAGCATTAGTAGATACAGGGGCATCACTTAACCTCATAACCCTGAATACCTTGGAAGCCATAGGCCTAACTAACAGGAGGATCCTGGGGACTCCCATAGAGATAACAGAATTTAAAAGATCAGCGGAATCAACTGAAGGATATGTACAGCTGGCCTTAAGGGTAGGCCTAATAGTAGCCCTAACCAAATTTCATGTGATTAACTTAGAAGTTTCTTACCATGTGCTATTAGGGCGATTGTTGCTCCATAAGCACCGCCTTATTCCTTCCATGTACCACTAATGTGTTAAGGGGAGATTAAATGGGAGGCTTATAAGGATCCCTGCCAACCATAACCCTTTCAACCAAGGAGAAGTGAACTTTGTGGAAACAATATTTTACGATGAGTTGGAACCAAATGATGAAAGCTCCACGCCGGGGACCCCAAAAGCACCTATCCTGCAAGAAGAAGAAGAAGGGTCCCAGACTACCAGATTGTATAATGGTTCAAGAAGAAATCCTAGAGAACCCAGTCAAGGAAGCACAAATTCAGCCCAAGGAAGAATTAAAAGAGATAAATTTGGGGGCTGAGCTAGGGTCCCAAAAGCCTGTTTTCATTAGTAGTCAGTTGACAATACAAGAGAATGAGCAATTAGTGGCCTTACTCAAGAAATATGTGAATGTGTTCGTATAGACCTATGATGAGATGCTTGGTCTGGATCCAGGACTGGTGGTCCATTCTCTCAACATAGACCTAGGAGCCAAGCCAATAGTTCAACCAACTAGGGTCTTTCACACTAATGTAGAAGCTTAGATAATTCAAGAAGTCAAGAAGCTGCTAGTAGCCAGTTTTATCAAGCCCATCCAACACCCCAAATGGCTTTCCAACATAGTACCTGTGGAGAAAAAGAATGGCCAAATCTGGTGCTGTGTGGACTTTCGCAATTTGAACAAGGCATGTCCAAAAGATGAGTTCCCCCTGCCTAATGTTGACCTTCTAGTAGATTCAGCTGCAAGGAGCTCTATGTTTTCATTTATGGATGGATATAGCAGGTACAACCAAATTCGCATGGCTGCCAAAGATGCAAAGAAGATAGCATTCAGGACTCTAATTAGGAATTTTTATTACACTGTGATGCGCTTTGACCTCAAAAATGTAAGGGCCATGTACCAGCGAACCATGACGGCTATCTTCCATGACATGATGCATAAGGAAATGGAAGACTATGTGAATGATATTGTGATCAAATAAAAAACCAGGGCAGGACACTTTCGGATACTTAAACAAGTTTTTGAAAGATGCAAGAAGTACAAATTACTCATAAACCCCATGAAGTGTGCCTTCGGGGTATCTATTGGAAAGTTTCTTGGGTTCTTAGTACATCACAAAGGCATAAGTATGGATCCAGCCAAAGCCATAGCCATTGCAACAATGAAAAGACTTACAACTGTGAGAGAGCTCAAAAGCTTCCTAGGGAGGGTCTCCTACATCAGGAGGTTTGTGCCAGGATTTGCTTCAATCACAAGTGGTTTATCCAAACTACTGAAAGGGGGCTAAGTTCACTTAGGAAACTGAGCAGCATGAAGCTTTTCAAAGGATCTAGCAAATCATGAATCATCTTCCCACGCTCCAAGCGCCAGTACATGGGTGACCCTTGTTGCTATATTTAGCATCAAACTCCTAGGCTATAGAAGCCTTGCTAGCATAGGAAGACGATGATGGGAATGATCAACCCATTTATTACGTAAGCAAGACACTCAAGGATACCGAGACTAGGTACCCCAAGATAGAAAGAGCATGTCTGGTGGTTATCTACGCATCCCAAAGGCTAAAACAATACTTCTCAGCCTACCAGATCCTCTTGGTGACTAAATCACATCCCATAAAAGCACTTCTTCACCAGCCTCTCTTGACAAAAAGGATAGCATAATAGCTGGTCTTACTTTCTCAATATGACATCGGCCTCAGGACCTCCAAGGCTGTCAAAAGTTAAGCCATAGCAGATCTGCCAGCCTAGTTCCCAGGGAAGGAAGAATGCTTACTAAGCGAGGAGATCTCCGAGAAGGTGGCGGTGGCGGAGCTCCCGAGAAAGAAGTGGACAATGAGATTTGATGGGTCAGCAACGACAACTTCAAATGGACTAGGAATTGTACTAAGTTGTGAAGATGGGGACACCATACCCTTATCTTTCAAACTTGGGTTTTCCTGTTCAAATAATGCAGTTAAGTATGAGGCATACTTGACTGGGTTGACCATAGCACTCAACATAGGAGTAAAACATATAAGAGTTTTAGGAGACTCCAATCTTATGGTCTCCTAGGTGAAAGGTGATTTTGCACTAAGAGAGTAGAATTTGGTAGCCTACAGAACTTGGGCGCAAAGACTGGAGCAGGAATTTCAAACCTTTAGCGTGGAGTACACCCAAGGGAGTGAGAACATGTTTGCTGATGCATTAGCCACCCTGTGATCCCAAGTACCATTTAAAGGAAAAGACACTCTAGTAAGAGTAAGTAAGAAAGAACATTCCATCATAGGGATCCTTAAAAGGTTGTTCCTTGAAGAACCAGAGTAGCAGGATTAGAGAAATGAGGTCAAAGAAAAAATAGAAAAGGCAGGACATGGAGGAAGTATAAAGGAACTAAGGGATTACACTCTGATAGAAGGAAAGTTATACAAGGGGCTGCCTGAAGGTATCCTAGAGGTATCCTATCCAGATGTATCAGTGAGAAAGAAAGAAAGCTGAGATTGGAAGAACTACATAGCTAGGTCTGTAGGGTTGCAGAAAAATCAGCCTTTACAGAAGGATGTAGCACATAGGGTATTACTAGCCAAATATGAACAAAGAGGCTGCAACTGTACAAGAGAAGTTTCAAAGATGTCCACTCTCAGTAGACAAAGAAGAAAGCTATACTATATTTGTCTCAGAAGATTAGAGGACTCCATTCATGGAATACTTGGCTTAAGGGATCCTACCAACTGACAGGGCATTAGCTCACCAACTCAGGAAACTTATAGTCAGGTACTTCTGACAGACCGAGATCCTATTCAAAAGGGGATACAGCAGGGATCCTCTAAGATGCCTGGGGCTGAGGGAAGCTAGAGAAGTAGTTAGGGAAGTCCATTCCGGAGACTGTGGAAGTCACCTAGGGAAAAGAAGACTCTACAAGCAGTTGTTACTGTTAGGGTACTATTAGCCAACAATGAAAAAGGACTCCAAGAAAATAGTTAAAATGTGTCATGCATGCCAAGTACTTGGAGATGCAATCCACACTCATCCAAATGTACTACAAGATATGATAACCGTGGCCTTTCCACACTTGAGAGCTTGATCTTATAGGGCCTATAAACCCTCATTCCAATGGTTCATATGGATCTTGGTAGCCACTGAGTACTTTACAAAGTGGGTAGAAGCTATCCCTTTGAAACAGGCCACTGGAGCATCCGTGGCAAACTTCATTCGAGAGCACATCATTATAAGGTTCAAGATCCCCAAGAGGCTGATTAGTGACAATGGGACCCTGTTCATAAACAAAGACTTGAAGAACCTAACTAAGGCATATTACATCAAGCATGGAAGGTCCACACCATACTACCCACAAGGAAATGGTTAGGTTGAAGCTACTAACAGGGTGATGATGAAGATCCTTAAAAAAATGAAACACGAGTATAGGGGAAAATGGAGTGACCACTTGGCAGATGTACTAGGGGCCTGCAAGAGCTCTATAAAGACAACCACAAGATTCTCACCATTCTCCCTAGTTTATGGGACAAAAGCCATCAGCCCCATGGAGTTAGTTGTCCCTACGCCAAGAGTAATGCTTGAAGAAAACCAAGAAGGCACCAAGGACACAAATAATGAAAGAAGGGTGGCAAATCTTGAGGGGTTAGAGGAAGAAGAGAAGTGGCCAGAAGGAGAAGCCAGAGGGCCTTCACAGACTGTACACCCAAGGGCCTTCACTAATGGGCAGCTAGTGTTGACAAAAGCAGAGCATGTAAGGAAAAGCCTCCCAGGACCCTCCAAATTTGCCCTAAAATGGGAAGGACCCTACATCATCAAAAAAGCCCATGATAGTTGGTATTACTACCTCACAAAGGAAGATAGGACAGTCCTGATAAATCCCATAAATGGGAAGTGGCTGAAACAGTACTACGCATGACAAGGGAGAGACCTTAGTACACCGAGACCTTTTGCCAACTCTCCAACCTACTAAGTGTTTCATTGTTCTTTACTTTTTGTTATGAATTTTATTTAAGTACCTTTTGTTTAGGAACCTATGGTAGAAGGACATTCTGTGATCTTTACTATCTTTGACAACCCTTTTGTGTTCCTTAGATGATAACTTTTCTTTGATTCAATGAAATTTACTTTTATTTTCCTTTAAGCTACAGCTAAATTAAATGTTACAAAACCCAAATATAGGCAGATTTAAGGGGAAGGGGGGGGTACCTGGACCAGTGTAAAAAAAAACTTTGACACGTGACCAATACTTTGACTTACACCACAATTAGTTCAAAGTACATGACCTGGGACTACAGGCAGAAGCAAGTGCCCAAGATACCTAGCCCAATACTTGATAAAAGGGATCTGCTTAGTTCATGACCTGGGACTTGGAAAAAATAAAAATAAAAATAAAAAGAGAGAGAGAGAGAAAGAAAGCATCCAATGTACCCCGTTTAGTACCTGTGCAGTCAAACAACCACCAGGGTACCTGACCTAAGACTTGCAGCAAAATTTGTAGGGGCCATGGCCCAGGACTCAGTGCAAGTAAAAAA
This sequence comes from Quercus gilva, assembly GCA_023621385.1. Classification (NCBI taxonomy): domain Eukaryota; kingdom Viridiplantae; phylum Streptophyta; class Magnoliopsida; order Fagales; family Fagaceae; genus Quercus; species Quercus gilva. The sequence continues at coordinate 38,267,281 of CM042480.1, forward strand.
AAAAAAAAAGAGAGAGAGAAAAGCAACAAACACAAAGAAGAAGAACAAATCCACATGCTACTGAAAATTAGAAGCAGTCTTAAAAAAAAAAAAAAAAAAAAAAAGAGATCCAAGTCGTAGAAAATAGGGATGGAAGGTTAGAAATAGTGTTCAACGGGAAGAGATAGAACTTATACAACCCAAATTTTCTATATATATATATATATATATACATCTGAACTAACTAAAAGGAAAAAAGCTAAGGAATAAGGCCAGCTAGCAAAGAACTGTCTGGGGAAATAGCAGGATCAACTGGGGAAGAGAGAACCTGCCTTTTAACCTTTAAATCCTGCAAAACTTTGTGGGCACGAGCTAAAGCCTCCTCAGCAGCAACAATTTCAGCATCTAAGCTCCTAGAAGCCTGCCTCTGGAATAGTATATGGGCCAGTGAACGCAAATGCTCTAGCAAGAAGGATAAATTGAATTTTACTTCTATGAGATCCTGCACCACTCCCCTCCATTCCAAAAGCTTTTCTTTAGATAAGGAGTCAAGAGAGGAATCCCTCAAAGAGATTAGCACAACACATAATAACTCCGTTAGAATATTGCCTAGGAATACACCTCCCTGAACCCACTAGTGAAGTCTCCATGGATCTTGAACAACCCTTCCAGCAATGGCAGACCCTCCATAGGCACAAAGAAGCGTAAGAAGTTACCAAAGGGAGGCCCAAAGTAATGAAAGTGGCTTGCAGGGAGACTGTTGAACTTCAGGAGATCAAAGAGGGCCAGGAAAGCAGGGAGCCCGAAGCCAGGATCTAAAACAGTCACCTCTGGAGCCTCCCCCATTGTTGTGTCTCAACTCACAGGAATTAAGGAGCTTTCAACCCTCGGGATGATTTAGGGGGTCCCTGCCTAAGATTCAGCAACCTGGATGTCAAGAGCAGATTCCACAACTACCCTGGGAACCACGAGCTTAAGACCTTTGACACTTGTGTCAACACCTGCAAAAGCAGACAAAATTCAAAAAAGGGGGAAAGAACCAAGGAAGAAATGTAAAGTGGGAAAGCAAGAGAGAGCTAAAAAAAAAAACCAGTGTCAAATCCTGTGGCAAAGCTTCCTCCTCTTGCCCCTCTAATTCCCTGGGAGACTCTGTGGAAGGACACACAGCACGTTGGAGGAAGGGTGAGGAAACTTTGGAAAAATGGCTAAAAGAAGGAAATGATACTGGGGGCTTCGCCATAGAAGGAAAAGGCAGGGGAAAGTATAAAAAAAAAAGGGGAAGAAAATCAAGCACAATAAAGGTGAACAACACGCACCTTCAGAACCCTTTAATTCCAAGGTAGGGGTGGCCTTAGGGGCAGATTGAGCACTGGTTTGACCTAAAAGAAGAAAGGAAAATGAGAACTCTAAAAAAAAAAAAAAAAAAGATAAGGGTAAGCATATTTATAGGGGGTGAATGAGGCTTACCTGCTTGTATGGATGAAGACGCGCCCCCCTAATGACTTTTTTCCTAACATAGGCTCAGTCACAAGTTCAAGTGACACAATCTAGGTAGGATTGAAAGTCTACACTGGCTAGGGATCTTAGGGAACAGGAGGCTGGGGAGCTTCAGGGTCTTAAGCAGCTAGGGGAATGGAAGGCAGAATAGGCTGGACATCCTGCATTGGCTGCCCAACCTCCTTAGTCACACCACCACTAGGGGGCTCCTCTTCCACCCCTAGGGGAACAACATACGAAGCTGTAATCACTTCTTCCACCAGGGTTCCACTTGTCATGGGAGGAAATACCTCCACCTGCAAAAGGAAAAGAAAAGGCAAGTGGCAGAACATCACAAAAATACATAAGTACACAACACTGGAAAAGAGTGAAAGCAAACAGAAAAATGCACGAATAGAAGAGGGTCATACCACATCATCACCAGAAAACTGACTCTTGCCTCTTTTAGGGTCTGACTTGCGTTTGGACTGTAAGGAAGAAATCAACTTTCATCAGTTAAAAAAGAAAAGGAAAGACACAGCAACAATAATGAGCTACTGCAAAATAAAAGATAAAAGAAGGAAAGAGACCTTGCCCTTCTCTCTCTACAAATTCTCTAATAGTCTTTTGTCTACTACGAGTACACCCAGAGGGTCCTAAGGGAGACTGGGGTATAAAATCAAAGGACCTTGAAGAACCCTAGGCTGAGGAACTCACAGGAACCTAAGAGAGAGAAGACTCTACCTTAGTCTTCACTCGAGTCCTTGGAATTAAGGGATGGTCGACTTCCTTTCCTACTGTAAGGGGGCCCACTCACTAGGGTTCCTTAGAAATTACTAACTGCTTCTGAGATCTTGCAGGCTTCCTCTTCTTAGTCTTAGGGGCAACCTCAATACCCTCAGCACTTTCTTCAGGCTCAACTCTTTTAACCTTTTCCTGTTAAATTTTCTTTTCTTTACCTTTGCCTATAGGAGCGGCAGCACCAATTGCCTTTACTACCTCTCTCTTAATCGACACACCAGAAGAGGCACCAACAATAAGGTCACACCCTGACCAAGTCTCCTGAAAATCTTATGCATAACATACCCAACCACCCTTAAAAGCATGCCATTCTGCGAACCCTTTCTTGCTGCTTATGGCAGCAGATACAATGTTAGCAATAGAGAGAGATAGGTGCCTGTTGGAGGTAGAAGCAGAGAGAATATTAGGATTGGGAATTCTCCCAATCTTGCCAGAACCAACATAATCAGAGACGGACTTCTAAACTCCCCTCCAGTAGCTAGCAAAGCCACTGGAAGCAAAGACTGCCCTTTAGGAATTGGGCACAACAAATTGGGAACTCCTCCGTGACGAATAAGAGAAGGCCTGAAGCCTTAAGAACAAGTCCAAAGAAAGGAGAGAAGGTACTACATCTTTACACACGCAGGATGTCCTGATCAAAGCCAAATTGTCGAAGTACCTGGTGTGCTGAGTAGTGGGTGTACCTGGGGCCACTTGAGGTGGGCATTAAAAGCCAAGAGGGACTAATACAAGCCAAGTAGGCCAAACTATCTTCATCACCATAGCGTAGATCAAAGGTATTTCCTAGAGAATTGAGAAAATAAGCCAATATAGAGTCATAGGTGAACCCAGGGCTGAACTCCCGGGAAGAACGCCAACTTAAGTGCCCTGCTTGATCAAATAACTCAACCAGATTGAGGCTGCCACCTTTCAAGTGAGCCTAATGAAAAAAAATGGGGTGGCTGTTAGTAGAACTACCACACAGACCCTTAATTACATTAGGAGATCCCTGAAATTTATCTTTTACAAACTTCAAGAGCAGTAGTAAACATAGCAAGGCTTAAGAACATGAGGGCTAGGGGATACTAAGCACCCCGAGCGAGTCTAATTGCCAAAGGGAAGAAAACAGACTTAACCTCGTACCTAGAGAACTCACTGAATAAAACTTACTGAGCTAGAGTGCCAGGAACCCAGCTCGCCTGACTGCCTTGTCTTTCTCTAGTGAAAGATTTAGGACCCACCTGCCCATTCTAGCCGATTTCCCACCAAGAGCAGTAGTACACCTGCCAAAATGACTAAATAATTTGTCTTCCACTTCGAGTTCCTCATTAAAAAGACTGATGTCGAAAGGATCCTCATCTCCAAACACCGCAAGGAGAAAGTTATTGACCACATCCTCCAAGGTGATTGTAAGATCACCAACTAGAAAAGAAGAAGGTATGAAAGGAAGGGCACTAACGGCGTACCAAGTGTCTGAGGCCCTTAGCATCCCTAAAACCTTCAAGGTTCCTGGAAATCGCCATTACTTTCAAGATCCCAGCACGCTCTAAACAACCAACAAATTCCCCATCAAAAAGTTTTCTGTCCACCCAAATGGGCTAACCGATGATCTTCCCAGGAATGAAGTTAAAGAAAATAGGAATTGCCTCCCGAGATCCTTACCTAATCTGGAGATCTAGAATCTCTCTTGGATCTAGGACCTAGGAAAAACTGGCAAGACCCACCTGGCCAGAGAATATCTAGGCACGAGGGGACGGAGGAGCCTCACCGCGAGACACTAGAGGAAAAAATAGGCTAGGGGTGTACCAAGGGTCTTATAAAGGAAAAGCTGGGCACTCCGTAATCCCCTGTGATTCGCCCTGTGCAGACTTAAAAGAACTCTCACCCTCGGAAGGACTGGGAGTACGCTCCCTCCTTTTTCGTGAGGAAGAAGAAGCCATAGAATGACAAATGTACTTGGAAGTAGGGAAATTAAAGGAATGAAGAACATAGAAAGAGAAAATAGAGAAACAGACTAACTAGGAGGAAAGAGATAAGCTTGGGAATGGAAGACTCTAGGAAGTGAAAAGAAAAGTATGAAGTGACTACAATAATGGCACAAAGAGCAAATTGGAGAAGACGATGTATGGAAAGATGCGCTAGTTGCCAAAATTTAATTTTAAGGAAGAGAGTTATTGACAGTTATTAATAGGAGTTACGAGGAACATGAAAAGTGGGTGGAGGAAGTTTTTAGTCCAAAATTCAACTGCCACGTCCCGTGCAAAGGGGGGAGTTACAAAAAGAAAGAAATGAAACACACAAAGAAAACCAAGATAACCAAAAGTAGCAGGAAAGACAGGATCCTGAAGGGAGAAGAGGAGGAACCCTGAGGTTAATTAAAATAGTGAAGAAGGAATTCCTACAGAAATCAAGGCTTTAGTCTGCTCACGCGTGGGTTGCAAGCAACCCACGAGCTCAGGGGGCCAAATGTTGAGGTCTAAAAAATTATAACACCAAGGCCTAAATAGTACAATGCACTCCATGGAAAGTAATAATAAAAGGGCTAAGCTCACCACAAAAAAAGGATGGTAGGCCAAGTCCATTAAAAAAGATTTAAAGCCCAAGACTCGTGAAGGGATAGACCTTAGGGCCCATGAAATGAAGGGAAGAAAGAAGAAAGCTTAGCTCGCCAAGATCAGAAGATCAATAGGGAATTCAATGATAAGAACTGGGCTAAGATACCCAGGGACTGCTAAAAGCTCGGGGTCCTCGAAACGTGCAGCAAAGGCAGGATGAGATTAAGACAACTCAAAAGAAGTGCCAAGAAACACATGAAACGAAGGCAAATACGTCCTTATCAGTCACCCAATGATGCAGAAAAGGAATCAGAAAGCTTGGAGATTAGTAATTCATGAACAAAAGGCTGGTACCTCGGGAAACCTAGAAAGAAGAACCATGAAGGGAAGAAGCTGGGAGAACTTTCAACCTGGTAGGGATGAAATCAACTCATTCTGGAAAAATGACAAAAGGAAAGGTAGCCAAAAAGCGAAGTCTTAAAAGGTGAGAAAACCTTGAAGGAAGAAAGATTAGAGGTTAGCTCTCTAGGGATGCCCTAGAACGGAAAGTCAGCAAGAGGCTTTTTGGGGGAAAGCACCAAAAGAAGAAAATTATGAGAAACAAAGAAGGGGCCAGCCACCAAAGTTGCTAGCACAACATTGGCTCTAGTACCTAGGGGAGCAAAAAAAAAAAAATTTGACCTGGGGACCCGGGCCCCACCTAGGTTTGTCTATATATATCATATACTCAATTTGATTACAATCCAAAATTCTATTTTTTTTTTAGATTTAAAAAAAAAAAAAATATATATATATATATATATATAATTTTTTTCTTATCTTTTTCTCCTATAATTTCTAAGTTGATAAAAATCTTAAATTGATTAAAAAAAAACAGCAACGCCACTTAGATTTAGATTTCAGCTTCACATTTCTACAAATTAAACTGGCATTAAACTTTTTATTCTTATCAACTTCTTCAGTGTGGAGTCTATACATATATATATATATATATATATATAGGCATTGTAGAAAAATTTAAATATCAGCTCATTTTTGTAATCGGATTACGTTGTAATTTTAGTGGCGTATATCTTATAAACTCTTTCCTGGAACAAATAAACTCTTTTCTGTATATCTTATTTAGTATTCTATTTCAAAAAGGAATGGGAGTCCCAAGTGAATTAATAAAAAGTGTTAAGTATAAAAGTGTAAACTCCTTTTTTTTTTTTTTTTTTTTTTTTTGATAACAGTTGCTTTTGTTATATAAATAGAGACACGCGTGTGAGGTAATTAGAGGGAGAGCAGGGCAGCCAAAGCGTGCCGCTGGAATAATGAAAAATAAAAGAAAGAGAAACACAGTGAGAGAAGGATACATTGAAAATATAGTGTATAAAGAGGTATTCAACAATCTCCCAAAGGTAAAACAACATCTAACATTTTTTTTTTTTCTTATTAATAAAAACTAATAATTTTCTATTGAGATGTTATCGTTTTATATTTGATAGTTGCTATACCAATACAATTTATTCCTTTTGTTATTATAGTAATTATTTATTTGGTAATTGTTTCTTTTATAAAATATATATTCTATGAGCTTATGATAAAACCGTGCAATACACGGGCCTTTAACTAGTATGTGTGTGTGTGTGTGTGTATATATATATATATATTTTTGGGTCCAAAAGTGACACATGTTGAATAGTTCAAGACATATGTTTAGGGTGTAAAGAACAACCCCCCCCCCCCCCCCCCCGCGCCAACGAGATTTCTCATATGGTTGTCAATTGTATGAGATCCAATTTTGGTTCTACTCAAAATATTTCACTATTGTTTGTGAATCAATTTACAAAAGCAATATCATCTGCCTTAAATTCAGTCCGTATGCTCAAATTATTAATTTTATGCATATTGCCTTCATACCAAAAATAGACATCCCTAGAAAATATTATATTATAGGCCGATAAGCTCGTGCAATTTCCTATATAAAATAGTGTTCAAAATCCTGGCCAACAAGTTACAATTTTTTTTTTTTTTTTTTATAGAAACAAACACACACATAGCAAAAAAGGAAAGGAGTTCTAATATAAAGATACATCACAACTCCACTCAAAAGCTATGGTAACTTACAGGAGAGTAGGCAACAGGTTACAATTTACAATTTATTCTTTTGTATGTTATTTTGGACTCCTAAAATGCATTTATATCAGGACATCTTATCTTATTACTGGTAATGTAGCGATAGCTTATCAAACGTTACACAACATGCGAACTAGATGAAAAGGTAAATGGCACTGAAATTGAACATGAATAAAGATTATGATCGGGTAGAGTGAAGTTTTCTGCGGGCATGATGCAGAAGATGGAGTTTGATTTGAGATGGGTGACCATAATCATGGAGTGTGTCTACAACATCATATTTAGTCATCATCAATGGGTAACCAAGAGGCTACATCTAATTATCCTGGGATATTCGGCAAGATGATCCTCTCTTTGTAACTTTTCTTGATTTGTGCCAGAGGTCTCTTGGCTTTATTGAGAAAAGCTGAGGTAGACAAAAAAATTCATGGCTTATTAACCTGTAAAAGACAGCCCTAAGGTCTCCCACTTGTTATTTGTAGATGATAGTTTGGTCTTTAGTCAGGCTACAACCGAAGAAAGTATGAAAATTTCGCAAGTCTTGTACTGTTATGAGAAGGCCTCTGGTCACAAAAAATAAATAGGGAGAAGACAACTATTAAAAATACATCAAGGATACCATGATCCATGATTTAAACTACAAGCCAGAACAAACACGGGCTCTCAGTGCTAGTGTAAAAGAACGAGTGATGAAGTGGTTGTAAGGGTGGAAGTAAAAAACCTTATCAAGAGCAGGAAGGGAGATTCTTATAAAACAATGGTCCAAGGCTCCAAGCAATACCCATATACACCATGTCCTGTTTTAAACTCCCAAAGGCATCGTATGATGAGCTTAATTCTATGACAGATAGATAATGGTGGGGCCAATAAGTAGAGGAAAAGAAGCTTCATTGAAAAAGTTGGAAGTAGTGCAATGCGAAGACAAATGGAGGACTCGGCTCTAAGGATCTCCATTGAAAGACAATGCTTGGCACATTCACCATTTTATCGAGTTTCTAATGAAGAAGTGGAATCAGTGAAGCATATTCTTCAGACGTGTCCGATGGCTAGAAATGTTTGGGCCGTAGCTAGAGGAAGATTCATAAGTGGCCTACAGACTTGGAGGATGATTTTTATACATTGACATGGGAATGTAGACGTACAAGAGGCAAGGAATGGGAGTTTGTATACTTGCAAGAGAAAAACCAGGTGTTAGTGCCGTGAAAAGGCCACTGAGGCTAGTCTTTGTTGTTCTGTTGTGATGTCAATTAAGCCTACTGCTTTGTGTTCACTACAAGCAGCGGCTTGTGTTTTGGTACTACTTTCATATACCGTTGAGCAACTAATCATATATGCATAAAATAGATTGAGACCATTCCATTCGATCCATTAGATATCAATGCCAATAAGACTAGTGTATTTTATATTTATGTCCCTCAATTATCTCAACTTGTCAGCTAATATACCCAAAATGCTTTGCAAAACAAAATTACATTTGAAAAAAAAAAGAAATTTTTTATCCCTTGCAACTGAGAGACTAGTACCACTTGCTGCGAACTTGTGCCATATTTCTTTGATTGATCAAATGTATTTGCCTTGGTAGAAACGCTATCATATAGTTGATAAATAGCAAAAGAGTGAGTGGGGTTCACAAGATGTTATCCTTTGTCTCGAAAGCATTGGTAATCTTTCCAATACAGTATGCAGCACTCAGAGGGTAACCGGAAACTGCAAAAAATGGTACATAATTATTTACAAACAGAAAAATAATGTTCCTATTCCAAGAGTAATTGCCATACTTGGATTCTGTTGCCAAAATCAAAATAAAATGAATAGATAATGCTAAGATGCCCAACGGGTTACTACCTAGTTTATTCTTCTTCTTCAAATAAAAAAATAAAAAAGATACAGCAATAAGAAAAAAGAAACATGAACCTCAAAGTTGAAGGAATAAGTTTTCAAGCATTGTTCAAAAAAGGAAACCATGAAATACTTTCAACCCTACCTAGAATGCTCAATCTTAGACAAATGATGATAAATCACATGAGCTATATACCCTGATCATCTGAATTCATAACAATGTAAATATTTCATGTTGACTTCCTCGAAAGCTAATATTCAAGACAAATTCTCAAGATTTTCACCTTAAACAACTTGAAAGAGCAAACAGAACAAGTATTTCTTTATACAAGTAATTAAAACATCAAAACAGAATTATTTTGATTGGAAATGTCATAAATAACATTGTATGCAATTTTACTATAACTGTAAACAATTTGTGTCCCTAGAAGCTAGACAAGAATTATGACAATTTATTATAGCAGTTCAGACTAAGCAAGTATAAAATGTCAAATAACCTTAAAATACTCTTTGTAAGGGTGCTTTTTGGTTCAATATGGCATTAGGGATATTACAATTTAGTGTCATACTGGTTTCAACCAATGAAGACTATGTTTATCACCTCACCTAATTCTATGTTAAAAGATATTTGAATTTTTAACTAAGTACAGACATAATTTTAAGTTAACAACATAGATAGTGAGTCAATTGCATGCTTTTGCACATGTGCATGGGCAGACCTGTCCATCAAACCAAATTTTTTTACTGTGGTGGATCTGGGTTCTTACTAACCATGTTTCAAGCTGGAATGATATACATAAGGTGAACCAATTCAGGTTCGTGCTGGGGTTAGGATTGAGCCACCCTTGTGCCCATCTGACACTGTTCATAATTCAATGGCTTTCCACTTTCATAATTTAAGAAACATGAAAATTTGATTTATGATAGATTGCAAGAAAGCAGTTTTACAAGAGAAGAGAACCTACTGAATGCTCACTCAAGGACAAAGAGATAACTGAACTTCACAGAACAGTAAACTTTCCCGTGCCCAATAAATGATGCAGCTGATAATCCTGCATTGGGTGGAAAAGAAAAGGTGGGAACTACCTCACCTGATACAAATTGCAGATGGCAAAGGCAGTATATCTTTTGTAAAGGAGTGAGGACATATCAGCTGCATTTCTTTCCCTAGGCAATCTTCTTAATCAGATATGAATATTGAAACCTTAGGCTTCATATGGTTGGAGGATGGAAAAATGGAGGGATAGAAGAGATTTAATTTTCCCCCTCATGTGTGTTTGGTTGGGGGTAGAAAAGTGGAGGATTCAGGAGGGAGGGAATGGTAGATAGTAAATTCCCATCAACCCCCCCCCCCCCCCCCCAAATTTTCTCCACAATTTAGGGAGATTGAGTTTTCACTCCAAATGGTGGACTCGGGAAGAAAACACCCAGCCCCACCAAAATCACTCTCCACACCCCTCCCCAACCAAACGCACAAATCCTCCCTATTTTCTCCTCTCCCCACAAATCACCCCAACTAATCACTACCTAAAGAGAAAATAATATATGACATCATCCACATGTAATTTGGCTACAACTCAATTGACAAAGTCTGGCTATAGTCTTTGGTAGTCAGCAGAAACTAAAGCCACCTACATCCTCCATTTATAGAAATTAATTCGGATGGTTGTCTAACTCAAATTTGCTGAAAGAGATGCTCACTAACATGAAGAAAGGACACTAACATGCACACAGAAGAATGTGACTATCTGGAATTTCTACAAAAACAGAACCATTGTATAAGAAAGCAATGTAGTATAAACTTACTTGATATAAAATCATCAGCATCCTCCCTATCAATTTTACCATGGGCCATTGCACCAACCTGAAAATACAAAGTATTCGGTAAAAAATCTATAAATTTTGGTCACATAACACGTGTGTTTAGTTAAAGTTATCTTGAACTTACCACAAAAACAAGATCAACATCACCGGTGCTCGCAGAGCCCACATAATTGTTTATATTAACCAATTTTTCAGAACTAAATGACAAGCCTGGTATCAAAGCAAATATTAACTTCATTTCAAGTATGAAGGAGATAACACAAGAAAAAACGTACAACATAACCTCACCTATTTTGCGAGAATTGACAGGTAGATACCGGCTTACAGGGTTCTTGATCACACGCAAAAGTTTCTCACGCTTACCAGCAGCAGTGATACTCAATTTTTGTAGAAGCTGCATTGCAAGGTAGCCAAGAGGAGAAAAGCAACATCAAATAGAGCTCTCAACCCATACACACAAACAATATTAGCATGCTTTTGTATGTTGAGGTGAGAACAGTACAGCTTACACATAAGACCACAAAAATGCTTGAATGTCCTTGGAAGGCGAGCATGTGGTTTAACTTCAAAAAGAACACCTTTCTCAGTTTTCACATACACAGCTTGTACCATCCCACTCTTATTAAGTTGGCTATCGAAAATCATTAGGAGAGCCTGATGACAACAAGGCCTTAAGGTCATGTATGGTTCAAAGAAAACACGAGCAATTATTGAAGCATAATGTCAACCCATAATTGTGAAGTTCACTAACCTGATGAACAATGTCAGGCTAGTAATTAGAAGGATTTCTGTTATTTTTCTTCAAGAAATGTGCATGGTCATCTGAGTTCAAAAGCTGGTAACTCTGTATGCATAAAACTAGTTATCAAAAGCAGGAAAAAAAAATTGCACAAAGCAATAAAACAACAACCATAACAACAACAAAAAATCCCAATAAATGCCATATTGCATCGGTAAAACCCAATAACCTGAGAACCTACATAAGATTTTGTATATTTTGTGACAAGAAATTATAAAAGAAAGCAATGCAACCAAGCCTAAAAAAGCCCCAATAAAACATCCAAAGCAGAAAAACCTCTCTTGTAACTCAAAATAAACTTCTCTTTTGACTTATACATGAACTTTCAAACCCAAAAAGAGCAAACAAAATACACCAAGCCTATAAAATAAAAAATAAAAAAATAGAAAGACAAACTAACAAAACCTAACATAACCTACAAGGAAAATGCTAAAATCCAAACCAGAGAGCCTATAACCCATAAAAAAACTCCACCAAACCCATAACCAAAAATTTTCATCTTTTACAACATATATAGGGGAAAAAAACCAACAACAACAGCAGCAACAACAAAAAATTCAATATAATTTACAGACCTTTCCAACTTTTGCAACTTCCAAAGTTGCCTTTTCAAGAATGAAGATGAGCCTGCCTTTGTTGGTATTATTCTGCTCACCTGGGACAACTGGAATACCCTCAAGTTCATTCACCACCTCCTTTCCTTCTTCCTCACCATCACTTGTTTTCTCTGTAATGGCTCTCTTTGCATCTTGCTCTCCCTCATGCTTCTCCTCCCTATTTTTTCGCTTCTTCCCTTTCACTGCATACGCCCTCACCATTTTGGGGTTTGGAGAAGATGAGTATTAGACTTCCTGGCACCAATGAGAAAGGTTGATATCACTAGGAATTGACTCTGGCACTCATGGCAGATATCGCTAGAAATTTCCAAGTTCACCCAACATTTTTCCAAGTTCACTAGAATTTGCATACACAACACTCTCTCAACATGATCTCTCCCTTCAATCAATAATTGTCTAGCTTAACCTACAATTCACAAGCTTCATAAATTGTGTACCTAAAGCTATGCTTAGAGCTATAGATTTAAAGCAGAGTATAGGCATTTGTGAGCACTCTTGTCACAAGACTGGTTAAGACGAATATAGAAAAAATTACAACTTACCATTCCACCATGTTAAATATGGAACAAATTATAGTAACTTTGACTTAAAAGATTATTTTGATGTTTGTACCGCAAGAGCAGGGTAATCAATCAACAGCAAGTCAATCGGAATCCAAAATTATCAATCAAACAATTATAACCCTTTACATGAATATATTAAACTTCAAAACCCACATAGGATTAAAATTCTTAAATACTTTTAGCCAGACCCAAGAGAACCAAGCTAAAATTAAGAGCTAACAATAATGGTTCACGTATGACACCCATGTTCATGTGCTAACAAGAGGTTGCAAAAATTAGGTCCATCACAAACACAGCCATGGAAGCGTGTCCCATGTATTGAAATAAGCAGTTATTTGTGAATAAAACAGATAATTTTGAAAGTAAATTAAAAAATGAAACCCCAAAGCCAAACCACTTTTTTTTTTTTTTATAATATAATTCACATGTAACATAAATCGACTGAATGTGCTGAAAATTCTATAGATTGAACTTTTGTTTAGCGGAGAGATGTATCTATACTTGCAATTTTTTTTTTTTTTTTTTTCAGTTTTTGAATACAAATTTTCAAACTTCCCCCACCCCAAAAAAGAAAAATCACATGAAAAAGTTTACACTACTCATAGACATTCCAAGAGTCCAAGATGTAGGGGTGGATGAATTAGGTTAGTAAGCATTTATCAAATATTTGGAATCTTGTTCCTTTCTATTTGATATGGACATTATGGAGGAAAGAAATTGGCGCACTTTTTGTAGATTATTATTTCAATTGTTAGCAAATTTTACTAGTTCATTATATCAGTGGTCTTTATACATGGGAGAATAGTGATTCCATGCCTTTTTGTAGATTATTATTTCAATTAAAAAAAAAAAAAAAAACTATTCTTACCTATCAACCAAAAAAAACAGTTCACATGCTCGCACGGATGCACTAGAAGAGAGGAAAAAAAATAGATTAACACAAATTTTCTTTCACTTTAGAGAAGCTACTAATAACAAATACTACGTACATTGACAAATAGAAGTGATAAATAAAACCATAAACAATAACAAAAATATTTCTATAATTCGACGTATCAAATAAAACTATCATAAATATTCGCAATGGCTTGTTTGGAAGTTTAGAAAGGAAGGAGAGTAGAGGAGAGTAAAGGGGAGGGGAGTAGTGGGGAGGAGAGTAGAGGAAAATGATTCCCCTTCACCTTGTTTGGATGTTTTTAAAATTAGTAAGGGGAAATAGAGTAATTTGCCCTTCCCCTTGTGTAATTTTGTTAATATAATAAGGGTAAATTATATAATTTACTTGGTCAATAGTTTATGTACTCTACTCCCCTCTAAATCTCTCCAATTTGAGGGAATTAAAAATGGGGAGCTAGAGGGAGTTGAAACCCCTCCAAACCCCTCTAAACCCCTCCCCTCCTTTCTTAAAAAACTTCCAAACAAAGTAATTAGATTAGATTACTCTCTCTCCTTCTACTCTGCTCTACTCCCCTCCTTTTTTTAACATCCAAACAGGCCATAAAGCATCAAATAAAGTAAATGCCTACAATGGAGTCTATAAAGACATCCGGTTGTTGAAAGATTCCAACTTTCTACAGAGTAAGCCTCAGATACTAAACAACTACACAGGATTCAGGGACTAATTAGCCTAGCCCTATAGACAAGAGGTTTAAGCCTTGGTTTATTGTTGTAGAGAAGAGCCGTGCATGAGAGAGAGAGAGAAGAGCCGTACATGCATGAGAGAGTGAGAGAGAGAAGGTAGAAGACAGAAGAGAGATTTTTGTTTGTAGATACCTGCTTTGGTTTGGTGCGGTGACTTGGGACTGTTGCAAACTTTGGAGCAGCCTTAAACCCTAAGAAGAAAGACAAAACAGAAAACACTCTTCAGATACCTTAGAAAGCCCGAAACAATAGGCGGGAGCTCCAAAAAATTCCGGTTGTTAAATAATATAATATATATAAGACTTTTTTTTTTTTTTGGATAAAATATATATATATATATATCTAAGACTTTAGATCAGGCTTGTAGTGTAGGCTTGAGAAAAGCCCACAAAACTAATATTTATGAAGAAGTGTGGCCCAACCCATAACTAAACCTAGGAGAGAAAAAAAACCCTAGTAGGGACATTAAGGATTCAGTCCGTTGAATTTGTTTTGAAATCACTCACTCGGTTTCTTGCGAATGTTCCTGGTTGAATCCGAAGTTGTCGGCTGCCACAATAATTAAGGATCAAGTTGAGGAGGTGTGAAAGATGAATTGGTCATTTTTTAGGTTTTAGGCTATTTCGGTCATTTTTTAGGTTTTAGGCTATTTCGGTCATTTTTTAAGTTTAAGGGGTATTTTGGTAATTTTATGGGTTTTGGAGGTATTTCAGTCATTATTTAGGTTACGGAGTAATTTGGTAATTTTTTCAGGTTCCGAGGGTATTTTAGTCATTTTATAGGTTTCTGAGGTATTTTAGTCATTTTTTAGGTTTCGGGGGTATTTTGGTAATTTTTTGGATTTTGGGAGTATTTTGGTCATTTTAAGATTTTGGGGGTATTTTGGTAATTTTAAGATTTTGGGGGTATTTTGGTCACTTTTTGGGTTTTGGGGATATTTTGGACATTTTAGAGGTTTTGGGGGGTATTTTGCTCATTTTAGAGATTTTGGAGGTATTTTGGTTATTTTGTGGGGTTTGGGGGTATTTTGGTAATTTTTTGGGATTTCGGGGTATTTTTGTCATTTTTTGGGTTTTGAGGGTATTTTGGTCATTTTTAGGTTTCGGTGAGTATTTTGGTCATTTTTTGGTAATTTTTAGGTTTTGGGGGTATTTTGGTCATTTTTTGGGTTTCAGAGGATATTTTGGTCATTTTTTTGGGTTTTGGGGGTATTTTGGTCATTTTTTGGCTTTCGAGGGTATTTTGGTCATTTTTTGGGTTTTGAGGGTATTTTGGTCATTTTTAGGATTCAGTGAGTATTTTAGTCATTTTTTGGTAATTTTTAGGTTTTGGGGGTATTTTGGTCATTTTTTGGGTTTCGGAGATATTTTGGTCATTTTTTGGGTTTCGGGGGTATTTTGGTCATTTTTTTTAGGTTTTGGGGGTATTTTGGTAATTTTTAGATTTTTGGGGTATTTTGTTCATTTTTTAGGGTTTGGGGGTATTTTGGTCATTTTTTTGGTTTTGGGAGTATTTTGGTCATATTTTGGGTTTCGAGGGTATTTTGGTCATTTTTTGGGTTTTTGGGGTATTTTGGTCATTTGTTGGGTTTTTGGAGTATTTTGGTTTTTTTTGAGTTTCAGGGGGTATTTTGGTCATTTTTAGGTTTTTGAGGTATTTTGGTCATTTTTTGGGTTTTGAAGGTATTTTGGTAATTTTTTGGATTTTGGGAGTATTTTGGTCATTTATTAGGTTTTAGGGGTATTTTGGTCATTTTATAGAAATTTAGATTTTATGTTGTTTATTTAAATTTTAGATGGGTTTAGTGGATATTAGTGGATTTATCCATTTATACCCATCTAATTAAATAACCAAATGGGTCTTTACCCATTTAACCCAAATATTAAATGGGTTGGGTTAAGACTTATCCAAATAAGGTAGGTAATGGGTGGGTTCATGGATATGGGTAAAAATTGCCACCCCTAGTCAGAGGCTATGATTATACATATATATATATATATATATATGCGTATGGGAATAAGTTAGGAATAGGGTTTTTGAAGAAATCTGGATCTGACGGCAAGAAAATGCTAGTAAAGTCTGGGAATTATAGATAAGTAGGCTCAATCACACTATCTCAGCTCAATAGCTGAGGCATGATATCGGACTAAACTAACTATGATTTGGGTTTTGATTTGAACTATGCCGTTGGCCTGCTGCACTATTATTATTATTATTATTGTTAATCTTGTTAATTTAGTGAATTTAGTAGGATTCTTCTTTTAAAAACTGGGTTTTTTTTCTTTTTTTTTTTTTAGAAATAAAACTGGGTTGATTAACATGAACTCTAGAGATTTAAAAAGTAACTATATTCTAGAGTTCATAATCATAAAATCTTCACTTTATTAATTAAAAAACTATTTAAATTTTACTACATTATCAATATTTTTTTAAATAAAATAATATATATATATATATATAAACACACATTTTATTATCAATGATTTTGGTAGTCTTTTGGCAAAATATTCTGAAAATTGAAATTTATTCGGCAATGATATTGTCGAAATATTTGCCCAATTTTTGGCCCAACTGACTTGATCGAAATTGACCTGACCAACTAACTTGATCAAAATTGATCTGACCGAAATAAGGAGAGGGAAAAAAAATTGAATTGTGACAATGTCATTATCGAAATAAGAGGAGAGTGAGAGAGAGAGAGAGAAAGAGGGGAAAAAAAAAAAAAAAAAAAAAGGTAAATTGTGGCAATCTCATTCTTAAAATAGAGGGGAGAGGAGAGAGAAAAAATTAATTAATTATGGCAATCTCATTGCCGAAATAGGAGAAGAGAGAAAAAAAAATAACTAGAGGAGAGAGAAAACAAATAGTTGAATTGTGGCAATCTCATTGCCCTGCAAGAGAGAGAGATTCAAAGGAAACTTTGCACAACACTCTGGGGCTATTTTGATCCCTCCTAAGCTACCCCCCTTTTCTCTTGAGTTTTCTCCCCGAATTAGGAAGATAGCATTTTGATGGGTTCAAGAGAAAACACCTAGAACTCATCAGTTTTCTCCCTTAAAATCTACCTAACCAAACACCCTAAAAAAATAATTTTCTCTCTCTCTCTCTCCCTCCCCCCCCCCCCCCCCCCCCCCTTTTTCCATCCTCCCTAAAATTCCACCCAACCAAACAAAGTCTAAATTTTTACGATCTAAGCTACTATGTTTAGAGGTTTATATCTGCATGCAATATTATATCCAAGAAGGGTCTTGAATATTCTTGTGGTTGTCAATTGTTGTGTAGCACATTTTTCCTTCAAGCTTAGAATTTTGACAACAGCTTCAGTTGATTTCACTCCTTAGTTTGGATTGAAACTTGAATCGAATGGGTAGCACATCCTTGGATCAGTTGGAAAATAGCCTTGGAAGTGTTCTATGATTTTTGGAAATTTTGGCAAATTAGCAGTAAATCTCTGATAATTTTAGAGTGAAAATGGAACAAAGGTTTTCTTTGTGTCAATTTTATACTAGAGAAGTCATAAACTTAAGGCTTTTAAGGGGGCATTGCCGCCACTTAATGGCTCTTTTTCCAAAAGCTCTCTAAAAAATTTCTATGTGCTTTGAGAGGGAGAGGACTCCTCTATTGATAAATGAAGAAAAAAAGCCATTAAGCGGTGGCAATGATGAATTAATTCTGATTGGATCTTAATTGATTTAATTTAATTATATGTCAAAATCTCATTGGTTTAAATTTTAGAACAATAATGTAATAAAAGTATTGAAAAAAAATTCTACGAGAATTATGACTTTTGAATTTTTATCAGTGTCCTTGAAATACATATAATTGATTTGAATTTAAAACTTCTAAATATCCTTGGATTAAATCCAATTAGTCAAGAGTTTAAAACATTGCTTCAAACTCATAATTATCTTCTCTCTCTCTCTCTCTCTCTCTCTCTCTCTCTCTCTCTCTCTCTCTCTCTATATATATATATATATAATAGGATTAAATCCAATAGGCAATCACTAAAGAGTTTAAAAAGTTGCGTCAATAATAGTATTTAGTAAGAAAGGCAAAATGGAAGGCAATACCTGGAGTAACCAATTTCTTCCCCATCACATCTAGCTAGTAGGCTTAAATGAATGTATAGGATTTTTTGGGTATTATATAATAGGACCAATATGATTTATATCATTCCTTGATAAATTTAATTTCCAAATTCAAAAAAAGAAGATGTCATTGTCAAATTAGACACTTCATTTTAAAGAAACAAATACCAGAGATTCACTGCTTCTAACAAGCTTCTAACAATGAGATTTACTGCTAGTGGGACTGGGACCACTATTTTGAGAAAGCTCATTGTTACAAGCTTCTAACAATGATAATTTTGTATTACAATACTTTATACAATATTGAAACAAATATCATATATCCTTAAATACATTAATTTCTTTCCATTTAAACAAATTTATTTATTTTCATTTCCTATTTGTAATAAAGGAAATTTTCGTTTTTAATGCATTTTCAACCAAATTTATGGCTTTGGTTTCTAATTTCTACTATAAATTAATTAATAGCTTTTTAAATTTCACTTATTTCTATTTTAAATTATTCTCTCTTCTTCTTCTTCTTTTTTTTTTTTTTTTTTTTGGAGAGAAAAGATAGAATATTATTATTGAGTAAAAACCATAAAAATATGACATTAATGAAATAGAAAGCTTACAAAAGCCAGTGCAGGTAACTGAGGTAAGCGTGACAACAAAACGAAAATAGTAAATTGTTCTCTTTTTAATTGTTCATGTAAGAATTTTTTGAGCTTTATATTCATAAGTTGAAAATCCCAAAATGAATTCAACCAAATTTTTTTTAAAAAAATTATATTAATTGGACTGGTCGAGTTGACTTGAACCCGACCCGAGACCCGAAATAAACCCGAGTCTTTGGCCCAAGCTTGACCTGATCATCCATCAGACCCACCCAAGACCTTTTGGGTCAGGTGGGCCAGGTCCATGCTCAGTGCTACATGTTTCAGTAAAAAAATAACAAAATCTATCTGGTTTGATGTTCCTCGAAACCCAGCAATTTTGACTTTATTCAAATGTTTATGGACATATGTCTTAGGCACAGACACAGGCATAGGCACAGGAACAAGCACAGGGTTTCCTCTATGTTTAAAGTCAACTGAACCATTCATTTGCAATAACAATTAGTGTACACTAAATCAAATCAAAAGTTAATTGGAACATGAAATAGTGCATGCAAAATAAAAATAACTCAAGTTATGTGGCAATTGATGCACCATGTTAATTCAATGCATGTGGCAAGATAATTGATTCCACAAACGAGAATTAACAAGTTAATTGAAACAATATGTGCAGGTTATTGCATTCCACATTATGTTTTTCCGTACATGTAGCTAGTATTCAACAATTACTGGTTATAAACAGGATTTTCAAAAAATACTTTTCATAAGCTTTAAGAAGTCTTTGCAATTAATGTAAAAAGAATGTAGTCATTAAACTATTTTATTTATATAAAATAAACTTTCATCACCCAAGAGAGAACAGGTTTTTTTTCATAAGAAACACATATATAAAGTAAAATAAAAAAGAAATGTAAAGAAACATGGTAGTAGTAACCAGAAAAGAACTTGAGTCTCTACATCACTCACCTTTAAATAAAATTCCTGCATATCAGGAAAGGCTTTCAGAAGAAATGTCATCTTCAGGAGGTGAAATTCCGTATCTCCATAGATTAATAGATGGCATATTTTAACCTTCCTGAAGATGGTTATATTTGTCATGCTTTTCGGTATGCATTGTATCAACACACAGAAATACGCTGTCAGTACTAAAATTACCAACAAGCTAACTTTCACATAAAAAAGTATAACAATGATAAAGTTCTTTATTTTTTTTTTTTTCTCCTTTCATTTATTATTCACATACCAAATCAATTGTGGAGTTAACAGTTACTGTCCTCAATTGGGAATATCCTTTGCAAGCTGAGTGAAGATATATTGCATGTCTCTTTTCTGGTTTACTGTGAAATTCACTGTTTGTAGCTTGGGAAATCCAATGAAAGAAAATTTAATAAAAGGACCTTTATATATAAAATATTGGAGATTCATAGCAAACAGCTCAAGTTCCTCCACCCCAGAACAAGGAGGAAATATGTAACAACCTCAAATAACGTAATGAACCAAGAATGCTTAATTTAAGAGGAAGGCCACAATCAATGAAATGCAAAATATTAAGTTTCAAACAACCATGAAAAATGCTCTGCGACTCATGTAGGTCTAAGGATGTATTATGTAATGAGAGTTTTTAAGCAGCTGAATTGGCTGACAGAATTTGGTGCCAATAGACATCCTACCAAGCTTGGAGTCTTTAACTTGCACTCTGTACCTTGAGAAAGAAGCTCACAACAAAACACATACTTATCAATTTGTTCTCCATCCTGAACAGATAAGCAAAGAGTAAGTCGTTCTGCGCCCATTCCTTCGGCAGATTTATATCAACGTTGATGATGCCGTGAATTTCACCAGTGAGTTGCACAATGCTTGTATGCTCGAAACGACACCTGCACAACACAAAAGGAAGAAGACCTAACAAAGAGCACCGGTGTGGTGCCGGCCAAGTACCCTCCGAAGGTCAAGTCAGAACTTCTTTTTCAACTCTAGAGTGCTAGAGAGGGGTTAATTATGCGTACCTTGATTTGTGAGGGTATTGGGGCTTTTATAGTAGTCGAAGGTTGACCTCTCCTCCTTGGAGTAGAAGTCTTTTCCTTATAAGAGTCTTTATGAGCGGAGATCGCGGAATCCTTTCCTTGTAGGAAACTAACATTCAGCGTGGGATACAAGTCATTTCCTTATATACTTATGCGTGGCGACCAAGCCAAGGTTTCATTGAAGCCGTCAGCTTTAGGGTCGTCAGCTTCACCTACTCCCTCGTCGAGGTCGTCAGCTTCGCCTACTACCTCGTTAGGGTCGTCAGCTTGCTTACTCCCTTATCAGGGTCATCAGCTTTGCCTTGTTATATGACCTTCAAGTGAAACTAAATTCCCCCCGTCAGCTCTGAAGTCTTCAGCATCATCCGTCCAGCCCCGTCAGCTTTGGCCCTTGACATATCACAAGCTGACGGTTCCAAGCATGATTTATTTCTACCTATCAATTGCCCCCTACTCCATATCTCCGTCAATACAAACTGACGGGTTATGGAGTTATATTTGTCACAGACCTTCAGCCCAGCAGAGAGAGAAAATGAGGTAGATGGCATTAATGGCTTTGGACACGTGGCGAAGGTTGGTTGGCTCCGTTTCTGGACGAGGGCGTCGCTTCGTCTTCCGTGCCCTTTCCTGTATATATATAATCCTATTCCCTTCCTTATTTTCACTTTTTCATTCTTACTGATTACTGGAGAGAAGATCCGTCACTTCCTTCCGTCAGTCTTCTTTCACCGTCATCCGAGCTTTTGCTATCACATTTAGACCGTCGCCTGTTTGCGAATATTGTAAGTTCTTTCTCTTCCTTTCACCGTTTTGATGTTCTTTACTTTAATTGATCTTCCTTATAGTGAGGTCGTCATCCTAGGTACTTAGAACGAATTCGTCACTTGTAGGTAGTCAGATGTCGAGTGACGCGTCGAGTCAGTCGTCAGTCCGCGATGGAGCGGGCTACGACGATGTCTTTGGTTCAGGGTCAGAGTCCGGGAGCCTTTCCTATCCGTCAGAGAGGGAAACATCAGCCCAAACTCTTGACGAGAGAATAGGGAGTCACGGAAACGATGGTCAAGAGGAAGTAGTAGATGAGGTTAGTGAAGTTGAGGGGGATGATGAAAGGGATAATGACGGAGGAGAAGGTGACGAGGATTCTTGTGAGAGGATCTCAAGAAGTCCTGAGGGGAGTCGTCCCTTCATTCTGCCCGAGGATTGGGCCGTCAATAAATTCTTACCAACTATGAGTAAAAAGCTTTTCGGAGAGTTGCGTATTCGTTTTCAAATTCCAGATTATATTCCAATTCGTCTCCCTAGAGAAGGTGAAAAGTGCTACTCAGGGAGAACCGCAGATGTAGGTATGTATCACGCTATGTTTGCTGCGGGGGTGAGGTTGCCTTTGACAGCTCTGCACCGTCAGTTAGTTGACTTCCTTGGTGTATCCGTCAGTCAAATTGCCCCCAATTCATGGAGAATTTTTATTGGCGCTGAAGTCTTATGGGGTCGTCTGAGTAGGGGACACCGTCAGCTCTCCCTTGATGAATTCTTTTACTGTTATAGACCCCATCATCTAGCATCCTCTAAGGGGATGTACCATTTTGCCGTTAGGGAGAAGGAGTTGAGGTTAGTGTCGGAGACACCAGATTCAAACAGAAACTGGAAAGGTAGGTACTTTTTTGTTAAGGGGACGGACTGGGTGTGCCGTCGTGAAGAGTGGAAGACTATGTCTCGGGGATACTTTGATAATACCTGGGCATTCGTCAAGGATTCAGGTTCCGCCCGTCAGCTTTTTAATTCCGTCAGTTATTTTTAATATCTTGCTGGTACTAACTAATTTCTACTTATTTATGTCCGTCAGCTAATACTCGTCCTCTAATAACTGACGAGCAAAGAGATTTCATCCGTCGGGTTCTGGAGATCCCTTTGGGGCAGCGGGCGTGTCGAGATTTAATTAGGCTTGACACCCTTCACTCTTACTGCGGAGGACCTGAGCCGACGCCTGAAGCCCTTCAGTTAGAAGGATTTTCACGCCGTCGTAAGTAGCCTATTCGCATAATCTCGTCACATTAATTACTGACGTTAGCTTTTTCTCTTATATGTGTACGCATGATCTTTTCAGAAATGGATTCAGCTAAGCAACGGATCAGGGCGGCTGCTGCTCGTCAAAAGGAGGAGCGAAAGAAGAAAGGAGAAGTGGGCTCCTCGTCTGCTCCCAAGGCCGTCGCCAAAGGCGTGCCAAAGAGAAAAACTGACGGAAAAGACGACCGTCCGTTGAAAAAGGCTGCCGTCACTCCTGTCAAAGAGACCCCTGAGAAGTCAACCCCCGCGACCGGTCACGGGGCAGGGAAGGGGCTGATGACTTCTTCTGGTCCCGTCCTGGAAGGGCCCCGTTGTCTGTTGACACATATGGATTTTGCCGTCGAGAAGATTGAGTCACTTATAACGCCGACGGACATCGATCCTTGTGATTCATTGGGGACAGAGGAGCTGGGGGCGTCAGCTTTGTTTGATCTCGCACGGGTAATTTTTCCCTCGGTTTTTTCTTCCCCTCTCTTTTTTATTTAGTAACTGACGGTTGTATACTTTTTGTAGGCCCTGGTTCGTGTGAAGGCGCTTCAAGATAGGTGCGTGGCCAAGGAGGGCGTCGCTGTTCGTCTGAGCAAGCACAACAAAAACATGTCAAATCAGCAGTCTCAATACAAGGAGGCTATGCGCTTGCTGAACACCGAACTAAAAGAGATGAAGGAAAAATTAGAGGAAGCAGGCCGTAAACAGGAGGAATTGCAACAGGAGCTAACGGCCCTTCGTAAGCAGGCGGAGCAGGCCGGAGCTGACGCAGTTAAGGAATTTAAGGAGTCAAATTCCTTTTTTGATGCCTGTGGTGTGCACTACGGAACAGGTTTTGATGACTGCCTTAAGCAGGTCGCGTCAGCCTTTCCTGAGCTGGACCTTTCTGGAATTACACTGGATGACGCCGTGCCCCTGACGCCTGCCAATGATACCGTCAGTACTGAAGGTGACGGTCCTGAAGATGTACATCCTCGTGATGGTGACGGGATTGTATTAGCTCAACCTGCTGCAAATCCTTCAGTGGTTTCCTCTAATCCCGTTGAGATCTTAGATGCAGATGACCCTCCTGCCCAGAAGGAGTGAATTATGTTTTTAAGTGACGCTTCCTTTGGTTCTTTGTAGATGTATTTTGGTTTATCTGTAAACAATATTTAAACACCCCCTTCGATTTTTGGGGTTTCTGTTTGTATTTTTCTTATTTCAGTATATGCATTTGCTTATTACTTTTTCTTGCCGTTTGGCTAAGGCTTATCTTTTAATTGTTGGTTTGATTTCGTCAGTCTACTTGTAAGTTGTAATGCTGACGCCGTCACCCAAATGTAGTCGTTGGCTTACTTATGACTTTTAGCCCAGTCCTTTTGGTTCAATGGACTTGTCTTCTTTTCAGCCTTTTTTCCTATCGTTCCTAGGAAAGTTATTTTGGATTAAGTTTGCCCGTCTCATGGGCTTTGGGTCTAGTTTTGATTGTTGTGTGATTTTAAGGTAATTCATGTAGGATCGTTAGTGGGACAACCCCGTCGGTCTTAGGCCTTTGGTTTGACCGTTGGTATTATGGCGTCTCTTTATTAGGCCGTCAACTTTGAAGCTGAATGGGTTTTTATTAGACCGTCAGCTTGACAACGGAATTTTTAGGCCCTTTACTAAATCATTGTAGCTGGCTTTAGACTGTCATCCTTATGGCTGAACTATCTTTATCAGCCTCTGTAACTGATTTTTTAGGTCTTTTATTAGACCGTCAGCTTGATTGCTGAATTCTTTGGGTCTTTTATTAGACCGTCAGCCTTATGGCTGAACTCTTTTTATCAGCCTTTGTGGCTGAATTCTTTTGGGTCTTTTATTAGACCGTCAGCCTGATAGCTGAATTCTTTGGGTCTTTTGTTAGACCGTCAGCCTTATGGCTGAACTCTTTTTATCAGCCTTTGTGGCTGAATTCTTTTAGGTCTTTTATTAGACCGTCAGCCTGATAGCTGACCTCTTTGGGTCTTTTATTAGACCGTCAGCCTTATGGCTGAACTCTTTTTATCAGTCTGTGGCTGAATTCTTTTAGGTCTTTTATTAGACCATCAGCCTGATAGCTGAATTCTTTGAGTCTTTTGTTAGACCGTCAGCCTTATGGCTGAAATCTTTTTATCAGTCTGTGGCTGAATTCTTTTAGGTCTTTTATTAGACCGTCAGCCTGATAGCTGACCTCTTTGGCTCTTTTGTTAGACCGTCAGCCTTATGGCTGAACTCTTTTTATCAGTCTTTGTGGCTGAATTCTTTTGGACTTGTTCATGTCTGTGAATATGATCCTGTAAGTAGAAATTCTAGTAGTTCTAAGTAAATTCCTCTTATTGCCATGCATCTATGAAAAGTAGTTTAAAAATAATAACCTGCCCAAAAATGGGCTTATTGTAGTAAAAACCAAAGTAAAAATCTGCCCATTCGGGCTTATTGTAGCAAAATCTAGAAGTAAATGTAGGAATAAAAAGATAAGTCTTTCTTCAAGTCGTCGTAACTACTGGTAGTATTTTCGCAAATGCTCAGCATTCCAAGGGTGTGGTAGCTTCCGTCCGTCCAGCGTCTCCAGGTGATAGGTGCCTTTTCTCTGCCATGTTGTGATTCGGTAGGGTCCTTCCCAATTCGGGCCGAGCTTTCCTTGGGTTGGATCTCTTGCTGCTCCCATGACTTTCCTTAGGACGAGGTCACCAACCTGGAAGTCTCTGTGCCTGACCCGGGAGTTGTAATGCTTAGCCATGCGGTCCTGGTATCGTGCGAGCCTTTGTTCCGCTGCTGTCCTGACTTCGTCCACTAGATCGAGCTGTAGGCGTATGGCTTCGTCATTTTTCTTTTCATCATGGTTGTGCACCCTGTAGCTTGTGAGGCCGACTTCGGCTGGGATGACAGCCTCGCTTCCGTATGTTAGCCGGAATGGCGTCTCCTGTGTTGGTGTTCTTGCCGTCGTCCTGTAGGCCCAAAGTATGCTTGGCAATTCTTCAGCCCATATGCCCTTTGCCCCCTCGAGTCGAGTCTTGATGATCTTCAGCAAGGATCGGTTCGTGACTTCAACCTGTCCGTTGGCTTGAGGGTGGGCGGGAGAGGAGTAATGGTTCCGTATCCCTAATTGCGAGCAGAAGTCTCGGAAGGCCTCGTTGTCGAATTGCTTTCCGTTGTCCGAGACTAAGACTCTAGGGATGCCGAATCTGCAGATGATGCTTCTCCAAACGAAACTGCGTACGTTTTTCTCCGTAATGGTGGCCAAAGCTTCAGCTTCTACCCATTTTGTAAAGTAGTCGATGCCCACTACCAGAAACTTCAGTTGTCGTATAGCCGTGGGAAACGGCCCCATGATGTCCAATCCCCATTGAGCGAATGGCCATGGCGCCGCCATTGGGGTAAGTTCTTCAGGTGGCTGTCTGATGATATTGCTGAACCTTTGGCACTTGTCACATTTCTTTATATAGGCCTCGGCATCCTTCTGCATAGTTGGCCAAAAGTACCCCGTTCGTACTAGCTTGTGTATCAATGATCTGGACCCTGAGTGATTTCCACAGATTCCTTCGTGCACTTCCCTCATGACATAATCTGCTTCCTCAGGACCTAGGCATCGTAGGTATGGACGGGAGAAACCTCTTTTGTACAAGACGTCTTTTATTATGACGAACCTTGCTGCCTGGACCTTTAGCTTTCTTGCGGCTTCTTTTCCGTCTGGCAATTCGCCGTTCTTCAAGTAGGAGACTAACGGCGTGGTCCAATTACTTTCGAACCCGAGTTCCTGTATGTCGACAGAGCTTGTGAGTGGAGAGAGCTGAACGAAAGAGAGTACGCTATCCAGGGTGGCCATATGCTCAGCTGAAGCGGCTTTGGCTAAGCGATCTGCTTGCTCGTTTTCTCCTCGGGGTATCTGTTTAATTTCGGCCTTCAGTTCGTTTACCCTTCGCCTTGCTTGGTCCAGATATTTTTTCATCCTTTCATCTCTACACTCATAATCCCCGTTCATCTGGTTGACTATGACTTGAGAGTCGCAGTGAATTATTACTCTTTCTGCTCCTGCGGCTTTGGCGAGGTCAAGCCCTGCTATCAGAGCTTCGTATTTTGCTTCGTTGTTGGTGGTAGGGAACTCAAGGCGAATCATACACTCGACCATGTCTCCTTCAGGCGAGTGCAGCACGACGCCGGCCCCCCCGGCCTGCCTGTTGGAGGATCCGTCAACATGTATGTTCCATTGTGGAGGTTCTTCTGCCCCCCTGACTGCACTGTTTGTAAACTCAGCTATGAAATCTGCAACAACCTGTCCTTTAATGGCTGTTCGCGGGCGGTACTGGATATCAAACTCGCTTAATTCTATGGCCCATAGTGCTAATCGCCCAGCAGCCTCGGGGCTGCTCATTGCCCGTCGTAGTGGCATGTCAGTTAGGACGATCACCGTGTGAGCTTGAAAGTACGGCTTAAGTTTGCGTGCTGCCGTGACTAGCGCAAATGCAAGCTTTTCCATGGGCAGATATCTTTCTTCGGCCCCGCGTAGTGCCCGACTGGTGTAGTACACAGGTTTCTGTATCCTTTCTTCTTCTCTGATCAAAGCTGCGCTGACGGCGGCTGGGAGACTGCAAGGTAGAGAAACAGTTCTTCACCTGGCTTCGATGGACTTAGTAATGGAGGAGAAGAGAGATAAGCTTTCAATTCTTCAAATGCTCGTTGGCACTCGGCAGTCCACTCGAAAGATCTCTTCAGTGTGTGAAAGAAGGGTAAGCACTTGTCTATTGCCCTCGAGACGAATCTGTTGAGTGCTGCTATTTTGCCATTAAGGCTTTGCACTTCTTTCACATTTTTTGGTGGTGCCATTTCTATTATAGCTCGAATCTTGTCCGGATTGGCTTCGATGCCCCTTTGGGAAACCATGAATCCTAGGAATTTTCCTGCCATCACCCCGAAGGCGCACTTTCCAGGATTTAGTTTCATGTTGTAAGAGCGAAGAGTGTCGAACGTTTCCCTGAGGTCTTCCAAGTGATCTTCCTCCTTTCGGCTTTTTACCAGCATATCATCTACGTAGACTTGGACGTTTCTTCCGATTTGCGGTGCAAACATTTTATTCATGAGCCTCTGGTATGTTGCGCCCGCATTTTTTAGGCCAAATGGCATCACCTTGTAACAGAAGAGGCCTTGGCTGGTTACAAATGACGTTTTTTCTTGATCGGCTTCATGCATCTTGATTTGGTTATATCCGGAGAAAGCGTCCATAAAACTTAATAGTTGGTGTTGAGCTGTAGAGTCTACTAAAGTGTCGACCCTTGGGAGGGGATAGCTGTCTTTGGGGCATGCTTTGTTTAGATCGGTGAAGTCTACACACATCCTCCATTTCCCGCTAGCTTTCTTGACCATTACTACGTTGGCGAGCCAGTCGGGATAGTAAACTTCTCTAATAAAGTTTGCCTCTTGTAGCTTGCGGACTTCTTCAGCTATGGCCTGATCCCGTTCGGGGGCAAATACCCGCTTCTTTTGCCTGACGGGTAGAAAAGAGGGTGATACATTCAGCTTATGCACCATGACCGAAGGGTCTATCCCCGGCATGTCCTCGTGACTCCATGCGAATACGTCCCGATTCTCTCTGAGGAAGGCTGTAAGTGTCTGTCGGACCGTGGGACTTGCAAGGGTCCCGATCTTTGTTATTTGATCAGGTCTGGAGTCATCAAGAGATATTTCTTCGAGCTTCTCGACGGGTTCCGTCGTACTTCGGTATTCTTCTATGCTCATGGCCTGGAGTTGATCATCCATTTCCATCATCGCTACGTAGCATTCGCGCGCGGCCACCTGGTTCCCGCGTAGTTCACCTATTCCGTATTCGGTAGGGAACTTGATCATCAGATGATACGTCGAGGTTGCCGCCTTCCATGAATTGAGGGTAGGTCGCCCTAAGATGGCGTTATAGGCAGACGAGCAATCGACCACGAGGAACGTCACTTCCTTTGTGATCTGCTGAGGGTAATCGCCTGTTGTTACTGATAATGTGACCGCGCCGAGGGGAAACACCCTCGTTCCTCCAAATCCGACGAGCGGGGCATTTGTCGGTATCAACTGCTCTTTGCTGATCTTCATCTGCTGGAATGCCGGGTAGTACAAAATGTCCGCCGAGCTCCCATTGTCGACTAATACCCGGTGCAAGTTATAGTTTCCTACTTGTAGACTGATAACGAGCGCATCGTCGTGTGGATGGTGAAGACGTCGTGCATCTTCTTCGGAGAACCCGATGATAGGACTTTCTCTTCGTGCTACTTTTAATGCCGAGCCCGTCACCTGGAAACTTTGAACCATCCTGAGGTACGTCCTCCGAGCCTTTTTGGATAACCCGGTAAGCGTCCCCCCTATGATCATCCTTATGTCACCAATGGGTGGTCTAGGGCGGTCATTGTCTCGTCGGGGAGGCTGCTCCTGAGGTGGTGGATCAGGTCTTTCCTTGCTTACAAACTTCTGCAATTTCCCTTGTCTGATGAGGGCCTCGATCTGCTGCTTCAAATCGTAACAATCGGCTGTATCATGGCCGTGATCTCGGTGGAAGCGGCAGTATTTATCTCTAGAGCGCCTATTGGGATCCCCTTTTAGCTTCCCAGGGAAGGTCAGAGCCCCCTCATCCTTAATTTGCATCAGGACTTGGTCTATTGGGGTAGTTAACGGGGTGAAGGTTGTGAATCTTCCCCCCGGGGGTCTAGAGCGCCTCTCGTCTCTTCGGTCTCCAGTTTTTGGCTTCTTCCTTCCTTGGTCTTGTCGTGAATCTTCTTGTCTTTCCCTTTTTCTTGGCTTCTCTTCCCGGGCTTGCAGCGCGTCTTCTGCGTTCATGTATTTGGTGGCCCGGTAGAGTACTTCCGACATGGTCTTTGGGTCGTTTTTGTATAGGGAGAACAAAAACTTACCCTTTCGCAACCCATTTGTGAAGGCCGCCACAAGTATCTTGTCGTCGGCTTCGTCAATAGAAAGCGCCTCCTTGTTGAAGCGCATTATGTAGGACCTCAGTGTCTCGTCTTCTCGTTGCTTGATGCTCATTAAGCAGGCTGTAGATTTCTTGTACCTATGTCCCCCGATAAAGTGAGTAGTGAACTGGGCGCTTAACTCCTTAAAGGTGCTGATGGAGTTCGGCGTCAGTCGACTGAACCATATCCTTGCGGGGCCCTTCAGTGTTGTAGGGAAGGCCCTACACATGATTTCGTCTGCCACACCCTGAAGGTGCATCAGGGTCTTGAAGGTTTCCAAATGGTCCAGAGGGTCCTTCACCCCGTCGTAACTCTCGATATGGGGCATGCGAAACTTATGCGGCAGGGGGAAGGCATTGACGGCTACGGTGAATGGCAAATCGGTTCGGTTAACTAGATCATCAAGGTCGCTGGAGACTCGCCCTTTGAGTGCGTTCATCATGACTTCCATCTGTTCCCTCATCGCCTGCATCTCCGCAATAATATGTGGTGGAGTCACGTCCGTGAGAGATGGCATGCTTACATTCTGCCCTCCTGGTTTGCTTGGGGCGTGGCTGCCTTCGGGTTTCTCCTGGTTTTTCTTTGGAGCGCTGGTCCCTTCTTGATCCTCTTACTGGTCGTTCGGTGGTGTGTTCTTCTGGCGCAGCTGTTCTTCCAAATCGTGGTTTTGTTTGGTAAGGCGCTCTACAGCGGCGGCCAGAGTCCGAACTTGTCTCTCGAGTGCAGTCGTGGGCGGCTCCTCTTCCTGAATGTCGTTGTTGGTTGCCATTGATCGAGTGAGTACCATGCAACCCTTTTAGTCCGAGAAACAGTAGTATGGCTAAATCTGAATTGTTGCGACGTTTCCCACAGACGGCGCCAACTGATGATGCCGTGAATTTCACCAGTGAGTTGCACAATGCTTGTATGCTCGAAACGACACCTGCACAACACAAAAGGAAGAAGACCTAACAAAGAGCACCGGTGTGGTGCCGGCCAAGTACCCTCCGAAGGTTAAGTCAGAACTTCTTTTTCAACTCTAGAGTGCTAGAGAGGGGTTAATTATGCGTACCTTGATTTGTGAGGGTATTGGGGCTTTTATAGTAGTCGAAGGTTGACCTCTCCTCCTTGGAGTAGAAGTCTTTTCCTTATAGGAGTCTTTATGAGCGGAGATCACGGAATCCTTTCCTTGTAGGAAACTAACATTCAGCGTGGGATACAAGTCATTTCCTTATATACTTATGCGTGGCGACCAAGCCAAGGTTTCATTGAAGCCGTCAACTTTAGGGTCGTCAGCTTCACCTACTCCCTCGTCGAGGTCGTCAGCTTCGCCTACTACCTCGTTAGGGTCGTCAGCTTGCTTACTCCCTTATCAGGGTCATCAGCTTTGCCTTGTTATATGACCTTCAAGTGAAACTAAATTCCCCCCGTCAGCTCTGAAGTCTTCAGCATCATCCGTCTAGCCCCGTCAGCTTTGGCCCTTGACATATCACAAGCTGACGGTTCCAAGCATGATTTATTTCTACCTATCAAACGTCGTTTTTGTAGTCATTCCCAAGACGGAAAGAGACCACAAACGTGACTATCCTTGTACCCGCATGGAACTTCAGGAACTGATTTACAGCTTTTACAAATTTATCCTTTTCTTCTCTGAAGGGATCTTTCTTAAATCCGTAAAATTTACCATTTTCATCAAATGATATATCATTTTCATTGTAGAGGAACATGTTTCACCAATTAAAGTGGAGTTTAGATCTGGATGCACTGACTCTTCACCATCTATGTGATAATATGCTTGTTTTGAGTCTTTTGACAGCATCCCTCAATGTCAAATGTGAGAGAATGCAAGAAAGAATATCATCAGGCAGCTCACTGATGCGATCACTTCCAGTACTACTGAAACAATACACAATAACAATCAAACAAATTTCAGGTATTAATTAGAGCTTGCCCTAGTATAATGTTACCAAACCCGTTAAAGCCATTTTAATAAAAACTTGGAGCAGGAGCTTCTCTGTCTCTCTTTTTTAATTGATGTTCTTCTTCTTTAATTCTATTCTATGTATCAAACATCAAACTTTTACGCAATTGTTTGAGTTCCATTCAAGCAATTTATTATAATTGATGCCAAGGGCCATTCATCATATATTAAAATTTTATTATGAAAATAGGTGAGTGTTTTGTAATGATCAAACTAGTCCCACATAACAAAAATACTCGTGTGTGTGTGGTTTTATATAATGTTGCAACATCATCTGTAAGTGTATAACCAAGATCCAAGCCAAAAGGTTCCAAGTCTAAATACACTAATTGACCAATTTCAAGCAGCATTTTCCCAGGTAAAGAGCATTGCTGAAAATGCGCTTTTAGCACAAGAAATTGTCAAGAATTATCATAAGGAGAAGGGTCATGCTATGTTAGCTTTAAAAATGGACATTATGAAGGAAAATGATTCAGTGGAGTGGCTCTTCTATTAAATTTTGGCATGACTTGTGGTGTGGGGGACTTTCTTTAAAGGGGAACTTCCCAAAACTTTACAGCATTGCTACCAATAAGGATGCTTCAGTGGCAGATTTGTTCTCTTTCAAGGAATTGTTATCATTGGAATGTCAGCTTTGTTCAACTAGCGCAAGATTGGGAGTTGGAATCAATTGCATCTTTCTTGGATCTTAGATCTAATTTATTCCAGTTTGGTGAGATGTAATGAAATGGATCGGCTTTGTTGGAATCCTTCTCCAAAGCAGACTTTTGATGTCAGCTCCTATTATAGGGCTTTACTTTCCATTGCCCAAATATCTTTTCCTTGGAAAATCATATGGAAGCCAAAGTACCAACAAGGGTTAGTTTCTTCCTTTGGACTGTCGTTCTGGGACGAATCTTAACTACTGATAACTAAAGGAGGCGTCAAGTTGTGATTGATAGGTGTTGTATGTGTAAGAAAGATGAGGAGACTATTGATCATTTACTTATGTACTGCCCTATAGCTAGAGAGTTGTGGAACTTGGTGTTTTCATTATTTGGGTGCAATGGGTGATGCCGAGTGAGGTTGTGGATCTTCTAGCTAGCTAGTCACACAAATTCAACAAGCATAGTTATGCGCCAATTTGGGCCATGATCCATCATTGTCTCATGTGGGGTATTTGGAGAAAAAGGAATGCTTATACTTTTGAAGGAGATGAGAGATCAATTCATGACTTGAAGCAGCTCTTTCTCCAGACTCTTTACGAGTGGACAAATGCTTCAGGTGTTTTTACTTTTGATTCTCTTGTTGATTTGCTTGATTGTTGTAATTTTCATACACTTTAGTTTTTCATTGTTGTGTCCTTAGCACACTACCTGTGTGCTTCGGTTTTTTTGTGTTATTTTCTTTTTATTCAATGAAGTATACCTTACTTATCAAAAAAGAGTTGTTGCTTGGGTCATCAAAGAGTGTATAACAACTCCTAAATTTTCAATAGCTTTCATTTGGAGTTAGTAGGGCTATATTAAAGGAGGAAGAGAACTTAGGCAAGCTAATCCATTATCACCATACCTATTTGTGCTAGCAATAGAGGGTTTTCAAGGAAATTGATTAGTGCTTCCAGTTTGTTCAAGTTTCATTCCAAGTGTATTGAATTAAAGCTATCACATCTTTGCTTTATAGACGAATTCATTATATTTTCAAGTGTTGATGTTAAATCAGTTAGCATAATACAAGAAGTCCTTGACTACTTCAAGAAGTTATCAGGATTGAAAGAAAATCCAACCAAAAGTGAGGCTTTTATGGCTATAGTCCCTAACTAAAAAAACAAATTTTGGTTATTCTAAATTTTAAGGAGAACAAGCTTCCAGTGAGGTACCTTGGGGTACGCTTGATCTCTAAAAGGCTAACTGAAAAAGATCATTAGCCTTCGGTGGACAAGATTACAGAACGAATTCACAAACAGGCGACCAAACACCTGTCATTGTTGTTTAGCCTTCAAATCTAATGGTCCAAGATCTTCATTTTACCTATAAAGGCAGTAAAGGAAATAGAGCAGGAACTCAGCAATTTTCTAATGAAAGGTACTGGAACTGCTGCATAAGGAGCAAAGGTAGCCTAAATTGTGGTTTGCAAGCCAAAAAAAGAAGAGGTCTGGGTGTTAGGAGGCTAGAGGAATGGAATATAGTTGCTATTATGGCTTTTATTTGGAATGTATTTGCTCAAGCTGGATCTGTTTAGGTAGCATGGGTTCAGATTAATCTTCTGAAAGAAAAAAGCTTTTGGGCAGTTAAAACTCCCCAAAGCAGCACTTAGAGTTGGAGGTCAATTCTATAGCTTAGGAGCATACAAGAAATTTGGTGAGATTTATTGTGGGGACTGGTAATAAGATTTTTTTGTGGCATGACTAGTGACATCCAGATAAAATCTTATATCACAGATATGGACACAGGACTATTTATGATGCAACTAGCAATCTCAATGCTAAGGTTTCAAGTGTCTTAGTGGAAGAAAATTGGTTTTGAAACCAGACTAGATCATATGGGCTGGTGAAGTTAGAGTTGGAAGACAGGCTTAATTGGGTTCCTTCCAAATCAGGTAGGAATACTTGTGCAAGAACATGGGATTTGGTTTCCAAGTACTATTCCTAAACATGCATTGTCCTTGGCTGGTTGACAAGTCAAAACAGACTCACTACAAAAGATAGAATGCAGCATCGGGGCCTTAAAGGAGATGCAACTTGTGTCTTATGCAAAAACATATTAGAGAGTAGGGATCATTTTTCTTTCAATCAATGCTCTTTCTCCAAGAGAATTTGGTAGAATTGTATGCTCTGGTGCCTTGTCAAACATCCCAAATTTAATTAAAGAGAAAAAATCTGAAGTCAGTTGTTTGCAAACTTGCTTAACTTTGGGAAGATTTTTTTTTTTTTTCTTCGAGTTTGGGTCAAGATGTGAATATGTGATATAATATAAGTTATTGTTGTGGGTTCACTTAGCTCAAGTGATAATGTTTCTTGTCATCGAATGAGAAATAAGAGGTTTAATCCCCGCCTACAATTTTGGTGTTTTGTGTTGAAACTAAGGTGGTCGGTAACATACCATACTGGTACATGCACTGGTACCGAAATGTAAATGTTTCGTATTGATTTAAATACAAACCAATTTTGGGCGTTTCTTTTTTTTTTTTTTTTTTTAAGTTTTGTAATTTTTGAATTTTTGTAAGGGCAGCATGGTAATTTATTTGCATTAATTTATTAATATTATTTGTTTTTTTAGTACGCTAAAGTCTAAAGTCTTTTTTTTTTTTTTTTTTAATAATTATAACATACCGCTAATCTCGCAGGTAGATCCCTTTCTCCCCTAGACCTCCAAGAACTTTGTGTATGGGGAGATGCCAATTCAGCTATAAGGGCTTCAGTAAAAATCTAAAGGCTAAAACCATGAATAATTTGTTTTGAATTGAGGTAATATTTTATGATAAACTTTTATTTTTATTATAATATATATAATAGCAGTCTTGGTATTGACCAATACTGAAATATATCATTCCTCCAGTAAAACCGGTAGATCTCCTTGCTTCTTGGTTGAAACTACCTAAAAAGAAATACATAAGCTGTTCATTGGGCTGTACTGATATCTTTAGATGAAAATTTGCACTATTCATTCATCGCCAAAAAGAAGTTAAACAAAACCATATTGGTATCTTCTCTAATGAAATAAATTTCATGAAATCCCACTAAAAAGGAATATACGAAAATTAAACCCAAAAGAATAAGAATACCGGAATCCCAAAGAATACCTCCATAGAATTTGTTTTGCATGACTTGTTACAGTACTGCTTCATCATTATGATCGGCAATCCAGAATAATACATAGCTAATTATGTTATGCAATCCCACGCAAATCCTGTATTCACACTCCACACTCCACAGCTTCCATGCCGCACTGCACCGTATGTGTGTGTGTGTAATAAAAAATAAAAATAAAAATAAAAATAATTAAAAAAAAAAAAAAAAAAAAAAAAAAAAAAAAAAAAAAAGGCCAGCTAAACGGGCACCAAAGCACTCGTCAACGGTGATCAGGCCCGTTAGGGGAACTTGAACCCATGACCAAAGTCTTGTTAACCCAAGACCTTTGTCAATAAATCTTTTCCCTTTATTATTATTATTTTTTCCTTCTAACCTCTTTTTTTTTTTTTTTTTTTTTTTTTTGCTAACAAACACACGCAAAGAGAGAAAATAATAATAATAAAATATGAAATTTCAAAATAATAAAATAAGAAAAAAATGATATTATGTTAGATTTTCCCATACATTGATGACACGAACATTTTTTATAAAAGAAATACTAAGAAGGCAATTATTGTCTAGAAATTATTTTTTTATGTCAAATTCTATAAACATATTCCAAAGAAAAAAAAATTGATTGTTTTTTATTTTATTTTTATACAAGATAGAAATTCTAATTTAGTCTTGTAAGGACCGAATTTGAGTCCTAAGCTCAAAAGTTATGAGGATCTAGACTCAAAGAGCCCAATACAATGAATTTTAGAGAGTGAGTTGGAAAACTGAATTTTAATGAGTTAGACAACAAGTAAAGTGGATCTAGATGACAAGAAAATGAAGATAAACTAGTTTAATCTAA
This sequence comes from Quercus gilva, assembly GCA_023621385.1. Classification (NCBI taxonomy): domain Eukaryota; kingdom Viridiplantae; phylum Streptophyta; class Magnoliopsida; order Fagales; family Fagaceae; genus Quercus; species Quercus gilva. Next base: position 38,303,761 of record CM042480.1, read on the forward strand.
AGAGAATCATCCTCAGCACAATCCGAGGAGATCAGTTCTTATATATTTCTCTCAAGTTTGATTACAAATTCCACTTTTGATTGCTACGGTGTTTCTCTCTTAATTTCTTGATCCGCTCCCCTTAGGGTCTTCTTTCTATTTTATACTGTCCTCCCCCTTCCTCTCTACCCTCCAAATGTAGACTAGATTACTGGTGTTGATCCTTGTCCCATCAGCACTTTCTTGAAATCTTTGAGAAGTAGCTGTAAGGCTGAAAGATACTGTTTAGGTATCACTTCTTCATTAATGTGGCTAGAGAGTTAGCTGCAAAGCATTTAATGCGGTAGTAGCAGCTTTCCCTTTAGATATTTCATGGCCTCCCTATGTCTTGTTCCTTCTTGATACTTATCCTTACTAGTGGAATCGTCTAGAATGTTTCTCTTGATGTCAGACCGCACCTTCTGACCTCGGCTTTGCTCAGCTGAGGAAGCATTCCTCCTTGGACCACCTTCTTGGATGATCATAATTATACTTCACCTCTTTACTTACCAACATGGATTCATAGGAAGATGTTTACCCATCCTCAAACTACTTAATATCCTCGAATTGGGCTCTTGGCCCAATATATACATAGACATGTACTCCTAGGCCTATCACCCTTATAATAGCCCCTCAAGATTCTTCTTTCTGGCTCATCGAGAAGAAATGAGGATTTTGATGTCACTATAGTTACTCCATGCCCATCATACATCATCTCTGATTGCGCAGATGCCTTTTTAACTACCCAAGGCACACTCCAAATGCTTCGGCATACGAGACACGCCTTTATTAAATTCTTACGGCTCCATGTTCCCCACATTCTACAGTGCGATGCAAATCCAACAGCTGAGGATTTTGCTAGAACTAGGGCGGGAATTTTCCCACTTGTAACTATCGTTTGATATAAATACTACCCAAATCAATCATTCTTCTCATTTTAGCTCTCATACACTGAACCTGCAAACTTATTCAATCTACTCATACCCTTACAAATTTCAAGAGCCTATCTGAGGAGGCCTTTCTTCTTTACGTAAGTCTTTACAAACCTTTCCATTTATTTTTCCTTCTACTTTTCTTTTCTCCGTGTCTATTTTTCCTCGGCCTTCTTATTTTCTCCTTTACTATCTTAGCACCTCCAACCCTTCTCTAAAATATGGGTAGATTTGCTTACCTGGTAGACTCCGTGGAGAATATAGAGAATTTTAGAGCTCAGTGTAGGATTCTGCCAAGAGTGTCAATTAGGTATTGTAAGGAAAGGGAATGGCGTGAGAAAAGGCAAGAGGGAGAGGTGGTAATACCGATGATTGCCTTTATAGAGGGAGGGATGAGAATCCCTATGGGCACTGTCACTAAGGATTACCTTAGGGCTTACAGACTTGCTCCTACACAATGTTCCCTAAACAAGTTTAGGATTTTAGGGAGTGTAAACGCCATTTATGAGAAAATGGGCTATGGGCTTAGGGCTTACCCACCATTATGTCAACTGGGTTTACAACCTCCACCACCTAAATGGACAGGGGTATTACCTAAAATCTAGATACCTTGAGATTAGGCTCATCCAATGCCTTCCTGATTCTAACAAAGGCCTAAATAAACATTTCTTAATTGTATCAGGGGAGTGGCACGATGGCCTCCCTTGCCCGACTAGAGAAGGGACACCAAGTAGGGCTCTAAGTCTAGGTTGATTATTTCAAAGTCATCTCCTTCCCCTTTTCATTTGTTTGTATTTGTATATGAGTTTCCCTTTGACTTGCTTTGTTTTTTGCTGACGATGTTTTTTTTTTTTTTTCCTAATGGTTTTACAGATAAGAACGCTGCTGTACCCAACTTCAGCCTTGTCAATCAGCCGAGCCAAGACAAGATACTGAAGGCCGAGGTGTTCGTCCACAGTGACAGTTAGCTCAAAGTGGCATATCTAATCTTCGACTACACCCCTATCTCCAAAAGCTACCAGGCGCCGAAGTTTGTACTCAAAGCAAAAGATTCGCGCCTGCACTAGATAAGTGTTGCTGCTTCGGAGTTTCTCACCACCGGTCCTATCCCAGAAGGCATTCTCACTACTGATCCTATACCAGATTGCATACCAAAGGTAGCCTTGCCACTGCAGTATACAACTGGAGAGGCCACCTTTTCTCATCCTGCTGTCGAAGAAAAGAAGGAAGCAGAGAGAAAAGAAGAAAAAGAAAAAGAGGAAGAGGTAGTTGAAGTGTCTAACTTTAAGGATGAGTATGCCATCTTCAACCTACTTCCATCCCTAGAGCCTCAGATCAGGGATTCTAGCCAAACACTTCCTTTAGTCCAAGTAAGCAACACCCAAGTAGACACCACCGTTCCTGAAGAAATGGGGATTCAGTGCAAGCTGAGATCAACTCTCCAGGAGCTACTCGGGTCCTAACCGGGGGGGAACGTGCCAGGGAAGGCAGCCCAGACTAGGCTTCCCACCCCCCCCCCCCCACCCACCCACCCACCCACCCACCCAACCTCTTCGATCTGATCCCGCCGACCATAAAAGGAAAAGGAAATAAAAGGACAAGGAGGTGGTGGAGATAGGAAAAAACCACCCCTCTTATGAAGTCGAGCCCTAGAGAGGGCCAAAACAAGCCAGAGTGGGGCAGACTAGTGCCGATAAGATAAGTGATTCTCAAGTTGGACCTCTATCTTGGGCCCCCACTCTTATGCTGGATGGAGCTCCTCTGCATGCCAATGCCTCCATCAGGGCCTTTCAGTAAGGGAAGGCTAGCTATGTGGCTGACGCAGTGAAGTAGGCACTACTGCTCCCTAAGGACATGGCCAACCTAAGATCCATAGGAAAAAACCACCCCTCTCATGAAGTCGAGCCCTAGAGAGGGCCAAAACAAGCCAGAGTGGGGCAGACTAGGGCCGATAAGATAAGTGATTCTCAAGTTGGACCTCTATCCTGGGCCCCCACTCTTATGCTGGATGGAGCTCCTCTGCATGCCAATGCCTCCATCAGGGCCTTTCAGTAAGGAAAGGCTAACTATGTGGCTGACGCAGTGAAGTAGGCACTACTGCTCCCTAAGGACATGGCCAACCTAAGATCCATGAGGAGGCACAAGGTCTTCCTCAATCTAAAAAGGGACCTCGCAATGGTAAGTCTTTCAATTAGCCTTCTCCTTTTTTTAAAAAAAAAATGCTACGACTTTCCTCCTCTTTCTTTCCTTTGTTGCTTCTCTTCTTCTTTTTTTTTACCATGTTTCTTTCCTCAGCAAGCTGTTCAAGCCACATTCCAGGCAGAGGAGATAACAAGTTTCTGCCACTGGTAGATGAAAAAAGAAGAAGGAAGGCGCAATGCGGCCGTGGAGGCCTTCAATCTAGTCGAGAAAAGAATAAATGAGATGAAGAATAAACTGTCCGAGGTAGAGAGGGACAAAAAGAGTGCAGAGGCCGCCTTGGACAGCACTGAGAGGTAGGTTAAAAGTCAGTAGGTGCTCCTTCATAAGGCCGAGGATCAGCTGGCCACCTCCAAAAGACAAATCACCGCCCTAAAGAAGAAATTGGAGGAGGCCGAGAAGGCAAGGGACCAAGTCGAGCAAGAAGGCTATGATATAGGAGTGGCAGAGACCAAGGAGGCCCTCAGGGCTAAGGTCTCAGGGGTATGTAGAAACTACTACCTCCAGGTGTGGAATGAGGCCCTTAACTAGGCTAGGGTTGAGGCCTCTTCTGCACTTAGGAGAGCAGAGAGTGTATACTACCCTCCTACTATCCGTGCATCAGGCTTAGCTAGTTCCAAGGTTGACACCTCCTCCAAGGTGGCAGAACTTGGGAAGGACAGCCCGATCAAGGTCCCTCTTTCCTCTAGCGGCCTATCTGAGGAGGTTCAATAGTAGAAGGTTACTGAAAATGAAGCTGATGCTAACAAGGGAGTGGCCCCTGACGCCACCAAGCCCCCAGCTATTCCTCAAGATCCACCTAAAGAGAAACAGGTGCCCTCTACAATGGAGGTAGTTCTTGCAACTCTCTCATTGCCTGCCAAGGGTGATCCCAAAAGCAAAGACTCAAGATCTTCAGAGGCCCTAATCTACCAAGGGTCCACCAAAAGAGAAAATTGTAATAAAAAAGGTAGTTTAGAGTAGTGGTTTTAAGTTAGTTAGTTTTTTTTTTTTTTTTTTTTTTTTTTTTTGTTGTTCTTATTTCCAGAACTTGCAATTCAGTTTGATCTTTTGTAAGAAATTTTCCTTTTTCTAAGGCTAAGATCAATGATAATTATGAGTTTTTCTTTCATATTTGTGATATTGATATTGATCCTAACATAGTTTTTGTTTTATTTAACACCTAACTGACATGGAAATAACATATAGCTCCATTTAGTTATCTGTATAAGTGGCAGCACAATTACTGCACCCCATATGATTGGCAACAGAACAAGTTAAACCTACTAAATCCATGATCTTAACAAAGTGTAATCTTAACTTAAAAAACGTATATAATGGTAGAGCATTCTTCCATATCAGACTCCCCCTAGTTCTCCACTGATCAGTAGGTCTAAGGAACTGGGGATGATAATCAATTCTTAAAAAGATCAAAAATATTCTTTCAAATGCTTTAAGTAATGCTCATGAGTGTCCATTTGATCAAGTTACTACAACAAAGGTCTTTGCATTCAGCATGGCTGTTTTTGTTTGATATTTAAATAAATAATAGAAAGTAGTAACTTACTCAAGACAAGTGGTCCGAGGAACTAGATATAACTCAGGTTTTGTTTGATACTTAGGAAAACTATCATGAAGTATTAATTCACCCAAAGTAGGTGGTCTGAGGAACCAAACATAACTATGGTTTTGTTTAATACTTAGAAAAAACTGTTAAAAGATATCAATTTACCCAAGATGTGCAATTCAAGGAGTTAGGCATGACCAATGTTCTGTTTGATACTTAGATAGAGGTCAGGAAGTATTAATTTACCCAAAGTATGTGGTTCGGGAAGCCAGGCATAGCTAAGATTCTATTTAATATTTAGGTAGATAACTTAAAATATTAATTTACCCAAGGTATGCAATCTAAGGAGCCAGGTATGATCAAGGTTCTGTTTGATACTTAGGAAAATAATAGGAAGTATTAATTTACCCAAAGCATGTGATCCGAGGAGCCAGACATAGCTAAGATTTTGTCTAATACTTAGATAGATAACTTAAAATATCAATTTACCCAAGGTATGTGGTCCGAGGAGCCAGGCATGACTAAGGTTCTATTTGATACTTAGAAAATTATTATGAAGTATTAATTTACCCAAAGAATGTGGTCCGAGGAGTCATGCATAGCTAAGATTCTGTTTAACACTTAGAAAAATGATTAAAAGATATCAATTTACCCAAGGTATGTGGTCCAAGAAGCCAGATATGTCTAAGGTTCTATTTGATACTTAGAAAACTGTTATGAAGTATTAATTTACCCAAATCATGTAGTTCGAGGAGTCAAACATAGTTAAGGTTCTGTTTAACACTTAAATAGATGTCAGGAAATGTTAATTTACCCAAATCATGTGGTCCAAGGAGTGAAGTATAGCTAAGGTTCTATTTATCACTTAGATAGATAACCCAAAAATATCAATTTACCCAAGGTATATGGTCTGAAGAGCCAAACATGACCAAGGTTCTATTTGATATTCAAACAAATAGTAGAACGCATGATGCATAATGTAATAAACCAAAACATGGCAATGAAAACTTTCATTAATAATAATACCTTCTCAAGTTGTTTACATTTTAGGGGCGTGGTACAACATTTTCATCTAGATCTTCAAGATAATACGCACCTATTCCAGCCACCGAGGTGATGCAATATGGCCCTTCCTAGTTGGGCCCTAACTTCCCCCATGCTGGGCTCTTTGTAGTACCTAATACATTTCTTAGTACCAGGTCTCTAGGCGCCAATGGCCTTAACTTTAGGTTGGCATCATATTCTTGCTTAAGCTTATGCTGATAATACGCTAGTTGGACCATGGCATTTTCTTTTTGCTCTTCAATTATGTCTAGGCACTTTCCTAATAGCTCATCATTGTTGCTCAGAGTGAAAGAACTCCTTCTTAGTGTTAGGAATCCAGTCTCTAGAGGAATAACAGCCTCAGCTCCATAAGTCATTGAAAATGATGTCTCTTCTATTGATCTTCGAGGTGTGGTCCGATATGTCCAAATGACGTGTGACAGCTCTTCCACTCATTTTCCCTTCGCATCATCCAACTTCTTTTTGAGTCCACCCACTATGACTTTATTAACAGCCTCGGCATGCCCATTCCCTTGAGAATAAGCCAAAGTGGAATACTTATTCGTAATTCCCAGGTCACAACAGTACCTCCTAAAGGCTTTGCTATCAAACTGAAGATCATTATCAAAGATAAGGGTGTGAGGGATCCCAAACCAAGTGGCAATATTTTCCAAACAAATCTCTTAGCATCCACGTCCCTGATATTTGCCAATGGTTCAGCTTCAATCCACTTGGTAAAGTAATCTGTGTCAACCAGCAACCATCTCTTATTCCCTACTACCTTAGGGAAAGGTCCAACAATATCCAAGCCCTATTGAGCAAAGGGCCAAGAGCTGGATAGAGGATTAAGGACTTCCCCTAGTTGATGAATGTTTGGGGAAAATTTTTGGCACTGGTCACACTTCTTCACATATTCTTGTGCTTCCTTCTGCATGTTTGGCCACCAATATCCCTATGTAAGGGCTCCGTGAGACAAGGATCTACTTCTTGTGTGGCTTCCACAAATCCCTTCATGTAACTCCTTTAGAAGTAGCTCTGATGCCTAAGGGTGTATGCATAGCAAGTACGGCCTAGAAAAAGAGCACTTATACAACTTTTAGTCCTTGGACAGCCAAAACCGAGGAGCCTTTCTTTGCACCTTGTCAGCCTCTGACTTCTCTTCGGGTAAGATATCCTCCTTAAGGAACAGTACTATGGAGTCCATCCAGCTAGGTCCCACCCTAATTTGATGAATATGGACCACCTCATTTTTCATCTTAGTAGGCTTACATAAATCTTCAATAAGGATAACCCAAAGCAAGCTCTGTGCCGAGGAGGTTATAAGCGTGGCTAAAGAATCAGCATAGGTGTTTCCACTTCTAGGAATGTGCTGTAAGTTGAAAGACTCAAACCCTTATTGTAAATGCCTAACCTGACACAAGTATTCTTGCATTCTCACATCCCTGGCCTCCAACTCTCCTTGAACTTGGCCCACAACCAGCTTTGAATCTGAGAATATCTCCACTATTTTTCCATCCATTTTCTGAACCATGGTCATTCCTACCAACAAAGTTTCATACTCAACTTCATTGTTTGTGGCTGAGAAGCCCAATCTCAAGGATTTCTCAATCATGATCCTCTCGAGATATATCAGAACTAGCCCCATTCTAGATCCTTTGTGATTCACTGTACCATCAATGTATACCCTCCAAGACAAAGGTTCTTGAAAGGTACTACCCCAATTGATTTCCATCCATGTCCTACTTCTCCATTCTCTCTTCTAATAGGGATTCAGCAAACTCGGCCACTAAATCAACAAGAACTTGACCCTTAATGGAGGTGCAAGGCATGTACTTGATATCAAAAGCCCCTAAGATCGTACCCCACTTGGCAATCCTTCCTATATAATTAGCACTTTGGAGTAGAGATCTGAGCGAAAGTTGGGTTAGAACAACAACTGTGTGTGATTGGAAGTAGTGGGGGAGCTTACACATAACATGCACCACTGCCACCAAATGGCTTTCTCCAGTGGCAGGTAACGGACCTTGACCTCATGTAGTAACTTGCTCACATAGTAAACTGGCATCTGCACACCACTATCAACCCATACCAGCACCAAGCTCACCGCATGGGAGGCCACTGCAATATAAGCAAACAAAACCTCATCCACCTCAGGTCTAGACATAATGGGTGGCCAAGAAAGGTATTCCTTCAACTGCTGGAATGCCAGAACGCACTCCTCAGTCCATTCAAATCCCTTCCACTTATTTAACAACTGAAAGAAAGGCCTACACCTGTCTGCTGACCAAGAGATGAATCGATTTAAGGCCTCAGTCATTTTTGTCAACTTTTGGACCTCTTTGGGGTTCCGAGGTGGTTGTAAATTGTTAATTGCTCTAATTTGGTCATGATTGAATTCAATTCCATGGTGAGTAACCATGTACCCTGAGAACTTCCCTGATCCAACACTAAAAGAGCACTTAGAAGTATTAAGTCGCAGCTTGTATCTCTTTAAGATCTCAAAGATATTCCCAAGGTAGTTAACATGCTCAGATTCTAACTTACTCTTGACCACCATGTCATCTATATAAATCTCAATGTTTTTTCCTAGCTATGGCTCAAATATCCTAGTCATCATCCTCTGATAAGTAGACCTCGCATTCTTTAGATCAAAAGGCATCACATTGTAGTGGTAATTCCCAGTAGGAATGACAAAATTTGTCTTCTCCTTATCATCCAAAGCTAAAGGTATCTAATGGTACCCTTGAAAGGCATCCAAAAAGCTTATCTAAGGATGGCTTACAGTTGCGTCAACTAGCTGAACAATCAGAGGCATGGGAAAGGAGTCCTTTAGACAGGTTTTGTTCAAGTCTGTGAAGTATATACATACTCACCACTTCCCATTCTTCTTCTTCACTACCACTGTATTAGCCAACCATTTAGGATAGAACACTTCCTTAATAGTCCCAGTCTGCTTAAATTTGTTCACCTCCTCATTGACAGCATCAGAATGCTCTTTAGATGAGCGCCGAGGTAGTTGATTCCTAAGGAGGACAGTTGGGTTAACATTCAAATGATGGCAAATGAAGTTTAGATCCACCCCAAGGGCCTCATAAGCATTCCATGTGAACACATTAATATTCCTCCTTAAAAATGCTAACAGCTCTTCCTACTCCCGAGGAGGCAGCTGAGCTCCGATCTGAAAAAACTTCTCTGGATCACCATCTATAACAATTTCCTCCAACCTCTCACACTTTTCCTCTTCCGACACCACATCCGTAGATAGGACCGGAATCCTTGATTGCTATAAGCCCCCCTCAGTAAAGGCCGAGGACTCAGCTTTAAGCTGGTCCATAATTGCAGCCACCAGGCATTGCCTGGACATGGATTAACTCCCAACAAGCTCTTCAATTTGGTCCCTAAACAAATATTTTACCTTCAAATGTAGGGTGGAAGAAACAGCCCACAGGGCATGGAGCCAGGATCTTGCCATAATGGTCGTATAGGGAGAATAAGCTTCCACCACAATGAAGTCTACCTCCATCACTTCAGACCCTGCTTGTATTGGCAATTTGATCTAGCCCCTCGGAATGACTACTTTCCCATCAAAGCTTACCAAAGGTGAATCATAGGCAGTCAAATCTTCAAGCTTTAATCCCAGCCCCTTATATAGATCAAGGTACATGATTTCTGCACCACTGCCCTAGTCTACTAACACCCTCTTTACATCATACCCCCTATCCTGAGGGTGACCACTAAAGCATCATTGTGTAGCTGTATGGTTTCAATTTTGTCCTAATTTGAAAAACTCAACGTCGGTCAAATCTCAACCCTAGCCCTCTTCGGCTCAAAATTAGAGTCTTCAACGGGTAGCTAAGCTATAGACATCACCCTGGAAGGATGAAAACTAGTTCTCCCCAAAGGGGCTCTGTTGATGATCACTTGAAAAGTAGGCAGCAGGTTATATCTTTACTTAAGCAAAACTTGTTGCTGGCTTAAGAGAGGATGAAAGTTCAGGCAAATAAGCATAGGGCGGAGAGGAGTTTTGGAGAGGGTGATTGGGTGTATTTGAGATTGCAGCCTTACAGGCAGTGATCCTTGAAGCCTAATGCTCTTGGTAAGCTCTCTCCAAAGTTCTATGGCCTTTGTCAAGTGCTGCAAAGGGTTGGAGAAGTAGCTTACAAATTGGTTTTACCATTTGGTTCCTTGATTCATCCTGTTTTTCATGTCTCCTGTCTCAAGGCTAAGCTGGGGCAACAGGTTACTCCTATTTCTCAATTGCCTTCTGTCTCATATGAAGGTATTCCTATGCTTGAACCTGAGTCAATCTTGAAAAACAGGTCAATCAAGCTTAGAAGCAGGACCATCACTCAAGTCTTAGTCCAATGGTAGGGTTGTACTCTTGAAGATGCTACCTGGGAAGATTTAAGTCAACTCTAATAGAAATTTCATCACCTTGTGGGCAAGGTGCTTTGAGGAGGGAAGTATTGATACAAGGCTAAATATGGAGGCACGTGCTAAGGCAGTTAGTAGCTGAAGGGTTATGTGTTATACAGCTGTGTGGGCCTAGAGGTGTGCACTGGGGGTGCGTGGGTTGCTGCAATGTGGTGCGTGGTCTGCTGCTGTGAGGCGCGTGGGCTACTGATGTGAGGGCTGTAGGGGTAGTTAATCAGTTAGGCAGTTAAGAGCAGAGGGTTAAGGGTAGTTAGTTAGTTACTCATTTACTATGTAAGCATTGATTAGTAGGTTGTAATAATGGATTAGAGAATTATTTAGTTACATTGGATTCAGTACATAAGGAAGTTGGATTGTATTGATTAGGCATAAGGAATAACACATAGTTCCATTGTTTCTTTAATGCTCTGTTTTCTCTCTTTCTCTTTATCCCTCTACTCTTTATCATTCTTGGAGGTTAGCTGTCCTTGAATTCAGTTAATTCTTGTCAGGATCTTATCATTGACCAGTTGCTCCAGATAACTTCTCAAGGTCCTACAGTCCTCTATGGTGTGCCCCCAGTCCTAGTGGAATTAGCAATGAAGACTTTCGTTGCATCTCATGGGGTCTCCTCCCATCTTGTTTGGCCACTTGAAGTATGACTCATTCTTGATCTTCTCTAAGACTTGATGTACTGTCTCTCGAAACACTGTGTTGACTGCCTGAGGAGCCGTAGACCCAGATTGCTCAACAAAATCCCTTCGAGGTTTGTTATTGCTATAGCGGTCTGACCTGAAATCCCTCCTCTCCTGAGGGATAACCTTAGCCTTTCCCTTACCTTGTTGTCAGTCTTCCTCGACCTGCTTATACTTATCAATTCGGTCCATGAGTTTACATACACTGCCAGCAGATTTCCCAGTCAAGGACTTCCTCAAACCATGCTCGTCAGGTAGGCCGACCTTGAAAGTTCTTATGGCCACATCATTAAAATTACCATCTATCTCATTGAGCATCTCCTAATATCTATCAGAGCACTTTTCAGGGTTTCTCCTTCTTTCATAAACATAGACAACAAGGAATCTAAGGGCTGAGGAACCCTACTTCACGTAATAAAGCAAGATCCAAATACCTGAGTGAGTTCTTTGAAGGAATCAATTGAACCTGCCCCCAGGTCATCAAACCACCTTATTACCACAGGCCCCAAACTAGATGGGAATACTTTGCATATCAGAGCCTCGTTCTTGGAATGCACTGTCATCCTCTGGTTGAAGTGGCTTACATGTTCCACAGGGTCTGTACGACCATTGTACAGGGTAAATGTTGGCTGAGTGAAGCGCCGAGGAAGTTTTCCTCCTTCAATCCTACATGTGAAAGGTGATCTGGAAATTTGGTTCAACGCCCTACTCATAGCGTCGTTTCCCAGGCCTTTGCAAGACACATCTTTTCCTCTGCACCTACAGTGGTAGTCCTCATCACACGAGAAAGATTCATTGGAAGGAGTCCTCAACCTAGGCCTGTAACTACCATCTCCCTCCCCATCAAAAGAGGAAGCAGAAATTGAGGGAGTTCTCCTCTGTCATTCGTGGCATAACTTCCTCCGCAAGTGATCAATCTCTTGCTACATGTTTCTAGCATTCTTTTCATGAGAGATGTGGCTCCCACCCCGAGACTGGCTCCTACTAGCATGGATAGTGTGCACACTCCCCTCTAGATCCCTTCTTTGTTCAAGTTTACGGAAGTGATCTTGACGCTAAGACCCTATAGATTCTGCCTGGTTCGAACCTGAACCTACCATAGTTGAACGTTAGACTCACTACAACACCAGAATTCAACACAAACGGCGCCAATTGTAAGGACCGGATTTGAGTCTTAAGCCTAAAAGTTATGAGGATCTAGGCCCAAAGAGCCCAATATAATGAATTTGTAGAGAGTAGGTTGGAAAACTAGACTTTAATGAGTTAGATAACAAGTAAAGTGAATCCAAATGACAAGAAAATGAAGATAAACTGGTTTAATCTAAAGAGAATCGTCCTTGGCACAATCCAAGGAGATCAATTCTTATATATTTCTCTCAAGTTTGATCACAAATTCCACTTTTGATTGCTACAATATTTCTCTCTTAATTTCTTGATCCCCTCCCCTTAGGGTCTTCTTTCTATTTTATACTGTCCTCCCATTTCATCTCTACCCTCCACGTGTAGACTAGATTATTAGTGTTGATTCTTGTCCCATCAGCACCTTCTTGAAGTCTTTGGGGAGTAGTTGTAAGGCTGAAAGATATTGTTCAGGTATCACTTCTTCATTAATGCAGCCAAAAAGTTAGCTACAGAGTATTTAATGCGGTGGTAGCAGTTTTCCCTTTAGATATTTCATGGCCTCTCTTTGTCCTGTTCCTTCTTGATACTTATCCTCACCAGTGAAATTGTCTAGAACTTTGCTCTTGATGTCGGACCGCACCTTCTAACCTCGGCTTTGCTCAGCCAAGGAAGCATTCCTCCTCGAACCACTTTCTTGGATGATCATGATTAGACTTCACCTCTTTACTTACCAACACAAATTCTTAGGAAGATATTTACCCGTCCTCGAACTACTTAATGTCCTCGGATTGGGCCCTTGGCCCAATATATACAAAGACATGTACTCCTAGGCCTATCACTCCTACAAGTCTAATCTAAGTGTATATATATGTAAAGCTCACTCTTGGAAACTTAAACCCCGACCCTTACCCCTCACACCCCACAAGCACTTATACTTATGGAGTGACCATCACACCAACCATCAGACCAAGAGTGTGTAGAAGTTTTGATAGTTAAAACTTAAGAGTCTTGTAATACAAGTGCCACCTCATAATGTTTTCACTTCCCAACAAGACATTAATTAATTGAGTAGTGCTGAAAATATTACAAATTTTACTAATTGAGCTTACAAATTGACATGTCAAAGTTGTCATCAATCACAAAGAGACAATTCAAATATTCATTTATAAGATGATTAAAACATACTAATCATATTCATTGTCACATTAGTTTATAAGTTTTACTATATATGTAGTAAAACTTGTAATATCTTTAGCATTCTCCTAATTATTTATCCATGTAAACATTTTTTAGTACTCCAAGTAAAATAATAATATTAAAAAAAAAAACCATAGACTTCACAACCTATAAGGTAACTTGTCTCCATAATAATGTAATTATTATTCTTCTGCTTTTATAGACTTATAAGGGTTAAATTTAGACTAATTGTCTAAATCCCCAAAATTTAAAAAAAAAAAAAAAAAAAAAAAAGTGATTGAGATTTACAACAAACATTCTATGAGAAAGTCTAAAGATACAAAATTTTGACACCTCCAGAGGTTTTTGATTTTTTTTTTTTTTTTTTTTTTTTGTATCAAAAATGGTTAGAAGGGCGATTAGTATGACTTCTTTACCTGGGCGTAACCGTAGTAGCACCCTAATCACTCCTGAGCAGGACCCCATACTCCTGGGCAATTAAGTTAGGTCGATTGTTTAGGATGGAAGTGGAATATAATGAGTACCAACACATAACTAGTTATTGAGAGTGATGTTAGTGGTGGACCCAAATGAGAATTAGCACAAGCTTGTCATCTCAACTGGTGTAAAAAAATTTGTCAAATATTTTGTGTATCTAATGTAAATGAAAAAGCTAAAAGTACCTTAATTGTAGTAATAACTAATAAAATCTCTATCGGAATACTTAATTATAAAAAACTATTTAACTTTTCCAAATATTTGGAAATTTCAAGACCCATCAAAATCACTATATTTCTTTTTTAGAATCACTAAATTCATTACCTTCATAAAATGAAAAGTTCTTTTAATTACATTTAAATTCTAATATTAAAACCCATATTACTCTTCTTTTTTTCTTTTCTTTTTTTTTTTGAGAAACGAAACCCATAATACTCTATCATATATTTTGTTTTCAACTATTCCTTATATAAGAAAGCATTACAATGCAAAAGTGGCAAAAGGTTGCACTCTCTATAAACATATAAGAGATAATGTTTTATATTAGAAGAACTAAAATCACCCATTCGCCTTTTCTGATAAAGAAATACTATATCTACAACATTTTCATAACAAATCTTAAGCGGCAGGTTATTACGAGTTGTTATTGATGAGGCAAAAAAGTAATTTTAGTGATAAGTTTAAATTATAACCAATAACAACTAACCATCTATAAATTGTTGTGAAAATGTTGTAGACATCGCACTTCTCTTTCCGATAATGTCACTAATTGCAAAAATGGAACTAGAAGATTACATTAATATTACAACATTAAAGTTTCTAAAAATATACATATTACAACATTAAAAGAAGGTAAAAATTTGAAAGTTTGTCATTATATATAATGAGCTAAACGCAAAACAGGAAATCGTTTGGTAGCACGATTTTAGCCGAATTGTGTTTACAAATCACACCATATCAGCAATTTTAGAAAAAGCAAATTTTCAGAGCTTTTTCAATTCACGCACTTTTTTTCATCCAAAAAATTCATTTCCCCCTACCCCCCCCCCCCCCTAAATATTAGTATATATTATAGCAATATGTTCTCTCTTAACAATCTTTCTTCCCCAATTTCCCACGTATCACCTCTAACTTTGGTCATCTGCTTTTCTGCTTCAATTTTTGTCGTTCTTTATTGTTGGGTTGGCCTCCAAATCTCAAGTAAAATTAGTATGAGTTTGGATGTTGCTGAAATGAAATGAATTGCATGTCTATGTTTTGAAGTGTGAGTCCTGTGCACTGTTCACGGGACCCGCAAGTACTTTTTTTAGTAAAAACAGCTTTAAAATTAGGCCCCACAGCACTATTTACACATTTAAAAATTATTTTGCTATAGTGTTTTCAGTTTTCAGCAATAAGCGGTATCCAAACAGACTCTTATTCTTCATTCTTTTCCTTGAATCTTGCCTATAGATTTGGGCTTCTACATGTTGGTTTAACAATCTATTTCAACAAAAACTTTGACTTACAAGACTGTCACATGTTTTTAGTGGCTGTTTTCCTTCACCTTATTTGACAAGTTTTTATTTTTTATATACAACTTTTTAAAACCTCAATTTTTCAAAATTTTTTAAAGTATAAATAAATTCTAATACACTTTCAAATAATAATAATAATAATAATAATAATAATAAGAACAACAACAATGAGCTAACCATGCACTTAGTTAGTTTAATGAATTGTGCCCACTTCATTTTCAATATTCGGGAAATTACACTTTACCACTCTAAATTATACCTCATGTTACACTTTGCACCCCAAACTTTTTGAATGCATGTTTTGCATCATAAACTATGACTCTTGTTACACTTTGTACCCTGCCGTTAAGTTTGCTGTTAACTTGAACGAAAATTCAAAATTTAGGGTGCAAAGTATAATAAGGAGTATAGTTTAGGGTAGTAACATTTTATTTATCTTTTGTTTTTAAAGCATTGAGAAGAGGGGTAATTAGGTCTTTTCACGTGGTGTCATATTTTTCCATCCAAGTTAACGACAAACTTAACATCGAAGTGCAAAGTGTAACAATGGTCATAGTTTAGAGCGTAAAAAGTGCATTCAAAAAATTTAGGATGCAAAGTTTAACATGAGGTATAGTTTAGAGTGATAAAATATAATTTTTCTTTCATTATTTAATATCAATTATATAATAAACTAAATTATTGAAAAATTAAAAAAAAATTAAAATAAAACAACTTTGAAGGCTTGAACAGATGACCGATCTAAACGAACAAAAATCCACAAAATCATAACTTTGATAAACTAACAAGTTTATTTTCTTTGAAAAAAACAATAAAACAACTTTATATTTACTCAAAATTAAAAAAAAAAAAATATATATATATATATATATTTATTATTTTGCCTATAAAGGGGGATGTCCCTTTTAGATGAAGGCATCACTCAATTTTCCTAGTTTCAAATTCCATATAGTTTTCAGACTACTTCCTAAGCTTGTAACCTTTTTCCATTCCAGTTCAAAACTTTGTATCTAATATTATCTCTTGTAAGTGTTTAAATCTGTCATTAAAATCTTATTAAAATACCTATTGTTATTATTTTAAGCTCTCCTATTTTCATCTTTTGAAATTGATATGATTGCTTTATTTGATAAATTTAAATCTGCAAAGAACAAAGATAAGAGAAAATCTTATCATGCTACTTTTGATCAAAATGAAAAAGATCATGTTAAAAGAAAGTGGAAATAGAAAATGCATGAGTTGCAAAAACATATTCTATTTTTCGATTTTGTTAAAAACCATTATATTTCAAAAAAAAAAATCATAAAAAAGTTTGAATATGGTAAAAAAATCAAATTTTGTTAAGGAAGATAAGACTGTTGTTAGGTCTGGTCATCCGCCTCTTGACATGGTTCTTTTAACTATAAAGGAACTGAGGTAAAGGCCTCACACCACCCAATAACTTGTTAATGAATTTATATTTTGAAAATTTCACCGTTAGATTACATGTTCTATTTGTTCTAAATATGCATGCCAATTTTCATACAAATCAAATGTTTTTTACTATTCAATCTATAAATTCATCTTTTATATATTATTTTAAACTACAAAAACTTGAATTTATATCATTGATAGATAACACGATTACTAACCCTTAATTATCTCAAAATTTTACAAATATAAAGAACATATATAAATAATATAATTCAATAATTAATTTGTCAAAATTTACGTATAATTAAAAAATATTGGTCAGCGTAGCATTGCTTTCGAGGTACGCCCTTTATGTTCCTCGCTCTCTCTCTCTCTCTCACTCAATTTCAATCTCTACGGATAAAATTCACGCACAAAGATGCACTGTTCTCCTTCTTTTACTCTTTCTAACCCCCTCTAAGAGTCTAAAGCCGTCGAAGATGAAGACTTGAGCTTTCTTGTAGAACCGGCGAACGATACCTTTTCCGCTCTCCGTTCAGATCCGGACCATTTCCAAACTCAAATAACAAAACCCATCTTCACTTTTCACTCGGTAAATCCGTAATCATATAAGAAACTCATCACCGACCTCATCGCCCACAACCTGTTCGATTAAATGCTTCTTTGACAACTTGTTACGAAATATACTTCTTCTATTGATTTTTGAGGTTTGGGGTTGTTGATATGGCTTTTAGGAAGAGACCATGGCAGAATGTTACGGGGGACTTGATTGGATGCGTTATGCACTCAAGGTTTTACAGCTCTAAGGTGGACTTTAACAAGCTGAGGCCAATGATTCTGAAAAGAATCGAAAGCCGAGCCAAGGACTACCCGGTTCGCGGCATGGTTCCCGTGGCCCAGGAGGTACTTAGGGCCCGAGCAGCCCTCTACCAAGGCGTCTCTACTCTCCTCAATGTCTTTCCTGTTATGACCTGCAAGTAAGTCCAGCTTGAGTGTTCTTTATATATATATATATATATATATTTATATATATGTTTTGAACAATAATTTGAATCGTATTTGTTTGTGCTTCAACATTTTAACATGGAAACAACCTAAATTTGTTTGTGCATCTTTATTGTGAAATTTTTATGCCCGTCAGGCTGTCACTATAAATTAGCGGACATTACCCAACAGTTTTTAGGCAAGCATTGGTAAACAAGCTGTCTCTAATTTTCACTTGAAGACTAACTTTCGTTTTAATTGTTACATAATATCCGCACCCCATGGGACATGAACCCTTGACCTCAGCCACTAACTCACTCTTATGAGGGGTGGAGGTGACATTTAGCCCAAAGGTCTTTGCCATATGTTCACTTAAACTCTTGAAGACTATTTTTATTCTACAATAATTGATCTAACTTGGCTGTGATACCCCTAACTTCACTTTAGTACATGCTCTATTTCTTCAAAGAGAACGTTCATCCTAACTTCATGCATAAAGTACCATTGCAGGTTTTGTCCAGAAGTGTATATTGGTGAGAAAGGTCATTTAATTCAGACTTGCTGTGGTTACAAGCGCCATGCTAAGAATCGAGTTCATGAATGGATTAGTGGTGGTTTGAATGATATAATTGTTCCAGTAGAAACTTTTCATCTGCAGAACATGTTCCAAGATGTTATTAAGCACCAACAAAGGTTTGATTTTGACCGTGTTCCTGCAGTTGTCGAACTGTGCTGGCAGGCAGGAGCCAATCCATATGATGAAGATATGTGCTCAAGCAATTGGAACTTGGAAAATGTTTCCGCTGCTATTGAAGGAGCTGAGTCTTTGTCGCCTCATGAACTGAAGTTAATTGCCAATAGAACTCTGAGAGCATGGGAGACCCTCAGAACTGGTGTACAGAAATTGTTGTTGGTTTATTCAGCAAAAGTCTGTAAATACTGTTCAGAAGTTCATGTTGGGCCATCTGGACACAAGGCTAGGCTCTGTGGAGTATTTAAGTATGAGAGTTGGCGAGGAGCCCACTTCTGGGAAAAGGCAGAAGTAGATGATTTGGTGCCTCCTAAGCTTGTATGGAAGCAGCGGCCTCAGGATCCTCTTGTGCTTGTGGATGCACATAGGGATTTTTATGGACATGCACCAGCAGTTGTGGATTTGTGCACACAGGCTGGCATTATTGCACTAACTAAGTATCATTGTATGATGAAAGTGCAAGGTTTCTCAGGACCTGCTCAACTCAAAGTTTGAAGCTGGCTGTGAATTGAATTCTGTGGGTTTGGCTTCAAGGAACTTGGTCTAGTACAGTTCAGGGTGCAGAGCTCAGCCCAGAGTCTGATTCACTTGCCTTAAGGAGTTTCTGGTATGTCTCACACATGGTTTTGTCATTTTTGGTACCAGCAGAAAATTTTGTTAGCATACCCAGTATCTTAACGAAAGGTATAATCATATTTTTACATCTAGTCATAGGTTTAATGTTAAGTTTGTACATTGCAATTGATAATATTTTTTTCCCTTGTATAAAATAATAAAATTTTACCACTCTTTCTTCTAGGGAAATGCTTGTCCCCATAGGATCCAAGCTGGGAATCTTGTGCTCTTATCTTACCTGGTAGTTATTTGATTCCAAAATGGGAAAGGTATACAAAACCCCCCATGTAGTTTCTCTGTAAAACATAAAATCCATGAAGTTTTTAGTGTAAATGGGTCCGGCTCCCCTCCCATTTAGAATCCTCATGTTGTCTTTTGTTTTTGTCTAGATGAGTGACACATGGCAAATGACACATCCAAAGGTTAAAAAAAACACCCATGTCAACTATGGGTTTTCTCTCAATTTATTGGGTTTTTCTTTCTTTCTTTCTTCCAGTCTCTCTCTTTGCTTGTCTCTCTCTCCAACATTGTCTCGGCGGCCTAAGAATCAAAGGCGCCAAGATCATAACTTTCTGGCAAAAAGGGGTAAAAGCAGGACAATAGATGAGGAAATCAAAGAAGAATAAAATCTTTCTGCCTAAAGCCAAGGACGCTTTATTGTGCAAGGTGGGTGTTCAAGTTATTGTCCTCTGTTTGTAAAACCATTTTCATTTTTCTTGTAAAACCATCATTTGTTCTATCTCCATTCTTAATTTTAATATTTTTTTTCTATTGTTTTGAGCAGTTGTTTGGCCACATAATTTACGGTATATTTCTTCTTGATTTGGGCTTATTGAAGACCTAACATTTTATCACCGAATGGCCAAATCTATTCAATGTCAAAAACTTCAGTTGATCTTTATCCCTCCATTCTTTTCTTTTCTTGAGTTCAGTTGTAAATTGTGATTTGAAAATAAAGCAAACTTGGGTTTTCTCTTAGCATTCAAAATTCACTTTTACCCAACTTCTTATCTTGATGCCTCTAATGTTCAGGTGGTGATGATAATGTTGGAGAGATAGATAGAAAAAGGCAAGGAGACAGAAAGAAAGACCCAAAAATTGAGAGAAAATCATAGTTGACGTTGGTTTTTTTTTTTAACCTTTGGATGTGTCATTTGTCAAGTGTTACTCATCTAGAAAAAAATAAGAGAAAACATAAGGATTCTAAATGGGAGGGGAGCTGACCCAGTGTAAACCACCCCCCCCAAAAAAAAAAAAAAAATGAAGAAGAGCGGTATTGCTTTATTTGTAAACTGTTAAACATCTATTAAATAAAAAAGGATAAAAAATGAGCTGCTCATGTGATGATACTTCATCTTTAGAGCTGCAATTTCACATAAAAGAGTATCATGTGGGGGGTTTTGTGTAACACTAAAAAAATCAAGTCGGGTTACATATGTTTTACCATTGTGGGGTTTAGTGTTGGACTCAAAAAAACAGGTTGAGTGTACAGTTAAAACTTTAACTCTTTAAGTAGTTTTCTGTGCTAAGGGGAAGTTGTGAGGGGTTTTGTGTTTATTTTCCCTCCAAAATTTTCAATTTAAATTCTCAAATGAAATCGGTTTCTACATTGGTGGATGTAACTAGGCAGGAGCTCTGCAACTTAAGTTGTATTTCATGATTTCATGATGTTTTCAATTGAGATGTCTAAGTTCAAATCCCACTCTCCCAACTATTGAATTATCACAAAAGAAAAAAAAAAAATTTGGTGGAGACTCCAACATCAACATGACCAGTAAATGGGAGCTAATTAACTTATTAGAAACCGCAACATGGAAAGAACACTTCATTCAAATAAATAGGTTCTCTAAGGGGAGGTTGTTGATCGTTCACAAAATCTACAAGCTTACTTTTTTATCTATAACTTTTCTGGTTAGTGTCTTCAGTCTACTCACTAATCTGCCTTGGTAAATTTGGCTTAGGAATTTGTTACCCAGAGTTTTACACAAAACAAAGGAGAGTGCTTCTATACTATCTATTCTACTAAAAAAAAAAAAAAAACAATTGAGACTTGAGAGCTATGTTTCACAAAAAGTAGAAGTCATTAGTTTGAATCTTATGTCCTCTGTCTTTTAGTAAAAAATATATAGGACAAAACTTATATACCGTACTTAAGCGTTGTTCCTTAAGTTCCTCTTTTAAAATTTAGTCATGTCATGGATGAGTTGGCAGTTTCACTACCCTTGATTTCTTGTTAATTTAAATGTGGACAAAATTAGTCAACGGGTACTTTTAGGTTTTTAATTATATCTAAATATATAGGGTGTGTTTGAATACGGTTTATTATACTGAAAATGAAAAATTATTGTTGAAAGTACTGTAGATAAATGTAAAAATTGGTTGAAATAATACAGTAGGACTCTTGAATAATGCCAAAAAGTGCAGTGAAACCCATAAATAATAGCAAAAATAAATTGAATAGTAAAATAATTTTAATTTTTCATTTCAATCCAAACGCACACATAAGAAGTACAAATTAGTATAACTATAACCTTTCCATGGGCAACTAAATTCAATGCACTAATTTGTTATTTGTTTATAACTATAACCCCCATCTAATTAAATGGTTTAACTTTAAACTCCTCGTGACTAATAACTTTTCATAGCTTTAACGACCATCAAGTGCGGGTCCAGATCCTTTTTCTTAGCGCAGGCGTTGCAAAGTTTAGACTTTAGAGTAAGATATACAAGTAACGGAGAGAAAATTAATACATAGGATACGAAATTTTTTAATGTTATAATTTTAGCCGAGTAAGGCTCTAATTTCACTTTGCTTGAGCCTTTACACTATCAACTACTCTCCCATCTCTTATGCATGCTTACAAACTAACTAGCGAGAATGCTGCATGCGTGAACACCTTTCAAGTTCTACGTGTTGTGTTGGCCTTAGAGTAAGGTTGTCTCTTTCTCTTATGTTATGGATGAGACTGAAAAAAAAGACAAAAGCCTTTCAATGCCTTTGGAAATGAGGGTGGTAGTGGAGAACTTGACAGGAACTCTCTTCTATATACAAGTGGGTAACGATGCCACACTTGCTGATCTGAAGAGGGAAATTGAGGCTCAGCAGAAGCTCCCTTGTGACCGTCTGATCCTCATTCTTGACAACAATTGCAGCCGTCTGATGAATGTTGATGGAGATGGGATTTCACTAGTTGATTGTGGGGTCCAAGATGGCTCTCATATTTACCTCTTTTTTCAATCCTCTTGATGATGGATCCAATCAACATTTTGTGTTCGGTTGGCCTGATTGTCTCTTGGGGTGGACCCAGGAATTGAGAATTACCTAGTTTAAGTGTTTCAATTTTAAGAACTAGTTGTATCTTGTTAATTATATAGATAAGGATTACATGTTTGTACGAAGGAAGTGCAGTGTAACAGAACCATTAGCTACAAGGATGTGTAAGCTGACAATACTAGTAGCAACCATCAAGTTTCTTTATTTTTCCTAACATAGAATGCTAGGATTGGCTTTGTGTTCACTTTTCTTTTCTTTTACATTTCTAAACCCTCTTCCTACTTAACTGTAACTAGTAAATTGTTGGTTTTAGCATAACTATAAGTTTTAACAAATGATGCTTCTCCTTTTTGGTGGTTGATGGTAAGGATTGAATCCAAGACTTGCTTCCATTTTTATCATCGATACTCCAAGCCATTCACACAAGCGTGCACACACAGTGAATGCGTATAGATATGTTCATTTCCTTCTTCCATTTGTTTGGCACGTAAGGTAGAGCTATCCCAAGAGAATCAAGCAATTCAATATAAGTGGAAGAAAAAAGTACTGAGACCAGACCATATTAATTAGGAAGTATCATTATTTTCCACATTAATAGTTTCCAAAGTTTTTTGATGATGATAAAGCAAATACTCTTTGGTGTTTAATTATAGCCTTCATGGATTCCTAAATAGATTCTACATAACATTTCTTCTGGACTTCTAGTTTAAAATTGTTTATAAAAAAAAACATGTATTCTGGTTTAAATTTAAATTCCAACCATGCATGCTAGGCATAGAAACTTGTTGCATGTCAATAGCCACTTCTGCTGATAGTTCCTTTGAACACAGAGAGGGTCCCCATTTTCAACATCATGCCACCGGAGGCTGCAATTGTCACGCATAATCCTCTACTTGTGTATAAACAAATAATCATCAATGGGAAGAATTTTTTTGCTCAATAATAATTGCCTCAAGTCATTTACAGTGCATGAATCCTTCAATTCCACAGGAATGCTGGCTGCATTAAGCAAACTAGAAGAAGTTTGCACCACTAGACTTAGTCTTTTTGATAGAGGTTCATCCCTTAGACGATTTATGGCCTTGAGGAACACAATTATTTCTGAGAATTCGTGAATGCCATACTCAGTAAGATTGCGAAAGTCTTCTTGTAATTCTATCCCACTATAGAAAAGTGACATTCTCTTGATGGGTGTGCCATCAATGATGTGAATTTTCTCTTTTAGACTACGCACAGTTTCTGTTGTGTCTACCTCTATGTTAAACTGCCTAGATGAGAATTTCGCTAAAATTTGGATTTTACTACAATGGTTTAACGGAGGTAATATAATCATGGATTTGAAGGTGAGGTCAATTTTTATACATTCAGTGACAATTGGATAGTCTTCCATGTCAAGTCCATCCATCAACTCCCATCCAAAAACTGAGAGAGTTTGTGAAGCCACAGGGACACCTAAAAATTGTTCTATCTTCATTTTAATTTCAAGAACAGGTTCTTGGAGACCCACTTCCATTACAAATTCGAGTGTCCTTGTAACAACGACTACCCTCATTGTGTCACTGAAATGGAGCTCCTAACAGAGAAAAAAAAAAAAAGGTCTTAAGAGTTAGTTTTATAGAACTCTAAGGTTCCTTCAATGGCTATTAATAATTATATAACCACAAATCATTTCTTTGCTTTCCATAAGAAGGAATTTAAGTTTTATAGTCATGTAAGGCGAATGAGTGAAGTATTTGTATGTTAGCTTCATTCTGATAGCATTACTGTTTTCAGCAAGATTCTCTCTTGCTCTCTCTCTCTCTCTCTCTCTCTCTAACACACACACACACACACAAGCAAGAGCAAGCATGCTGCTGCATGCATGTATGTGGTAGCACAATTTTTGCAAAACCTGAATGCATATTTTTGTCCCAACCACCGATTACACTTGAGCCAAAGCCAAGTGGGGGAAATTTGTTTAAAACTACCATGCGTCTCTAAATTAATCTTTGAAGAAAAATTTGGAGCTGTTTATGAGATTTTTTTTTTTTTTTTTTTTTTTTTTAATTTTTAAAAAGCATATCACATTTGATGAATTGATGTCAGTTCCAAGCAATGTCATGGCCTACAATAAGGAGTAAGGCTGCCTACCATGACCTATCCCAGACTTTGCAAAAGTGGGAGTTTTGTATATTGGATACGACCTTTTTATGCTTAACATTGCTGCCATGTTTCACATGCTGTGTTGGATTGGATTAAAAAAAACCTTTTCTACATCCATGAAAAAGGTCTTTCTAGACTTTGCATCTAATTGAATTGTGGGAAAGAATAGTATGAGATAAAGGGCATTTTCGATTTTATCTGAGCTACGAAGCCTATTGCAGCATCACAAACATTTCTGATTTCACACCAGAATCCTATGCTTAGAATTAAGTTGGATTGAATGATCTAACAACACTAAAATATGTAACTGTCGAGTATGGAAGAAAAAGGTTTTTCTCCTCAAGCTTTGTTGACCCAGCTAATACATTTGACAATTGCTACGAATCTAACAATGTTACACGTCTCAAATTCTCAACCAGATTCTTCTTGAGAAGCTGCAATCAAGATAATTTCTTTCTGTAGCTGCACTGCAGCATGTGCATATAAAGTCACTAACATATCTTTATTTGACTTGGCTATTCCCCCTTGAGGACCTTTCATTCACTGCCAACCAAAAAAAATCTGTAGTTAGGTATGACTTAGTAATCCAGGCAAGGTCAGACTACTCTCCTTAGTGTAACCTTCCTCTTGCGTCATTCCATGTGATAGCTAACTGATAGATATTTTCCAGCTTTAGGATGGCCCTCCTAATGCTGATCATCATGATTACAGATGTTCATTGACCTTCCTATTTCTTGTTCTTATTTTTTAGGAAAACAATTTCATTTTTCCTCTCAGTAAAAATACAGTGATGCATGTAACCCGTCAAAATATCACTCAAAGAGGGTTTATGAGATAAGACAAAAATAGAAAAGGGAATTTACAGAGAAACGTAATTTTTTTTTTTTTGGATAAGCTGCAATTTCATTCAAAAACAAAAAAGGATGGGCACTCTGCCTTTCAGATAGAAGCTAAAGCTCTAGGCAAATTGTCCATATTGAAATAGAAAGACTCAAGAGAACTAAGGGAAAGCTTTGCAGCTGCATGTTCAGCAGCATTGCAATCCCTTTTAACCCAACAAAAGTGACAAACTGAAAATAAATGCTTAAGACAACACATTATTGATAACATTGCTAATGGTCCATGCTGGGGAGATGTTTTCAGAAGTTAGCGGATCAAAACAGCTCTTGGCATCTCCCTCAAGGATAATACGGTTCCAACCTTCCTTTCTGATAGATCAAGAATGTATTACCCTTTGGTAAATTAATCAATTAATTAGCTAAGTTAATTAATTAGATTCAATTATACACAATAAGCGTGGTAGCACGAACAAATCACCAATAAAACTAAATGTAGCAAAAAATAAATTTGACACGGGTGATTTGTTTAAGAATGGGGAAAACCACTGAGGCAAAACTTCATCGGGTGAATATAAGATTATCACTCCCGAGAATCCACTATTATCAAAACAAGCGGTTACAAGTAAAGGAATCCCAGTATCTTATACAAACCTATAGTTAAACCCTTACCCTAATACACAATTAGACTTGTAATGTAGTGACAATCTCTCCTTTCAATGCACGGCTCCAAATACATGACTAACCAATTAATGTATGGATCCTAGTACATGACTAACACACCAACTTATGAAGGATATTGGCTGCAAAGTTCTTCAGTTCATCCACATGATGAAAATCAAGAAGCTCCTTGGTTACAAAACCTTACGGCGTACAAACGTAGCAGTTTTTTCAAAAGAAAGATAAACTAGGGCAAATTGTCTCTAATCACAATATGCATGAATAAAACCTTTGCATCAAGTTTCATCAATTGAGACGACCCTTCAAATAATCTTTATATATGTCTAGGGTTATGAGAAAAGAAAACCTAAACACATAACTTGGATATGCGTGAAAAACAGATCTAGAAATCTGAATTTCGTAATTCTCGATAAATAGGGTATCTGTCAAGCAACTGTCGAGCATCGGACTAAAATCTCATTTTAAACCTTGATAGATACAATCTGTGAAGCTATCTTTCGAGTTTTAAAATACAACACTTCTTTACTTGTTTCTTGAAAAATTGGCATGGCTTTACTACTTGGACTTGAACTCTTGTTACTTAAAGTATTAAACACATCCTAGATCTATCCAATTACAAGTAAAGTGCATTTTGTCAAAGAATTAGCCAATTCTAAAAGACATATGTTCATAACATGTTTCACATATGTCCTAACAATCTCCCCCTTTGGAAATTTGGGACAAAACCACAACAAACAAATGAAATATGAGAGAAGTCATAAATCACTCAACTCATACTCACTTGTTGAATACAATAAAATCTACCCTAACACAAACTCTTGAAAAACTTTGCAAGAAGAAATATCATGGCATGGAAGATTTTGACAACCTGTCTTTCTGAAACACTTTAAACAAAACTTATTAAGGCATCTTTGTGTGAAACAGAAATAAAAGATTGTGTACATAAATAAGAAGCATGTGTATAAAGAAAGAAAAGAAATAATACATGGAGAGATAGGTGAAAATGTGATAACAACCTCATCAAATATATATATATATATATATCAATAATGAATACACAGTTTGCTATTACTAAGTGGTCACAAGACCAATATACAAGAATAATGTATCTAAAGTACAAAGAAAAGAAAAGATACAAAAGTCCTCACTACATCCCTCATAAACAAAAACACTCCCCCTAACACAAATGTCCTATGCTAACTCTCCCCCTAAGCATGTGAATACTCTCACATCCAAAACTACTCCTCTTTTTTGTCACGAATGATAAAGGGCAAGTCACTGAGAAGCAGTTATCTCCTCATCGCTGGAAGAGCTAGCATCCTCATCCTCGAAAGAGCTAGCATCCTCATCCTTATCATCATCATCATCACCGAAGCTATCATCATCATCCTCGTCCTCTGAAGCCTATGGAGATGGAGACAGAGATGTGGTGAAGCCACCCATGACAGCCTGTTGACGTGCAATACGACCAACATAGACCTTCACTTGACACAACTCATCATTGAGAGTCAAGGCAAGCATCCATGCACTCAAGCTGTGCCATGATTTCCTCGGGAGTCACACCACCTATGGAAGAAGAAGGAGCAGAGGTAGATGAAGCAAAAGAGGCTAAAGGAGTCACCGTCTCTGTCCGTGGCCACTTTAGTCAAAGCTGGGCCTTGCTTCGTCCAAACGAATGCGTCGCTGATGGCACCTATAATGGTGAAATGAGCAGACTCTAGATAGGAGACAGAAGAATGCAAATGATCTGCGTGATAGCCTAAGCGAAAATTAGCTTATCATGGGTTGTTGTATCCCTATAGATATATATAAGGGAGAGTATGAAATAAAAAGGAAAGTCAATGGTAAGCCCCTCAAGAAGGGAAAGCAAAAGGAGAGCACGTGGCTTGGTAATAGAGTTATAGTGAGACAAAGGATGAAGAATGAATGTCATCACTATGTTAAGGAACCTCGAACCTTTTGCAAAACCCGAGCATGAGGTTTTTGACGGTCACCTAATGATGAAGATGCCTCACAAAAGAGAGACGAGAGTTCGTCTTTGGACATAGTTCGTAGATGATGACATTCGGGGTAATCAGGATGTGATACCCTCAGAATGTGTAGCACATCAGAGATAAGCTCCGAAGTGACTACTATATGTATACCTCGAATAGAAGTGATGAAACGAGGTATGGAAAAACCAAATCCGTGCATATTAGAGTAAAACTCTTGTATGATCACGGAGGGACAACTGACTGAGATCTCACAAAGAGATTCCTAACCCCGACTATGAATGACAGTGGGTAAATCAGTATCGGAGAAGTCCGATAAGATAATGTGGCGTTCCGAACGAATGCCACATTTGGAGAAGTTCTCCGAAAAGTCTTGATGGGCTTTATCATCACGGAACCTGATATGGGAGGGAGTAGGATCAAAAAAGGATGATGCCCCGAAATGAAGAGGGTTCTGGGACGGAGTAGATTTGCGCTTGGGTGCCATGCACAGACTATCTAAGGGAGAGAGAGAGAGAGAGAGAGAGAGAGAGAAGCAAAAAAGTACCAATCAACAATAATATCAAACGAAAAAAAAAAAAAAGAATGATACGAATACATGAAAAATGCATGAACATGTAACATGCAACAATAAAAACATCATGGGCTCAACCCAATCCAAACCTACCAGCACATAAGGTTCCAATATACAAAGTATACATCTAAAATGCATGAAACATTGTGAAAATGAAAATGTGATGCAATGCATGAGCATATAGGATCATTTAAACATAACCCAACCCAAAATATTCACAAATAACTCAACAATTTTGAAAAACTCCAAAAATTTTACAAAAAACCCAAACCTAGTTCTAAACGAATGAAATGCATGAAGCAAGAAAGAAAACAAGATCACACCAGTGAAAGGAAAATCAATCTAGGCCAAATAACTTCAGGGTTTGAGGTTTAGAGAGAGAGAAAAGTGTTAAGGAGAAGTTGGATAGGTTTTTGGTTGAAAGAGATATGAAAGAAATGAGATCTAATTCACGCTAAAGCTATTTAAAGAAAACAGCAGCTCAATGGATCAGAAACTTTCTCGATAGATCGAGAATTTGTCTAGAAGCTATCGAGACAAATTCCAGAAAGTTTCGATGGATCAAAGTTGCTTTAACTTCTGTCGAGAAAAAGCAGTCCAAAGGTCTCGATAGATAGCTATCTGTTAAGAGCTGTCGAGAAGCTATCAAGATGGGCAAAAATAGTTTTCCAAAGAAGAGAAAAATACAGAAATGAATGCAATTAAGCATGCTACCCAACCAAAGATCAAACCAACATTTTAAGCCTTCAAAAATATCTTTCAACAATAAAAAATTCCAACATTTAGATCCAAAACACACACACACACACACACAAAAAACAAGTCTAACCAATTTTATATTTTAAAAACAAGTCAAGATAGTTTAGTGAGTATACATTTACACATGTATTCCTTGTGATGGCGAAATCACATTGTACCTGTACATGTATCAAAAGTAACAAAGAATTTTGCGTGTTGTGTGTGAAAAACATTGCATGATTGCATAAGTGTCTCATGTTATGACGATCTGAGATATGAGAAAATCAATTTAACTCATACACAATCATAACTACTTGATGGGGACTATCACCTTCGAGGTACATTATATAACTCTCACATATCCTAAAAACACATTTGCAACCATATTTAAAAGCCTTTTGATTCTTTTGCTTTTATTTTTCTTTGCATATTTTTCCTTTTTGAGCATATCACGCATGGGCATATAAGAGAGAAAAGAAAATACCCAATTATGTTAAGCTTTTGACATTGCATTTTTTTCTATACCGAAGCATACGATTGTCATTTCAAGATTGGTGGGCTTTAGTGGTGAGATTGTTATTTATGCCTTTCTCTTAAGATTTTTTAGTCATTCCCGTCAAAAATAGTGATATGAGTGTCAAGTACAAGAGATTACTTAATCTTACTCATCACAAACACGAGCCACAAAGCTCACTTGCTTAGTCATACATTGAGATGCTCATCTAAGTTACAAAAGATAAAAAATTTAGAAAACTTTGTTTCAATGGTCATTCAAGGTACATAAGTATCAAAGTACACAAAACACGCACTGTTTTTGTTTTTGTTTTTTTTTTTTCAATTTTTTTAATTTTATTTTTTATGAAAAACAAAGTAAAGCAAAACTGAAAACAAACAAACAAAAACATGTTAAACAAAGCATAGCAAAAAGAGAGGGAGAGAGAAAAAGTGACTGAATCATTTAGAGCATTTTTCCTTCACACCTTGTAAGAACCTTTCAGTTGAGCAAACCTTTGATCCGGCGGTGAGAGGGTAGAATTAAAACCATTCAAGTTTGAAAGGAACATAAAGGCCTTAAGAAAATTTCCAAGAGGAGCAAAAAAGGATAGAAATTGATTTTTGGTTTCCAGATGAGATCATACTGTTGCTCTGTTGAGTGGCTAACCACTTGTAGCAATTAGGTCGAGTATGTCCTAAAGCTCCACAGTGATGATAGAAATGATGTTTCTTTTGTTTAGACTTTTGGTTATTGCTCTTCTTAACCCTAGGATTTTTAGTCTCTTTTTTATCAAGTTTAGGGGGTGCTCCTAAGATAGATTTACCTTTGTCTATATTCTCGCTAGCTGAAACAGTTTTCTCATCATTATTCTTAGATTCAACATTATTAGCAGGTGAAACAAACACAGTAGTACTAGAAGAAGCAATATTAGAGGAAGAGAAATCATACCCCAAACTGGTTCGGTCAGACGTAGATTTCTAAAAGCTAAGCATCTCATCAAGTTTTACATTTGAAGTCCTCTCCAACTGAGCTCTGACGTGGAATAGCTCCACTTCAAGCTTCTTAGTTCTCTCAACCAAGAAATTGTTCTCAAACTACAGTACTCCAATGGTCTGATTAGGTTTAGCAAACTTTATGGAAAGCTCTTCTTTATCAAATTCTGCATCACTCAGCTTCTTGGTGGCTAGCCTATATAGTTTCTCATGCTTTTCAAAAACCTTGTACAATTTTTCAAAAGTTGTATGGATATCATCTTGATCATTCATTTTCTCAAACTTAGAATCCACCAAGTCCTCTTCATCATCTACTATTTTTGAACCCCCATCATTAGGATCAACTGTAACAGTGAAGGCATTCAAGATTCCCTCGTCATTATTGTCATCTGAATCATCGTCAGGCTCGGTGTCACTCAAGGTAGCAGCAAGGGTCTTGCTTTTCCCAATAGTCTTAAGATAAGTTGGACATTCTTGTTTCATATGTCCAAAACCTTGACATCCAAAGCACTTTGGTCCGGAGGGAACAGTGTACTGACCGCCATCCCTAGCATCCTTCTTCCCTCTATCTTGGCTCTTGAACTGTGAAGAACTGGATTACTTACGGTCTTTGTCGAATTCTTTTGCATTGGCATTTTTCATGAACTTTTTTAACTATCTTGTAATATAAGATTTCATCTTAGAATCTTCATCATCAGAAGACTCATCGGTGTCATTGCTTTTGGCCTTCAGTGCCATGCTCTTGCTCTTGTTAGATTTCCTAATTCTTGTCAAACCTAATTCATAACTCTACAAGTTGCCAACCAACTCTATCAAAGTAATTTGATCAATGTTCTTTGATTCCTCAATGGCAGTAATCTTGGCATGAAATCTCTTATGTAGAGATCTGAACACCTTTTTAACAATTTTGAGTTTGGGAATAGTTTCCCCAAGATTAAAGGCAGAGTTAACTATATCCTTAAGCTTGGCATAGAACTCATTGAATGACTCATCCTCCTCCATCTTAATCTCTTCAAAGCTCGTGGTAAGCCTCTGAAACTTTGAATCCTTGACAGTCTTGGTTCCTTCATAGGTGTCTAGAGGATGGTCCATGCTTCCTTTGTAGTTTCAGTGGAGGATATCTTCTTGAATTCCTCATTCGTGACCGCACTGAATAAAGCATTCAATGCCCTGCTGTTGAAATTTGCCGCTTTGATCTAAACACCATCCCAATCAGCCGGCGCTTCCTTCCGCTTGGTCCAGCCTATCTCCACAACTTGCCACAATTTTTCATCTAATAACTGCAAGAAAGCTCTCATTCGTACTATCCAGTATGCATAGTTAGTGTCATCAAATAAAGAAGGTATAATTAAAGATTGTCCTCTATCCATGACAAATAGGAGTCAATGGATCACATAGCAAAGATTAACCCTAATCAAAGTATGCCTGCTTTGATGTCACTTAATAGGCTAAGAATGTATTGACCCATTTAGTAAATTAATCAATTAATTAGCCAAGTTAATTAATTAGATTCAATTACATACAATAAACGTGGTAGCACAAACAAATCATCAATAAAACTAAATTCAGCGGAAAATAAATTTGACACGAGTGATTTGTTTACGAATGGGGAAAACCACCGAGGCAAAACCCTACCTGGTGAATTTAAGGTCACCACTCCCGAGAATCCATTATTATCAAAACAAGCGGTTACAAGTAAAGGAATCCCAGTACATTATACCAATGTACAATTGAACCCTTACCCCAATACACAATTGGACTTGAAATGTAGTGATAATCTCTCATTTCAATGCACGGCTACAAGTACATGACTAACCAATTGATGCACGAATCCCAGTACGTGACTAACACACCAACTTGTGAAGGATGTTGGCTGCAAAGTTCTTCAGTTCATCCACATGATGAAGATCAAAAAACTCCTTGATTACAAAACCTTACGGCGTATAAACGCAGTAACTTCTTCAAGAGAAAGATGAACTATGGTAAATTGTCTCTAGTCACAATATGCATGAATAAAACCTTTGCATCAAGTTTCATCAACTGAGAAGACCCTTAAAATAATCCTTATATATGTTTAGGGTTGTGAGAAAAGAAAACCTAAACACATAGCATGGATATGCTTGAAAAATAGATCTGGAAATCCGAATTTCGTAATTCTCAATAGATAAGATATCTGTCGAGCAGCTATCAAGCATCAGGCTAGAATCTCCTTTTAAACCTCGATAGATACAATCTGTCGAGTTATTTGTCAAGTTTTAAAATACAACACTTTACTTGTTTCTTAAACAGATTTGCATAGTTTTAACACTTGGACTTGAACTCTTATTTCTTGAAGTATTAAACACATCCTAGATCTACCCAATTACAGTAAAGTGTGTTTTGTCAAAAACACATCTTAGATCTACCCAATTACAAGTAAAGTGCGTTTTGTCAAAAGATTTGTCAATTCTAAAAGACATATGTTCATAACATGTTCCACATATATCCTAACACTCTCAAGCTAGTTGGACACCCTATAGAATTGCGTGGACTTCAGCTAGGATAGGGGAACTTTTTCCAAATGTTTTTGCCCAACTTTTTAGCACATCACCTCTACCATCTCTTGCGATGGTTGGTGGAGCTTGAAAAATGCAGCCACAAATACTACTACTTCTTTTTTTTATATCTTTCTTAGCTTGATGTCAGCATTTGCTAAAATATTTAGTATTGTCCAAAATCAAACATTAATTTATCAGTAGGACAATGATAAAGTGAAAGAATGTCAATTTACACACCATCTCATTGCGAAGATACAATTCAAAACTCTAGGGAGACAATGGCTAAGCTTGTTTCACTTATGTTTCTCCAAGTCCTTGTTGTTATTGTCTTAGACCTCAATAATGGAACTCAGATTCTACAGGAAATACATTTACATGTCCCAAAGGCAAGGCTATTGTCAAAAAGAAAAGCACAAGAGTACATTTCTCGAAAACCAACTCTTGCTGCTACTTTACTGGGACTACATTTTATGATTGCTTTGTAAGGGAATTCTGTTTAGGAATGCACTTCTTTCTTATGTAAATTTTTGAGATTTATAAAATTTCAATGTTTCAGTTTTCCACTGTACTGACCATCATGGTTTCATTACTTTTAAGCAAGCTGCATAAAGAAGTTCCTCTCTTCCATATGCAATTGCATTCTCATATTGTATTTGAAACATCATGTGTAACACATTAAATCATTATTGGTAGTCATTGATAACCAAATAACAAGCAATCCATATATTGTCAATAATGACCATTGATGATTAAAATTAGCATTCTTCTCTCTCCCTCTTTTAATAATGATAGAGACTTGTCATAAATCAAAGACTATGGGTGTCAATGGCCTTGTTGTCAAGTGGCACCCGGCTTCTTTTGTAACCTCTTGCTCAAGAGTTATATTCCGCATTTACCTAGCCAAAAAAAAAAAAGACTATTGGAAATTTCTTAGAAGTTCCTGTCTAGTTCTGTTTGCAGGGATGTGACGGTTCTTTTCAATTGAATCACAAAAAGGGCAATCAAGCTGAGAATGAATGATTGATGTACTAACGTTGTTTCTGGTGGAAGCATCATAGCTTTGGACCTTTGCAGTTTGTGACGCCGTAACAATTTGTCCAACATAAATTTTAGGGAAAAGTACACGAAACATTCATGAAACACAAAACATTCACTTGTGTCCCCCCAAATTGAAATTTTGATTGTAACACTTAACTTCCCTATGGTTTATTTTATTTTTTATGCATAAACAATTTGATTGGTTCACACCAAACTGTCGAGGTTCTTAAGTGTGACATTACAAGAGATGGTTTGTGTTACACTAAAAAACCGAGGGGATTAAAGGTTGTAATATACTAAACTTCCATGTTTTTAGAGAAGTTTCAGTGTATTACAACTTGACTTAACTTCCATATTTGAGACATTAAGTAATACTCTTGAGACTTAACTTCCATATGTTTTAGAGAAAAACCTTAAAAAGAGGTTTTGTCTTTCTCCCAAAATTTTGTGAAATGAATGTTGATCACGTAAACAGAAATTTATTTCAGATCAGTGGAGCACGTGTGGAGGTTTCCCACTGTACAACAACATGGGACAGTATCAATTATTGATGCCAAACAAATATGCCAGCTCCTACTACCAACATATCAACACTATTAAAAGCTTTAACCAAAAAAAAAAAAACACTATTAAAAGCAAATTTTAGTACCGATAGAATTATAATTAAATGATTATTTTTTAACGAATTAAAACTTTTAGGAGAATTACTGTAATAATTTACTAAGTGAAACAGTTTAAGCATAAAAAAAACCTTGTGATTCTATTAGGTAAATTGGTATTTGTACTAAAACTTTCCAACTGTATTTTTTTTTTTTTTTTTGGATAAAAAAACTTTCCAAGTATTATTATGGAGTTCTATAAGTTGTGTTATTTTTGCCAAGATCAGGATCACACGCCATTTGAAACTCTTTTCCTGCTTTTGTCTTCAAACATTGATTGTGCACAATTTCTCTGGCAAAGGTGGCACTGACCCTACATTGGACTGGATCCAGTCCAAATGAATTGGCTGAAGAAGACATTAATTAAGGCATTTAAGACTAGCTAGGTACAGCACCACGTTGAGATGGACCCTAGGTAGAAAGAGTCAAATCATTTGGTGAAAATTATTAACACTTGGAGTCTGGAGGGAGGTTCTCTACCTTCGCTAGAGATTTTAGTGTTTCCACAGAGATAAGATCAGATCACTTAGGACAATTTTTTAAATCAAGCACCATTTTGATTTGTCACTTTTATTTGTAACCGTAAATAAAGCTACTTTAATTCTTATTCTTTTAAGGCAAACAATTGTTGCCTGTGAAATCTCCAGCCTGATTTGAAGGGGAAAGAAGTGTCAGAGACAATTTGGATAGTCCAACCTCCTTTTAACCTTTATGCTTAGAGTTTTTGAATAGGTTGAATTATTTATTGGCAAAAATAGGCTTTGGTGCTTACATTTTGGGTCATTTCTCAATTTGATTCCTAAATTGATTTTACTCTTATGTCAGTTCCTGATTTTTCAAAATCGTTTTTAAAATCGTCCCTACCGTTAACCCGGTTACGGAAGAAGCTGATGTGACTAACAGAGTGCATAGGTGGCCTGTTAATCGCTGACGTGGTAAATAAAATAATATTAAAAAAATTTATTTTGCTTTTAAAAATGACAAGTCAGCATTTTAATTAATAAAAAATTAAAAAATTAAAAAAAATTGAAAAAATTAAAAAATAAACCTTTATTCAATTTTAAATATTGAGAAAACAATATATAGTTTCAATTTTTCTTGAACTTTCTTAAGAAACAAACATTAAGTTAACACCCTTTTTCTCATTCTAGGTTGGGGTGTCTATGTTTGTGTTTGTATCTATTTCATTTTCTTCTTTCTTTTAAGATAAAACAAAAAAACTAAAAATAAAAATAAAAATAACTTAATAAATAAATACTATTGGTGAGTGTTTTGTGTCTGTATCTTTATTTTCTTTTCCTTTTTTTTTTTTTTTTTTCCAGATCCTCTCTTTTTCTATCTCTTGGTGCGTATATGTGTTTGTATCTTTCTTTGTTCAAGCTTTCAATCCCTCTCTATCTCTCTCTCTCTCTCTCTCTCTCTCTCTCTCTAAACCTGATTCTCTAATCTTTGGGTTTTTCTAGTTTTCCGTGGGGTGGTCGGTAATGGAGGTGCAGATCGGTGATCGAGGTGGAGATCGGTGTGGTTGGGGTGGTCGGGGTGGAGATTGGTAATCCATGGGTCTTGGATTATGGGTTTGGTTGGAGATGGAGATGGAGATGGCTGGGTTTGGTTGGAGAGGGCTGGGTTTTTCTGGGTTTGGTCGGGGTGGTCGTTTTTGTTGGAAAAGGCTAGGTTTTCTGGGTTTGGTCGGGGTGGAGATCGGTGGTCGTGGTGGTCGTTTTTGTTGGAGAGGGCTGGGTTTTTTCTGGGTTTTCTGGGTTTGATCGGGGTGGAGATCGGTGGTCAGGGTGGTCGTTTTTGTTGGAGAGGGCTGGGTTTTTCTAGGTTTGATCAGGGTGGAGATCGGTGGTCGTTTTTGTACTGTTTAGTTGACCGTGACTCGGACTGGGCTTCGACTAGGTGGATTTGGGTTTGTTGACGGTGAGTTGATGGTGGATTTGGGTTTGTTGACAGCGGATTTAGTGTTGTTGATGGCGAATTTGCTGTTGATCGGCGGGGTGTTGTTTGATGAAGTTCTAGGTTGGAGATTTCTGGGTTGGAGGTTTGATGATTTTTCTGGGTTGGTTTTCTCATGATGGTTTGGGTTTGATGAATTTTTCATGTTCTGGAGGTTTCGGTGGAGGATAGAGATTTTGTATGAATTTTTGCATTGTTCTGGGTTTGATTGTTCTTGGATTCAGGAAGAACATGAAGAACAAGTTCTTGTGTTCTTAGCTAAAAAGCAATTAAAGCAATAATAATAATAAAATCAGATTTAAAAGTTTGTTTTTTAATTTAGTTTGAATTAAATTGAAATTGAAAAATATAAATTATTTTTATTTTTTTAATTAAACTGACGTGGCTTTTTTTAATTTAGAAAATGCTAACATGGCATTTAAAAAATGTTAAATATATATATATTTTTTTATTTTATTAGCCACGTCAGTAAACAGTGTATTCCGTTTGCCACCTTAGCATTTTCTGTCACTAGGTTGACAGTAGGGACGATTTTAAAAACGATTTTGAAAAATCAGGGACTGACATAAGAGCAAAATCAGTTTAGGGACCAAATTGAGAAATGACCCAAAATGTAGGGACCAAAAGTTCATTTTCGCCTTATTTATTTTAGCATTTTTCTTTTGCTTCAATTATAGCAGCAATATTTTTAGAAGGAACTTATAGCCTGTTTGGAAGTTTAAAAAATGAGGGGGAGTAGAGTAGAGGGAGGAAGAGTAATTCAATTATCTTGTTTTGAAGTTTTTTAAGGAATGAGAGATAGGGGTTTGTAGGGGTTTCAACTCCCTCTAACCCCTTATTTTTAATTCCTCAAAATTGGAGAGATTTTGAGGGAGAGTAGAGTACATAAATTATTGACTAGATGAATTTCTCAATTTACCCTTTCTAAATTAACAAAATTACAAACTGATTATTATATAAATAATATTTGATTATTTAAAAAGAAATTCTTCGATATTTGACAGGATATTTTTCAAAAAAATTCAAAATTTTATTTTCCATTCCCTAATTCTCTCACTGAAAAAGAAAATTATGTCGAAATTCAATAAAACCAAAATCTAAAATTAAATTAAAAAAAAAAAAAGCTCACTTTTCGTCAAGCTTCTTAATCTCTTCGTCGATCTTAGCACGCATCGAGTCCAGAAGCCCCTGATCTCTCTCCAACACCGAATTGGCAGCTTGGGTTTCGTACAACGGAGCCATATCTACACACAAAACACACCAAAAAAAAAAAAAAACAAAGCATTGTGAGTTGAGTGAATCGAAGGAATGCATGAGCCGA
Source organism: Quercus gilva (assembly GCA_023621385.1). Taxonomy (NCBI): domain Eukaryota; kingdom Viridiplantae; phylum Streptophyta; class Magnoliopsida; order Fagales; family Fagaceae; genus Quercus; species Quercus gilva. The sequence goes on from CM042480.1 coordinate 38,341,922, forward strand.
CGATTGTGGAATCGGCAGAGGAGGAGGAGGAGTTTACCTTCGGATTTGACGGTGGAGAAGACCTCATCTTTGAGGTGGACCTTCTTGATTTCCTGAACGTAAGGGTGCCTAAGGAGGAAGAGCTTGTTGGCGAGCATGAGGTGTGGCTGCTGGGTTCCATCTTCGGAGCTGAAGCGGCAGAAGGCGGCGAACTCAATCAGGGAACTGAAGCCGTCTTGGTTGGAGTCGAGCTAGTCCATGATGCGGCGGAGCTCATCCTCGTTGGAGAAGAAGGAGCCGAGGGAGCTGAAGACGGCGTCGAGCTTCCTATGTGAAGCTTCTTAAAAATTTTCCATAAATAAAGAAAATTTATTTTTAATTTTATTTTTATTTTTATTATAATTTTTTTGAGGTAATAAAAATTATTTTATAATAGTTAATAGTAGTTTTATACTTTTATTAGTGGTATTTGATAGAATGAAAATATTGATTAAATAATTTTTTAATCTAACAAATTAATTATAGACCAATGTTGCGGGTCCATTTTTAAATAAGGGTAAATTTGTCTATTTAAATAATTTCTTTTTATTTCTATCATAATTTTTAAAGAGAAATAATATATCTACAACATTTTTACAACAAATCCTAAGTGGCAGGTTGTTACTGGTTGTTATTGTTGGGACAAAAAAGTAATCTTAGTGTTAATTTCAAATTTGAACCAATAACAACTAACCACCTGTAATTTGTTATAAAAATGTTGTAGACGTAACATCTCTCATTTTTAAAACATCCAAACAAGAACAACGACTAGTTACTCTCTTTTCCCTTACTAATTTTAAAAACATCCAAATAAGGTGGAGGGTAATCATTCTCCACTACTCTCTTCCCCCCTTTACTCTCCTCCCTCTCTAAACTTCCAAATAGACCATTAATTTAGTTGATATAAAATGGTTTTCAAACTACATAGCCGCCATTACGCATTAGGAACATATAGGTGAATCTCTATCTAATAAATACAACTGCATGGCAATAATGCATACGCAAGAGGAATTTTGTTACTTTATCACCAAGGACCCAACATGGTCCTTTGTACCAGTGTCAATGGTCAGATCTTATTTCAAAGTGATTATTTTCTGACTTCAAAAGAAAAGGAGGAACCGAAAGAGAAAGGCAATCTTCCAATTCCCAGGGTCCCCTTACGGTTTCTAAATTAAAGAATGACAGTCCCACAATGATAAAAGCAAGCTTTGAATAACCATTAATTACTGGCATATATAACGCCTTTTTCTTTTGTGATTCTGCTATTTGCTTTCTTGTCACCTCCCCTTTTAAACTTTCCTCAAGGCATTTTTCATGCTGGACCCTCCATTATTGAAAAACAATTCCATAGGACCATAGGAACTTCTTTTGATAATTAGGAATAGTAGTACACTATAAAATATAGCACACCCCCACAAGTTAGGTACCCCGCCCCTATCTCTAGTTTTCAAAATTTACAGAGTTGTTCCAAGAAATCATTGCAAAAAAAGTTTCATTCTATAACAGCCAAGGGACAATCAACAGGGTGAGCTGTAAGCAATGCACATTGTAAATGAGTCCAACATGTTCAAAATTCAAATCAAATTTTCTTTTTGACATTGTAGGAATGAAGAAGTGAATTATTTTGACCGCATGCACACTATCGGATATGTTTTGACCGGACTGCAATGAAAGCAAGTACACAGTAAAATTTTAGCTCCTAGGCGCTTTTTTTTTTTTTTTTTTTTTTGGTTGAGATAGTTTCAACCTATAATGTCAACTTTTGATAATAGCTCTTTATCATCAGATTAATTATCATCAAATTAAGACAATTAAACTCAAAATTTTTTATTCAACTATCAAAGACTTTATCAAATGAGCTAACTAGAACTCACAGTTTAGCTCCTAAGTTGAATGAGCCATGCTCGGATACTTAAATCTTAGTGATTTATGCGTCACAATCACATAAAGATAAGGGTAATTAAATAAGAAAAATTTTAACAAATGTCTTAAAAGTATTGGTTTATGAATTATTTTAAAAAATGTTTTATAAAAAAAGAAAAAAAATGATTTTTTTTACAACTTTTTATATTTTCAATAAGGAAAATGCTAGAGATACAAACTATTTTATAATATATTTTACAAACTGCTGATGTGGTGAGCTATTATTGGTAAGTGAAAAAAATGATGTTAGTGGTGGACTCAAATAAAAATAGTGGTCACATCAAACATTTATAAAAATATTATAAAATAATTTGTAATAAATACCCTAAAAGCTATTCTTTCTTTTTTTTTGAGAAACACTAAGGGACTGTTTGGTAGAAAAGTTTAAGTAATATTGTTTGTAATTTTTTGAAATACGTGTGAATAAAAGAGTATGTGAAAATGTGTGTGAAAATATGTGTAATATTGTTTAAAAACTGAAAATGAGTTGTTTGGAGTGTTTAGTTCACCATTTCAAATAATAATTTTTAGTTTTAAATAACATTTCACGTATTTTCACACACTTTTTCACCAACACGTATTTCTACACATGTTTTCAAACAATAATTTTTAATTTTTAAGTACATGTACCAAATACCCCCTTAACAACTCTACCAAACAGAGCCTAAGAGCTAGAGCTATTCACTGATTATAGAAGTGATATTAATCACATTTATTACCATTACTAATTTCTAAGCATTTTGTAGTAGCTAGTTTTACAGTTTTTCATACTGAATTTGGCTTAATGTCTTAAACTTCATTATATAGTAGGAAACAAAGTAAAGAATGTGTCTTAAATTCTTAATTAGTGAAGAGACTGTTTTTTCTCAAGGAGATGGGCCTAGGCGGGCGGCTGTTAACTCTTCCAGTGCTTTTTTTTTTTTTTTTTGGTAGTTTTTAATAACTATTCAAAAGTTTCATAATCCAAACCTTATCACATCCATCACATCCATTGAAGTTGTTTTTAAATCGAATGCACATTAGATGGATCGTTCCGTTACAAATGCAGAGAAATAAAGGACTATAGACCCCCCGCGGGGGCGCGGCCCCCCCTCTCACTTTCCCATAGTTTTTCAACATCATTGAATTGTTCTTCTAACAAAAGACTGTAGACCCACCCTTCCTTTGTTATTTCAACATAGAATTGTCCTTGTCCAAATGCTTTAAATTTTGGATTCCTCGAAATATTCCTTGATGCTCCTAACAAATTATAGGATGTATTTTGTAGAAATTGTAACTTTTACGCCCTTTAGCATTGCTTGGTTCCTTCTAAAATCCCTTTCTTCTTTCTGATTTTATAGTAGAGGCGTGCTCATGTAATAAGAATTCATTCCCTTAAAAAAAAAAAAATACATGCCAAAGACTAAGTCTTAATTAACACGCTTTATTCTTTCTGATTTTGTGTCACACTTTTTAATTTCTTAATTGCCTATTCTATGTGGGCATACCATATGGGTGGCAGAAGGTACCCAATATAATAATAGGTTAGGAAAGTAGACAGCTCATCAGTTGTAGGAGCGGGTGAGTACATTTTTTTTTTTTCTCTTTTTTGTCTGTGTATATAAATTTTAGTCCGTAGAGCTATATATTAATTTGCTTTATCCACCAAATCCATGTTCATATGCTAGCCACCGGTAAAATTGTTAAAAAATTGTCCCTATTATATACATTAATCAAATTCATGTTATAAACTATACCTAAAGCAACCAATGATTTCTAATTTTACATGTTACCGTTTAGAAAAAAATATATTCAATCAATACATGCCTTAAGGCCCTAATTTAGGGACTTACTATTTCTATCGTATAAGGGGGCAGCCCTAACAAATCATATTATTTAATAGCCAATTGAATATAAAATATGATAAAGTTTTACCTAGTCCACATGTTTTTTTTTTTTTTTTGAGAAGCACCTAGAGCACATGTTGGTTAGCTAGGTGAATCGACTTTGTTCAACTTGCTTCCTATCTATAGGCTGTGGGCCCGTGGCCCTGTAGCTAAAGGTTATAAATCTCCCTCTTAACACCTTATTGTTTCTAAATTACAAGTACATTTATGCTTCCTCTCCTCTAAAGAAGTTCTTTTGACATACATCGTTTCCAAATATAGTCACTCAGACTTGAAAATGGGGGTGATAAGATGTTTTGGGATAGCAATCTTAGTTCTTTTAGGATTTGTAGGCTCAACACAAGCTCAACTGCAGTTGGGATTTTACTCTAAGAACTGCCCAAAAGCTGAGAAGATTATTCAAGACTTTGTTAACCAGCACATCCACAATGCTCCATCATTGGCAGCTGCCCTCATAAGAATGCACTTCCATGACTGCTTTATCAGGGTTTGTGTCAACTCTTTTATCTTCTCACATGAACTTTTTTCCACACTGCTTTTCTTAGCTTATTCTTCATGAGTGTTTTACTATATATGAATGTCAAGATATTGCCTCTTTTGGTTGTAGTTACTAACAGAGAAGTTCATGTTTTTGGGTCTTATTCAGGGGTGTGATGCATCTTTGCTTCTGAACTCAACCTCAAATAACCAAGCGGAAAAGGATGCTCCTCCAAATCTGACAATCAGAGGTTTTGATTTCATTGACAGAGTGAAGAGCCTAGTGGAAGCTGAATGTCCTGGCATAGTTTCTTGTGCAGATATCATTGCTTTGGTTGCAAGAGATTCTATTGTAGCCACGGTGAGAACTCAAAACAATTTTATTCTAGCTCTATCCTGCATATATACATAACTTTTTCACCACAAATTTTATAATTTCTGAGTTGATCAACCGTGAGAGATCAACTCAGCTATGTCTACTGTGTATCACAGTTGGCCAACTCCACAATTATAAAATTTATAGTAAAAAAAAATTGTGTCTTTGGCTAACGGGAGAGCCAAGGGCGGCGAGCCCAAAAACTCATTTTTTTTATTATTAATATATATATAAACACACAAAATCTAAAGGGTGGGGAGGGGGACCTCCCCAAAAAAATGTCAGGCAACCGTGTGTGAGTGTCGATTTTGCCACCTTACATATATCGGAGCAACCATATGTTCATATAAGTACAAAATATATTTTCGTCTTTTTACAACTAAAATTAAGGTTTAATAGGTCCTACTTCAAGTTCATAGTTTTGTGTTTTGACACGCTTTCACTGTTTTAACGGTTTACCTCTCTCCGCCCAATTCAAAGATAAATAATGTTATTTTATCTACACATATTTTTAAATAAATTTCATAAAAATTGAAAAAAAAAATTGTACAATTATTAAGGGTCTGGTTAGAGACGATTTATTTTGTTGAAACTGAAAATTTATTACTGAAATTACAGTAAATAAAAGTAAAAAATAGTTAAAATAGTACAGCGGAGTCATGAATAGTAGCAAAAATAAGATGAATAGTAAAATTATTTTAATTTTTCATTGGTATCCAAACACATACTAATTAAGTTGTTAAGTTGATATTAATCTTATTTGGACCAATCATTGAATCATTTTATTATTTATCATTTACAACTTGCCACTAAAGTGATTGTAAACGATTTTGTGAAAAAACTAATAGATTTATTATTTTTGAAACATATACTTGTGGTCAATTGTGATATATACTTGTGAAAAAAAAAATTCACAAGATATATACTTGATATCCTTAGTGTTTACAATAATGATCTTTGTATGATTGAATAATAATATATCCCTCGGGGCTTTCTCTATAAAAAGAAAAAAAGATATATACTTGTGAAAAAAAAAATCTTTTGTTTTCTATATTTTAATACTATGAGATATATTTATTTTGTTATTAATATTGATTAATATTTTTTAGATTAATTTTAGTTTCAATCTTGGTTTCCTTAAACTGAAATCATGGCTCTACGTACCATTGTTTTTAGAAAAATTTATAGGGTAATTACACCCTTGAGATTTTACAAGATAACACCCTCTAAATGTTTCATGAGATGATACTTTCCTTTTGAGGTTTGTATAAATGTAACACTTAAGTTTCCATTGGAAAAATATATTTTTTTTAAAATCACATTAATTTATATATGCCTTAAGGAAAGACTGTCATTCATTCACAAATATTAAAGGTGGAGAGTTATTTCGTCCATAATTTGAATAAGAATCTTTCATAAAAATGGAATATATTGTTAGTAAAATCACAATTTGAGAGAATATGAACTTAGTTGTTGCTTTTATACAAAACTCGAGAGTTCTATTCTTACACAAATCCGAAGAAATAGTAGTGCCGTTTTGATAAAGAATGATGGTACTTTAAAAAAATAAAACCATAATCTTTCCTTTTATGAGTAAGGGAATGGACCATTCTTACTAGTTTCTATGTTATGTTTTGGACAGGGAGGTCCATTTTGGAGAGTCCCAACTGGTCGAAGAGATGGGACAATCTCTAATGGGTCAGAAGCCTTGAACAACATCCCACGTCCAACTGGAAACTTCTCCACTCTCCAGACACAATTTTCCAACCTGGGTCTTAACTTAACTGACCTGGTCTTGCTCTCAGGTAAGCTAAGCATTGTAATTTCCTAGCACTTGTGCTAAATTAATCTATATTAATTTATATAGATACTAATACATTATATACATTATATTAATCAATTTTTTTCAGGTGCTCACACCATTGGTGTGTCTCATTGTTCATCATTTTCAGCCCGCCTGTATAATTTCACTGGTGTGGGTGATCAGGACCCAGCTCTAGACCCTGAATATGCTGCCAATCTCAAGGCAAAAAAGTGTACAAATCCTAATGATAATACCACAATAGTTGAGATGGACCCTGGAAGTCGCAAAACATTTGACCTTAGCTACTACTCACATCTACTTAAAAGACGAGGTCTGTTCCAATCCGATGCTGCTTTAGCTACGAACCCCACAACTAAGACTTTCGTCACCCAACTACTTCAAGGACCAATTCAAAATTTCTATGGTGAATTTGCCAAGTCCATGGAGAAAATGGGTAGTATCAATGTTAAGACCGGGTCAACCGGTGAGATTAGAAAGCAATGTGCAGTAGTGAATAGCTAGAAAAAATTTTTTTTTTCTTTCTTTCTTGAATTTGGTGGATTAAAAATTTCATGGTTTTGGTACCATGCTAGTTTGAAATTGTTTGTTGTAGTTTTGTTATATTAATTTTTTGTGTGAATAAATGTGCTTCACTGTAGTCTTCCTTTCTTTACGTTCTTGTAAGAAAACCAAATAAAAGTGAGAAAAGCTGTAATGGATATTTATGATAGATGGAGCTCCTTCTCTAAAATCTCGAATTGAACCAGTATTCTTGTGTCATTCTCGTTTCATTTTAGAACTGCTTCTTTGAAACTGGCTCTATTATATTCTCAAGCACTCTGCAAACGCATCTTTTTCTTATTTTTGGCTGTTGTGGATTAATTGTTTATGAGGACTATATAGATTATAGAGTAAACGTTGGGTTATAATTTGAAAAATGCTACATAATAATACCAGCAAAAGCTCTTTCTTCTTGCAAAACTTGTACCAACTAATAAAGCACACACCAAAGTCGTGGCCATGCAAATTTTGTATAATTCAATACAAGTTTGTGTGTGTGTGTGTGTGACGCTAAAACTTGCTAACATCGTTTTCACTTCATTTACTAGATCGATGTCCTACACAAGATATTATAGGAAACTATCATAATCATAAACCAGAAAGACGTTGACTAGTAATGCCGGTACGCTAACAGCATGTGATTTTAAACTACAGCAATCTCATTCAAGCCTGAAGGCAACTACAAACAACTAGTCTCTATAGGCAATAGCACGCCATGTGTTCTAACGGCAAGTCACTATTTCACCAGCTTGTCATTGATGGCAGAACTGGGTTTTTCTTCTTTTTTTTTTCTTTTTTTCTTTTTTTAAGAAGAAAATTTAGGAAATCAATTAATTGCATGATATACACTTTGTTACACACTTTGTATTATTACAATGAACATATTTGTTAACTTGTTAAATTACATTCACAGCCGGCTCTACCATATAAGCAAGAGAGGCTGTCACCTTAGGCCTCAAGTGAAAAAAGCCCCCTAATTATAACCAATAGGGCTATTTCTTTCATTGTAATAGTATTAATTAAACTCAAATATTAATTAATAAATAAAATAAACAAGATTGTACCCAAGTGCACCTGCATTTTCTTATGTGAAAGAGGTGCTTACTTTATGAAAGTTCAACCTTCTTTCTTCAATTAGAATACAGATGAAATCAAAAAGGCCATCATTGAGGCAAATGATGCAATAGCTTCAGTTAGAGCAATGCCCAAAATGGCATAACCAAATAATTGTTTAACCAATGATGAATTTTGCACCACGGAATGGATCAAAGAACTGAACAAGTTTCCAATACCAACAACAGCTCCTGCTAAAGCAATTGTAACAGCTCCAGCACCCATTGATTTTGCACATTCTGACATCTTGGGTTGAGAATTCTTGTCACGCTTTTTTATTCACAATTTTTTGTTATGAATTTCTCGTCGATTTTTCCCCTCATTCCTTTTATGTTGGGCACCCGCCTTAACCCCCACCCCCTAAAGTGGTAAAGAAAGGCTCTTTGGGGTCTAAATTTCTTTCTATCTGACAAGACAAATAAATAAGAAGGGACAGTTCTTTCATTGCATTGATAGAAGTGTCTAACTAGAAAAAGATCTCTCTATTACTTTGAGAAGAAAATCGTTGGTTTGACCAACGAACTACATGGGAAAATGGATCTTCTTTCTTTGATTTTCAGCAAGCATTTTTGGAAAGTAACAATTCTATTCAGTTCGGTTTTGGAAAACTTGTAGGTCGCGGATTAGTGCATTCTATTTTTTTTTATCAAAAGAGAAATTCTACGTTCACAATATTTTTCACAATACTTTCACAATAAATTTCAAGTAGTAGGTTGTTACTAGCTGTTATTGGTGGTTAAAAAAGTAATTTCAATGGTGGATTCAAATTAGAACTAGTAACATAACACCTAGGATTTGTTGTGAATATAGCACTTCTAAAAAAAAGAGCAAAAAAAAAAAAAAAATCACAACATTTTTCACAATAGTTGAGTTGGTAAACTTTTACTAATTCTCATCTAGGTCCAATACTAACATCATTTTTTTACTTACTACTATTAATCTGCCACATCAACAGGTGTGAAAAGTTTTGTCAAATTTTTTTTTTTATTGACTTTTTCAAAAAAAAAAAAATTCTAGGTAGGTCATGTTAATTAGTAATTTTACATCTAAAACAAGATAATAACATTTAAGCAGAATTAATTTTTTTTTTAAGTAATTTTTAAATATATAGAAGGCCTTAGTTCATTTTTCATCTTCGGCCCTTAAATGCATCAAGTCACCCCTGTTACATCACTTACAAATTATAGTAAAATGTGGGATAAATTTGGTAAATACCCTTATTTTAAAACGATGTAGGAAAATGCCCATATTTTGAAACTATCTAGTAAAATATTCTTATTTTTGGAATTTGAGAATATCGAGTTTTACACCGAACTCGAATTTATTAAAATCAAGTTTCAAAATAAGGATATTTTGCTTAATAATTTAAAAAATGAGATATTTTGATATATAGTTTTAAAATTAATTGTATTTACCCGCCCTCTCCCTATTTGACAAATGCAGTCTAAATCAATGGTTAGCTAGTAATGGTCAGGACAACTAATTTATTGCCAGGGCCAAGAAGTAGTGATCTTTGTGGGGATGGATGTTTATTTAATTTGCACTTTGAACCGTGTGGGCCCTGTGGGGGTTCTTTTCTATTCTGGACAACTAAGAGCAACTGCATCAAATCGTGCATAATCTTGCAAAATACAAGAAGTAGTCAATTTTACACATTTTAAGCCCAAAAAAAAAAAAAAAAAAACCTACATCAATGGGTGTAAAATTGTGCATAAATGCACAAGTACTACAGTAACCGTGCACATATGTACGGTTACTGTAGCTCGTGCATTTAATATTTTAGTATTTTTTGGTAGTGTTGGATTTGTGAGAGAGAAGGGTAGTGAGTGGGGAAATAATAAAAAATTGTAAAAGAATGAATATTTTATTGAATAGATAGACTGATGTGAGTGTTTGTAAAAATTGGTGTGTAAAATAGAAAAAGTATTTTTTTTTTTTTGTGGAAAATAAACAGAAAGTTTGCATGAGCTAATGTGCTTACTCTAAGGGTCAATAGTGGTGAGGATTCTACACATATATGGTAAACACTTGTCTAAATTTGGTTCAAATTCCTTTTGATGATGACGATGAGCTCTTGATTAGTCCATGGGGACTGGGGAGGTAAATCTTATTAGCAAGAGAAAGTAATTCATTAATTGTACCTTTGTTTAGCAAAATGGCACTAGGCAAACTTTAGTGGTTGGTTATTCAAATCTCACTCTTTAGTCCTTTCCAACCAACTCACATCTGGTTAGGTTTTTAATGGGTTGGACCCATTTGTAGGTTTGAGCCGCACTCAGGGCGGAGCCATGTTGCTACTTCCTCCCCCCCCCCCCCCCCCCCCAAAACAATTTTAAATTTTCTACATAGTATACATAAACATGGCAAAACGGGTCAGAATTTTCTGACCCGACCTGAAAAAATACCTGACCTGAACCCGATTTTTTTGACCCAAAGCAAAAAGCAGGTTGACCTGTGACCTGACCTAACCCGAATAACCCATGACCCGACCTGTTAAAAAAATTCGAAAAAAAAAAAAAAAAAAAATTAGACTACGTCCTAATACTAGGTGCATAAAGCACAAAGCACCAAAACCAATAATCAATAAATTATAGATATAGACAAAGGCAAGACAATAGCTTCACATTCAATTTGACGATTTGACCTTCACAACCAATAAAGCTTCAAAGGCATGAGAGAATGAGACAAGACAACACAAGACAACCATTAAAAAAAAATCTCATTCAATTTGACTAGCTGAATAACTGTAGTCCAAAGCCAAATGCACAAACGTGAAACGTGACAAACCACAAAGGCCAAAGCTTCCTCAGTTCTTCTACTCTTGCGCATATGCCCTTCTTTTCACACTTTCACACATTTCACACTTTTTTGGGTCTGTTTGGATACTACTTATTTTGCTGAAACTGAAAACTTATTGCTGAAAATATTGTAGATAAAGGGAAAAGTTAGTTGAAATAATACAGTAAGGCTCATAAATAGTACCAAAAAGTACAGTGAGACCCATGAATAGTAGCAAAAATAAGTTAAACGGTAAAATAATTTATAATTTTCATCCAAATCCAAACGCACACTTCATACTTGTTTTGTTTGTTTTAAGATCTGTCTCTTTTTGAAGTTGTAAACTTGTAATTATATGCATTTTGACAATGAACTATTAACATTGAAGACTTTTTCCATCATGAATTTATGACTATAAATAATTTTTGTTATGCTCAAAATTGTCATAATTGAAAGGATATTAACAAGTGGCATTAAGTGCAATTCATTTCCTTAATTGATTTTATTCATTCTCTTTAAACAGGTTATCATTGATTTTTTTTTATTGAAAAAAAAAAAAAAAAAAAAAAAAAAAAAAAAAAAAAGCTTGTTTGAAAAATACTGGTCAACCTGTCCTAACCCGATTGACTCGTTTAAAAATGACTCGTTTTGACCTGTGACCCGATTAACCTGCAAACCCGATTAACCTGACCTGAAGCCGACCCAATCCACCTGTTTTGCCACATCTAAATATATATAGCAAAAAAGATATAGGCCCCTCAAAAAACTATAACCAACCCTTCCATTTGTTCAAAAGATTTAAATTTTATCTAAACAGGTAAAATTTATCATCGAAGAAAATAAGGGTGCAGTTAATATATATATATATATATATTGAATAGTGTCACTATGTTAGGTTAAGGTTAATATATGCCCTTAGGGCATTTTAGAGCATATATTAATAAATTATTTTAAAAAAAATTATAGAAAAATAAAAAGTAATTAACTTTTTTGACAGTAAAAGTGTCAAACCCATAAAATAATAGTTAAGCCCTCCAATTATCCAAAGACTTGTAATTAATCTAATGAACAATGACTTACTCTCTTCAAATAGAATAAATGTCAGCCCATTTCAAAACAAAACTTTACATTTTCATCTTCTTTCTCATTCTCAAGCTACGTGTTTTTCGCTTTTTTTCTCCTCAATATTGCTGCCGGCTTCATTGTTTAGTTATTATTTAAATAAATAAATAAATAAAACAAAAACAAAAACAAAAACGAAGCTCATCTCAACACAACCATACAAAATTGAAAACCCTCATAGCCAGTAAAACCAATATGTCCTTTTTTTTTTCAATCTCATTATAGTAGAGTGAACTTGAAAATGTGTGAGGATGTGGGGTTGTGCTGGGAGATAATTCATTAAAATATTTTTTAAAATTAATAACATGAATGATGAGGAGAATGATGCTTAAAATAATAGTGGAATTTGTTTTTCTTGAATGTGAGTAACATTTATATAATTGAGAAAAAAAAAATCAAGGTCTAACTGGCTATAGTCCCCTTGGAAATTTTTTTTTTTAAATAATATATTAATATATATGATTTAAAAAATGTTGGGACAACAATAAATAGCTAGTCCCCAAAGAATCCAAAAAATTAAATTTGCCAACTAACCCAAATTTCTATCTAGTGACCCTCTTCACCAACCCCCCCCCCCCCCAACAACCCCCAAAAAATACTAGCAAAACAAAACAAAAATTTTATAAAAATAAAAATAAAAATAAAAAAGTCATCAACCCACGAAAATGCAAATGACTTATGAGTTATGATTGTTTGTTTCACATGACAATTTTTTTTTTTAATATTATTTAAAATTAGAAGAGAAGTTTGACTCTTTAGGATTTAGATGCACTCCGAATCCTCTTCCCCAAATGAAAATTATTCTCCATCAGGATTCTAGAAATCACAATCTAATTGGAGGAGCCAAACTAACACCAATGTAACAGAAAAAAACAAAAACAAACAAACAAACACCATATATTTCAAAATCTCAAATCCAAACCTGTCTATCTCAAACACACATTTTTCAATTCCTTAACACTCTGTCTCTTAAAGACACGTGCTTCGATTTTCACTAATGAAAAATATGTGTAAACAATAAACTCTTCTTAGACGCTGATTTGTTTACTCGACTCTGGGTATCCCTGTTGCATAAATCATGTGTTTTCAAAATTCTATGAAGAAGAGGGATGTTGGGATTCAAAATGATCACCACCATTCTAGGTTTTGTGGGTTGATAAAGACAAGTCAAGCATTCTTAAGTCCCAAGAAACAACTGAAGTATTCATATGGTATGTAGATACGAAAAGAAAAAATAGTAATGAAGAAATGAACAAGAGGCATGAAAAATATACCGAGCCAAGAACGTAACAGCCTTCGATGAAACCATCACTTGGGAACGGGGTATTAACTTCATAGTGCTAATGAAGGAAATTTTCCTTGGAAAATCTAGTGTCATTTTTTTTGTATGTCGCCCTGACGGGTTGAAAAATTACAATGCTAATGAAACGTTTTTTGTCATCTCCTATATCGAAATGACTAGCAATTTTCGGATGCAGATGCCGAGGCATGCTTGTCCTTACATAACAAAAGTACATCTTTCCCAAGTGAACATTATGAATAACATCCATACCCATCTCCTCAGAGACTTGATGAAGTCAGTGATGCCTAAACAATTGTTGAAGCTCCTTTTCTTCCTTTTCTTCTTCTTCCTCTTGTTCCTCTCCCTCCTCCTCCTCTTCCTCCTCCTCCTCCTCCTCCTCCTCCTCCACTTCTTCTTCTTCTAATGGGACTAATGCAACTACCGTGTCGTAGTAACATCCATAAAACCTATGCCCTACAAATTGAGTGTTGCCGGAGAAATGACCAAGATAGTCAGGAATGCTTGTGTTTGCCCATTCATGCGTGTTCAGATCAACCCACGAAATGCAAATGACTTATGAGTTATGATTGTTTGTTTCACATGACAATTTTTTTTTTTAATATTATTTAAAATTAGAAGAGAACTTTGACTCTTTAGGATTTAGATGCTACCATATTGTCTAGTTGTGCTTAAAAGATTGTTTAGGTATTTCTTTATTTGTTTTCATCAACAGCGTGACTTTTCAATTGGGAATCATAAATGGTTAGATTATTTTTAGCTCAACCAATTATGCATCGTTAATTATTAGATTACTTTTAGCTTAACTTTGAATCCTCAATAGTCACATGAATCTCTTTTGAGACTGCTTTTCTCTAAAACCCTCCAAACACTTCGTGCATAAAGATGTGTCAGTTGAATTACAAAACTCTTGATAAAGTCATATAAATCTTTTAAAGTCAATGGTATTTTTCTAGTAGTAATTAAATAAGTTTTATCTATAAGACTTCACATATCATGAAAATTACTATTGAAAATAGAACTTCACCGTTATGAGTAACTTGTTTATGGAGTGGTTATATTTGAACTTACTATTTCAATTTATACCGTAACTATTGAATATGCATTGAATCATAAATATTATCAAAATTATGTTTCACAAAAAAATGAAAAATGATTTTCGATCGGGATCTTTGATCTTGTATAATGAAAAAAAAATGCTATGAAGTTTAGTATGAAGTTAATAATAGAGGGATTTAAAACAACATTGAGTTTCATTTTGAATAATTACATATAATGAGTTGAAATGTATCAAGAAACCCATTTTTTATTATTTTTTTATGATATTTTGTTAATACTGAATATAGGCTAATTTATTTTTCATGTATTTATTTATTTTTTAAATTTTAAGATATTTTTAAATTCCTGAATGGGTAACATTTTTTAACAAGTTTTCAATCCTTAAAGATAAATTTTGGTTTTATTTTTATACTAGGCCCAAGTCAAAGACATATCTGGGCTTGAGCTGATTTAAAAGCCTTAAACTTTATATGAACTGTACTTTTCTTTTCATCTGTTTCTTCGGTCCATGGTCATTTTCAGCTTAGGCTGCCCAATAACTGGGCCTCCCGGCTATCCACTCATATAGTTCAATCATTAATAAGCTTCAGGGGAAATTTTGGGTGAGACGAGACTTGCCAGCATCTATAAGGGGTTGTTTGGATTTCAAGTTTTCCATCACCCATCACTGGGTTTTCATCACCCATAACCCAAAATACTGTGGACCCCACCACAAGGTGCTTGTTTGGCTTTGCTTACTCAGTGATGTTTCCATCACTCAATTCTCTGGTTTTTGAGTGATGAGATACCAAAATTGAAAACACAACTTGGGAGTTTCTGAAAACAGAGAATAGAGTGAGATGGCATTTTCCATAATTTTTAGCAATGAATGGGACCCACTGTTCAGTGCCTTGTCTAATCACCAGCTCTCTTTCTTCTTCTTTTTTTCTTTTTCTTTCTTTCTTTCTTCTTCTCCTCATATCTGCTTCTCTGTTTCTTCTTTTCTTTCTTTTTTCTTTCTTTCTTCTTCTCTTCATGCCTACTGCTCTCTTTCTTCTTTTCTTTCTTTCTTCTCTCTTTCAGTGTTTAGCTTTTACTCGCAATGGCTCTCTTTCATACCAGACCAAACCCATCTGCACAGCCCAATATATCCCATCTTTCTTCTTTTCCTCATCATAGCCCCATCTTTAGAGTAAACCCCTCAACCTAGCCACGTCTAGCGACACATCTGATCTAATCCAACCCACAGCAGCCCCATCTCAAACCGGAGAAGGACGATAGTGACACAAAACCCACAAACCACCTACAGAGACCTAATTGTATGAACAGAGCCACATGTACCACCTACTGAGACAATAACATCTACAACATCAAAGACAAAAATAAAAAATAAAAATAAATCAAATAAATAAATCAAGAAAAAGACATACCAAAGTTGGAACAATGGTGATCGGAACTCAAAAGGGGTAAGGATTGGACTAGGATACAGTGAACAGTGACAGGTTCAAGCATCGAAGTAGTTGTTTGTGGGTTAGATTTCAGTATTAAGGAGGGAGGAACAAAGTCGAAGCTGCATTAGTGGCGTCGACGTAGTGGGTTTCGGACATTTTCTAAAATTTTCAGTACAGGGGAGTGACGAACTAAGTTTTGGTAAAGTTAGGTTTTGGCTTTTGGGGTAAATGGGATGAGGTGGGGGCGGGTGGGGTTCTAATGGATTTCCTTGACTAGGTTCATCGAGTGTTTTGGGAGAAGATGTGGGCTGATGAGAAAAAAGAGGTGAAATTAATTTGCCTTGAATGTATACGCGGGTAGGCTGACCGTGAGCCTAACATGGTGCTCAAGCAGTGGATTCCACAAAAAGTTAAAGTTTTTGAGTTATCAGAAGTTGAAAATAAGTGCCAAACATGCCACCAAAGGAAGTTAGGGAATTTTCAGTGATAAGTGATGAGTTATAGAATGATGAGTTATAGAGTGATGAGTGATGAGTGATGAGTGATGAGTGATGAGTGAGCATTTTTTTTTTTCACCCAAACAGCCCCTAACTTTTCACTAGTGTCATTGTCACATGGGAAGGTGAAAAAATGTGTCTGGTTTGATTAAGGTCGTAAGTGAACCAAGCTATTCATGAATAATTTGGGCTTGATTTGATAAAAAAAAAATCATTCATGTTCATTTCTTTATAAACAATCAAGCTTTAGTCTTAGTTTTAAAATAAACAAGTCAAGTCCGAGCAAAAAAAATTATATGTGAACAATAGAGCTCAATACAAAACAAACAAAGCTTAAGATTGTTTATAGATTTGATAAAAAGCTTGATATGTGTTTATTAATGATAAATAAATTCATTAAACATATATATATCCCAATTCCCACATGAGATCACTACCCATAAAATTAAATTTCCCATTCTCTCTAAACTTATTAGGCACCACTTTAATTACAATTTTTTTTTAATCAAATGGGCCACGTGTGGTCCTTTCCCATTCAGCATTTCATTCTCTCCCTTGTGATTTCCTTAAGTTGACTGGCTCTTTAGTTCTTTTCCTTTCGGTAAAAAAAAGAAAAAAAGAAAAAAAAAAGACTCCCCTTCCATCTAAATCTAATTTATACTAAGTCCAAAACTCTCTCTCTCTCTCTCTCTCTCTCTCTCTCTCTCTCAAGAATTGATTAAATTAGCAGCATGGTGGTATAGTGGTGATGCAAGGCGCTTTGATCTAGTTTGTGGAGGTGGTGGAGCTCCAATCTAGTTTGTGAAGTTGGTCGAGCTTCGACTTGGTTAGTACAAGATGGTGTGGCACTCGGTGGTTCTTTCTCTCAGTTGCTCATGGTGGAGATATGGGCGGAACTCACAGTGGCCTCATTTTTAGTTTGTTTGAGCAAATCTCTTTGTAACCTTCCTTTTGGTTTAAATTTCTTGAAATTTATGCAAAACTCATAGACATCTTGTTGGTCACATTTTTTTTTTAGTAGCTTAGCTTTGTAATTAGAAAAGTATGTTGTTTTTGTTTACTTTTTATTTTTGGAGATTTAAGCATTTGATAATGTATTGGGTTAAATAATGGATATTGAGCTTAAAACTTGATATTAAACTTGAGTTTGAGCTTTGATATTGAGCTCAAATAATGAATCAAGCTAAGTCAAGTTGAGCTCAAGCTTTTGGGCTTTCTAACGAGTTTAAGCTTGAACACTTGACATTTATTAATGAGTTGAACTCAAGCATGCATAACTTGAAAAGGCTCGGCACATTTCTAACCCTAATTTTGATTGATTATCCAAAAAATAAGGGCTATACTTTGATTGTTTGAGCTACGACAATGAACAACAGTTGTAAAGTTGTAACTTGAAATTGTAAGGACTTCACCTTTTATAAAAATTAGGGTAAATTACAAAGTTAATCCTTATACTTTACACCAATTGTCAATTTGGTCTCTAACCTTTCAATTGTGTCAATTTGGTCCTTAACCTTTTCAATGCCATGTTAATTTAATCCTTGCCGTTATCTTTCAGATGAAAAAATCTAACATGTCAAACAAAATAATAAAAAATAATTTTCTATGCCATAAATTGCCAATTGTACCGCCACGTAGATTAAAAAAAAAATAAAAAAAAAATAAAAAAAAAAAACCCAAATTTCACATTGAGTCAGATTACATTTCCTAAAACTTTCTAAATTTTGTAAAATTCCTAAAAATCTCTCTTTCTCTTGTTAAGACATCTCCTCATCTCTTCTCCCTTATCCTCACGCTCATAAACTTGAATATCTGAAGTTGTAAACGACAAGGATGGTGGTGCGTTCTCTCTTCCGGCAGCTTTGAATAAAGAAAATCTTAATTGAATTAAAGGTGAAAATATTGGGAAACACTTATCTATCTCTCTGAATCAAAGGTGATAATATTTTATGAATGGTGGGGATTGTGGACCCTTTTTTAAGTACCAAACTCATAACTAATAGTTAGGATCTCTACAAAAGGTAGCAGATAAGTTCTTTCTTTTGGTCATTATGAAAAAGAGAGGAATTCTTTTAGGGGTATTTTGATATTGGAATTTGCTTCTATGGTGGTTGAAAATCTGGGTGTGAATTTATTTTTTGGGCCTAAAGGATGGAGATTGATTTTTATGAGTCTTATAGGCCAAAAGGTTGAAAATTGTTCTTTTTGGATGCTTACTCTTTGCATAATTTTAGCCATATAGTGCTTTAACATTGTTTTCTGAAAGGCCATTTGGGTTTGCTATTTGTGATATACCAGTCATCAGAAGCAAAGAAGAAAGCTAGGAAGACATTGCATTGTCTTGATAGATTTCTGCTCTTCTAAATATATGGTGCATCGATTTCTTTCTGTAAAATTTGAACAAATCCAGTTTGTACATTTTTAGACCCCATAAAACACAACCAGATTAACTTAGATAAATTATTCAGTTCTAGGTTAACACATATAAATCATATCATTGAATAGTGCGGAAAATAAATAACATAACGATATGATAACCCAAGAAAACCAAACCGATAAAAAACCTGGAAAGGATTTAACCTAGCTATCCTCAAGGTAAAACAGATCCACTATGAAAGAATTGAAGCTTACACAATAGCGACTTAGACCACTAACATCCTATTGCTACCTCGAGTAGGAAACTTACTACCACAACCACGTGATAGCTCCGAGTCTACGGACTACTTTTTTCTTGGATTCACAACAAGTACAAGCACTCTCGCTTCTGTTTCTTTAAGCTCTTAATGCAGCAACTAAATGATCATCAAGCTTCTTGACATAATCTTGATTCTTGATAACCCTAAATATATGTGAAGGCAAACACCTCTAAATTTCACAAAAGATTCACAAACACAGCATAAACAACTACAACCACCGTAAAATGTGGCTAGAGTTTTTCCTTTTATACTTAAGGAAAAACATAAAACCCTACACGTTAAACGGGTTTGGGCTGAATTGGAAAATTCTACAGAAAAACAATCTGCACAAGCTTCGATTGATCGAGTCTAATTTTCGATTAATCAAGCCAAGCAGATTTAGGGCTGTCCACGGGTCGGGCCGGGTCGGTTTTCGACCCAACCCGGACTCGACCCGCCGGCGTTGGGTGGAGTAACCTAAAACCGACCACCGAAAAAATCAGTCGATTCGGTTTTCAGTGATGGTTAGCATCGGTCGGGTCGGATCGGTTGCCGGAATTAAAAAAGGCATCAAAATCTAAAGAAAGAAAAAAAAAAAAAAAAAAAAAAAAAAAAAAAAAAAAAAGGTCGCCGGAATCTGGAACTTTCGCCGGAATCTGGAAAATTCTCGCCGAAAAATGGATTTTTTTTTCTTCTGAAATCTACATTTTTTTTCGCTAGAAATTGTTGGGTATGGCCAGATCTGGCAAAATCCCACCAGATATAGCCGGATCTGGTCGAGATCTCGCCAAATCTAGCTTGTTTTTGCAAGATTTGGCCGAATTTTTTTGTAGTTCCATCGGGTTCGGGTTGCTCGGGTTTTGGAGATGCGAACCCGCCACTCGACCCACCAGTGTCGGTTTTTGAGAACGAAAACCCGCTGCCGACCGACTGGACCTTTGATTCGGGCCAGAATCGAGTTGTCGTCGGACGGTTTGGCCGGGTTGTCGGGCAGCAGTCGAGTCTGGACAGCCCTAAGCAGATATACACAGTAAATCCTGCAGTACACTCGATTCCAATTTTACACTTTAAACATACTTTGAGCAAGTCTAAAATAAGACTAAATGTTTTTATCATGGTTTACCAACATTACAAATTAAAGTTCTAATACATTTAAACCTAAAGTCTTAGAATCCAACAAACTCCCCCTTTGGCAATCCGTGACAAAACACAAACTAGACAAGGTGCTCAAAGTTACAAAAATAGCCCATTACAAAAACATTGCACAACACAAACAAATTCAACTTAACTACTATCTATCAGTTGCAAGTGTAGACAACAGCACAACTGAATCAACTTGTATATTCCTGAAACACTCAACAAACACATAAATGCATGTGTGGAAAATATAAGTAAAACAAAATAAATTCTTGATTTCACATAACATAAACTATAAGACATATATCATGAATAACCTCATAAATATAAATCAATAATCAAAGTAGCACAATGTGAAACAAAAAACAGAAATAAACACATCACAGTATCTCCCCCTATCATAGACAACTCAAATAAAACAAAATACATCATGAGCCAAAAAATATATATATAAATACAAAATGAAGCACCTAGATACAATCTAAAACTCCACAGCTCCAAAACAACAAAAATCTCCCATCCATATGTACTCTCCCTTTTTGTGACGAATTGCCAAAGGGCAATCACTCATCATCAAAAGGAGGTGGCGAAGGTGACCGTCTAAAACTCACCAAATCTGCTCGCAAAGCCTGAAGCTCGGTAAGCACATCCACCAACAGCTGACCATGAGCCGCCTGAACGGTCATGATAGTGTCCAAATCACAACGAATGCTAGAAACATCCGAAGCAAAAGGTAGAGGAGCAGCAGCAACGGTCGAATCAACGTAAGCATCTGTAGCTGGATTACCTAAAGTAGAAGGAGGAGGAAGAGGTGCACCAGAAGAGGAAGAATCTACTCCAGGACGTTTAGAGCTAGCTCGTATTTGAGCAGCCCTCTGCCTAAGAAATATGGCACCTATAGGAGCTATGATATGAACGGGCTTAGATGCCGAAAACTCATCTAATCCTAGATGTAACAAAATCCTATGAATAAAAACAGGGGAAATAGACCATGAGCAATAGAACTACTCCTATAAACCTCAATCAAAGAACGAATGAAAAGGTGAGGAAAACTCATAGAAGCGTCTGTGACAAGAACATACAAAAATGCACATCTCTCCAAAGGAATAATGTGCAGTTGAGAGATAGGCCAAATGGAATGGCAAGAAATCCGGAAAAAGAGATAATGAATCTTAGTCAACTCGTGAGAGGTGATTCGAGGATTAGAACCCCATCGGATAGAAGTCCCAGTAAGATATAACATAATGTCATCAAAGGATGGAGACTCATCGTAAGGATAAACATGATGCTGGACCAGTGGCACCCCAAGAGCATCAGCCACTACCGAAGGAGTAATGGGGTACTCGTTACCCTGTATCCAACTTCTCACCAGAGTGTTGGAATCATAGAAGTGGACAGAGAGATTCGAGTAAAACTCTCTGATCAAGGCAGCTAGAAGGGGATGTGAAATGTCCGACAAAGGAAGCCAACCCCTACGCTCAAAGTTTCTCCGAATCTCATCTAACACTACCTTCCTCTCAGCCCATACATTCCTATGAATGTTCAGCTTCTCATACACTTCCTGGTTTTCCTCACTAAGGAACCTCTCACTATCAAAGGAATGAGAAGAAGTAAAGGAGGATTTCCTATTAGCTCTAGTCTTCCTAGACATGATGCTAAACATCAAAAGGACAAACACAAAAGAGACAGAGAGAAAATAAAAATAAAAACCAAGGACAGACTGCAAATTAGCACAAAATATAGAAAATAACAATCTATATGATGCATGAACAATATCAACACATGATGCATGCTCTAATGCAGTGAAAGTAAGTTCAATTTTACTTTAAAATCACAAAATTGGCTTGAGCATAAAGTTTATATCAAAAACCCCAAATTTTGAAAATCCACTTTAAAAAAAAAAAAAACTCAAAAATTTGATCTATTGATCATTACACAAGATAGATAACAGTATATAATGATCAAATCAATCAACCTAACAAGCCAATTTCATCACATTATGCTCAATTGAACAAATCCCCAATTCGGGTAGTTTCAAGCCCTAGAAAATTCAAATTTTCCCAATTCATCAAAATGATCAAATTAAATCACAAAGATCGTGTTAATAACATCCCATAACAAAAACCCATTGATCAATTTAGAAAGAAAAGAGTGAAATCACCAAAATCCCCAAATTTTCATAGGTTCGAAAATTTCCAAAAATGCATGAAACATGAAAATAAATGAAAAAGGGGGGGAGGGGGGCAAAAGAGTCTTACTGGCCTTAGAACACAAAAACCTTGCAAAATGTTTAAGGGAAAACGACAAAAAATTTCTTTGAATCCTTGACCGATCGAAGAGAGAGAGAAAGAGTTTTTGAAAAAGTTTGAATAGTGATAGAACACGTGAAAACTCAAGGTTTTAAAAAACTCTCTATGTGATTTTCGATTGATCGAAAATTAGATTCAATCAATCGAAAATTACATTCGATCGATCTAACAGCGATTAAGCATCAATCAAACCAGGCAGATTCAAACCAAATTTTTAATCACAATTTTGATCGGTCGAGAAACAAGTTTGATCGATCGAAAATCTAGAAAAATCAAATTTTTGAAAAATAGAGCATTTTAATGCAGAAACTCCTCAAAGCATGGTATTTTATAAATAAAATGCATGAGTATGAGATGAAATGCTTTCCAAAAACATTTGCAATGAACCCAGATCTCCCAAATATAAGATTTTCAATGAATTTTCCTTAAATTCTCAAACTTCAAACACATTTTGCATTAAACTCAAGGAAGTTTCAATCTTGGATGGCCAAAACAAAATCACACACAATAACATGTACAAAGTTTAGCAAAGAGTAACTTGTGTAATGTGTGTAACTAGCAAAAACTTGAGATACATATGAGGTGATATGTGAATAGTGAGTAATCATAATTTCTACAAAATTCATCACATGCATTTGAAAGAGACTATCACCTAAAGAATTACATCATATAACTCTCACATCTCCTAGAAAACAAGTTTGCAATCATGTAAGTTTCTTGATATGCCTCATAATGTACACACCAATTTTATTTGATCAGAAACTTATTAAAATAGCCAGGATAATGTACACACCAATTTTAACATTTAAACCAAGGCTACACCTTATGTTCTTTTTGTGCATGTGCTACACTTTCTCAAGTACAAAATCTTATAATATGCACTAAGGTGTTCATGATTGGCTAGTAAACAGTAATGAGATAGTTATTTTTGCATTTCTCAATAAGTTCAAGTCCCACAATCAAATGCATGTGATTTCAAGATCAAGATCATGTAATCAAAAACTATAAACATCTTCCCACACAAATGCATTACAAAACTCAAACTAGTAAAGTGCAATAAATAAGTTCATCCAAGCTAAACAAGGTACATAAACATGTTATGTAAAGATAATATAGCCAACCTTGATTTCAAATCCAAGAAAATAATGCAAAACACATTTTGCTTCCCTATTCATCCTTTTTTTTTTTTTTTTTTTTTTGAAAAGAAATAACAAAAACAATCCTAGAATGAAATGCGTGAATGTTATGTAATGCAAATCCTAGAAAAACAAATAGAACAAAAATAACAAAGAGGAATGGTCACAAAGAGTAGAGCGATGAAGCACAAAGACCAGTTAGAAAGACTCAATTAGATTGAGCCTTTTGCATCCAAAACTTTTTAGATGCAACTCTAGCATTGGAGTTGTTCTTCAAATTAGAATTTTGAGTAACTCCAAGATTGGAATAAAGGTTTAAATCCTTTACCAACTCACCAATAAGTACCAAATGATCATGTGCTTGAGGCACAGGGACTTTTGGCTTATTTGCTCACTTAGCAGCTTGCAACTTAAAACAGTTTGGACGAATGTGCCTAAACTTTCCACAAAAATGACAAACTCATGCAGGTCTATCATGCAACTTGCCCTTAGGAAGAGTAGAATTCTTAGGTTTGAACTCTTTAAGATCAACCCTAATCTTCCAAAGAGGTGTAACTTCTACAGATTTGACAGCCTCACTCACAGGGGGCTCAGAAGAAGGAATAAAGTTTATGGAATATGGTTTAGGCACAGAGATGCTTTCTACAAAACCTAAGCCAGTTTTGTCTAAAGGAGACTTTTGAACATTCAGCATATGATCAAGTTTGAAACTAGCAGACCTATTTGTTTGTTCTCTAGCAATAGATAATTCATGTTCCAAATTCTTAACTTTATCAAGTAAAAGCATATTCTCAATCTTCACATTATTCAACAATTCATTAGCATCAAACAGTTTCACAAGCAGATTCTTCTTATCAAGTTCAAGAGATGCAATTTTCTTTAAGCCTAAATCAACACTCATAGCATCCTTTATAGCAACTTTGCAAAGTTTATTGTAGGCTTCTTGCAAATTTGCATCCTCAGAAAGTTCACCATCATAAGGGTTCTCCTTAACAGTAATACTTTCATCAACTACAGCAGTAGCAGTGAAAGCAATGAAGTTTCCATCCTCATCACTACCAGACTCATTGTCAGAAATTTCATCATCACTAAGGGTTACAGCCATAGCCTTACCCTTAGACCTCAAGAATGTAGAACATTCTGATTTCACATGACCATACCCTTGACAACCAAAACATTGTTGTCCCATAGAATTATTAGAAAGTTGACCTACTTTCTCTTTAGATTTTTCAGTGTTATTCACCTTAGTGGGATCATTCCCCCTAAAATTTCTAGGTTCAGCATTGTTTTTACCTCTTGCCCTTCTGTTGTTGTTCACAAGAAAGTTTCTAAAGTTCTTGGCAAGATAGGCAATCTCTGTAGCAGAGAGCTCATCATCAAATCCATTCACATCAACATCATCAATAGACTTAAGAGCCATTGATTTGGATTTGCTTGTCTTAGATAGGTCCAACTCAAAGGACTGAAGAGATCTTACAAGTTCATCAAAAGGGATGGAGTCCACATCCTTACTTTTAATGATGGCAGTTACTTTGGGTCTAAAATCCTCAGCCAAAGATCTAAGTATCTTCCTAACAATTTTAGGTTAATCATAAATTTCACCCAAATTATAAGAAGAGTTAACAGTATCCTTCAGTTTAGCATAGAATTCATCAAAACTTTCATCATCAGACATCCTAATGCTTTCAAACCTAGTAGTTAACTGCTGTAATTTCTTAATCTTAACCACCTTTGTGCCTTCATGCACAGTTTAGAAAATATTCCATGCAGTGTGAGCAACCTCAACATTAGAGATTCACTTGAATTCCTCCATAAAAACAGCATTAAAAATAGCATTAATAGCTTTACTATTAAAAGTGGCTGCTTCTTTAATTTCTGAGAAGTTTGCCACTCACTAACAGCAGTAATGGGCTTCTCCCATCCGTATTCAACTGAATTATAAACTCTCTCATTAATAGATTTTAGGAATACTTTCATCCTTACTTTTCAATAAGCATAATTATTCCCATCAAAGTGAGGTGGGATAACAAGAGAGTGACTGTATTCCATGACAACAGGGGTCAAGGATCAACTCTTAGATCAAAGGATCTAAACACAAGAGCTAACCCCACTCTAATACCACTTGTACATTTTTAGACCCCTTAAAACATAACCAGATTAACTTAGGTAAATTATTCAGTTCTAGGTTAACACATATAAATCATATCATTGAACAGTGTGGAAAATAAATAACATGAGATGATATGATAACCCAAAAAAATTAAACCGGTAAAAAACCTAAGGAGGATTTAACCTAACTATCCTCAAGGTAAAACAGATCCACTATGAAAGAATTGAAGTTTACACAATAGCGACTTAGACCACTAACATCCTATTGTTACCTCGAGTAGGAAACTTACTACCACGACCACGTGATAGCTCCGAGTCCACGGACTACTTCTTTCTAGATTCACAACAAGTACAAGTACTCCCGCTTGTGTTTCTTTAAGCTCTTAATGCAACAACTGAATGATCATCAAGCTTCTTGACATAATCTTGATTCTTGATAACTCTAAGTATATGTGAAGGCAAATACCTCTAGATCTCACAAGAAATTCACATACACAGCATAAACAACAACTGCAACCACCGTAAAACGTGATTAGGGTTTTTCCTTTTATACTTAAGGCAAAACATAAAACCCTACACGTTAAACGAGCTTGGGCTAAGTTGAAAAATTTTGCAGAAAAACAATATTCACGAGTTTCGATCGATCAAGTCTAATTTTCAATTGATCAAGTCATACAAATTTACACAGTAAATCCTGCAGTACACTTGATTCCAACTTTACACTTAAACATATTTTGAGCAAGTCTAAAACAATACTAAACGTTTTGATCATGGTTTACCAACATTACAAATTGAAGTTCTAATACATTTAAACCTAAAGTCTTAGAACCCAACACAATTTAATTATTTGAGTAATGCTTGGGGGATGCAATGACCAATTACTTATGCATCTTCTAGATTTTCCCTATTGCTGATGGAGTGGAATGAAAAATCCTCCTCACAATGGGAGTGGGAGAATTTGTTCATGGTCAATGCTAAAGCAATTGAAAATTCCAAGTTGCAAGAAAGATAATGGGGGTATGAACATGACGACAATGGTGAAGAGATTAGAGATGGAGATTTGGACTATAGGTAGAGAAAGATTTAGGGATTTTACAAATTTTAGAAATTTTTAGGGAAGGGTAATCTGATCATATGTGAATACAAAAATAGGGTTTTTTTATAAATAAAAAAAATGTGGTGGTACAGTTGGCAGCGATGTGGCATGAAAAATCACTTTTTATTACACATAAGATTTTTCCATTTGAAAAATAACGACAAAGACCAAATTGACATGACACAGAAAATGTTAGGGACCAAATTGACACAGTTGAAAGGTTATGAGCCAAATTGACAAATGATGTAAAGGATAAAAACTAACTTTGTAATTTATCCTAAAAATTAAATTGTAAAGTTAAAGTTATTTCGAAGACACCCAAGTAGTAGGTTCAATGAATTTAAAAAATACACTATAAACCTAGGGGCTCCAAGTTCCATACACCACATTATCAATTTAGGGGGTTTTCAAGGTGTCACATGAATTGAACAACTCTTAATAGCGTGGCTAAAGCCAAAAAGTTTTGGACAACTCTTCATTATTAAAAAAAAAAAAAAAAAAACCTTGGAGCTGACAATGCGCTGGGTTTGGTACGTTCGTGATGCATGAATTTCCAGGCCCAAGTACCCAAACTAGCCCAGTCCTACAATACCGGTGCCCTATCTAAAAGTCCAACCATTTCTTATCACTTATCAGCCGCCGAGGAAGTAGGCAGTAGAAACCACAGCACAGCCAGGCCCAAGACCCAAAACCCAAAACATATCATAAACTCCACAAACCCTAATTTCTAACATAGCCGCTTCAGCGCTTCCTATAAATTAGACACAAGAGGAATCTCTTTCAGAACATCATCTTCTGCCTCTCTCTCTCTCTCTCTCTCTCTCTCTCTCATATCACCTTACTAGGGTTCCAAGGATTCTTCTAAGACTCCATCTTCTTCAGGTTTTTAGGTTTTAGCTTTACTCTCTCTGTTTTTTATTTTATTGTCTTTTTATATGAATATGTCTCTGTCTCTGTCTCTGTCTGTGTTTGTTTGAAGTGTGCGGTGATGAGGCTATTTGTGGACTAGAGTTTCTGATCTGGGTTCTTCTTCCCATATTCTGATTACAAACCCTTGGCTGTCTGAGCACATTACCTCTATTTCTCTTTATTTTTTGGTTTTCAAATTTTTTTTTTTAATATTTGTGTATAAAAGATGCATGATTTTTTGAACTGGGCTAATGATGATAACTTCATTATCTTAGCGGATTTCGGTGAGAGATTTATTTCGATGATCTGAATGTTACACACACTGAAGCCTCCTAATAATATTTATGTTGTTTTTTAAATATTATATAGTTTCACTTCTTTTTTCCCTTTTAATTGTTAAATTTGGTTTGTGGGACTTGGTTGCTATGATGAGATTAAACACTTGGATAGTGTTTTGGGCAGTGGACGAGACCCAAAAAGGCCTCGCCGTGAGCTCATTTTATTAAAACGACTTCTCCTTCCACTGAGCTCTAGTCCCAACAAATTCATTGCTCAATTTATGCAATTGTATACCATATATGCTTGTGTGTGTTTAATCGAATCTTTAAAGGTTTGAATGAGAATAGGTGTTTTATGCAATTTTGAGTTATTTGGAAAATGACATGTGAATGGATATCAATTTGCGCCCATTACCAATTCTGGAGGATAAATATAGTTCCTCTTGATGTAATGGCTCGGGCGCTATATCAAATTGTGGCTATCCTGATCAATGGTTCTTCAATCCCATATGATCCTGGAAACACCTCATACATTTATTGCATAGAATCTGAACTTTCTCAGATTAAGATAAGTTATGATGAAGCTTTTAATGGGATTCAAAGGTCATTTGATTTATACGTAATCTTTGATTACATGTTGACTTAGCGGATACCTTGATTTTCAAGAGTGGAACCACAAGCGTTCTTTCTCAAAATTCAAGACCAGAGTCATAAAACTTGAACGAAAACCAAGTAATAATCAAAATCAAACATGGAATTAAAATAATTTGGAGTAAATTTTTTGTTGTGTATCTCAAAACAAATAATTGAAATATATTTTACAGCTAGGGACTTATTTGTTTTTTGAGAAGAACTTATTAAAAGAGTTTCATTTAATATTCAAATGTTTAATTATATCTTGAATGATAATTATTTGAAATTAATCTTTTAACTTCATTATGTATATGATTGTCAGCTAAAAGTTTAGTATGTTTTTCCGTTTTAATTCAAATGAAAGACCAATTTATAGTTTTTAAAGTCGCACTCGTGCTAAGTGAGTTTTTGAAATCTGAATCTCTGCTTTTGAACGACCAATGTAGTTGTTAAAATCCGAAAAAAGTAACATATGACAGAAATGAAGTCAATTTTCTGAGGTAGAGAATGTAAAGAATTGGTAAAATCTGTAAAAAAAATTACACATGACAGAAATGGAATCAATTTTCTGAGGTAGAGAATGCAAAGTTATGCAAGAAAGATATATGAAAACCGGATAATTATAGGTCATCTATTTCATAATTTTTTATTAGTAAAACATAAAACATTCTTAAAACGGTTAAAAACAACCAAGGGAAACTTTGTTCTACAATTCTGATAATCAAGATTGTCACCCCCAATTTCAGAATGCTCTAATTCCATTGTTAATATTCCCCAAGCATTTCCATTGTTATTAGAAAGAATGGAGTTTTGCTTTATTTTGTGCATCACCTAATTTCTAATGAATTTGGACCTGGTGATCCATTTTAAGTGTTAGGAGGATATGACCTTTCAAAAACATTTGGAATTCTGAACTTGGAATTTGGCATTATTGTACTTCTTTTGACATATTTTTCTTAATGATTAAGCTCGATTCTTTACCTTTTTGGTTTGAAGTTGAACTTAATTTATGGCATATGAAACAAAAGCATGATCAGAATACAATCACTGGTTGGTGATTTAGAGACTCAAAAGTCCTTTGTCTAGAGCTAAGGAAGAATTTTGTTGGGAAGGCACAAGATCATGGCATATACTAGTGGTTGAAGAAGAGTACATTGCCAAGATAATCAAGTTGTTCACAAGGTATTGGGCAATTGGAAGATCACCCTTGATGTACTGGTTAAGAACTAACCACTCGTGCTATCCTTGCTACTAGGGGATTGGATACCCCTCCATTTGCCTGCTTTGTAATGAAGCTCTTGAATCCATAATTCATGTCATGAGAGACTACAATTTTGCTCAATGTTTTTGGTACTCTTCCCCCCTTATGCAAGCTTTATTGTTTTATGGAGCTAGCTCTATGGACTGGTTGTGGTTAAATTGTTGCAACTCTAAGACACCCCCTACCTCAAAAATCAACAGGGGGCATCATCTTCTCTTTTGGAATTTGGCCTTTATGGCTCCACAAAAATAGTGCCGTTTGGCTACAAAGAAATTTGAAGATAGAGACGTTATAAAAAGCTATTAAATTTGCCTATATCAGCATTAGTGGGAAGCTTCCTTCCTCTCGTACCATGATCAAAGTCAAATGGCTTTGACTTTTTATAAACTGGTATAAATTGAATTCAAACGGATCTTTACTTGGTAATCCCTAGTTGGCAAGGGGAGGAGGGCTAATCCGAAACAACAATGGAGAATGGGTCAAAGGCTATGCTAAAGCCATTGGGTCAAAGGCCACCCAAATTTTAATTACGACTTGATTAATTTTAAGCAACACTTAGTTAATGTGGAATATACGTGATTAGCAAATTAATCAATTTAAAGTATCAATATGTGCATGGATAAACATAATTGACAATCAATTAAAACCATAAGGTGTAAAGGAAAGAGAATGCGAACACAAAATAACACGCATGTCTTATTAAAAAAGGAGATCTAATAAGAACTCAATAGTTCTTAATCAAGCAACAAAATTAGCTATGGTAGTTCTTCGAGGGAATTAGGTGAAGAATAATTTTGTTACAACCTCAACCATCATTCCATCCCCCTTTAAAATAACTTACCCACAAGGTGAAGGTAAGAGTATTGACACCAACTATGTTCTTGAAAGGCCTCAAATACGTACTAATATGCAACCATAATTGCAAGTAATGCAGTTGCTATGTAACTGGTACAAATAGCCTCCTTGTACATTAAGGATCCGTTTGGTTGGAAAATTGAAAAAGTGAGAGGATGGAAAAAATTTGGTTTTCCCTCATGCGTTTTTGGTTGGAGGGGTGAAAAAGTGAGAGGGTGGAAAACTTTTTTGTTTGATTAGAGAGAAAAAAAAAATGGAGGATGGAAAATGTAGTTTATATAAATTGACTATTCTGTCCTTTTTATATAATATATAGAAATAGATATATTTACACTCATTAAATAATATAAAGATTAACACAAATACATATAAATTTATATTACTTTTCTTTATTATTATATATAATTTAAAATTTATGGGCAACAAAAATTGATTATGCATTAACTGGGAAGACATTATAAAAAATAAAAATAAAATAAAGAAAATAAAAAAAAAAAAGATTAGCTAGAGTTCAAGTTGTTGTGAAGATGCTGAGAGATAAGGATGAAAAGGCAATAAGGTTAATAGGTCACAAGATGTGAGAAAGTTAGAGGGGTAGGTGACAGCAATAAAAAGTTAGGGTATTTTTGTCAGATAGTAGGCCTCAACATTTTCTCCCCTATTTTTCTCTCCATTTTGGAGAGAAAAGTTTTTGTGGGCCCGAGTGGAAAATGACTGGGCCTCACACAAAAGTTTTCTTTCCCCTCCTCCCAACCAAACAACACAAATTCATTTTCTCTCCAAAGTTTTTCATCATCCCTATTTCACCTCCAAACAAAGATACCCCAAGGGTGATCTTCTAATTGCCTAATACCTTAAGCATAACTTGATTACCTTGGTGATGTACACTTCTTCAACCACTTGTATATGCCATGATGTTGTGCCTTCCCAAGAAAATTCTACCTTAGCTCTAAGCAAAGACTTTTTGAGTCTCTAAATCACCCAATAGTTGGGATTTTGATCATGCTTTTTTTTTTTTTTTTCAAGTTAGCAATTCTATTTCTTTCAATTCCTTGACCTTGGATTGATCCTTGGAGACTTGGTCAATGGACTCTAAAGTCCTTAACTCTTCTTCAGTCACACCTTCTAACTTCTCCATTTTTTCATCTTTGGTTATTTCTATGAATTGATTATGTGACTCTTGCTTCTCTGATGTTTCTTCAGTCATGGTCTTGAAAGTTGCTGAAACTTGGGTTGTTGTCTCTTGAATCCTTAATGGTGTTTCTAAACTGTATTTTTTCGAACTGCAAACTTTCCAAGAGTTTCCATGTATCCATTGGTTGTTGCACTTCGTGGTCATAAGCCCTCGAAAGTGCACCCATACATGAAATTGGTTTGTGCTTGATAATTCCCTCCATAGAACCAACGTATAATGTGGATATCTTATGAGAAGAGCTTCCACAAAAGTCCCCCAATCGATGAAGTGACCAGCTTCAAATTTTTGGAACCATATTAGAGCTTCTCCTTCCACATACTAAGAAGCTGTAAAGATCTTATGGTACCAAAGAGTTCTATGATAGGTGAAAAATTATTTGCATGGTGAATCTAACTGTAAGGAAATTTTCCATTAAACATAGGAAGTTTCATGGCTTAGTTCTCTTAGTTCCAAAATTAGGTTCTTGAAGGAAGTTTTTGCTTAACAATGAAATTGATTTTGTTGTAGATTCCAAAACTTGGACAAGTTCTGGGCTTGGATTTCCTACGAAATATGTTTGGAGAGATTCTAGAATTTTGGTGTAAGTATACACTTCCTTCAATGTAAGCAATCTTGTCATTGATTTTGGAAAATTGATCTGGTTCTTATTATGGTGGCAGGAAAATGGCTTCAATACCAAACGATAAGAACTCAATAGTTCTTAATCAAGTAACATGAATTTATAGTAGTCCTTTGAGGAAACTAAGCCTTAGTACAGTAGAACAGATAAGAGAATAGAGAGAGCAAAGAGAAGGAAATTGCATATCATTCTTCAATGTCCTTTTTTACAATTCATATCCCTCTTATAGTTGATCTATCTGCTATACATTGGTACAGTTGTGGATTCTATTATACAATCGATTATAGTTCTTTAACTAACTAACTAACCGACCACACAGCTGTTACAACTCATTACTAACTAACCCTTCAAGCTAATTGGTACAATAGTAAAACTCCTATCAAGATCCTAGCAGAAAAACCTCTCTGCAATCCGAAAAGCCGAAATAATCCACTAGCAAATCAGTCAGAGTACATAAATACACAAAGAGCCTCCAAGCCTAAGCTACCCAAAGTACTTGAGCCCTCCAAGCTTAAGCTATTTACGGACTTCACAGAGTCTTGTCTTTTCTAGCTTTCCAAATCCCGTAATTGAACCCAATTGCATCTTCCAAATATTGGTATGAACCCAATGCTTCTCAATTGCTCCAAAACATCTCTCTACACTCATAATGTGTGTAAATTGCGCGTGGGCTAATCATAGGATATGGAAACTGAGAGGGAATAGAGTGAAGAAAAGTAAGAAAAATGTGTAGATGATTGAAGAATGACAATCACAAACTCCCAAATGAATTTCTAGGGCTCTCTCTAAAATTCTTCTTACAATTTCGTGAGTAGTAAAGATATGTGTAGTGCAAAAAAAAAAGAGGCTAAGAGACACAGAAAAACAGTAGTCAATGTGCCTAGCGACTCGCTGGCATACTCACGAGCTAGTTGCTAGCGACCTGGCACAACAAACTTTCAAACCCAGTGCCTCGTGCTGCTCACATGATTTTCCAATAATTATGAATCACTTCCTGCAAACTAGCCTTCCACGTTACACTCCAAGGCAATTGCCCACTAACAACCATGTCTGCATAGAAGAAAATCTGATGAAGCTTATTTCTTAATAGCAAGATAGATGCCCGATATTGTGGCCACCCCGGCAACTGCAACACCAAGAGATTTGAGAATCTTCACAGCAGCAGCAGGTTTCGGCGAAGGAATTCTCATAAGATCATTCACCTGCAGAAACGGATAATATACTCTCAAGCTTGGAAGTCTGACATTGTATAATAGAAAATCTAATCCAAACGGAACAAAACCATATACGGAAAAGCAAAAGATAATTCAGAGAGCAATCTGGTGCCTTTAAGGATTGAGATCTATAAAGGGGAACCAACTGAATGGTGTCTCATCAAGTATTTTTAACATTCTTCAGTGCTTATGGATTGGTTTATAGGGTGTATTAATTTTATATGCTAGAAAAAGTTCACTAACCACAACAGGCTGCATCCAATGTTTCTTGATTCCTTGCAGATGTCCCTTTCCAACAACTGCTACCACTGAACTATGCTTGGTAGCAATTTTCAGTAATGTAGATGACATGTAACTAGAAACACAAGAAGATTAACAACCCCAAAAAAGAAAAGACAATCCTAGAGAATATATTGAAAATCAATACAATGAAAAATGAATGCATCAATTAAGTCCACCAAATTCATAACAATAAAATGGTGTTAAATATACATCCTGTCATATATATATATATATATATTTTTTTTAATTAGAAAGTTGTCCCCAATCCATATTTATATATTCTGCAACCAAATTTGAAGTAAAGCAACAGAATATTATCATATATGGGGAACAATCAACAGCTGTAACTGACTTACAATTTCAGTTTCTAGGCTATGCACTCTTATGATTTTCAACGATTTCAGAAACAGCATAAAAAATGAAGTCAAAGCCAATAAGCAGGAAATAAAGAATAGATGAAGGTAGGGGAACAACAAAAATATGAGAAAAGAAAGAAAGCAAATTAAAATCCAGGCATCTGCTTCAAATCATACAAGCTTCTAACAATGAGCTTTCTCAAACTAGTGGGACTGGGACCAGTATGAAAACCAGTAGTTGACTTAAAATTTTGGAACGGATGTAGAATGAGAACATATAGACTAATCAAGCAGAAAAAAATTAGGAATTAAAAAAAACTAAACTGTAGAATTAGGTGAAGCCCTCCAAAATTAAAGACTTTAAAAATAGAATGTCCCATTATATGAATATAAACAGATTGACGATCAAGAAGAAACTTGTGTTTAGACTACACTTTAGAGATATCTCCTGTGTTACCCATAATATATGGAAGTCAAGGACCAGGGAAAATTTGAACGTATATTATTTATTATTTGCTTAGTAAGGTCCAAATCAGAGAGGTAATTTACCCCATCCCAAGTCCCAACTATTACCTCTAGATACA
This sequence comes from Quercus gilva, assembly GCA_023621385.1. Lineage (NCBI taxonomy): Eukaryota > Viridiplantae > Streptophyta > Magnoliopsida > Fagales > Fagaceae > Quercus > Quercus gilva. The sequence goes on from CM042480.1 coordinate 38,376,914, forward strand.
AGGCTTAGGAGCCACTGTCAAAAACTGCAAAGCAGTATCTATTTTTGCAATAAGTAAAAAATAAAATAAAATTGAATTTTGTCTAGATCTGCAAATAGAGATCGAGCCACTTGAGTTGACCCTCTCTCTCTCAAAATATCTGCAGACAAGAAGTATAGGCGTCAGATACACATCAGTGTCTGTTATCCTATCCATGATAAGAATCTTTCTGAACATTCCTTTTATACTATTTTTGTCCAGTAAATGCAATAACAGATGCAGAATCAAACATAAAAGCCGGAGCCATAAAGAAGAGAGGAAAAAAAAACTAACAGATAATATACCTCAATATTCATATTAGGTGCAAATTGCAGAATTTCTTCAGTCATGAGCAACAAAATTTGCAATATTTCAAGCTGCCTATTTACTTGGGTACTTTTCCAAAAGTATATTTATCATTGAGGAGGAAACAACAATGCTATTCACAATAGCTTCAATTTTTCTTTCTATCTTTCATAAAGTCACTAGCACTAAAAAAAATGATGTGGGATCATCTTTTGACATAAAAACACTAAGCTTCAAAACATATATGAAGCCAAAAGATACTCACCGATCTCGCTCATGTACAAGGGTTTCCATTAGGGTTGGGAACTCCTTCTTCATCTCTTGATTCAATAGGGTTAGCACGTCAAAGCAATCCATTTCCTTCAGCTGAAGATAAGAGAAAATTACAATTAACTAAATTCAGCAACAAAAAAATGAATTTCTAAATTCATATAGATACATACCATTTGAAATTCCTACAAAAGTGCCATAAAATATGAAAATAGGAATCCTAGTAATGATGATAAATTATGAATATGAGAAAGCTTACCATTTTTTTAAGATCCTTAGGGCTTGGTAAAAATACAGCATGAAAAAGTAAGAAGAATAGTAGTTTTATCTTGTGCCACAATGGCATTTTTGCCCAAATCCTCTGTATTGTAATCTGCTTCAATCAAAATCAATGTTATAATAAGGTAGTCCTTAAATTGTTAAAAGAAAGAGGGCAGGGAGGTGTTAATCAAGCTTCAACATAAAAGTGCATTAGATTAAAGATAGACAATTCTTATACTGCGAAGATTCAAATAACCTTTTTTTTTTTTATAGGTACTTAAAAAAATTCTATTGAAGATTGAAAAAGAGCACACTGCAATGTACACAGGTGGTGCACTAGGGATGCTACAGAATAACCCCCTTTTTTTTATTGCTACTGGTAAGTTACACATGCACTGTGGTCCTTGAATCCACGACCTCATCCTCTACCTTGCTTTTTACAAAGGGAGGCACCAGCATAATTGCAAAAGCGAAAGTAGAAGTCATCCTCCAATAAACATTCAACATGTAAGCAAAGTTATCGACAAAATAAGGCCCGACTCCAAAATCCAAATGAATAGCAAGTTTAGGTGGATGAGAACAGAACATTATTTTTATATTTTTTTACAGAGATGAGAACACAATGTTGAAGAAGCTATAGAAACTGGGAGAGCACAAATAATAAATAACATAATAATCACCTGAAACTAAATTTTTAGAAAAGCCATAAATTTTGCAAAAAGCAATAATAGAAGCAATCCACCAATAAATATTCAACCTGATAACAACTTTGTTGACTATATGTTTATGACAACAGGACACACTTATATACAGCCCTAGGTTGGTTGTGGAACAAGCTATTCATACAAGGAGCACAGCACGTAATAAGAAGAAAGTGTACTGACATACTTATCACAGGATTAAATCTCATGACTGGTTTTGAGGTTTTCATGGATATTACCACCTATTTCTCTCTCATAGAGAGTATCGAAACATTCTTGGCCCTCAGAATAGCAATGTACTCAAACAAAATTAGATATTAACAATATCACCAGTTGAAACACTTGTGAGTAATGTATATTTTATTCATCCAAGGAGTGGAATATGGCAGGGATAAAACAGGAGTTCGATACAAAGGGGTAGAGTGGGGGTGGGGTTGGGACCTTGGTTGATAACGAATTAAATGCACCAAAGTAAGATTATGGAAGAAAAAGAAAAAAGAAAGTAAAGAATGGAGGCAGGAATTTTTGGGTGGGTTGAAATACACACATGATCCATGGACCACAATGATTAGAATTCCAATCAACCAAAAAAAAAAATCATATCTTACCTGCACTGGACGGTCCCCAAGAATCACCCTGGCACCATATTTCATTGCTTCTTCATATGCAACACGAAACTCAATACCAGGAAAAACCCCAAGATTACAAGCAACCTAATAGAAAATCATGAATATAAGTTCTTTTGTTTTTTTATTTATTCATAAGTAAATGGAAAAGTTTTATTGATAAGAGAAAATAAAATCTACATCCACAATACACAGAATGAACAGAGGGTAGAAGATCAAGACAGATTACATAAGTCTAAAAATTCCAACAAATTAGAACAAGAATGACTACTCCTAGTGATCATCTGGTCATACAAGGTCCAGAGCAATAACAACTTTAGTTCTGAAGGTGAAGACTCGAACCCATCAAAATTAGATGGTTTTGTTCTCTCCAAATAATCCACATCAAAAATAGAGGAATAGCACCCCCAAACAACCGCACAACGATGCCTAGCAGTCATCTGGTCATACAAGGTTCAGAGCAATAACAACTATAGTTCTGAAGGTGAAGACTTGAACCCATCAAAATTAGATGGTTTTGTTCTCTCCAAATAATCCACATCAAACATAGAGGAATAGCACCCCCAAACAACCGCACAACGATGCCTACCAAAATCCCCTACCAACACTCCATTAAAGCCAAGACATTTTGAGGAATTACCCATGCGATCCCAAATATACCAAACACCATGGACCAGATATCATAGGTAAAATATCAGTGAATTAGTAAATGATCTACACACTCACCACTTCGTTTGCACATACAACACCAATCCACCATGCATACACCCTCTTAGGGAGGTTAGCTAAGGTTAGAATCTTCCCTTAGCAATTGTCCACACAAAGAAAGACACTTTACTCGGAACCAAGGCCTTCCAAATACTCTTCCATGGGAAACTTGTGAGATGCTGAGAGGACAATGCCTTATAATACGACTTAACCTCAAAGATCCCACGTTTAGTAAGGCTCCATCTTGAGCAATCCTCACCCACATTTCCAAGCTTGATAGAATGCAGCTTTTCTAGGAAAAGCACCAAGGTCTCCACTTGATAATGTTGGCAAGGCCTGGTGAGATGAACATTCCAAAAAATATTCCCAGAACTGGTATTCAAGTACGCTGCTACTACAGCATTCTTATCTCAGGCTAGGTGAAAAATATCCAGAAATTCATCCTTAAAACTTATATCACCACACGAACAGTCACGCTAAAAACTAATTGCAGTACCCACTGCCTACTTCCAACCATAGATATCTCAGAAAGCTGTCCCACCCTCTTCGAATATGCTTCCAAAAACTCCCCCCATGCACTTCTGACAATTCCCCCTAGTTCCAGCCTCCCCCATTGCTGCCATATTTTGAAGCAATAAAATCAGGCCAAAATTCCCCCCCTTTTAGTAGCAAACCACCACAACCATTTACCAGGAAAAGCACAGTTAAAATATATCAGATTCTGAATACCCAATCCCCCTTGTTTGAGTTTTTTTAAGAGGTCCAATTCCCCTTGTTTGATTGGTTGGCAAACTTTTTTACAATCAACTAAATGGAATTTAGACAAGCCATCCAAATTCCCCCAAAGGAAATCCCTTGGCAATTTCTCTAACCATAGATAAGTTAGGAGCATGAATAATTAAAAATTTCGCATACACAATATTATGAATTTGTTTCTCAGTTGAAAAGAGATGTGTTGAGCAATCAGAGAAGCACTTTGATATACAGATTTGATCTTGACCGACTCAATTAAGGTATTAGTCTTTGTTCTATTGGACAACAAAGATCGCATTTTTTTCACTTCGTTCAAATAAGAGTTGTATTCGTATGGAATTCTTCTGTTTCTCAGTATGATCTCTATCATCATCTCTATTCCCTTTATAAATTCTCCTATCCCACTCAGGTCTATGAATTTCTCTATCAATTCCATTACCCTATCCTTACCCATGAGGTTCCAACATTTGATCCTTAATTGACCTAGGAGTTGTTCCCAGGCATCCTCAAAAAAAAGGTCCTTATACATCCCAACCCCATCCCTTGGAAATAAAAAGGTAGCACCGAAGAAAGGAAAGAGCGAGATGGTTGTTTTTGTTGTTCCTTGAAGCGAAGATCATTCGCTTGGCGAATGAAGTGGGTCAACCTCTTTTTGGCTTCGGCCAAACACTTTTTCTCGCTGGAGGAAGAGTGCAAAACACCTAAGCATAGAGACACCAGTTTTCCCCCTTTTGAGTGTGTGTTTGGATAGGCTTAAAATCCAGCTTATTTTCACCACCAGCTAATGGCGGAATGCTTAAAGAAAGGATATTCTCTTTGGAAGCCTACGGCTAAGGCAAAGCCCAAGAATAAGGGGCTGTTTGGTTTTTTTTTTTTTTTTTTTTCATCACTCATCACCCCTTACTCAATTATCATCACTCATCACTCACCACTCATCACTTAAAATACCCAAATTTTCTATACCCACCCATTTGGCATATATCACTCAGTTTTGTTTTCAACAAAAAAAAAGGGACCCACACACTGACCCAATGTCATAAAACTTTCCCCTTTGCCTTTTTTTTTTTTTTTTCTTTTTCCCATCATCTTTCTCTGACTCTCATCTTCATGTTTCTCTGCTTTTCTCTTCATTTTTCCCCTGTTTTTCTCTACTTTTCTCTTCATCCATGTTAACAACAACCCACAGTCACAACAACCACTGCCGCTACAACCACCATAGTCACAACAACCGCCGTCGCAGCCGCTTCTACAAGCCACAGTGACAAACGACGACGTTCCACTCCTTAAAAACTCCGAAACCCACCACAGCCACAGCAGTAGCAACAGCAACATCAACATTAACAGCAGCGATTGTCACCTAGCTCCGCCATACCTTGTGCACATCGTCACCCAGCGTGCTGACCTTCTCCACCGTCACCCAGCACACCGTCGATCTCCGCCGTACCTTGTGCGCATCATCATTTCCTTTTTCTTTCAATCCATAGTGATTTGTATGGATATTGGATTTTTTTATTTTTGATTTTTGATTATGGATTTTGGATTTTGGATTTCCTTAAGGGGGATTATGGATTTTGATGTTAATTTGAAGGTTGATGTTGATTGAATTAAAGTGGGTCTGACTTAATAAAATTAATTGTTTTGAGCAGTAGGCACGTAGGCCTTTGTTATTTCTTTCTCCTCCTTTTTTTTCTAAGGTTACTGTTCACGGGTGCTGTTCACACAGCCCTAACTTCCATCTAATTCTTCTTCTTTCCTAACCCTAAACCCACCACAACTAAACGTAGGCAAATCCCTAATTTGTCCTACATCACCAGCTTATGTACATTTTCAAAAAGCATCAATTTTTCTAGGCACTGCTTTACTTTTACCTGCCTTATGTTTTAAGAAAAATAAGCCATCCCAAGAATCACCTTGTTAATGAATGACAGAGATGCAAGACTTAGAAACATGCCTTGGAAAGAAACCAGCTGTAAAGTATTCCGAAGATGTTATGCTTTTTCTTCCACATGTCTACCATCTCTCCCATAGTTGGTACCTGTAGAAAAAACAATGAGTACATGCTCATGCAGAAACTTGCAGGTTGTACTGAAGCCTAAGAACAAAGCCGGCTGTACACACACACAAAGGCATACCAAACAAATAAATTAACAGCCAATAGAGAAATATTAAGTTTTCTCTTCAGTTACTCTACCTGAACTAAAAGAACTCAAGAATTGAATAGTTTAACTATGTACACATGCCTAATAGAGACGTAATCAAGGCAAAGAAGCCCAAATGTGATCACTGTCTTGCAAGCAGGCAAGCACACATACCCGAACGTGCGTGCACATATACACCCACTGTCTGATGGATTAACAACTGAAAAAACGAGAAAAAAAAAAAACTTAAAATGACTTCTTACTTTTTCTTAGTCACAAAAGCAGAAGCACCCTATATAAAATCTACAAATATACCACCCTAACACGCTGAGAAAAAAAGGTATCACTAAAGCAATATAAAAATCCTTACTAACAGATAATGCACACTATAATTCTGGAAAAGGTATTACAAGAGCAACTTAAATACAGGCATAACTTTTTCTTTCTTTTTTATAATAATTTGATAGTTGGGGGAGGGGGGGATTTGAATCTTGGACATCTTTGTTGGAAACACTAGAAAGTGCCAAATGAGCTACAAGCTCTTAGCATAAATACAGGTAAACTACAAGTCAAAATTCTAAGGTAGGAAAAACACGTTAGAAAAATGAGCGAGTACAAAAGATCCAAGACACAGACCTTTATATTCTGGGGGGTAAGCACCACCACTCGGCTCGAGCATAGTTCTAAGAAAACAACCTGTAATCAACAAACAAACATTTGCAAACATACAGAAATTTCAACCAAGAATTTTTCAACATTATAACAAGACTTCAATACAAGTCCAATGCAGGCCCCTAATCTGACCTGCTAAATGACCCATCCATCACTCAAGTGTTTTATATGAGTTTCAATAGAGAAAGCACCTGTGGTTTCAAATAACTGATTATAGCTTCCACTTCTCTGCATGATTCCTATAACCCACACCAACAAAAATCAGCATAGCTATGAATCACTCTCCACATCACTAAAGAACAACACCATTAACCTTATTCTTCATTAGTTCCATCTTTACACAGTTTACTCGGTAATGATAAAGCAAGAGATCCCTTATCAAGAACTTATTGTTTGGTTGGTCTCTTGTTTCTTTTTATGTTTTTTTGATAAGTAAAAGTTTATTGATCTCAAAAACTGGAACACCCAAGTACACCAGAAGTTTACAAGGGGTCAAACAATCAAGAACAAAAATTACAAGAATCTAAGAAATCAAGAAATGATGAAAATGATTGGTTTCGCAATGCAGCCAACCAATCCATTAAAGTTCTAAAGAAAAATAGCTTCAAGTTTGATATGGATCTCTCCTTATCTTCAAAACACCAACTATTTCTCTCCCTCCAAAGACACCACAATAAGCAATGGGAAACCATAAGCCATATAGACCCATTTTGATGACGGCCAAAACTGCCTTGCCAACATGCTAGAAGCCCCACTATAGATTGCGGCATAACCCAGCTCACTCCAAACAACCCGAACACCATAGCCCACATATCCATTGCAACCAAACAATGAAGAAAAAGATGATCAACCAATTCCCCATTACACTTGCACATGTAGCACCAGTCTAATATCCAAACCTTCCTTCTTCGTAAATTGTCAATCATTAAGCATTTCCCTAAAGCAACAGTCCAAACAAAGAAAACTATTCGAGAAGGAATCTTCTGCTTCCAAATGCTTTTCCAAGGAAAGCAATAGTCATTAAAGCCCACTAAGAGATTGTAATAATCCCTAACCGTGAAGCCTTTCTCTCTAACAGATTTCTAGCACATCTTATCCTCACCAAGCCCTCTAACCGACGCACCATATATGGTATCCATGAAACTGGCCAATGCCTCTAGTTCCCAGGCATGCACACCCCTAAAGAAACTTACATCTCAAAACAGGATTCCGTTATCGAACTTCATAACCTCAACCACACTAACCTCTTGATCTCGGCAAAATCTAAACAATTCAGAATAGTTGACTACAAGAAATGTTTCACCCACCAACAATCTTGCCAAAATTTCACCCTAGACCCATCCTCAATATCATATAGAATGTGGCGAGAGAAAGTAGGCCATCCCCGACTAATATTTTTCTACAAGCCAACACCATATGGACCATTAGTAGGCCTAGTACACCAACTATCCCATTCACAACCATATTTCACGGCTATCACTTGCCTCCAAAGGGCAGCCCTCTCCATCCCAAATCTCCATAGCCACTTCCCAAGCAAAGCTTAGTCTTACCTTTCTTATCCCCTAACCACCCGAAGCAATGGGAGTGCAAACAGTAGCCCATTTAACCAAATGGAAGTTTGGTTCATCACCAATGCCACCCCATAAAAAATCCCTTTGAAGTTTCTCAATTTTGTTAGCCACAGAAGCAGGAATTGGAAATAAAGATAGAAAATAAGCGGGTAAATTGGATAGAGTGCTTTTAATTAAAGTGACTCTACCTCCCTTGGATAAGTACAAACGTTTCCATCTTGCTAATCTCCGTTCTATCTTCTCCAGAATTGAGTTCCAAATTGTCTTATCCTTGCATTTGGCTCCCAAAGGAAGGCCTAAATATTTCATTGGAAAGGTACCTTGTTTACAACCAAGGACATTCAACAATAAGTCAAGATTATGCACCATACCAACAAGAACCATCTCTGGCTTGCCCAAATTTATCTTCAGACCAGAAACCGCCTTAAACCAAATGAGAATCATACGGAGAAACAAAACCTGATCCAAATCAGCATCACAAAAAATTAAGGTGTCGTCTACAAAAAGCAGATGTGACACCTCCAAAGATCTTCCCTCTAAACGACCTACACCAAAGCCTGACATGTGACCATCATGGACAGCCTTATCCAACATTCTCCCAATGGCTTCTATCACCAAGACAAACAACAAAGGGGACAATGGGTCACCTTGTCTCAACCCCCTGGAGCTCTTAAAAAACCCACAAGAAGTGCCATTTATCAAAATAGAGAAACGAACTGTAGATATACAAAAGAAAATCCACTACCTCCATTTAATAGAGAACCCACTCCATTCTAGTAACTGCATAAAAAAACCCCAGTTGACAAGATCAAAAGCCTTCTCAACATCTAATTTGCAAAGTATCCCTGGCAAACCAGTTTTCACTCTACTGTCGAGATATTCGTTAGCAATAAGCACAGGGTCAAGAATCTGTCTGTTCCTCACAAAAGCATTTTGAGAAGGAGAAATTATATCTTCCATGACCGTGTGAAGTCTGGTAGCTAAGACCTTAACAATGATTTTATAAACCCCCCAACAAGACTAATGGGGCGAAAATCCTTGACTTCAATTGTTGGATTTTTTTTAGGGATGAGAGTAATGAACGTTGCATTCAAGCTTTTCTCAAACTGACCTTTAGCAAAAAAATGGTGAAATACAGCCATAAGATCAGTTTTGAGAATACCCCAATATGCTTGGAAGAAGGCCATTGGAAACCCATCAGGTCCAAGTGCTTTGTCACCATTAAAATTCTGTATGACATTTAAAATTTCACACTCCTCAAATGTTCTATCTAACCAATCAGCATTATCACCGAATATCCTAGAAAATACCAAGACTTCTAGAAAATGTTGAACAACTTGCTGCTCCGAGTATAAATTCATAAAGAATTGAGTAATACAATTAGCAATCATACCTTGATCAAAAGACAAGGTTCCATCAACCATAAGGCTCTCAATACCGTTATTTCTTTATTGGAATTAGCCATTCTATGAAAAAATTTTGTACTTGCGTCCCCCTCCCTCAAGTGTAGCATCTTAGACTTCTGCCTCCAACTATTCTCTTCTAAAAGAGTAAGCTTTTCAATCTCGGTACGAAGATTAACTTGTTCTAACTTCTCCTCAGCTGTTAAAGGTTGAGTCTCCTCTCTAACATCCAAGTCATTCAATTTGTTCCATAACTGCTGTTTCTTTAAAGTGACATTGCCAAACTCCGCTTCGTTCCATTTTTTTAGGTCCAACTTCAAGGCTGCCAACTTCTTAGCTAGTATAAAACTCAGGTTTCCTTGGAACAAATAGGATGCCCACCAGGTTTTCACTTTATCAACAAAATTCTCTGCCTTCAACCACATATTTTCAAAACGAACAAGAGTTCTACCTCTCCAATGACTCCCCCCCTCCAACAAAATTGGGTAGTGGTCTAAAAGTACCTTAGACAACCTTCTCTGTGCAAATAGAGTGAAATGATCCGCCAAAAGCGGAGAGAAAAGAAACCGGTCTATTCTAGAGGCAAAGGAATTGTTGGACCAAGTATAAAGGCCTCCTTCCATAGGTATATCCATCAGCCCATGAAGAGAGATAAAATCCAAAAATTCATACATAGCCCGAGTACTAGTTGTAGCCCCTAATCTTTCCAATGGAAAGCGAATTATATTAAAGTCACCTCCTAGGCACCATGGCACATCCCACCAACTAATCAACCCTATCAGTTCCTCCCATATCTTCCTACGCCTCTTGTTCGAATTGGGCCCATATAAACCTGTAAAAGCCCACTCAAATTGATCGCCTACGTTTTTAAATCTGCATGAAACAAAAAAGCGCCCTACTGCTTCTTCCACCTTTTCCGCTGCCCTCCGATCCCACATCAATACAATACCTCCAGAAGCACCTTCTGAACCCAAGTACAACCAGTCGACATATGGACAGCTCCATATACTTCTAACTATTCCTCTAGTAATCCATTCAAGTTTAGTCTCTTGCAAACAGACAATATTAGGTCTCCATGCACGCAACAAATTATGAATCTAAAGTCTCTTCCCAACCTCATTCAATCCTCTGACATTCCAAGAAATCATCTTCAAACTTATTTAGGAACAGAAAGAGCCTACTCCCTATTAATACCACTATGCCTAGTTGAAGTAGAACCATAATTAATCGAGCTGAATAGACCCTTCAGCTCTCTAATACCTTTCACTCCAAAACTCTTCAAATCGCATGCTTTTTTTTTTTTTTCCAAAATAGCCCTACGGTGTAATTCAGCCTCAACAGCCAATAAAAAGGTGGTTGCTTGATTTTCCAAACCTTTTAGGGACGTGCCCAGGAAGTTATCAAACCCTTTAAATCTGCTTTGGAACCACTCAAAGTAAGCTTCTCCCCTCACTCGATTCTCCACACCCAACACTTCCTGCCCTTCCATTGCCAAGAGTAGAGAAAAGGCCAGTGGTTCCACACTTAAAGGCAACAAACCCCCTACATTAGGTAGCTCAGAAAACTCTGAACAAGTGTCTGAGACCCAATCCCCCACAAATACTTCATTCTCATCAACTTGGGCTGATGACACCTCCACAACATCTAAACACTTCAAGGAGACCAAGGCCAATTGGGTTTGCTCATCCAATACCTTTGTGACTTCACCTGGAGGCAGAGAAATCTGAATTGGAACCGCCACTCTTCTTCCATCTCGAAGTTCAAGCACCCACTGTTCTGAATTCCCCCACTTCTTGCTAATGTTGCCAGAATTCTGCTGAAGTATCAAGCGGATGTCTTGGTGCAATCTCTCTTCACCATCAGAGGTTTTTGCTGACTCATTGGACTCGTCGGGCTCATTGGAGCTGAGAAACATTGTATCAAACTCATCGGATCCGAGAATCTCATTATCGGGCTCATCAACGCCGATAAGGTCAATACCGGCACCGTCGAAGGCTTTCATCAACTGGGCTAGCCTCAACAAGCTTTGAGAGTCAACTTGAGGTAGTTTTGAGTTAGAATCCACATCGCCTCTGCGAGGATCACTGACTAAGCTCTTCGAAGCAGAAGTCAAGTTACCTGGGTGGGTCTCGCCATTTTGAAGTGTTTGCTTTGGTTTGGGCCGCCAGACTGTGATGGGCTTGGGATTAAGTTTGGGCTTTGCATTGAAGGGAGCTGTGGGTTTAAAATGGCTTTTATCTTCGGGCTTAAAGTTTTTGTCTTTGGGTTTTTCTATGCGGCCCACTTCCTTGACTTTGGACCATATTACCTCCCACTCACCATCTACCCCACGCTTCAATCTCAGGCCAACATCCAACGTTAAAGTGAATCATTGACACCATTGTTGCTCTCTGTAATCTCAACCGACAATTTAGCCTTAGACGTTGCTTGTTTCTTCACAGCATTCAAATCGCGTATATCATGGCTTTTATTGCTCAAATTTGATTCAGTTGAAATTTGAAACTCTGGCATTAATTGCTTTCCTTTTCTGCTACCACTACAATCTCTTCGATCACCCTCCACTGCTGCCAGCAGAAAAGTTTTGTGATTCTCCACTATCGATTTCAAGACAGAGTTAAAAGGCTGTTTGGTGGCAAGTGTCCTAGGTGCAATTGCTTTCCTTAGATGAAATCCAAAACCTCGCCACCCACTACTAGCTTTCCCTTTTGGCACCACGAGAAATCCTTTCCGACGGCCATGGATGAGTTCCGAGATCATTAAAAAACTGCCGAGTGAATTGGAACCCAATTGCAAAATAAAAACTTTCTCATCATCCCTAAAGGTTCATGCAAAGTTACCAGGGGTTTTATTAGACATTAGATCCTCCACAATAGCTAGCAAACACTTAGCGCTTTCTCTACCCATGAAAACTGATTGGAGAGAATCCCGACTTTGCTCAAAAATGCGTAACATGAAATATGTACCTCCCTCCTTGACTGAGAATTCAAAAGTCTTAGATTCTACGAAAAAGAAAATTGAACCCCCCATAACAATAGAGGACAACCACAAGTTTTGTGACTAATTCGAGGTAACCAGGCCTCCCATTGATCAGAGTTAGTACTCATGCATGCTACCATGCCTGCAGTTTTCAATGCTACAAAGTTCTTATCATATTAAGCATAAAATTAATTACAAAAGAGAAAGAGAACTAAGAACAGAAGGGATAGAATCACTAGTCGTGAGTCCCCAGACCCGAGACCAATCAAACAAAGTTCCACTAAACGAAGCATGCATCTGATCACCGGACTTATCCAAATCCTCAAAAGTCCGTTGATTCTGTTCCTTCCAAAGACACCATAGTATGCACAACAAAACTAAATTCCAAATCTAAGATTGTTTCTTTTTATGATTCTTTGTAATTTTTTAAGATTCTTCATGTCCATAATCATGAACATGAAGTAATCTTCTTTTTCAATCAAATATTATAGCTTATCGGAAAAAAAATGAATTTTTTTTTATGAATAAAAAAAAAATCAAGAACTTCCTCTTTATTTTTAACAAAATGTATACATAAACATAAATACAATTAGATTTTTTTTTTTTTTGATAAGTAAGAAAATTTTATTAATCAAGGCTACTTCATGCAAGGACCCACACCAGAGTTTCTAAACTAACTGTAAATCCAGAAGTCTCTGATTTGACTTCTAGCCGAGGCATTTCAAAATTTACCCAATGCTTGCACAGTGGGGGTGTGTAGGCACCAGGGTTTGCCCTCAGGGGTGGTCCCACACTCCCACTAGCCCATGACTTGAGGGGGTTCCTTGCCATCAAAAAAAAAAAAAGGCTACTTCATGCAAGGAGAATTAAGTAGCAAATAAATATATGCAAAAACAAAAGAAAAAGGCAAACTATGTACAAATAAGAAGAGAATCTAGAAATAGCTTAATGGAATCACTAGATATGAATCCCCGAGATCCATCAAAATGTTCTTGATCCTCAAAAATGCGACCGATATGCTCCCTCCAAATAATCCACATAACACACAAGGGTACCAAATTCCAAATATTTGAAGCATTCTTCCCCAACCAGTTCCTCCACCCCATCAATAAATCTCATACCTCCTTTGGGAAAATCTAGGAGACTCCAAAAGCTATAAGAGCAAAACTCCACAACTTGGAAACCCCCTCACAATGAACCAAAATGCGGTCAACATTCTCCCCACTAAGCCTACAAACACAACACCAATCTACTAGTATAAGCCCTTGCCTTCTCAATTTATCACCTGTAAGAATCTTTCCCCGTGCAGCCGTCCAAACAATGAAATCTCTTGTTTATTCTACCATGAAGTAATCTTCATTTTCAATAAATATTATTAATAATCAAACAAAAAAAAGGTATCAAGAACTTCCTCTTTGTTTTTAACAAAATGTATATATAACATGAATGTCATTGATATAACTGCCAACAATCTAATTATATTAAGCTAATGAAATCTTGTTAATTCTACCATGGATTTAGGATCTTTCTCACTAAACAAACAGAAACCAAATGAGAAGTTTCTTGGAAGCCAAACAAGAACCAATCCAGCGAATTACCTGGGACACGTGAACTGTGCCAACCAAATAGACATCGCAGACGCCACCCTCAGCAGTAGATTCGCACGTGAGAGCCATCACGTTTCTCAATAGTTCCTCCGAAAGAACTTTCCTCTGCTTAGAGTGGGGTTTGCGGGTGGGCGCGTGGGGGTCCAACGCCGGAGGAGGAGAGTGGAATTTGCGGCGGTAGGAGGCGGTGGCAGAGATGGTAATTTTGGGGATTTGTGGGGATGAAAAGCGTGCGAGGGTGAGGAAGGTGTGGTTTTGGACAGTACGGAATCGGAGGGAGCGTGTGTTTGTCTTGGTGGTGAAAAAGAGTGACACGGCCGACTTGAGTGAGTTGGGCAGGTGAGTCAAGCGAGTCATATAAAAAATACCCGTTTTAGCTGTACTGCTCTAGACTGTAGATGTGGCGACTGGGCTACTAGATGTAAAATGGAAGAAAAAAAGGATAAACTAAAACAAAGGGAAACAGAGTTGGACCGAAACTCTACTACTTCATTGATAAGGAAATGGCCATAATATAGGCTAAAAAACAAATGGTTACAAACACAAAAATAGGCACCACTAACATCATGCTAAACATCACCCGGCCAGCAACTTAATCGTGCAAAGACGTCGCTTTTCTTCAACCCCAATACAGCCGAAGCCTCTAAAGAGGAGATCAAATCCAGATTTGGAGTACAAGTGATTAAACAACAGGAGAAGTACTTGGGTCTCCCGTCGCTAGTAGGAGGGAACAAAGAGAACACTTTCAGAGAAATAAAGGAGAAGCTGGCAAAAAAGTTGGTAAGGTTGAAGGAAAAACTCTTGTCAAAAGTGGGAAAGGAAGTAATGATAAAAGCGATTGCGTAGGCCATTTCTAGTTATTCCATGAATTGCTTTAAAATCCTGATTCTCACTCTGATGAAATGACAAGTTTAATCAGGAATTTTTTATGGAGTCAGCGTAAAGACGAGCACAAAATGGCTTGGATTAGCTGGAATAAGTTATGCACCTCGAAGGCAAGTGGGGGCATGGGGTTCAAACAATTAAAATAGTTCTATCTGGCGTTGTTGGCTAAACAAGAGTGGAGGTTGCAAGTGGAGAGTGATACTCTAGTGTATAGAGTTTTCAAAGTCAGATACTTTGCAAACTGTGACTTTGTTCATGCAGGTATGGGTCGTAATCCCTCCTACATTTGGAGAAGTATCTTGGCTACTCAAGAGGTGGTAAAGAAGGGTATTTGATGGCAAGTGGGTAATGGATGAGTGAGTAATGGATGTAGGATTGGGATTTGGAGAGATAATTGGCTGCCTACCCCATCCACTCACAAGGTTGTTTCCCCTCCTTCAGAATTACCTCAAGATGCCATAGTGGATGTACTGATAGATGCAGAGGCTGGTGTATGGAAAAAGGAGCTTGTCCAAAGGCTTTTCCTCCCTCATGAAGCCGAAGTGATACAAGGAATCGCCTTGAGTTCTAGGCTTCCTAAGGATAGGCAGGTTTGGACACAAACAGCTAACAGATGCTTTAGTGTGAAAAGCACATACAAGATTGCTGTAGAGATTAAATCGAGCTGTGATTCGGGGGTTGTATCTGATGAGAGCAGTTTAAGGAAGTTTTCGAAATACTTATGGTGGGTTAATGTCCCTCACAAGGTCCGTCATTTTACCTGGAGAGCCTATAAAAACATCTTGCCCACAAAGGATATTCTTAAGAAGAGGAATGTCTTGTCAGAGAGTTGCTGTGATAAGTGTAAGGCGGATGTGGAGTAATCAGGTCACTTGTTTTGGTCTTGTCCTTGAGCTCAAAAGATTTGGTCCCCGTCTAATCTTATGATGGCGAGTCTCAATTTAAATTTCAATTCTTTCATGGATCTTCTGTGGCATGCGGTTATGGTGGCTAAGTGGGATCAAGAATTGGTTGAGAAGATTATCATGATCTCATGGGGTCTGTGGAATAATAGGAATGAGGTATGGAATGGTGGGGCAAAGAAAAAGGTGCAGGCAGTAATTCATGGTGCTCTTGATTATTTGGTGGAGTACCAGTCCAGTCAAGCAACCACAATTATGCAAGAAGCAAAATGCCCTGCATCTTGGGCCCCTCCACCTCTTCACTCCTATAAGATAAATGTGGATGGAGCTGTTTTTGCAGCTCAAAAATCGGCTGGTGTGGGAATTCTTATTTGGGATAAAGGTGGCAGATTGATTGAGGCTTACAGCAAGAAGATTTTAGTTCCCTTTGGTGCTATTGAGGCCAAAGCTAAAGCCATAGAGCTTGGTTTACAATTTGCAAAGGATATGTTCATCCAGGATTTTGTGATTGAATCTAATTCCCTAACTCTGGTCAATGCACTTAAGGAAATATCACCTACCCCTTCTGCTGTTGCTGCACTGGAGTACACTCCCTGGCTGCATCTCATGAGTTTCGTAGGGTAGCCTTTTCGCATGTAGGAAGGCAGGGCAATAGGTCCGCTCACGTTTTAGCTAAACATGCCATTCGCATTGTTGATTTCTCAGTTTGGATTGAAAAGACTCCTTGTTTTCTTGAACAAGCTCTTCTCCATGATGTAATTGTTGGCACAAGTTAATGGAATTGTTTGCAGTTTCTCATAAAAAAAAATAATAAATAAAAATAAATAAAAAATCATGC
The DNA here is from genome assembly GCA_023621385.1 of Quercus gilva. NCBI lineage: Eukaryota > Viridiplantae > Streptophyta > Magnoliopsida > Fagales > Fagaceae > Quercus > Quercus gilva. The sequence goes on from CM042480.1 coordinate 38,393,549, forward strand.
TAAACAACTCCTACAAACTAGGCAACAAACAGAAACAAACTACTGAACTCCTAAAGACTAGGATAACCCAAATCAACAAATTCTAACATACTGCTACTAATTTATTCAACAATCCCTCCCTTAAACTGATGTTCCACACATAACATCAGTTTAATAAGACTCAAACTTTGAAGCGCCATCCCTCAGATAAAGTCCTTTGAACTGTTAACACCAAGTAGCTCCCTAAGCTTCTGAAATGCTGGAAATTTGAGAGGCTTTGTTAGAATATCAACAATTTGATCTTCACTTCTGCAATAAACCAGATTAATAACTCCATCATTCGTGAGATCCCTCAAGAAATGATACTTCACATCTATATGCTTGCTTCAACCATGTAGAACAGGATTCTTTTTGAGAGCTTTATTGCTGAACTGTTGTCATAGTAAATAAGAGTAGGCCCATCTTCTTTGAACTGCAACTCTTCAAGAATCTTCTTCAGCCAAATAGCTTGACAAGCACAAGCTATTGCTGCAACAAATTCAGCTTCAATGGTTGACAATGTGACGATTGGCTACTTCTTTAATGACCATGAAACAACTCTTGTTCCCAACATGAAAACATACCCAGATGTGCTTTTTCAATCATTAGAATCTCCTGCATAATCACTATCTGTAAAGCCAAACAAATTTGACTTTTCTCCCTTTTTGAAGAACATCCCAAACTCCTTAGTACCTTGCAAGTACCTAAGAATTCTTTTTGTAGCCAAAAGTCGAAAGATCAATCTTTGTTGGACACTCCATGTATCTACTAATGACACTTACAACATGCATTATATCAGGCCTTATTGCAGTCAAATACATTAAGCTCCCCACAATCTGCTTGTAAAAAGTACTGTTAACCTTTTTTCCTCCATCATCCTTCTTTAGCTTCAAACCAAACTTAGACGATGTATTCATAGGATTACAATCTGTCATCTGAAACCTATCCAAGATTTCTCCACATACTTCTTTTGAGAAATAAGAATGCCAGTAGAGGACTGCAACACTTCTATGCCAAGAAAGTAATGCATCATGCCAAGATCAGACATTTCAAATTCAGCCATCATGGATTTCTTAAAGCTTTCAAACATGGCTGTATTACTTCCAATATAGATTAGATCATCTACATATAAGCAAACCATGAGCATTTTCCCTCCATCCTCAACTTTTATGAAAAGTTTATGTTCATAAGGACATTTTTGAAATCCTTCCTTCAAAAAATAAGTTTCTATTTGATTATACCAAGCCCATAGGGCTTGTTTTAATCCATATAGAGCCTTCTTTAGTCTATACACTTTATGCTCATTTCCAGATTTCACATAACCAGGAGGTTGATCGATAAATACCAGTTCCTTCAAATCTCCATGGAGGAACGTCGACTTCACGTCCAGCTGGAAGATAGGCCATGAGTTCTGAGCTGCTAATGCAATCACCAATCTGATTGTGTCATGCCTTGCAACTGGAGCAAAGACTTTTTTATAATTAACACCGAACTCTTGCTTATAGCCCTTAGCCACCAAACGTGCCTTATACTTGTCGACTTCACCATTCTCCTTCAGCTTTGTCTTGTAAACCCACTTCACACCAATTGTTTTGTGCCCTTCTGGAAGATCAAATAACTCTTAAGTGTCATTCTTTTCGATGGCCGCAATTTCAACATCCATAGCCTTTCGCCATTTTGATTCTTTGACAGCACTTTCAAACACTGTAGGATCACAATCTAAAAGTAGAGCAAAATGAGTGAATGGGTCCTCAGATTGATCAATTCCGGCTACCTCATAATCTGACATCCATGCTGGCCCTCTTTGAACACGATGAGAACGTGATTCAGCTGCTGCTTCTAGTGCTATTGGAGTGACTTCAAAGGCTACAGGAGTTTCATTTTGAGGATTCTCGAATGCATCAGTTGCTAGAGCAAGGTGTTGCTGCATCCACACCCCTAAACCCCAAATCCAAAGTGTAGAACCAAGGAGAAGAAGATTGTGTATAAGAACAATACCTTGTGTTTTTGGTGAAGAAGGAAGAATCAAGAGGCTTTGATGTGTTTTTTGTGAGTTTTTTGTGTTTAGAAGAGAGGAAAGACGTGCAGACAGCGTCCAGGCAGAGAGCAAAACTCAGAAAATCTCCTTTTTTTGGTCTGGGGGGTGCTTGGGGCCTTTTATAGCCCTAGCGTGCTTTTCAAGGCGGTGGCCCTTGTAGGGCCGTCACCTTGAAATGGCCTCTGATCAAGTTGATCTTTACATCCTTGGAAAGATCTTAACTTCCTGTTTCATAAAGGTATGAAACTTGAAAATCCAACGATCAAATCAAAAGTTATAACTCTTGGAAGTTAATGGTGCATCGATCGGTGCGTTAGCCCGGTTTTCATGATATCTCAGTCGTTCTAACTCCAATTTTGATCCAGGAATAGTTTTTGGATTGATAATTTGATAATCTTCGCAATGGCTTTGGTTTCAACCCGTTTTGACAACTGGAACAAAATTAGGGTTTTTGGGCCTGTTGGGAGTCAACTCCGGGTCAAACCTGGTCAAACTTGGTTAAAGTTGCCAAAAATCTCCGAGAAGCTCGAGTTTGATGTAAAACTATGAAAAGTGATATTTTAAGGGGATTTTGACTTTGTTTGACTTTTGCTTAACCTAGGGTTGACTAGGGTCATCTTAGCCGAAAAATGCACTTTGGGTGCTCCGATGTCCGAACGGGTTGCGCCACATCATTATAGATGTTATCGCAGCCCTATGGAAAGAAAATAATATTTTTGGGATTTTGGGGTTCTGTATGCAAATCAAGGGTAGACAAAATACAGTATCAACAATATAAAATTTAAAAAATGTTGGGACAACATTAAATACCGAGTCCCCAAAGAATCCAAAAAATCAAATTTGCCAACTATCCCAAATTTCTAGCTAGTGACCCTCTTCACCATCCCCCCCCCCCCCCCCCAAACCTTAAACTTGGGACGGACTATTACAACTTACAACACCAAATATGGTTATGGCCCCCTTGGTTTTTTTTTTTTTTTTTAAATGATATATTAATATATACAATTTAAAAAAATGTTGGGACAACGATAAGTACCTAGTCCCCAAAGAATCCAAAAAATTAAATTTGCTAACTAACCCAAATTTCTGTCTAGTGATCCTTTTCACCATCCTTCCCCCCCCCCCCCCCCCCCCCCAACCCCAAAAAACCCCAAAAAAATACTAGCAAAACAAAACAAAAATTTTATCACAAAATAAAAATAAAAATCTCATCAACCCACAAAAATGCAAATGACTTATGAGTTATGATTGTTTGTTTCACATGACAATTTAATATATATATATATATATATATAAAATTTAAAATTAGAAGAAAAGTTTGACTCTTTAGGATTTGGATGCTACCATATTGTCTAGTTGCGCTTAAAAGATTGTTTAGGTATTTCGTTATTTGTTTTCATCAGCATGACTTTTCAATTGAGAATCATAAATGGTTAGATTATTTTTAACTCAAACAACTAAGCATTGCAAATTATTAGATTACTTTTAGCTTAACTTTGAATCCTCAATAGTCTCATGAATTCTTTTCAGGATTGCTTTTCTCAAAAACCCTCCAAACACTTCATGCATAAAGATGTGCCAATGAGCTACAAAACTCTTGGCAAAGTCATATAAATCTTTTAAAGTCGATGATATTTTTCTATTAGTAATTAAATCAAGAATATTTTGCCAACTAAGGCTAAGTTATGTGACCAGCGAGTCCTTGATGATCCAATATGTAAGGCTAGCTTGTGGAGTGGGAGTAGAAACTTGTGGTCATCTTTTTGAGGGTTGTGACTGAGCTTATGAGGTTTGGAATAGCACAGGCATTCCTTTTGACGTACAAGGATTGGCTTTCCCAGAGTTTATGGACTTCCTTTTTTTTTTTTCTACCTCATTATAGTAGAGTGAACTTGAAAGTGTGTAAGGATGTGGGTTTGTGTTGGGAGATAATTCATCATAATATTTTTAAAAAATTAATAATAAAAATGATGAGGTGGATGTTGCTTAAAATAATAGTGGAATTTGTTTTTCTTGAATGTGAGTAACATTTATATAATTGAGGAAAGAAAAAAAAAATCAAGGTCTAACTAGGGACGGACTGTTACAACTTACAACACCAAATATGGCCATGACCCCCCTTGGAATTTTTTTTTAAAATGATATATTAATATATACAATTTAAAAAATGTTGGGACAACAATAAATACCACTTCCCCAAAGAATCCAAAATTTTAAATTTGCCAACTAACTCAAATTTCTGTCTAGTGACCCTCTTCACCATCCCCCCCCCCCCCCTAAACAACCCCCAAAAAAATACTAGCAAAACAAAACAAAAATTTTATCACAAAATAAAAATAAAAATCTCATCAACCCACGAAAATGCAAATGACTTATGAGTTATGATTGTTTGTCTCACATGACAATTTTTTTTTTAAATATTATTTAAAATTAGAAGAGAAATTTGACTCTTTAGGATTTGGATGCTACAATATTGTCCAGTTGTGCTTAAAATATTGTATAGGTATTTCTTTATTTGCTTTCATCAGCAGCATGACTTTTCAATTGAGAATCATAAATGGTTAGATTATTTTTAGCTCAACCAATTAAGCATCATTAATTATTTGATTACTTTTAGCTTAACTTTGAATCCTCAATAGTCACATGAATCTTTTTTGAGACCGCTTTTCTCTAAAACCCTCTAAACACCTCGTGCATAAAAATGTGTTTGTTGAGTTACAAAACTCTTGACAAAGTCATTTAAATCTTTTAAAGTCGATGATATTTTTATACTAGTAATTAAGTCAAGAATATTTTGCCAACTAAGGCTAACTTATGTCACTGACGAGTCCTTGATGATCCAGTATGTGAGGCTTATGGAATAGGAGTAGAAACTTGTGATCATCTTTTTTAGGGTTATGACCGAGTTTGTGAGGTTTGGAATAGCACTAGCATTCATTTTGAGGCACAAGGATTGGCTTTCCTAGAGTTTGTGGACTTCCTTTTTTTTTTTTCTATCTCATTATAGTAGGGTGAACTTGAAAGTGTGTACGGATGTGGGTTTGTGTTGGGTGATAATTCATTAAAATATTTTTAAAGATTAATAAGATAAATGTTAAGGTGGATGTTGCTTAATATAATAGTGGAATTTGTTTTTCTTGAATGTGAGTAACATAAATATAATTGAGGAAAGAAAAAAAACCAAGGTCTAACTTAGGATGAACTATTACAACTTACAACACCAAATACGGCTATGGCCCCCTTGGAATTTTTTTTAAAATGATATATTAATATATAAAATTTTAAAAATAGTGGGACAGCAATAAATACCTAGTCCCCAAAGAATCCAAAAAATTAAATTTGCCAACTAACCCAAATTTCTGTCTAGTGACCCTCTTCACCATCCGCCCCCCCCCCCCCCCCCAAACAACCCCCAAACTTGGGGCCGACCGTTACAACTTACAACACCAAATATGGCTATGGCCCCCTTGGAATTAAAAAAAAAAATATATATATATATATATATATTAATATATACAATTTAAAAATGTTGGGACAACAATAAATACCTAGTCCCCAAAGAATCCAAAAAATTAAATTTACCAACTAACCCAAATTTCTGTCTAGTGACCCTCTTCACCATTCCACCCCCCCCCCCCCCCCAAACAACCCCCAAAAAAATACTAGCAAAACAAAACAAAAATTTATCACAAAATAAAAATAAAAATCTCATCAACCCACGAAAATGCAAATGACTTGTGAGTTATGATTGTTTGTGCATGACAATTTTAAAAAAAAAAAAATATATATATATATATATATATATTTAAAATTAGAAGAGAGGTTTGACTCTTTAGGATTTGGATGCTACCATATTGTCTAGTTGTGCTTAAAAGATTGTTTAGGTATTTCTTTATTTGTTTTCATCAGCAGCATGACTTTTCAATTGAGAATCATAAATGGTTAGATTATTTGTAGCTCAACCAATTAAGCATCATTAATTATTAGATTACTTTTAGCTTAACTTTGAATCCTCAATAGTCACATGAATCTTTTTTTAGACCACTTTTCTCTAAAACCCTCCAAACACTTCATGCATAAAGATGTGTCAGTTGTGTTACAAAATTCTTGGCAAAGCCATATAAATCTTTTAAAGACGATGATATTTTTCTATTAGTAATTAAATCGGGAATATTTTGCCAACTAAGGCTAACTAATGTCACCAGCAAGTCCTTGATGATCCAGTATGTGAGGCTTGTAGAATAGGAGCAGAAACCTGTGGTCATCTTTTTTGGGGTTGTGACCGTGCTTGTGAGGTTAATTTGGAATAGCACGGGCATTCCTTTTGATGCACAAGGATTGGTTTTCCCAGAGTCTGTGGACTTTATTTGGCACTTGATATTTGGGGTTCTGGTGGGACAAGGGTTGCTGGAGTTGATGGTCATGGTGGCATGGTGCATGTGGTTTAACAGGAATGAGGTTCGGTTGGGAAAGCGAAGGCAGCAAGGTTTGGCAATTTTGCAACAAGCTCATTTCCTTCTAGATGAATTTCAGACAGTTAACCTCAAGTTACATTCAGCGAGGTTCAACAAAGATGCTCATTGGTCAACTCCGAAAGCTCTTTGGCATAAACTTAATGTTGATGGTTCAACGTTTGAGTCTTCTCATTCTTTGGGCGTCGGGGCAATCATTCGTGATTTTGTTGGAAGAGTAAAATCCGCTTTGAGTAAAAATATACCTGCTAGTCACATTAGAAATTTAAGCCAAAGCTTTGGAGGAAGGGGTTCATTTTGCATGGGACGTGGGAGTCCGAGAGGTTATCTTTGAATGTGACGCAAAGATTGTTGCTGAGGCCGTGAATGGATACCCCTAATAACTATTCACTACATAGTTAAGGGGATACAACGTAAGCTAAAGGATTTTAGGGGAGTACAAGTCTCTTATGTTCGACGGCAAGGCAATTGCCCATCTTACATCTTAGCTCAATATGCTAGGAATTTAATTAGTTTTGTAGCTTGGATAGAGGAAATTCCTATTATGATTGAGTCAAATTTGGTTCAAGATGTAATGTTTTTATCTTTTTCTTAATAAAGTTACGATATTCTTATAAAAAAAATTTAATAAGTTTTATCTATAAGACTTCACATATCATGAAAATTACTACTGAAAATAAAACTTCACCGTTATAAGTATAATATAATTCAACATTAAATTTTTTTTTTAATTTATTAAATATTTTTTAATTGTGCCATTAGTTGGTACAAGCTAAAAAACCAATAGTCTACCAACTTGTTTATGGAGTGGTTATATTTGAACTTACTATTTCAATTTATACCGTGACTATTGAATATGCATTCAAACATAAATATTATCAAAATTATGTTTCACAGCAAAATGAAAAATGATTTTCGATTGGGATTGAATCTTGTATAATATAAAAAAAAATGCTATGAAGTTTAGTATAAAGTTAATAATAGAGGGATTTAAAAGAACATTGAGTTTCATTTTGAATAATTACATATAATGAGTTGATTGTATCAAGAAAACCATTTTTTATGATTTTTTATTGACATTTTGTTAATACTGAATATAGTCTAATTTATTTTTCATTTATTTATTTATTTTAAATTTTAAGATATTTTTAAAATTCCTGAATGGGTAAATATTTTTTAACAAGTTTTCGATCCTTAAAGATAAATTTTGGTTTTATTTTTATACTAGGCCCAAGTCAAAGACATGTCTGGGCTTGAGCTGATTTAAAAGCGTTAAGCTTCGTATGAACAGTACTATTCTTTTCATCTGTTTCTTCGATCCATGGTCATTTTCAGCTTAGGCTGCACAATAACTAGGCCTCCCGGCTTTTTACTCATCTAGTTCAATCATTAATAGGCTCCAAGAGAAAATTTGGGTGAGACAAGACTTGCCAACGTCTATAACTTTTTCACCGGTGTCACTGTCTCATGGGAGGTGCAAAAATGGATCTGGTTTGGTTAGGGTCATAAGTAAACCAAGCTATTCATGAATTATTTGGGTTTGTTCGATAAAAAACTTATTCATGTTCATTTTTTTTATAAACAAATCAAGCTTGAGTTTTAGTTTTAAAATAAACAAGCCGAATCCGAGCAAAAAATATTATATGTGAACAATAGGGCTCGATACAAAACAAACAAAGCTTAAGATCATTTATAGACTTGATAAAAAACTTGATATGTGTTTACTAATGATAAATAAATTCATTACACACACACATACATATATATATATATATATATCCCAATTTCCACATGAGATCACTACCCATTAAATTATATTTCTCTTTCTCTCTAAACTTATTAGGCACCACTTTAATTACAATTTCTTTTTTAATTCGAGTGTGCCACTTGTGGTCCTTTCCCATTCAGCATTTCATCATCTCCCTTATGCTTTCCTTAAGTTGAATTACTCTTTAGTTCTTTTCCTTTCAGTAAAAAAAAAAGGAGGAAAAAAAAAAAACTCCCCTTCCATCTAAATCTACTTTCTACTAGGTCCAAAACTCTCTCTCTCTCTCTCTCTCTCTCTCTCTCTCTCAAGAATTGATCCAATCTGCAGCGTGGTGGTATAGTGGAGATGCAAGGTGCTTTGATCTAGTTTGTGGAGGTGGTGGAGCTCCAATCTAGTTTGTGAAGTTGGTCGAGCTTCAACCTAGTTAGTACAAGATAGTGTAGCACTCAGTGGTTCTTTCTTTTAGTTGCCCATGGTGGAGATATGGGCAGAACTCACAATGGCCTCATTTTTAGTTTGTTTGAGCAAATCTCTTTGTAACCTTCCTTTTGGTTTAAATTTCTTGAAATTTATGCAAAACTCATAGACATCTTGTCGGTTACATTTTTTATAGTAGCTTAGCTTTGTAATTTGAAAGGTATGTTGTTTTTCTTTACTTTTTATTTTTGGAGATTTAAGCATTTAATAATGTATTGGGTTAAATAATGGATATTGAGCTTAAAACTTGATATTAAACTTGAGTTTGAGCTTTGATATTGAGCTCAAATAATGAATCAAGCCTAGTCAAGTTGAGCTCAAGCTTTTGGGCTTTCTAAATTCTAACGAGTTTAAGCTTGAACACTTGACATTTGTTAATGAGTTGAACTCAAGCATGCATAACTTGAAAAGACTTGGCTCATTTATGACCCTAATTTTGGAGAAATTATAGAGTCCTCTGGTGGACCACGTCACTGGTCTACCATTCCACTAAAAAACTTTCACTTGTTTAAAATTGCTAAGTCAGTAATTAATATCTGTTTTAAAAAAATTTCTAACTAATAATTTTAAACAGATGGAAGTTTTTTAGTAGAATGGTGGACCACATCACTTGTTAACCATGTGAATCTTATAATTTCTCCTAATTTTGATTGATTATCCAAAAAAATAAGGGCTATACTTTGATTGTTTGAGCTACGACAATAAGATGCATGATTTTTTAAGTTAATAAGGGTTTTAATTTTTTTTATATTTGTGTATAAAAGATGCATGATTTTTTGAATTGGGCTATTGATGACAACTTTATTTTCTTAGCGGATTTAAGTGAGAGATTTATTTCGATGATCTGAATGTTACACACACTGAAGCCCCCTAATTATATGTATGTTGTCTTTTAAATATTATATTGTCTCACTTTGTGTTTTTTTCTGTTTATTCCTTTAAAATGTTGAATTTGGTTGGTGGGACTGGTTGCTATGATGAGATTAAACACTTGGATAGTGTTTTGGGCAGTGGACGAGACCCAAAAGGCCTCGGCGCCATGCCGTGAGCTCATTTTATTAAAACGACTTCTCCTTCCACTGAGCTCTAGTCCCAAAAAATTCGTTGCTCAAATTATGCAATTGTGTACTATATATATGTGTGTTTGTTTAATTGGATCTTTAAAGGTTTGAATGAGAATAGATGATTTATGCAATTTTGGGTTATTTAGAAAATGATATGCGAATGGATATCAATTTGCGCCCATTACCGATTCTGGAGGATATATAGTTCCTCTTGATGTAAGGGCTCGGGCGCTATATCAGATTGTGGCTATCCTGATCAATGGTTCTTCAATCCCATATGATCCCGGAAACACCTCATACATTTATTACATAGAGTCTTAACTTTCCCAGATTAAAAAAAAAAAAAAAAAAAACTTTATTTTGTAAATTTTTGACGGAAGATGATTGAGAGTAAGAGGAAAAAGCATAGCTCTATTTTTTAATGGGATTCAAAGGTCATTTAATTCATACGTAATCTTTGATTACATGTTAACTTAGCAGATACCTTGATTTTCAAGAGTGGAACCACAAGTGTTCTTTTTCAAAATTCAAGACCAAAGTCATGAAACTTGCCAAAGGCTTTGTAGCTGAATTGACACCTCCCCATATGCAAAGTGCTTAAGGGTCTAGAAAGAAAATGGTTCGAGTTATAAGGTTAGTAGCATGTTGTAACTATTTATCAAAAAAAAAAAAAAGTCATGAAACTTGAACGAAAACCAATTAATAATCAAAATCAAACAAATTAATTAAAATAATTTGGAGTAAAATTTTTTGTTATGTGTATCTCAAAACAAATAATTGAAATATATTTTACAGCTAGGGACTTTTTATTTTTTGAGAAGAACTTAATAAAAGAGTTTCATTTAATATGCAAATGTTTAATTAAATCTTGAATGATAATTATTTGAAATTAATCTTTTAACTTTATTATGTAGACGTTTTTCCGTTTTAATTCAAATGAAGGACCATTTTATAGTTTTTAAAGTCGCATTCGTGCTAAGTGAGTTTACGAAATCTGAATCTCTTTTTTTGACCGACCAATGTAGTTGTTAAAATCTGAAAAAAAATAAAAATTAAAAAAAAAAAATAACATAGGACAGAAATGAAATCAATATTCTGAGGTAGAGAATGTAAAGTATTGGTAAACATATGACAGAAATGGAATCAATTTTCTGAGGTAGAGAATGCAAAGTTATGCAAGAAAGATATATATTTGAAAACCGAATAATTACAGGTCATCTATTTCATTATTTTCTGTTAGTAAAACATAAAACATTCTTAAAACAGTTAAAAACAATCAAGGGAAACTCAGATTATGTTTGGTAATAGTTTTTGTCTTCTATTTTCAAAAACTTGTTTTTGAGAATATAAAGAAAAAACAATTTTCTTATATTTTTGAAATCAAAAACATGTTTGGTTAGTTGAAATTAAAAAAATAATTTTTTAAAGAAAAAAATAGAAAATACTAAAATATATTGTTACTAGAATTTGAATTCTAATATTAACTCATTAAATAAAACAGATTCATTAAATCAAATGCGTGTTTTCATTGACTTTTGAAAATTAGAAACTGAAAACAGCATTTTACATGTTTTTAGTTTCCTTTACAAATTGAGTTTTGAGAACAGTTTTTGTTTTCTATCCATTTTGGGTTGCCAAACAAGTTTTTTAATCTCAAAAATAGAAAATTGTTTTTGAAAAGAAAAAATAATGGGAAAAAAACAGTTACCAAACATACCTTAATTTCTGGAATTCTAAAAACCAAGATTGTCACCCCAATTTTAGAATTTTTTTTAACCTATTAGAATTCTCTAATTCCATCATTAATATTCCTCAAGCATTTCAAATGGTTATTAGAAAGAATGAGGTTCTGCTTTATTTTGTGCGTCACCTAATTTCTAATGGATTTGGACCTGGTGATCCATTTTAAGTGTTAGGAGGCTATGACCTCTCAAAAAAAATTGGAAATCTGAACTTGGAATTTGGCATTATTGTACTCCTTTTGACATATTTTTCTTAATGATTAAGCTCGATTCTTTACCTTTTTGGTTTGAAGTTGAACTTAATTTATGGCATATGAAACAAAAGCATGATCAAAATCCTACCATTGGTTGGTGATTTAGAGACTCAAAAGTCCTTTGTCTAGAGCTAAGGTAGAATTTTGTTGGGAAGGCCAAGATCATGGCATATACAAGCAGTTGAAGAAGAGTACATCGCCAAGATAATCAAGTTGTCTTCAAGGTACTGGGCAATTGGAAGATCACCCTTGATGTACCGGCTAAGAACTAACTGCTCAGGCTATCCTTGCTTCTAGAGGATTGGATATCCCCTCCATTTGCCCACTTTGTAATGAAGCTCCTAAATCCATAATTCATGTCATGAGAGACTGCAATTTTGCTCAATGTTTTTGAAACTCTTCCCCCCTTATGCAAGCTTCATTGTTTTATGGAGCCAGTTCTATGGACTGGTTGTGGTTAAATTGTTGCAACTCTAAGACATCCCCTACTTCGAACATCAACAAGGGGTATCATCTTCTCTTTTGGAATTTGGCTTTTATGGCTCCACAAAGATAGTGTCGTTTGGCTACAAAGAAATTTGAATATAGAGACGTTATAAAAAGCTATTAAATTTGCCTATATCAGCATTAGTGGGAAGCTTCCTTTCTCTTGTACCATGATCAAAGTCAAATAGCTTCGACTTCTTGTTAATTGGTATAAATTGAATTCAAACGGATCTGTACTTGGTAACCCCTGGCTGGCAGGGGGAGGAGGGCTGCTCTGAAACAACAATGGAGAATGGGTCAAAGGCTATGCTAGAGCCATTGTGTCAAAGGCTATCCAAATTTTAATTACGACTTGATTAATTTTAAGCAATACTTAGTTAATGTGGAATATACGCGATTAGCAAATTAATCAACTGAAAGTATCAATATGTGCATAGATAAACATAATTGACAATCAATTAAAACCATAAGGAGTAAGGGAAAGAGAATGCAAACACAAAATAATACACGATGTCTTATTAAAAAGGAGAATTGATAAGAACTAAGTAGTTCTTAATCAAGCAACAAAATTAGCTATGGTAGTTCTTCAAGGGAATTTGGTGAAGAATAATTTTGTTACAACATCAACCATCATTCCATCCCCCTTTAAAACAACTTGCCCACAAGGTGAAGGTAAGAGTATTGACACCTACTATGTTCTTGAAAGGCCTCAAATCTATACTAATATGCAACCATAATTGCAAGTAATGCAGTTGTTATGCAACTGGTACAAACAGCCTCCTTGTACATCAAGGGTCCATTTGGTTGGAGGAGTAGAAAAGTGGGAAGATAGAAAATATTTGGTTTTCCCTCATGTGTTTTTGGTTGGAGGGTTGGAAAAGTGGGAGAGTGGAAAACCCTTTTGTTTGTTTGGAGAGAAAAAATGGAGGATGAAAAATATAGTTTATATAAATTGACTATTATGTCATTGTTATATAATATATAGAAATAGATATATTTACACTCATTAAATAATATAAAAATTAACACAAATACATATAAATTTATATTACTTTTCTTTATTATTATATATAACTTAAAATTAATGGGCAACAAAAATTGATTATGCATTAACTGGGAAGACATTTAAAAATAAAAAACTTTATCCATATGACCATTGTTACGTAAATAGGGAAGACATTTAAAATATATATATATATATATATATATATATCCATTAGCCTTTTCAATAATACAATGACCCTTTACACTAAAAACTAGGCAAGGCAAGGAAAAAAAAAAACCTAGAGTTCATGTTGTTGTGAAGATGATGAGAGATAAGGATGAAGAGGCAATAACATTGATAGGTCACAGGACATGGGAAAGTGAGAGGGGTAGGTGAAAGCAATAAAAAGTGAGTGTATTTTTGTCAAATAGCAAGCCTCAACATTTTCTCCCCTATTTTCCTCTCCATTTTGGAGAGAAAAGTTTTTGTGGGCTCGAGTGGAAAATGTTTGGGCCCCACACAAAAGTTTTATTTCCCCTCCTCCCAACCAAACAACACAAAAATTCATTTTCTCTCCAAAGTTTTCCATCCTCCTTATTTCACCTCCAAACAAACACACCCCAAGGGTGATCCCCAATACCTTAAGGATAACTTGATTACCTTGGTGATGTACACTTCTTCAACCACTTGTATATGCCATGATGTTGTGCCTTCCCAAGAAAATTCTACCTTAGCTCTAGGCAAGGACTTTTGAGTCTCTAAATCACCCAACAGTTAGGATTTTGATCATGCTTTTTTTTTTTTTTTCATGTTAGCAATTCTATTTCTTTCAATTCCTTGACCTTGGATTGATCCTTGGAGACCTAGTCAATGGACTCTAAAGTCCTTATCTCTGCTTCAGACACACCTTCTAACTTCTCCATTCTTTCATCTTTGGTTATTTCTATGAATTGATTATGTGACTTGCTTCTTTGATGGTTCTTCAGTCATGATCTTGAAAGTTGCTAAAACTTGGGTCGTTATCTCTTAAATCCTTGATGGTGTTTCTAAACTGAATTTTTTCGAAAGTTGCTTCAATTGTTGTTGCAAACTTTCCAGGAGTTTCCATGTTTCCATTGGTTGTTGCACTTCATGGTCATGAGCCCTCAAAAGTGCACTCATACATGAAATTGGTTTATGCTTGAAAATACCCTCCATAGAACCAACGTATGATGTGGATATCTTGTGAGAAGAGCTTCCACAAAAGTCCCTCAATTGATGAAGTGACCAGCTTCTTCAAATTTTTGGAACCATATTAGGACTTCTCCTTCCACATACCAAGAAGCTATAAAGATCTTGTGGTACCAAGAAGTTCTATGATAGGTGAAAAATTATTTGCATGGTGAATCTAACTGTAAGGAAATTTTCCATTGTACATAGGAAGCTTCATGGCTTCGTTTTCTTAGTTCCAAGATTAGGTTCTTGAAGGAAGTTTTTGCTCAACAATGAAATTGATTTTGTTGTAGATTCTAGAACTTGGACAGGTTCTGGGCTTGGATTTCCTACGAAATATGTTTGGAGAGATTCTAGAATTTTGGTGTAGGTATACATTCACTTCAATGTAAGCAATCTTGTCATTGATTTGGAAAATTGATTTGGTTCTTATTATGGTGGCAGGAAAGTGGCTTCGTTACCAAATGATAAGAACTCAATAGTTCTTAATCAAGCAACATGAATCTATGGTAGTTCTTTGAGAGAACTAAGCCTCTTAGAGTAGAGTAGAATAGAGAAGACAATAGAGAGAGCAAAGAGAAGGAAATTGCATATCATTCTTCAATGTCCTTTCTTACAATCCATATCACCCTTTTATAATTGAGCTATTTGCCATACATTGGTACAATTGTGGATTCTATTATACAATTGGTTATAGTTTCTTGACTAACTAACCAACCGACCACATAGCTATTACAACTCATTACTAACCCACCCTTCAAGCTAATTGGTACAATAGTAAAACTACTATCAAGACCCTAGAAGAAAAACCTCTCTGCAGCTCGACAAACCGAAATAATCCACTATACACAAAGATCCTCAAAGCCTAAGCTACCTAAAGTACTTGAGCCTCCAAGCTCAAGCTACTTATGGACTTCACAGAGTCTTGTCTTTTCTAGCTTTCTAAATCCCGCAATTGAACCCAATTGCATCTTCCAAATATTGGTATGAACCCAATGCTTCTCAATTGCTCCAAAACATCTCTCTAGAGTCATAATGTGTGTAGATTGCGCTTGGGCTAATCATAGGATATGAAAATTGAGAGGGAATAGAGTGAAGAAAACTAAGAAAAATGTGTAGATGATTGAAGAATGACAATCACCAACTCTCAAATGAATTTCTAAGTTCTCTTTGAAATTCTTCTTACAATTTCGTGAGTAGTAAAGGTATGTATAGTGTGAATGAAAGAGGCTACGAGACACAGAAAAACAATTGTCAATTTGCCTAGCGACTCGCTGGCATACCCGCAAGCCAGTCCCTAGCCACCAGCACGACAAACTTTCAAACCCATGTGCCTCATGTGCTGCTCACATGTTATCTAGCGACTTTACCTAGTCGCCACCCAGCACTAGAGCTTTTATTTTGAGCTTTTCTTCACCAACTTGATACTAAATCCATATACAATAAACCCAAAATATACAAGTTAG
Source organism: Quercus gilva (assembly GCA_023621385.1). Taxonomy (NCBI): domain Eukaryota; kingdom Viridiplantae; phylum Streptophyta; class Magnoliopsida; order Fagales; family Fagaceae; genus Quercus; species Quercus gilva. The sequence continues at coordinate 38,409,531 of CM042480.1, forward strand.
TAATTGAAAGAATTACAATCAAATTAGCACGGAATTAAAGCCAATAAAATTGGCATGAGAAAAACAGAACTTTACAAACTCAAACTTAAAATATCACAATTAGACTAAACTTCAAATATTTCTTATCATCGACCGTTGTTGTGAACCAACTCTTTTTATCTAGTTCCAATTGGTATAAACTAGCACATAATTAATTTTCTTCTATGGATGGGACAACTGATATCAATGTTCTTATAAAAAAATTCTAATATCACAAACTAAAGCTACAACTTTTGTCATAATTATCCACGCGTCTGACTATGAGCGGTGGTGATAAAATGGTTGGTCTATGTTAAAGTGTCAGACATTCAATCACAATCTGTTACGTAAAATAATTGTGGTGAAAGTTATGATTTAGTTTGTATACAGTTAATCATGATAAGTTCATTATAATTAATAATAAAAATAATATAATAGTGTATGAGGTGAGTGTCTATATGCGCCGAGGGCCTTCCATGTTAAGAGGCAACTTCATGAAGCACCCAGGTCAAAAGTAAAGCCGAGGTTTGAATTAGTTACATGTGTACAGTACCTTGGTGGCATATCATTATTTTGTTCCTTATTCGGCATAAAATGAGTTCCAGATACTTTTGGGAGACTGGGCTTTGGGGAAAATTCCTCACCTTTTCATTAACACAATTTTCCTGGGTAAATTTCAGCTGAAGAAATCCTGATCAGCCCAATATCTAAAGGAAACTTTGATATAATTTTTTGTGCTCTCAACCATGATTTTCCAATAATTATGAGTCACTTCCTGCAAACTAGCCTTCCACGTTACACTCCAAGGCAATTGCCCACTTACAACCATGTCTGCATAGAAGAAAATCTGATGAAGCTTATTTCTTAATAGCAAGATAGATGCCTGATATTATGGCCACCCCTGCAACTGCAACACCAAGAGATTTGAGAATCTTCACAGCAGCAGCAGGTTTCGGCGAAGGAATTCCCATAAGATCCTTCACCTGCAGAAACGGGGAATAAACTCTCAAGCTTGGAAGTCTAACATTGTATAATAGAAAATCTTATCCAAAAGGAACAAAACCATTTACGGAAAAGCAAAAGATAATTCAGAGAGCAATCTGGTGCCTTTAAGGATGAAGATCTATAAAGGGGAACCAACTGAATGGTATCTCTACAAGTATTTTTAAACATTCTTCAGTGCTTATGGACTGGTTTATAGGGTGTATTAATTTTATATGCTAGAAAAAGTTCACTAACCACAACAGGCTGCATCCAATGTTTCTTGATTCCTTGCAAATGTCCCTTTCCAACAACTGCTACCACTGAACTATGCTCGCTAGCAATTTTCAGTAATGTAGATGACATGTACCTAGAAACACAAGAAGATTAACAACCCCAAAAAGAAAAGACAATCCTAGAGAATATATTGAAAATCAAGACAATGAAAAATAAATGCATCAATTTAAGTCCACCAAATTCATAACAATAAAATGGTGTTAAGCATACATCCTGTCATATATATATATATATATATATTTTAATTAGAAAGTTGTCCCCCATCCATAATTTATATATTCTGCAACCAAATTTGAAGTAAAGCAACAGAATATTATCATATATGGGGAACAATCAACAGCTTGTAACTGACTTACAATTTCAGTTTCTAGGCTATGCACTATATGATTTTCAACGATTTCAGAAACAGTGTAAAAAATGAAGTCAAAGCCAATAAGCAGGAATAAAGAATAGATGAAGGTGGGGGGAACAACAAAAATTATGAGAAAAGAAAGAAAGCAAATTAAAATCCAGGCATCTGCTCCAAATCATACAAGCTTCTAACAATGAGCTTTCTCAAACTAGTGGGACTGGGACCAGTATGAAAACCAGTAGTTGACTTAAAATTTTGGAACAGATGTAGAATGAGAACATATGGACTAATCAAGCAGAAAAAAATTAGGAATTAAAAAAAATTAAACTGTAGAATTAGGTGAAGCCCTCCAAAATTAAAGACTTTAAAAAGAGAATGTCCCATTATATGAATATAAACAGATTGACGATCAAGAAGATACTTGTGTTTAGACTACATTTTAGAGATATCTCCTGCGTTACCCATAATATATGGAAGTAAAGGACCACGGAAAATTTGAACGTATATTATTTATTATTTTCTTAGTAAGGTCCAAATCAGAGAGGTAATTTACCCCATCCCAAGTCCCAACTCTTACCTCTAGATACAAGGCTTAGGAGCCACTGTCAAAAACTGCAAATCAGTATGTATTTTTGCGATAAGTAAAAAATAAAATAAAATTGAATTTTGCCTAGATCTGCAGATAGAGATCAAGCCACTTGAGTTGACCCTCTCTCTCTCTCTCTCTCTCTCTCTCTCAAAAGATCTGCAGACAAGAAGTATCCCGTCAGATACACATCAGTGTCTGTTATCCTATCCATGATTAGAATCTTTCTAAACATTCCTTTTATACTATTTTTGTCCAGTAAATGCAATAACAGATGCAGAATCAAACATAAAAGCCGGAGCCATAAAGAAGAGAGAAAAAAAAACTAACACATAATATACCTCATTATTCATATTAGGTGCAAATTGCAGAATTTCTTCAGTCATGAGCGACAAAATTTGCAATATTTCAAGCTACCTATTTACTTGGGTACTTTTCCAAAAGTATATTTATCATGGAGGAGGAAACAACAATGCTGTTCACAATAGCTTCAATTTTTCTTTCTATCTTTCATAAAGTCACTAGCACTAAAAAATAAAATTGATATGGGATCATCTTTTGACATAAAAACACTAAGCTTTAAAACATATATGAAGCCAAAAGATACTCACCGATCTCGCTCATGTACAAGGGTTTCCATTAGGGTTGGGAACTCCTTGCTCATCTCTTGAATCACTAGGGTTAGCACGTCAACGTCATCCATTTCCTTCAGCTGAAGATAAGAGAAAATTACAATTAACTAAATTCAGCAACAAAAAAATGAATTTTCAAATTCGTATAGATACCATTTGATATTCCTACAAATGGCCATAAAATATGAAAATAGGAATCCTAGTAATGATGATAAATTATGAATATAAGAAAGCTTACCATTTTATTAAGATCCTCAGGGCTTGGTAAAAATACTGCTTGAAAAAGTAAGGAGTATAGTAGTTTTATCTTGTGCCACAATGGCATTTTTGCCCAAGTCCTCCGTATTGTAATCTGCTTCAATCAAAATCAACGTTATACTCAGGTAGTCCTTAAATTGTAAAAAGAAAGAGGGCAGGGAGGTGTTAATCAAGCTTCAACATGTAAGTGCATTAGATCAAAGATAGACAATTCTTATACTGCGAAGATTCAAATAACCTTTTTTTTATAGGTACTTAAAAACTTTTATTGAAGATTGAAAAAGAGCACACTGCAATATACACAGGCAGTGCACTAGGGATGCTACAAAATAACCCCCTTTTTTTTATTGCTACTGGTAAGTTACACATGCACGGTGGTCCTTGAATCCACGACCTCATCCTCTACCTTGCTTTTTACAGAGGGAGGCACCAGCATAATTGCAAAAGCGAAAATAGAAGTCATCCTCCAATAAACGTTCAACATGTAAGCAAAGTTATCGACAAGATAAGGCCCGACTCCAAAAGCCAAATGAATAGCAAGTTTAAGTGGATGAGAATAGAACATTATTTTTATATTTTTTTTACAGAGATGAGAACACAACGTTGGAGAAGCTATAGAAGCTGGGAGAGCACCAATATTAAATAACATTATAATCACTTGAAACTAAATTTTTCGAAATGCCATAAATTTTGCAAAAAGCAATAATAGAAGCAATCCACCAATAAATTTTCAACCTGTTAACAACTTTGTTGACTATATGTTTATGACAACAGGACACACTTATATACAGCCCTAGGTTGGTTGTGGAACAAGCTATTCATACAAGGAGCACAGTATGCAATAAGAAGAAAGTGTACTGACATACTTATCACAGGATTAAATCTGGTTTTGAGGTTTTCATGGATATTACCACTTATTTCTCTCTCATAGAGAGTATTGAAACATTCTTGGCCCTCAGAATAGCAATGTACTCAAACAAAATTAGATATTAACAATATCACCAGTTGAAACACTTGTGAGTAATGTATATTTTATTCATCCAGAGAGTGGAATATGGCAGGGATAAAACAGGAGTTCAATACAAAGGGGTAGAGTGGAAGTGGGGTTGGAACCTTGGTTGATAACGAATTAAATGCACCAAAGTAAGATTATGGAAGAAAAAAAAAAAAAAAAAAAAAAGTAAAGAATGGAGGCAGGAATTTTAGGGTGGGTTGAAATACACACATATTCCAATCAACCAAAAAAAAAATCATATCTTACCTGCACTGGACGGTCCCCAAGAATCACCCTGGCACCATATTTCATTGCTTCTTCATATGCAACACGAAACTCAGTACCAGGAAAAACCTCAAGCTTACTAGCAACCTAATAGAAAACCATGAATATAAGTTCTTTTGTTTTTTTATTTATTCATAAGTAAATGGAAAGTTTTATTGATAAGAGAAAATAAAATCTACATCCACAATACACAGAATGAACAGAGGGAGAAGATCAAGACAGATTACATAAGTCTAAAAATTCAAACAAATTAGAACAATAATGACTACTCCTAGCAGTCATCTGGTCATACAAAGTCCGGAGCAATAACAACTTTAGTTCTGAAGGTGAAGACTTGAACCCATCAAAATTAGATGGTTTTGTTCTCTCCAAATAATCCACATCAAACATAGAGGAATAGCACCCCCAGACAACAGCACAACAATGCCTACCAAAATCCCCTTCCAACACTCCATTAAAGCCAAGACATTTTGAGGAATTACCCATGTGAGCCCAAATATACCAAACACCATGGACCAGATATCATAGGCAAAAACATCAGTGGATTAGTAAATGGTCTACACACTCACCACTTCGTTTGCACATACAACACCAATCCACCACGCATACCCCCTCTTAGGGAGGTTAGCTAAGGTTAGAATCTTCCCTTAGCAATAGTCCACACAAAGAAAGACACTTTACTCGGAACCAAGGCCTTCCAAATACTCTTCCATGGGAAACTTGTGAGATGCTGAGAGGACAATGCCTTATAATACGACTTAACCTCAAAGATCCCACATTTAGTAAGGCTCCATCTTGAGCAATCCTCACCCACATTTCCAAGCTTGACAGAATACAGCTTTTCTACGAAAAGCACCAAGGTCTCCACTTGATAATCTTGGCAAGGCCTGGTGAGATGAACATCCCAAAAAATACTCCCAGAACTGGTATTCAAGTATGCCGCTACAAGAGCATTCTTATCTTGGGCTAGGTGAAAAATATCCAGAAATTCATCCTTAAAACTTATATCACCACACCAACAGTCACACTAAAAACTAATAGTAGTACCCACTGCCTACTTCCAACCATAGATATCTCACAAAGCTGTCCCACCCTCTTCGAATATGCTTCCAAAAACTCCCCCCACGCTCTTCTGACAATTCCCCCTAGTTCCAGCCTCCCCCACTGCTGCCATATTTTGAAGCAATAAAATCAGGCCAAAATTCCGCCCTTTTAGTAGCAAACCACCACAACCATTTACCAAGAAAAGCACAGTTAAAATATATCAGATTTTGAATACCCATTCCCTCTTGTTTGAGTTTTTTTGAAAGGTCCAATCCCCCTTGTTTGATTGGTTGGCAAACTTTTTTACAATCGACTAAATGGAATTTAGACGAACCATCCAAATTCCCCCGAAGGAAATCCCTTGGCAATTTCTCTAACCATAGATAAGTTAGGAGCATGAATAATTAAAAATTTCCCATATACAATATTATGAAGAGGAAGAGTGCAAAACACCTAGGCATAGAGAAACCAGTTTTCCCCCTTCTGAGTGTGTGTTTGGATAGGCTTAAAATCCAACTTATTTTCACCACCAGCTGATGGCGGAACACTTAAAGAAAGGATATTCTCTTTGGAAGCCTATAGCTAAGGCAAAGCCCAAGAATAAGTGTCCATGGTAGCTAATTAAGTTTTTTATATTTCATTTGGTTATTCTTGAGTCAAGGGTATTTTAGTTTTTTTTTTTTTTTTTGATAAGTAAGAAAGATGTATATTCAAGAAACTACCTCATGAAAATAACATAAGGCAGAAAAGGGCTACAGGGAGGGAAACAAACAAGAAAACACAAAACAAACAACAACCAACATAGAACAAAGATCAAAGAAGAGAGCTAAGGAACAAAGGGAGAGAATCACTAGAGGTGAGTCCCCAAGCCCTAGACCAATTAAAAAGAGAGCCACAAAAGAAAGCTAGCAGCTGATCGTCGGATTTTTCCATGTCTTCAAAAGTACGCCTATTTCGCTCCCTCCAAATACACCACATTAGGCATAGAGGGGCTAAATTCCAAATGCTAGAAAAGTGCTTTCCCAACCAATTCCTCCAACCAAGAAGCGTATCTGTGACCGATCTTGGCAAAACCCAAGAAATCCCAAAAGATCTAAAGACCAAGCTCCACAGCTGATGAGCTTTATCACAATGGAGAAGCAAATGATTCACCGTCTCCCCGCTATGACGACACATAATGCACCAGTCAACAAGAACAAAGCCTCTACCCCGCAGATTGTCCCCTGTAAGAATCTTCTCCCAAGCTGCATTCCAGACAAAGAAAGAGACGCGTGGAGGAGCCTTAACCTTCCAAATACCTTTCCAAGGAAAGTTAATAGGCGGGGGACTACGAAACTTATTGTAGAAAGAGCGGATGTCAAAGTCCCCCTTCTTAGACAACTTCCACCTCATACGGTCGCTATGCTCAGATTTAGGTAAATTAGAATCCAAGAATCGAAAGAAATCCTCCACCTCACCTGACTCCCAATCATTTGGATCCCTGAGTAAACGAACATTCCAATTTCTCTGAGCCTCAATCCCCAACCTTTCAAGAGAAGAGGCCACAGAAGCCTCTCTATTATAAGCAATCCCATACACAACCGGGAAGGAAATATGGAATGGTAACTCCCCACACCACTGATTTGTCCAAAATTTCACTCTATCTCCCACCCCTATCTCGAACTGAATGAACCTTCTAAACACCTCCCAGCCTTTTCGGATACTTTTCCATAAGCCACACCCGTGGGGACCCCTACCCAACTTGGAAGACCAACCCCCCCACTCTTCCCCAAACTTCAAAGCTACAACCCTCCTCCAAAGACGATTCTCCTCAACCCCAAACCGCCATAACCATTTTCCTAATAAGGCTTGATTAAAAGTAGTTATTTTCCTTACTCCCAATCCACCGTTCGCCTTAGGAGCACACACCTTTTTCCACCCCACCAAATGAATCTTCGAATCCCCCCACAAGAAGTCCCTTTGCATCTTCTCAATCTTGTTAGCCACATGCGAGGGGATGGTAAAAAGAGATAAATAATAAGTAGGAAGACTAGCAAGAGTGCTCTTTAGAAGCGTAAGTCTTCCACCTTTTGACAGATACAGCTTCTTCCACCCAGCTAACTTTCGCTTAATTTTCTCCAATATAGGATTTCAGATAGAGGGGGACTTATGGGAAGCCTCCAACAGCATACCGAGATAGGTCATAGGAAGTGTCCCAATCCTACAACCCAAAATATCAGCCAAAGCATGCAAATTATGAACCTCCCCAATCGGAACCATCTCGCTTTTCATGACATTAACCTTCAAACCTGTCACAGCTTGAAAACAAAGGAGAAGCATCCGAACATGGAGGATCTGCTCGACTTCCGCATCACAAAACAGGATAGTATCATCCGCAAACAAAAGATGCGAAACACAATCCCCTTCCCCCCGTCTCCCGTTAGCCTTGAATTCCCTGATCAATCCGGCACCTTCGACTCTTTTCAACATCCTACTTAAAACCTCCATCATAATCAAAAACAGCATCGGAGATAAAGGATCCCCTTGTCTCAGGCCCCTTGTGCTCCTAAAAAAATCAGCTGGAACCCCATTAATCAAAATAGAGAACTGGACAGTGGAAATACAAGTGCGAATCCATCCACACCACTTCTCCCCAAATCCCATTCTCTTCAATAGATCAAGAAGAGCCTCCCAGTTCACGTGATCATAAGCTTTCTCAATGTCTAGCTTACATATAACCCCTGGAGTCTTACTCTTTATTCGACTATCAACGCACTCATTGGCAGTAAGGACAGAGTCAAGAATCTGTCTTCCTCCCACAAAGCTATTCTGAGACTCTGAAATTAGTTGATCTAAAACGAGCTTCAAACGGTTTGCCAAAACCTTAGACAAGACCTTGTACAGGCTCCCCACCAAGCTAATAGGCCTGAAATCACGAATATTGGAAGCACCATTCTTCTTAGGAATTAAGGCTATGAAGGTAGCGTTCAAAGATTTCTCAAACTTACTGTGGAGATAGAACTCCTCAAAGACTGCAAGAATATCTCTTTCCACCACCCTCCAACAATGATGAAAAAAAGCCATAGTGAAACCGTCTGGACCTGGAGCTTTATCCCCAGCCAACTCCTTAACAGCTAGAAGAATTTCCTCCTTCTCAAACCTCCTTTCAAGCCAACCCCTCTCTGACCCATCTATCTGATCAAACTCCAAGCCTTCCACAAAAGGCCTCCACTCCTCTGTCTCTTGATACTAATTTTTATAAAATTGGACCACATGAGCCGCCACCTCGGGCTGCTCCTCATACCTCACCCCATCCACCTCCAAAATGCTCATATGGTTAAACCTTCTACGGGAGTTAGCCACCCTATGGAAGAATTTGGTATTGTTGTCTCCTTCCTTAATCCATAACATTCTTGATTTCTGTCTCCAAGAGATTTCTTCCAACGAGATAAGATTCTCAACTTCAGATCTCACCGCAGCTCTCTCACATGTCTCTGCATCAGAGAGACCAACCTCCCCATCCTTGGCATCTAGCAATCTCAACGTCTCCAGTAATTGAGACTTTTTGCGACCAACATGACCAAACTCCAAACAGTTCCACTGAATGATATCTTCTTTCAAGGCCTTCAACTTTTTGGCAAACACAAAACTTGGAGTACCAGAGAAAGAATGTCGGTTCCACCAAGAATGGACTTTATCAAAGAACCCGTCCGTCTTTAACCACATATTTTCGAACTTAAACGGACTTTTCCCCCTCGCCATTCCCCCTATCTCCACAAGAATAGGGAAATGATCAGAAACAGGGCGAGGCAAAATCCGCTGGACCGCATCCGGATACTGCTCCTCCCAATCATGAGACACCAAAACTCTATCTATCCTAGACATCGAAGACTGATTCGAGCTGCTAGACCAGGTATAACTCCCTCCCTCCAAAGGCAGATCAATCAAGTTAAGGTCCTTGATAAACTCTGAAAAAAATTCCATAGCCGAAGTGAGACGGGAATTACCCGACCGTTCACTCGGAAAGCGGACAATATTAAAATCCCCGATACAACACCAAGGGACGTTCCAGTATTGCTGAATGCCGACCAATTCATCCCACATTAGCCCCCTCACATTGTTATCAGTTGGGCCATAAACCCCAAAGCACGCCCAGGTGAAGCCATCCCCCACCCCTTTCCACCGAACAGACACAGAAAAGGAACCCACCATAAACTCCAACTTTTCTAAGACCCTCCTATCCCACATCATCAAAACCCCGCCAGCCGTATGGACAACATCTAAAGCCACCCAGTCCACAAAAGGACAACTCCACAAGTTGCCAACCATTTGTCTGTCCAAACCAGTAAGCTTAGTCTCTTGAAGACAAATTACATCACACTTCCACTCGCGCAATAGATTTTTTACTATCAAGCGTTTCCGACAATCGTTCAGGCCCCTAACGTTCCAAGAAAGAATTTTTAAATTCATAAAGACAAGAGAAACCCTACTGAAAATCTAGCACAACAGCCAGCACTCTACCTACGATCGTAAGTAACCGAAGAATGCAAATTCCTAAGCTCTCTCATCCCTCTTTCCTTATTAATGGCAGCTTTTTTAGGAACTGTACTCTTCCTGTTCGACTCTTTGGCATCCTCCGTCTCCTTCTCAATCTTTTGAAGCAAAGCAATACATAAACTCTCATGTCGACTTAGAGGCAACCCCACCAGTTTGCTAAAACCAGGAAGTCTGTTCTTCACCCAACGAGAGACATCCATCGTATATCCACACTCCATTGCCTCATTACCACAGTTCAACTCAGCTGATACAGGCAGCCCAAAAGGAGTGATAGACATAAGAGGGGTTGCTAGACTATCCTCTCCACCCGAGCCCAAATCCGAGAGACTCAATTCTCCCACCTCCAAAGCACCTGCCCCGGTGACTTCACTCGCTGCCATCATGGGTATCATTGCTAAACAGGACTGATCCTGTTCCAGAACATCGTATGAGTCTTTATGTATGGGCTTTGGTTTAATTTATTAGGGTTAAATAGTAGTCCTTGTACTATTAGGAATCCTAATACTACTAGTACAAGTAAGAGTCTTTTATATATATATGGTGCTCAATGTATTCAAGGAGTAGAATGAGTTAATAAAATTGAGTGTTTTGAGCAATAGGCACGTTGGCCTTTGTTATTTCTTTCTCCTTTTTTTCTAAGGTTACTGTTTACAGATACTATTCACACAGCCCCTGAGCATCCCTAACTTCTATCTAATTCTTCTTCTTTCCGAACCTAAACCCACCACAACTAAACGTAGACAAATCCCTAATTTGTCCTACATCACTAGCTTATGTACATTTTCATTAAGCATCAATTTTTCTAGGCACTGCTTTACTTTTACCTACCTTATGTTTTAAGAAAAATAAGCCACCCCAAGAATCACCCTGTTAATGAATGACAGAGATGCAAGACATAGAAACATGCCTTGGAAAGAAACCAGCTGTAAAGTATTCCGAAGATGTTATGCTTTTTCTTCCACATGTCTACCATCTCTCCCATAGTTGGTACCTGTAGAAAAAACAATGAGTACATGCTCATGCAGAAACTTGCAGGTTGTACCGAAGCCTAAGAATAAAGCCGGCTGTACACACATAAAGGCATACTAATCAAATAAATTAACAGTCAATAGAGAAATATTAAGTTGTCTCTTCAGTTACTCTACCTGAACTAAAAGAACTCAAGAATTGAATAGTTTAACTATGTACACATGCCTAATAGAGACGTAATCAAGGCAAAGAAGCCCAAATGTGATCACTGTCTAGCAACCAGGCAAGCACACATGCCTGGGCGTGCGTGCACATATACACTCACTGTCTGATGGATTAACAACTGAAAGAACAAGAAAAAAAAAATACTTAAAATGACTTCTTACTTTTTCTTAGTCACAAAAGCAGTAGCACCCTATATAAAGACTACAAATATACCACACTAACACGCTGAGAAAAAAAGGTATCACTAAAGCAATATAAAAATCCTTACTAACAGATAATGCACACTATAATTCTGGAAAAGGTATTACAAGAGCAACTTAAATACAGGCATAACTTTTTCTTTCCTTTTTATAATAATTTGATAGTTGGGGGAGGGGGGGATTTGAACCTTGGACATCTTTGTTAGAAACACTAGAAAGTGCCAAATGAGCTACAAGCTCTTAGCATAAATACAGGTAAAACTACAAGTCAAAATTCTAAGGTAGGAAAAACATGTTAGAAAAATAAGCGAGTACAAATGATCCAAGACACAGACCTTTATATTCTGGGGGGTAAGCACCGCCACTCGGCTCGAGCATAGTTCTAAGAAAACAACCTGTAATCAACAAACAAACATTTGCAAACATACAGAAATTTCAACCAAGAATTTTTCAACATTATAACAAGACTTCAAAACAAGTCCAATGCAGGCACCTAATCTGACCTGCTAAATGACCCATCCATCAATCAAGTGTTTTATATGAGTTTCAATAGAGAAAGCACCTGTGGTTTCAAATAACTGATTATAGCTTCCACTTCTCTGCATGATTCCTGTAACCCACACCAACAAAAATCAGCATAGCTATGAATCACTCTCCACATCACTAAAGAACAACACCATTAATCTTATTCTTCATTAGTTCCATCTTTACACAATTTACTCAGTAATGATAAAGCAAGAGATCCCTTATCAAGAACTTATTGTTTAGTTGGTCTCTTGTTTCTTTTTATGATTCTTTGTAATTTTTTAAGATTCTTTGTGTCCATAATCATGAACATGAAGTAATCTTCTTTTTCAATCAATATTATAACTTATCGAAGAAAAAAAAAAATGAACTTTTTTTTAATGAGTGAAAAAAAATCAAGAACTTCCCCTTTATTTTTAACAAAATGTGTACATAAACATAAATACAATTAGATTTTTTTTTTTTTTTTTTTTTTTTTGATATGTAAGAAAATTTTATTAATCAAGGCTACTTCATGCAAGGACCCACACCTGGGGTGCCTCAACAATAAGTAGAGTTTCTAGACTAACTGTAAACCCAGAAGTCTATGATTTGCCTCCTAGTTGAGGCATTTCACAATTTACCTGATGCTTGCTCAGTGGGGGTGTGTAGGCACCAGGGTTTGCCCTCAGGGGTGGTCCCACACTCCCACTAGCCCATGCCCTGAAGGGGTTCCTCGCCATCAAAAAAAAAAAAAAAAGGCTACTTCATGCAAGGAGAATTAAGTAGCAAATAAATATATGCAAAAACAGAAGAAAAAGGCAAACTACGTACAAATAAGAAGAGAATCTAGAAACAGCAGAATGGAATCACTAGATATGAATCCCCAAGATCCATCAAATGTTCCTGATCCTCAAAAATGCGACTGTTATGCTCCCTCCAAATAATCCACATAACACACAAGGGTACCAAGTTTCAAATATTCGAAGCATTCTTCCCCAACCAGTTCCTCCACCCCATCAATAAATCTCATACCTCCTTTGGGAAAATCTAGGAGACTCCAAAAGCTATAAGAGCAAAACTCCACAACTTGGAAACCCCCTCACAATGAACCAAAAGGCGGTCAACATTCTCAAGTTATCACCAACACAACACCAATCTACTAGTATAAGCCCTTGCCTTCTCAAGTTCTCACCTGTAAGAATCTTTCCCCGTGCAGCCGTCCAAACAATGAAATCTCTTGTTTATTCTACCATGAAGTAATCTTCATTTTCAATAAATATTATTACTAATCAAACAAAAAAAAACGTATCAAGAACTTCCTCTTTGTTTTTAACAAAATGTATATATAACATGAATGTAATAGATATAACTGCCAACAATCTAATTATATTAAGCTAATGGAATCTTGTTAATTCAACCATGGAATTAGGATTTTTCTCGCTAACCAAACAGAAACCAAATGAGAATTTTCTCGGAGGCCAAACAAGAACCAATCCAGCGAATTACCTGAGACACGTGAGCTGTGCCAACCAAATAGACATCGCAGACGCCACCCTCGGCAGTAGATTCGCACGTGAGATCCATCACGCTTCTCGATAGTTCCTCCGGAAGAACTTTCCTCTGCTCAGAGCTATCAGCATCGTGGCTCGTCGAAACGACGTCGTCTTCGCCGTCCTCTTCGTCATCGTCGTCGTCGTCGTCGTCGTTCTCTCTCAGTGGCTCTTCAACATTGACGATGCTCTCGCTGAGGGAGTCGTCGACGGTAGGGTTTTCGATGTGGACGAAGTCCTCGCCTTCGGCTGCGGCAGCGGCGGCGGCTGCTTCACCGGTGGGCGCGTGGGGGTCCATCGCCGGAGGAGGAGAGTGGGGTTTGCGGCGGTTGGAGGCGGTGGCAGTGATGGTAATTTTGGGGATTTGTGGGGGTGAAAAGCGTGCGAGGGTGAAGAAGGTGTGGCTTTGGACAGTACGGAATCGGATGGAGCGTGTGTTTGTCTTGGTGGTGAAAAAGAGTGACTCGGCCGAGTTGAGTGAGTTGGCCAGGTGAGTCAAGCGAGTCATAAAAAAAGAAATAATTAGCTATACTGCTCTAGACTGATGTGGTGACTGGGATACTTGGCTATATTTGTTGTTGCATTGCGTTGCGTGTAAAAGCTGCATTTAACTGTGTCCACGTGTCTTTTTCCACAAAAAAAAAAACTGTGTCCACGTGTAACTATTATCGATATACAAATATTTAATTTATTTATATCTCAATCAAAATACTATTTAATTGTCCCTAAAAAAATATATTATTTAATTAATTTAGTTATTTATATTAACTTTTTTTAAGAGAGTTTCAGTCTATGGGTTATAGCGTCTGCTCTTGATGATAGGTATTTATCATCAAATCTAAACACCAATCAATTTTTGGTGTAGGCGGGGATTGAACCCCAAATCTCTTATTCAACTATTAAAAATTTTACTAGTTGAGCTATCTATAACCCACTTATATTAACTTATTTGATAAGAACAAATTCTACAATTATTTAGAACAATATAAATAAATAAATAAAATGTCTAAAATCGATATTGCACAAAATGTTGTGTTTAAAATCTTTACCAATATTTACTGTACCCCTCGTGATATTTGTGTGTGAAACAAAAGACTACACACCCAATATATATATATATATATATATAGGTGCTTAAAAGGTTTTTTTTTTTTTTTAAGTATCATAATTTTCTATTCATTTATCTCTTTTTGTGAACTAAAAATTTGTTGGGAATTTGAGTTTGTTGAATACCTAGAGATTTTTTTATTCAAAATAAAAGAGAAAGTAGAAAAACCAAAAAAAAAGAAAAATTAGAATGCGTCTATTTAAATTTAAAAAAAATATATATGATAAAAAATGAGGAAGAAAATATGATACGTCTATTTAAATTTCAAAAAAATAAGGGATAAAAGATTGCAAGAAAAAATAATAGAGTGTGTCTAATTAAAAAAGATAAGTAAAAAGAATAGAGTGTAACTTATCAACAACAAAAAAAAAGAATAGAGTGTGTTTTTTTTTTTTTTTTTAATAACAAAAAAAAAAAGGGTAGAAAAAGGCGACATGAGTTGATGTCTTCCACCTGGACATGACTTTAGTGATACTCTACTCATTGGGCCCAAGTCTGCAAGAGTAGTAGAGTGTGTCTATTTAAAAAGAATTAGAAATTATGAAGAAAATATGGTGTTTTGTTTAAATTTCAAAAAATTAAGAGAAAAGAAAATTGTAAATTACAAGAATGTGAATTTAGTGGATATTTTCGAAGATTTAGAAAAATGTTGAAATCAATTCTTAGAGAAAATTTAAAAAGAATAATAGAACTAATTACACTATTCAATATAAGCGTGCAATTGGCCTATTAGCTCAGTTGGTTAGAGCGTCGTGCTAATAACGCGAAGGTTGCAGGTTCAATACCTGCATGGGCCAACTATAGCATTTTATTTTTTGTTAAAAGATAAATATATATTTTTTACACTACTATTTAAAGGATTTTTCCTATTTGAGATCCTCATTTTCGTGGTAACCTAATAAAAATGCATCTCTAACTTTCACATAAAACATTGCCTACAAAATAGGACCATTATCTTGTTGGTTTTCAAACTCAACTTCAATTGTATTCAACACAATTGGATAAGATAATTAACTTCCGCTCGAAATTTAATCGGCCAATCACGTTCTCCACTTTTTCAATTACCAAATTCAAAATTTTTTTTCTTTTACAACAAACTAGCTTATAACTCCATGCATATGCATGGATACACTTAAAGATATACTATAAAATGTATAATACAATTCCTATATATATATACATATAATTTAAATATTATTGATAGTAATTTTTATATTTTGTTAACTCTTTAAAAAATTTTGTAAGGATATTATTAAGTATAAAATGTAAACTGTCCTTTTGTAAAAAAAAAAAAATTATTGTGAAGCATTTTTTTTTTAATGATTCATTTATTCTAAACTCTTTGGTTTTTGTACTTAATAACTCACTTTGATGAATATTTATGATGTGGGCCTACATTTTATTCTAAAATTTAGAAATAAAACTATTTAAGAATAAATAATTTAGGACACATGAGCAAAATTGGAACTCTAATTTGGAATTCTAATTTGAGTTTTTCTCAGTTTCACCTATTATTATATATATGGATTACAAAACCAAATTCAAATTTTTTAAGAGAGAAACTTATACAATTATCTCTTCTTGTTTTAGGCAGAAAATTTATACAATAACCACTACTACTAACTTTTAAGCACACGCTCACACACGGTTTTAGAGGCTTTCTATTTTTTAGGACTTAGGAGAATCCTTGATACCACTGGAAACGTTACTTTCACAAAGGGAAAATAGAATGTAAAAACAATTAATTAAAAGAGAAAATACATCTCTAACTTTCACGTTAAACATTGCCCACAAAATAGGATTACTATCCTATTGGTTTTCAAACTTAGCTTCAATATTCAACACAATTGAATAAGATAATGGGATAATTATACTAAACCCATCTGTGGTTTGGCCCGAAATCACTTTGTCTACTCGTGGTTTAAAAAATGTCACTTTACCCACCTGAGGTATGTTTCGTTTGTTTTTCATAACTCACCTCTATTAAAATTAAGGGTAAATAGGTATTTTTTCTCAAATTTTATGTCTCTCTCCTCCCAAAACAAAAAATAGCACAAAAATGCAAGAGAAACAAAATCAAAAGGGAAGGTTTTGTGAAAATTAATATTTGGACCCTATATTCAAAACTCCTAATTTCACCTCTTCCTGTATTCAAAACTCTTATATTTGGACCCTATATTCTAAAGACCCCCTCTGTTTTCACCTTTCCCTTCACAAAGGACCCTATATTTGAATCATCGTTGCCTAAGCATGAGGTTCCTTTTAGAGACTGACATTGGGATAAAGAGCGTGAAACTTCTTTGTACGTTCTTGACCTTGTAAGGTCAAAAAGTGGAGCTGTTTGCTTGTAGAAGCCATTGCAAGGCTTGCACTGTAGCCAAATCAAATCACTACCAGCATCAGCAATGCTTAGGATTTGGACTGGTGGTGTACCAATAGAGTATTTCAAGAGGTATTCACCTCGATTTGAGATTATATTTGCTTGAGCTGCATTGGTAGAGAGTGAAGAAGTTGGCTTAAAATGATTGACATGGTTAATGGGACGACGCAAAGCCTTGGCTATGCACTATGAAGGAGTTTCTGAAGGGTCATAGAAGGGGAAGTTTGGAGAGTCACGGTGGATTAGACCTGGGTTATTTGGAGATAGTATTAAATTTTTTTTTTAAACCCAAAAAAGGAAAGATAAAGAAAGGAAATTACAAAGTGGCAATTGTAAGGGCTGAGCTTTTAACCTCTTCTTGGGACGCGGGTTTTCAGGATTTTCACCCCACCAAAGGCTAACTTTGTAGTGTAAGGCTTGACACCTTAATCCTACGTCAGCCAGAGAAGCGTCCCGATACAATGAATTTGTAGAGAGTGGGTAGAAGGACTAGGAATTAGTGAATGTTACAACGGTTGGTGCGAGTTTACAAGATCATCAAATGGGATTCAACTAAGTGTTCTAAGGGAAAATTCATCCTCAGCCCAGTCCGAAGAGCCCTTTCCTGATTAATAGTGAAGAATAGGGGTTGTCCCTGATCCCTTCGAACTCCAAATCCCCCCTTCTCTGGGGGTTCATTCCATTATATAGTCCTATTCAGCTAATCGTTGCCCTCCACTTGTTGATCATCTGAGTCTGTGTCTGAGGGCTTGTCCCATCAGCCGCCTTTCCAGACCTCCTGTTAGTTGAAGTAACCAAGGCACTACTGTTCAATGGTCAATTCTTCATTAATACGACTAGAGTGTCAGTTGCGTGCTTTTAATGTGGCGATGACGGCTCCCTTCTTCAATATCGGCCGGCTGACGACATCGTCCTCGGTGATGTTCCTTGACAGTTTGGGCCTTCCCTGCTCATTCTCGGACACTGCATTGTCCTCGGCATGGGCCTTGAGCCCGATATGGAGTGGGCCGGGGTTACGAAATCTTTGGGCCCCATAATAGCCCCTCAAAATTCTGCTGCCCGACTCCTCAGGCAGTAAGGAGGATTTTGATGTCCTCGGGTCCTTATCCTAGCCTGGCAAATCTTATCTTCTTGTCAGTACCAAAATCCTTCTAACTGCTCAGGGAACGCTCTTGGCGTTTCGATACTTGGAGCGCGCCTTCATTAAATTTTGGTGGCCCTGTGTCCTCCACGTTCAACGGTGTGATGATAAATGAACGGTAGGGATACTTCTGATGTAATGGGCGGGAAAGCTCGTGCAATTACTTTTAATTAGGGGTATAAATACCCAATCGAATCGATTTGCCCCTTCACTTTTACATTCAAGAGCTCCTGCGCATATACGCTGAACTTGGTTAAGCCTCCAATCGACCTTACGCCTCCTCTTAACATAAAAGGCCTGTCCGAGGAGCTTTTCCTTATTTCTATAAGTTCTCTTCTCTTTCCGGTTCATACTTTTCCGCCTGAGTTCCTTGTCCTCTTATTCCTCTTTCTCTTTCCTTCGTTTTCCCTAAGCCCCTCGTTAGTTCTTTAAGATGGGTAGGTTTAAGAAGTTAGTTGAGTCTAAGGAGGCGATGGAAAAATTTGTTACTGATTATAAGATCCCCGATACAGTGAGTTTGAGGTACTGTAGAGAAGGGAAGTGGAGTATTAGGAGAAAAGAGGGTGAGGTGGCGATTCTTATAATCACCTTTCTAAAGGGTGGTATGAGGATTCCCATGAGGCCAGTGATGAGGGATTATCTTAGGCACTTCGGCTTATCTCCCACCCAGTGTGCCATCAATGTGTTTAGGATTTTAGGCTGTGTGGATACCCTAAATGAGAAAATGGGGCTGGGGTTAACTCACCACGATGTAAATTAATGCTACAATCTCCAGTGCTTTAGGGGGAAGTCTTATTACATGAAGACAAGGGACGATAGGGTCCGGCTCATTTAGTGCCTCCTTGAGTCCAGCAAGGGTTTGAACAAAGACTTTCTCATTGTGTCCGGAGAGTAGCACGATGTACTTCATTGTCCAACAGTGGAGGGTACACCAGGTGGGGTATTCAGACTAGGAGAGGGTCTAATTTCTTGCGCCTTCGCGCTCTGCTTTGCTTGGTTTTTAACAGGAACTTGTTTTCTTTTATGCAGATCCGTACACCTTTGAGCGTGACTTCAGCTTGGTCAACAAAAAGGATTTGCAAACCGTACTGAAGTCGGAGATTTTTGTCAATAAAGCCGACAACCAAGTTAGAGCCGCTCATAAGATCCTAGGATATGATCCGATTCAAAAATCGTTCTCGGCTCCAAAATACGTGATCCGAGCTAAAGATCCTCGGCTTCATAAGATCACCGTGGTCGAGCACGGATTCTTGATCCCCGAAGGATTTCCCGTTCCTAAAGGCATACCGTTGGTAGGTACTTCTTCATCGCCTCAAGTTGCTGAGGCCGAAGGGGAAGAGCCAGGAGAAGAGGAAGTTGCTAACTCAGGTCCGTCTGAGGACGAGTTTGACATGTTTGACCAATTCCATTCGCCCGAAGACCCTCTTGGCGATTTGGGTAACCCCATCTTTGCTGAAGCGGACTTTTTATCCAAGAAAGCCTTTTCTCGGTCGAAGATGAGTTTCAAGAAACGACCTCAGACAAGTCTGCCAGCCTTGATTGAGGGGCAGTCGGGGAAGGATGCACCGGGAAAGTCTCCTCCCAAGCCTCCTCCTCTCCCACCCCAACAGAGTTCGCCATCTGGGTCCCAGTCCACCAGTCCTCGGCAGGAGAGAGACAAAGGAAAGAGGCCTAGGGGGGCGAAGAATCTGATCCTTCCCAGGGCGATGACGACACTTAGTAGCCATCGAAGCAGCTAAGGGCAGGGCGCCGAGGTCAGGAAAAGCAGGCCACCGTCCAGCTCGGAGCCCAGGCTTGGCTTCCTGTCCCCATGCTCCATGGGAAGCCCTTGATGGACGATGCCTCTCTTAGGGACCCTCGAGGGGACAAGGGTGCGCATGTGGCTGACGCATTAGGGAGGTCCTTACTGCTCCCCGTGGATATGGCCCAGCTGGAGGTTCTGAGGAGCCATGAGGTTTTTCTCGACCTCAAACAATGCTTCGGCATGATAAGTTTTCTGATCACTTGTGATTCTTTTAACTTCCTGCCTTTTGGCTCCTTACTTATCGTGCATTGGTTTTAATTGGCAGGCCATCCAAGCTACCTTTAGGTTGAAGGATATAGCCAGTAGTCAAAGTAGGGCTGCGGGCCTAGAGCGTGAAAAGATGCTAGACGTTGCGCGAACCCTCAAAATCTCCAAGGCCAATCTTTCAAAGGCGAGGGAGGAGTTGGAGGAGATGAAGAAGGCTCGAGACATCACCGAGTTAGGTCTAACTAGCACCCAAAAGCAGGCCTTGGATCAAACGGAGTGCCTGCTTAAGGCAGAGGATCAGCTGAGGGTCGTCAAAGAGGAGATCGCGACCCTGGAAAAGAGGGTGCTCAAGGCAGAAGGGGCCAGAGGCGTTGCAGAGTCCGCTAGGGATGAGGCCTTAAAAGCTAAGGAAGAGGCTGAGTCTGCTAGGGCCGAGGCTGAAGCTTCTAAAGGTAAGGCCGCGCAGGAGGCCTATGAGTCACGGGTGGCTGAGACAGAAGCCATCCTTAAAGCTCAAGTGCCTGGGGTATGCAGACTTTACTGTTCCCAGGTGTGAAATGAAGCCTTGAAACAAGTAAGTGTTGAGGCTTCATCTGACCTGTGGAAGGTAGAGAGTGTGTATTACCCTCCTGCCATTCGCGAGGCTGCTTTTCCTAGCTCCGAGGCCTTAGTGACTCTTGAGGGAGTTGGGGCTGTTCCTGATGAAGACGATCTGGCTGCTACCACTTCAGACGAGCCCACGAAGGAAGCTGATCCTCCTGGGGCCGTTGAGACAAGCAAAAATCCCACTACAGATGCGCCCTAAGAGGCTGCGGACCCTTTAGCAGATATCCAGGCCCTTCACGTTGAGGAGGTATCTCCTTCAACTGACCCTCCCCAGGCTGCAGTCCTAAGCAAGGGTTGCAAGGACCCTGAAACCTCTTCTGCCCAGCCCCCTGAGGGAGGAATTGAGATGAAGCTGAAGGAATAATCCTGCATGGCGCCTTCACCGTGTTTGTTTGTTTTTTCTTTTTTTCTTTTTTTTTTTCTTTTTTTAAAGCATTGCAATGGCACTTTTGCCTTATGTAACTCTTAAAGATTCAATGAAGTGCATATTTTATTTTCTCTTATTCGTCCTGTTTGTATTATCCCCTCTTTTTTTTTTACTTGCATAATCCTGTCTTTAATTGCACTTCAACTGACCATATACTTATCTTCTTGAGTAACTAGTTTCCCCATAGGTTTGAGTCCGAGAACCATGCAAGACCTTGGTTCTGTCTAGCACTTATCTTTTCTGAAGTACCTAGTTTCCCCACAAGTTTGAGTCTGAGGACCATGCAATACCTTGGTTCTGTCTAGGACCTAGTTATTGAAGTAGTTAGTTTCCCCACAGGCTTGAGTCCGAGGACCATGCAAGGTCTTGGTTCTGTCTAACACTTGGTTCTTCTTGAGTGACTAGTTTTCCCATAGGTTTGGGTCCGAGGACCATGCAAGACCTTGATTTTGTTTAGCACTTAGTTCTTGAAGTAGTTAGTTTCCCCACAGGCTTGAGTCCGAGGACCATGCAAGGCCTTGGTTCTGTCTAACACTTGGTTCTTGAAGTAGTTAGTTTCCCCACAGGCTTGAATCCGAGGACCATGCAAGGCCTTAGTTTTGTCTAACACTTGGTTCTTCTTGAGTGACTAGTTTCCCCATAGGTTTGGGTCCGAGGACCATGCAAGACCTTGGTTCTGTCTAGCACTTAGTTCTTAAAGTAGTTAGTTTCCCTACAGGCTTGAGTCCGAGGACCATGCAAGACCTTAGTTCTATCTAGCACTTAGTTCTTGAAGTAGTTAGTTTCCCTACAGACTTGAGTTTGAGGACCATGCAAGGCCTTGGTTCTATCTAATACTTGGTTCTTCTTGAGTGACTAGTTTCCCTATAAGTTTGGATCTGAGGACCATGCAAGACCTTAGTTCTGTCTAGCACTTAGTTCTTGAAGTAGTTAGTTTCCCCACAGGCTTGAGTCCGAGGACCATGCAAGGCCTTGGTTCTGTCTAACACTTGGTTCTTGAAGTAGTTAGTTTCCCCACAGGCTTGAGTCCGAGGACCATGCAAGGCCTTGGTTCTGTCTAACACTTGGTTTTTCTTGAGTGACTAGTTTCCCCATAGGTTTGGGTTCGAGGACCATGCAAGACCTTGGTTCTGTCTAGCACTTAATTCTTGAAGTAGTTAGTTTCCCTACAGACTTGAGTCCGAGGACCATGCAAGGCCTTGGCTCTGTCTAACACTTGGTTCTTCTTGAGTGACTAATTTCCCATAAGTTTGGGTCCGAGGACTATGCAAGATCTTGGTTCTGTCTAGCACTTAGCTTTCTGAAGTACCTAGTTTCTCCACAGGTTTGAGTCCGAGGACCATGCAATACCTTGGTTCTATCTAGGACTTAGTTATTGAAGTAGTTAGTTTCCCCACAGGCTTGAGTCCGAGGACCATGCAAGGCCTTGGTTCTATCTAACATTTGGTTCTTGAAGTAGTTAGTTTCCCCACAGGCTTGAGTCCGAGGACCATGCAAGACCTTAGTTCTATCTAACACTTGGTTCTTCTTAAGTGACTAGTTTTCCCATAAGTTTGGGTCCGAGGACTATGCAAAACCTTGGTTCTGTCTAGCACTTAGTTCTTGAAGTAGTTAGTTTCCCCACAGGCTTGAGTCTGAGGACCATGCAAGGCCTTGGTTCTGTCTAACACTTGGTTCTTCTTGAGTGACTAGTTTCTCCATAGGTTTAGGTCCGAGGACTATGCAAGACCTTGGTTCTGTTTAGCACTTAGCTTTTCTGAAATTCCTAGTTTCCCCACAGGTTTAAGTCCGAGGACCATGTAATACCTTGGTTCTGTCTAGGACCTAGTTTTTGAAATAGTTAGTTTCCCCACAAGCTTGAGTCCGAGGACCATACAAGGCCTTGGTTCTGTCTAGCACTTGGTTCTTCTTAAGTGACTAGTTTCCCCATAGGTTTGGGTCTGAGGACCATGCAAGACATTCGTTCTATCTAGCACTTAGTTCTTGAAGTAGTTAGTTTCTCCACAAGCTTGAGTCTGAGGACCATGCAAGACCTTGGTTCTATCTAACACTTGGTTCTTCTTGAGTGACTAGTTTCCCAATAAGTTTGGATCCGAGGACCATGTAAGACCTTGGTTCTGTCTAGCACTTAGTTCTTGAAGTAGTTAGTTTCCCCACAGGCTTGAGTCCAAGGATCATGCAAGGCCTTGGTTCTGTCTAACATTTAGAGTTTCCTTTACTGCCTGGAGTGAGGGAGCTCATCCTCATCATTGAAGAGCCTGCCCTTAGAGTGATAACGGCCTTAAACCTACTCCGCCGAAGGAGGACCCTTCTTCGGTCCGGCTCCTTGGCCCGGCATGCCACTTTCAATTACGAGATGTCTTTTGGGTTATTCGAGTAACGCGCTTGACGCTTCGATACGTGAGGCGCATCCTCATTAATATCCTTGCGGATTTACGAAGATCTAGTGGCTGGTAAGCTCTTTGGAAATTGGGCAGAGTTAATACCTCCAGTAATTCCTCTTTAGGATTCTGCGCAATCTGGTTTTCACTAGCTCTTGCCTTCCATATAAGGCATTTTGAGGTAATCTTTTCTTCAAATTTCACAAACACTTGGGTTCAATAAGGGCTCAAGGCTCTCCATTTTCTGGGCATTTTCAAAGGCCTTGCCAAAATAGTAACTTATGCCTGAGGAGATGGAGTGACCTTTGAAAAGGGTAGGGACAAGGAAGCTGAGCCCTCTTCAGGAGCCGAGAATGCCACCCCGATCCTGGACGACACAGTAGAGGTAAAATAAGCAGAGGCTAAAGATCCTCCTTCTTTTCAACCTAGCCAGAGAGAGGACTCCCCTTGTAGTTAGGAGGGGAATCCGAAAGGAACATAACGTCCCTCCCCCGTGCGCGGGTCCACCGGCCTTCCAAGCTAGTAGTGATTCGCCAGTGCTCAGTCATCGTGGGACTAGGAGAGAATCAAGGGGAAACCTTGAGATTGGACCGTCAGGCGCCGCAGCTTCTTCTTCCTTCTCCTTCCCAGTGCCGCCCATATTGGTTGGGGAGCTGTGGACGGTCTTAGGATAGGCCTGTCTCCACCTCTCCCTCCATGCTTAGTTTGGCTTTAAAACAAGTCTGCCTAGGCTCCTTTTTTTTTTTTTAGCTTTAGAACAAGCCTGCCTAAGCATTTACCTTCGTAGTTAGCTTTAGAACCAGCATGCCTAAGCATTTGTTGTACAATGTAACTTTTCTTTACTTAAGAAAGAAATAGCCACATTTCGTTTACTTTACTTCTTGAATCTTTCATTTCTTTATGATGATTGCCTTATGAATGAGTGTGTTGCTGTTGTTTGTGTTTTTTTTTTTTTTTTTTTTTGAACTTGGAAGAAGTGTTGTTATTGATCCTTCTGCACCAACCGTTGCACTCGCTATTCCCCAAGTCCTTCCCACAAACGGCGCCAATTGTAGGGGCTGGGCTTTTAACCTCTTCTTGGGACACGGGTTTTCAGAATTTTCACCCCACCAAGGGCTAACCTTGTAGTGTAAGACTTGACACCTTAATCCCACGTCGGCCAGAGAAGCGCCCCAATACAATGAATTTGCAGAGAGTGGGTAGAAGGACTAGGAATTAGCGAATGTTACAACGGTTGGTGCGGGTTTACAAGATCATCAAATGGGATTCAGCTAAGTGTTCTAAAGGGAAATTCGTCCTTGGCCCAGTCTGAGGAGCCCTTTCCTGATTAATAGTGAAGAATAGGGGTTGTCCCTAATCCCTTCGAACTCTGAATCCCCCCTTCTCTGGGGGTTCATTCCATTATATAGTCCTATTTAGCTGATCTTTGCCCTCCTCTTGTTGATCATCTGAGCCTGTGTCTGAGGGCTTATCCTATCAGCCGCCTTTCCAGACCTCCTGTTAGTTGAAGTAACCAAGGCATTACTGTTTAATGGTCAATTCTTCATTAATGCGGCCAGAGTGTCAGTTGCATGCTTTTAATGTGGCGATAACAGCTCCCTTCTTCAATATCGGCCAGCCGAGGACATAGTCATCCTCGGCGATGCTCCTTGACAGTTTGAGCCTTCTCTGCTCATCCTCGAACGCTGCATTGTCCTCGGCATGGGCCTTGGGCCCGATATGGAGTGGGCCGGAGTTGCTAAATCTTTTGGCCCCACAGCAATATTTTATCAAAGATTTTTGGACCCATACCTCTCAACTCTCTCATCAAATCCACTCCCTCATATCCTTTAACACAAGGTTTGCATTATCATCTGGCTCCCCTTGAATCAACGAATGGTACATCCCATCATAGAGCTTCAAACACTTATCCTCACTCGCCACCTTCTCGTACAAGAGCTTTGACGATGTGGGGCACGTGACCCCATCCGAGGTACCATGTACAGTCAAGAAAGATAGGGAAATTTTGGCAATTTTCTCGATGTCGCCTCGGTAGCAACGAAGGCCGTCGGATCTACCGTGGCCGAGGAGATCGGCGGCGAAGACGGCGTAGCCATAAGAGATCTAGGTAGGTAGATCTGGGTTTTTTTTTTTTTTTGGGTATGTTCTTCATGTTCAAGATTTATGTGAATTGAGAGAGAGACCAATACCACTTTTTGATCTTGTTTCTCTTGCATTTTTGTGCTATTTTTTGTTTTAGGAGGAGAGAGACATAAAATTTGAGAAAAATACCTATTTACCCTTGATTTTAACAGAGGTGGGTTACAGAAAACAAATGGGAAATACCTCAGGCGGGTAAAATGACATTTTTTTAAACCAAGGGTAGGCAAAGTGATTTCAGGCCAAACTACAGGTGGGTTTAGTGTAATTATTCCTAAGATAATTAACTTTCACTTGAAATTTAATGTGCCAAGCATGTTCTCCACTTTTTCAATTAACAAATTCAAAATTATTTTCTTTTATAATAGATTACAAAAACCAAATTCAAATTTTTTTTAAGAGAGAAACTTATACAATTATCTCTTTTTCTTGAGAAATTATAAGATTCACATGGTGGACAAGTGATGTGGTCCACCATTCCACTAAAAAACTTCAATTTGTTTAAAGTTGTTAGTTAGAAAAAAATTTTAAACAAAAATTAATTACTGACTCAGCAATTTTAAACAAATGGAAGTTTTTTAGTGAAATAGTGGACAAGTGACGTGGTCCATCAGAGGACTCTATAATTTCTCCTTTTTCTTAGGCAGAAAACTTATACAATAATCACCACTACTAGCCTCTAAGCAAGCGCTCACATGTGTGCTTAGAGATTCTTATATTTTTTTAGGAAAATCCTTGATATCATTGGGAAGATTACTTCCATAATGGGAAATAGAATGTAAAAAAATTAACTAAATGAGAAGAAAACTTGTGCTAATTTTATTATTTTATTTTGTTACAAGAAACAGAATCTGAAAACTAAAAGGGAAAAAAGTTTCAAAACTAAAATAAAATATTTGTGATAAATTAACAATAAATATACAAAAGTGCATCTTAATTATGCCATAAGAAATGCGTAGCTTTGAAGAAATTTAAGAAAATTCTTATTGCAAACCAAAAAACTAAAATGTAGGGCTTTTCCACCAAATACAAGAGAAAAAAAAAGGTTAAACGAGGTAAAATAAAGCTAGTGGTGCTCACTAGTCTATATCTTTTTTTTTTTTCTTTTTTTTTTTGAGAAGAATTAGTCTATATCTACACTACTATTTAAAGAGTTTCCCGTTTAAGCCATGGTATAATCAAATAGGTGGATATAAATTGTTAACACCAATTTTGATAAGCAAGGATATTGATCACTATTCTATTCCCAAACTCTATTCAATGTATTAAATATATAAATAAATGATTTTCCAATTACTTGATAAATGGGTTATTATTTGGTCTTCTTTCTTATTGTTTGTAAGGAAAGAAATAATAAATGTTTTAAATTTTGTTGTTGAGAGAGTTCAGACGAAATTTTCATAATATAAATCAAAACTCCTATGCATGGACAGAGCCACAGTTGGACTTAGGGGCAATCCCCCCCCCCCCCCAAAAAAATTGTTTAAAAAAAAATTATTATATATATGGGTACTAATTTTAACAATTTTGTTTTATAAATTTAAACTTTTGCCCCCATAACAATATTATTGATTCTTTTAAGAGTATTTTTATAGTCACAAATTTTTTTACAACATTTTTACAAACTATTAAGGTAGTAAATTATTATTGGTTCACATTTGGACCCACCACATATATTGTTTCTTTAACTTACTAATAACCACTCATCACATTCGCAAACAAAATAATTTTTTTTTCTTACCCTACAGCGCACATATCAAGGACAAAAAAAAAAAAACAAAAAAAAAAAAAAACAAAAAACAAAAAACAAAAAAAACCTTAGCAGCTAAGCAGTAGTGGAGTCGGAGGCTCACCTCACACAACTAGCAACAAAGCCGCCCCCTTAACCCTAAGTTCTAGCTTCGTCCCTGTTCTTATGCCCTAGTAAATTGGTCCTTATCAAGTCCCCTTTACACCCATTCTTGAGTATTTCATATAGTTTATTTCTCTCCTTTCAAACATTTACCTAGCTATAGATAAACTCAACATGGTTTTTTCTTTGCAGTTCTACTCAAGAGAAAGAAAGGAAGAAAAAAAAAAAAAAAACTATGTTTGGTTAACTAGAAGAAAGTCACAATGCCTAAAGATATAAGGGATCTTGATGCATTGAATATGAAAACAAAAAACACTATTGTACTTGCCAAATTATATTAGAGACTATCCACTAATTCTAATGCCCCTTAGTGCCAATTGTTAATTTAGAAATATCTTACTAACTCTTGGGTTTCTCCTAGGGGCAAGAAGCTCCCTTGCTCTCAATTATGAGTTGCTAGTAAAGTGGAAAGTGTTATTTTTAATAGAGTTCTTAAATGGACAATAAAGAATGGTCAATTAGTTCATCTTTGGAGAGACTTTTGGTTACTAATAGAAGTGAAATGTGATAACTTTATATATATGGCTTGTCTCCATAATAGTGTTTTTATTTGTAAGCCATATAAGCAACTCATAATTAAGAGCAAGAGAGCTTCTTGTCCCTAGGAGAAACCCATTGAAAAACACTGTTTCTTGCCCCTAATAGTAAGCCATATAACTAATTAAGATAAAGTTATCACATTCTACTCTTACTATTAGGCACTTTATATGGCTTGTCTCCATAATAGTGTTTTTATTTGTAAAGTTTTAGGATCAAGGGGCTTTAATCCGAATCTACTGTTTATGTCTTACGTAATTCTCAAGTAGATCCCGAACTTATCTATTCAATAAATGTTTATTTATGTTTTATCTTAGGGGTGTCCACAACTTGGATCAAGTCAAGTTTATTCTCAACCTATACTTGACTCGGTCACATTGGAAGAGGAAAACGAAACTTGTCGTTGACAGATTAGGAATGGTGGCTAGACCATGCAGTTCTCCAAAGGTGATAGTTGTTGAGGGGCGTTTTTTCGTTGCCAATATAATATTTGCGAAACCAAGATTGAGACTCCACTTTGGACTTAGAATAAGATCCAAAGGCTATCGGTGAAATGTGAAAGACTCAATTTTGCTCAAGGTTCAGATTACATCCAACAAATATGATAATAAGGCCCCAAAAATACCTTTTGCAAAGATAAGCTAGCAAAAAAGATGGTCTACCACAATAAGTTCTTAAATAATAGTCCAGCAGTAAATTAGAGAAATGTCCAACGGTTAGATGTCTGACAAATTAATAAATGTATTCATATCATAAAAATCATGTATTTTGCCTTGTTAACACCCAATTTTGCAACTTGCATTTAACCTCACATGGAGGACAAACAAGTAATTTCACATCGGTAGATCATTATTGTCATATCATCAAAGTGATCTGGATGTCATAACAATCAAAATGACTGGTCACAAGTCTTAATCAGACCATCGAATTCAAAGTTACCGTCAAATTAAGGTTTAATGGCCAAGATGCACTCTCACAAATTATGTCTAACTATATGTGATTATAAACAATTAATTCCAATTGGTTATAAACTTATAATTATAATAAATTTTAAATTATTGACGTATGATAATTTGATTGGTTAGGATTACAGCTTATGGTAAGGTTGCGCATACTTGATTAATTAGATGGTCAGACAGTAATTATTTAATGAATAATTTGTGTAATTATCTTTTTAATTGAAATAATTAGGTCATGAATTGGGGCTGATCAATTCTAAAATGGAAGTAATTAGGGCTTATTAATGTTAATTAGAAGTTAATTTTGGGGCCTATTAATGTTAATAGTGTTGAAACTATTTTCCAACAAATGAATTCTACTCACTATTTCGCAAGTGAGGTTAATTTGCTAAGAACTAGATATCTGGGGCTTCAATTGAGCACAAGAAAATTTTGATAAAAAAAAGAAAAGAAAAAAAGAAAAAAAAAAAGAGTAAGATATGATTTTTTGAAGTTGGCTCTAAGGTCTGTTACAAGAGCTACTGGAAAAATTGAAATTTTAGTCATTTTGCCTTCTCACTATTCCCACCAACCTTCAAAATTAATGCACTAGCCTTCCCTAAACTCTGAAATTGGGTTTAGGTTCTTGATTTTCTCTTATCCTTTGTCAACCCTCACTGAATGTCCTTCCATTCATATTTTCTCCACAATTACTATAAACCCCCCCCCCCTCCATTCTAAAAGCACAAAAACATCCTCTCTTCTGTCTTTCTCGAGTCTTAGTGAAGTAGAGTTAGTCTTATCATATCTTGATCTGCTTAAGACTCAAGATATTAAGAGCATGTTTGGAAAGGGGCTAACTTAAAACTCAAAATTCATAACTCAAAACTCATTACTCAAACTCATCACTCATATCTCAAACTCTATCTCACCACGAACCCGAAACTCTTTACTTCTTGTTTGGTTCATAACTCAAAACTGTGTCCCTTTTCTCATAAGTTCACTTTATCCCTTTTTTAGTGGAGCCCACAGCCTGCCTAATGATCAGAACGGTTACTGCTGTCTCCTCTCACCTAATATAAATAATTATTTTATTTATTTCCTTATCTCTCACATACTCCGAATTCCATCTTCAGCACATTCCATTAAATACCCATCTCCAGCAAACAGAGAAGACCCATCTCCAGCAACACGTTGAAGACCCATCTTCAGCAAAATTTGAAACTTCTTTCCTTTTCCAGCAAAAGTCGAAGACCATCTCTATCAAAAATCCAAGATTATCGGTATGTTTTTATTTCATTCTTAGTTGGAGTGCTTTGTTGCTCTTGCTCTATTGTTCTTGATTTTATCTTCTTTCTCTACCCTGAAAGGAACACTGAAATTCATGAATGAGTTTTGAAACATTCTAGTCTACTTGCTTTATTATTTTCCCCACATCTCTTTTTTCCGGATTTATGACTTCATGACTACTGAAAACTGTGTTTTAATTTCGTTTGTGCAGGGTTGAGTTTGTTTATCTTTTGGTGAGTATGCTTTGAGGTTAGGAATATGGGTATTTGGTTTATTCTATCTTAAGCTTTAGATTGTTCTCAGGTGATTCTGCCTCTGTGGTTTTGTTTGTTTTTACTATAATTGTTATCTGGTAAAGTAGTACTTTCTATTGACATGGAGTACTTTGATGAATAATTTTCATAACATTTTGTGTAAGGACTCAAATTAAATTGGACCTACACAATAAAATTTGTAGAACGTGGGTAGAAGGACTAAGTACCAGCAAAACAAACAATGATCGGCATGAGATTCATAGAAATAATAATCAAGGAATTGGACTAAGTGTTTGTGAGGATAATAACGATGACCTCGGCTAAATGTTCATGAAGAATTTTTGTTCTCGGCCTAGTATGAGAATTTAGTCCGAGAATCTATTTACTTAGAACTGACATATACAGGGGTTGTCCTTGGACACCTCGAAGATCCCCCTCCTTTCTTTGGCGTGGGTGCTATCTATTATATAGTCTTATTTAGTTGATCTCTGCCATCCACTTATCGATCATCCAAGCCTATACTTGAGTGCCTGTCCCATCAGCCGCCTTTGCAGGTTTTCTGTTAGTTGAAGCAACCAAGGCATCAATGTTAGCTGGTCAATTCACCATTGATGTGATCAAAATGTTGGTGGCGTGCATTTAATGAATGAGTGACAGCTCATTTCCTTCAACGTCAGCCTGTCAAGGACATGGGCCTTCTCGGCGAGGTCCCTAGACGACTGGGGCCTCGTCCGCTTATCCTCGGATTATGCTCTATCCTCGGCGTGGACCTTGGGCCTGGGTAGAGTGGGCCGGAGTTGCCAAATATTTGGGGCCCCACATTTTGCATGAATGGAGTTAGCTTGGCTAAGATGCTTGCTGCAGTGGCATTGGTTCTTTTAAAATTTGAAAGGAATTTGAAGTCCTATATTCTTGCATAATCTATTTTCTTTCATCTTTCACATTCACCATATGAAAATTTTGAGCTGCAATAAGGAGCAAATTGGTTTACTTTTACAATATTCCTTGCAAGTATACGGCAATGGGAAATTCAAATACTATTCATTTTGTGCTATGTGCAGAGGCAAGGGGTGTTTGAACAAATGTAGGAAGGAAGTAACTATTACTTTAGCTGTAATGGCCATCTATGCGACATGGATCGCTGTGTGGTTAAGAAATCATTGCAGCTCCACAACTTTGGTAGGAGGTTTTATAATTGTAGAAAATGGATGCCAGTGAGTTTACATTTGCATTTAATTACATTGTTCGTTCTATGTCATAAATTCCTTTATTTAGCTTGTATTGATATTATCATGTATGATGACCGACATTTTAAATTTTTTAAATGCTTAAATAGCAACACCTACAAGTGTGGCACGGAAATAGCACCTATCGTGATAGCAAAGTTCAAGAGGCTAGAGAATGAGGCAATGCTTGCTACTAAGAGCGATCGCTTGAAGAAGCACGAGAAAGGAAAAGAGTTGCAAAGCGAAAGACAGAAAAATCTAAGGTTGCACAAAGGATTGTTGAAGAGAAGATAAACACGTATAAACAAGTTCTGGTTCTCTCATAGGTGTTGTTTCTTGTATTCTACTTATTTAGTACTAGGTTTGGGGATGTTGGAAGGACTCACTTGTGTTTGCCATGACAGTTTGGTGTATGTAATAGGCAATATGTAACCCTTTGAGTTTGGACACATGACTCCAACAATCTATTGTAACACTTGACATTTTAATTTAACATAATGGCTATTTCATAAATATCTTTCTCCCTATTAATTTGAGCTTGGTTAATAAAGGTATCCTAGCTATCAAATGGACCTTATGGAACCACAAAACCCAGGTTATACATGCAGGCAATTTGTCCTAATCAAATAGAGAATATATCAACTTCCAAAATTTCCTATACATGTAGGCACCAAGATACTCTTATATAGTAGAGTTCAAGCCCCAAAACAAAAGCCTAAAACTACCTACAACCTCACAGCAACAAAAATAAAATTGGATAATAGGACATTATAATTAGAGTATTTGTCAAGACTCAAACCTGTACTTCAGAATTTAGAGCATGACCGGCATGTTAATATCAAGTTTACTTCAATACTAATACAAACCAACCTAAACTGAAGGTGCTTATCAAGAATTGTTTCTTGTATTCCTGCTTATTTTCTTGCATAAAAGCCACAATATACAAAAATGATGAAAACTTTGAAACTTCATTCATTTGAACTTTGCAAGATTACCACTTAGCTGAAACGTCAGGTATTCATGTAAATATTACATAACTAAATGTTTAGCAAAACTCTTATTACAAACCTAATCTCAAAGACATACAACTGGGGTTCAAAACAAACTAAGGTTCTGAATTACATCTGTGCTCAAGGATCAAATTCATCTTGATTCCTCCTATACAACAAAAGAGCTAAACTACTATACAACAAAAAACTATACATTCTAACAAACGAGAATCACAGAATCTTTGCCACCTCTAATACTCTTGCTGCTTCCAGGAAGAACCTGTGCACTGAAATATAATAAAGTGAGTTGTGAAGCCTAGTAAGGTTTTAAGTTCCATGAACCTTTATTAAGAATGCATGTAAATCAAATATTTTATGGATATGCCAGCTTTGATAAAATAGCCTTCATACTATTTATATTGTTCTTAAAATAACTTATGAGCTTTTAGATGAAAATACTTCATTTTCCTTTTAGATAATAACAAAATGACATAATAAGGAACATAAATATAATTTAGTAACCTTATCTTTAAAAAGACTATAAAATAATTTATCATAAACTTCTCATTAGACTTATAACATATTCAACATACTTTTCTTATCATCATACTTTTCTTATAATTTTCAAATAGCTTAATAGCTCATTTATACATATTATTCAGCCCAATTATATGTCTGTCACAACTTTGAGAGGCTTCCAACACAATGTGCTAGGCATCTAGCATTCTCCACAATGCTAGGTAATCTCAGGATTATATCATAATACATATCTTCAACCATGGGGATAGGTTGGCATCCTCCATAAGTTGGCCGTTACTAACAAGGGCAGGTACAGTAGAGACAGTCCCACTTTTAATGGCCAATCAGAATCTCCATGGAAATACCAGTACTATAACCCCTACTAGTTGAATTTAGATCATAACAATGGAATAACTGAAAACTATGTTTTCCTGATAACTTTACTTTTACATAAATGTTTCACAACAGTAGCATATCCACTTCATTCTTAAATATTATGTTCGTGATATAAATAATAGCATCAATATGCTAAAATTATCTTGTATATAAGATTGAACAACTCACGAATATATAGTTTACTTAAATCATGCTTATATGTAATATTTCTAATTAAAAGGTTTTAATGCATAATAGTTTTCTAAACAATTTTTATACTTATCAAACGCACATATCACATATCCCTTACTTGAAAACAGAAGATGCGAGAGATTTGTACAAAAGGAGCTCAAGTGTTCATGTTCTCGTTCTCGTCACCTAAATAAAAGACCAAAACTTATTACTGACAAACTCTTCCTAAGTATTTAAACTTATACATGAATCACAACCTAACTCTCAAACTCAAGAAAATTTTAATTCCTATCACACAAAGGTTCCTCAAAGCACATGATACATTCATCAAACACATTATATACCAAACCAAAGAGAAACCAAGGCATAAAATTTATCTATGATCTAGACATACCAAAAGATAAGCATAATAAATTATAACTCAAAACATTCACCCTAACTTTAGAATTAAATTCTCAAAGTCAAATGTATTATATGCTGTTCACTACTTATTTTAACAGCATATGCCTCATTTGTATAATACAAATGGGTTGTCCATACACATCCAAATGTCATGTAATTTTACAGAGCTACTCCTCTGGATGTCTAGTATATACCATAACAATTTCAGAGTCAAAGTATAAAATCATGATTAATTACAAATCATACAAGATAACATGCTCAAATTTGTCTTGACAGAAATTCATGCAACTTAGAAATTAAACCATTACTTTTATATTAAACCAAATGCTGTGAGACCACTTCCATTACATCCATATGTATCTTAAAATTCATAAAAACTACTCCTAGCATCCTAGTTCATAGAAAATGATTTAATACAGATTTTTCTTATTGTAAACATCAAATCTGTCATAGTGACAGTTTTAGCATGTGTTCTTACAAAATCATCAACTAATAACAATTGGTCCTCATTTCATTTGGGTATTTTTATACCTATACTATACATATTAAAATACGTTAATAAGCATCCAATTGACCATAATATCATCAATCTTTCAAATTACTAAAACAGAATCACAAGTTCAGCTTCTAAAATCATATTAGAGAATAAAGAAGGGAAAATAAACAAAACAATTATACTATAAAAATACCCAAAATCAAATGAGGTTTTAATTACTTATCCAAAACTTTGAAGCTAAAACTTTAGTGTTACTCTTTTAGTTTTTTCTTTAGAGAGAGGTATATTGTTTCAGTGAGAGAAATGATTGTTGGTGAGATGGTGCTGCCATGTAAGAACAAGGGAAGTAGAAAGAAACAAGAACAAAGAAAAAGGAATGAAGAAAGAAGAAAAGGAAATGAACTTTCTGGTGCAGCAAAGAAAAGATAAGGGAGAAATTTTGTGAGGCGCGTGTCTTACTAAGGAAAGAAAAAGTTATTGCTCACCTTTTCAACTTTTAGCATTTATACTTTTCACCCTCCCATATTTCTATATTCTAGAAAGGCCCAAATAACAATATAACTTTACATATAAACCCTTACATTTGTAAATTTCTTTCCATAACATTAAAAGAGTATATATGTTTTATAATATCACAATATCAAAGTTTTATGCACTTAAAGTAATTAAGATAATAACAAGCTTATAAATCCATAAAATTAATTATGCAATTAGGTTGGGGTGTTACAGTATCAAGATTTGCAACCAAATATACAAAAATACCAACAGATTCATAAGTTCCATTGTCAAACTACAAGATTAGTTCATAAGTTACAAAAGATATTGTCAACAAAGATTTGACAATGAATATATAATAATACAACCTGTCTAATGAGTTCTCATCTATTGTAATACAACCTATATATATATATATATATAATGTGGCAAGAATATATATTGCCGGGTGACTACATAGTCCCAACAGCCTAACCAAATACTCCACCATGCAAAGTAGCTGCCCATAACATATTTCCTAATTCAATGTCGACGACGCACATAATCATCTCACATGCAGTTGGTGATGTCATTTCTAAACTAATTCATAGCTCACTTGGCCAGGTTAGATATCTCCTTAACATGCCTTCGAGTCGTTGTATAACTTGATGCTCTTGCAGATCCACCATCATTGTTTCGGCTAGCACCTCTACCAAGATCGGCAGTTTCCCATGTATGAAACAACTTGTCAGACTAGTTGTTGATGCAGATGAAATTGTGCACAGTACAACACATAGAAATGATATACCATTGGCGCAAAGGCTTCAAGTTCGGCATCAAGTTCAATATGGGAAAACAGGCCTTCAAGATGCCAAAGCATCGCTCAATGACCATGCGCAGTGAGGAGTGCTTATAGTTATATAACTCCTTTGTTGTCGATTGCCTATTACTCGATTTGAACTCTTGAGCATGGTAGCGGGTGGATTTGTGCGGTGGAAGGAATGACGTAGCAATGGGGTAATCCGAATCAACCAAGTAGTATGAACCAACATGTTAAATGAAATATTAGTCTATCATTTATTACATCCAAAGACATCCAAATGTGTTTTACTTAGTATTTAAATTTAAAACATGTATACCTTCTAGTGACCATGGAAATCCATGCTTCAAGTCCGTAATGGCTTCCTCCGATACCCTTGAGTCATTTGCACTACCTTCCCAACCCGAATGGACATACGTAAACCGCATGTCATGATCACATGCACACATAACATTAGTGGTGATAATACTTTTTATACTCCTATAAGCATTGGTTCTACCAATTAGAGGCCAAGCACTGACATGAGTTCCATCAATTGCTCCAATGCATCTCTACAACATAATTGAAATTAATTATAAACAATATCACATTACTCCAAAGCACAAAACTCAAACATTTATACAATCTGTTTTCCCATTCTTGTTTTCTCTTGGAGATAAGTCTTAGTGCTAATTGGGCTAGTAAGTACTTTTACTATATTACTACTACATCCAGTGCATGTAAGACAAAAAATTATGAACTGAACCATTATGATAGCAAAGAAAAATTATAGAACCTTACAAAATAAGTAGCATTGGATGATATCTCAAACCATGGGTGATACTTGTTCACTTGGAGATGTCATGGGAGGCCTATGACATTCAGATCAGGCTTAATCAAGTGCTGACCATAGGAGTGGATAGCTCATAAAACCCTTCGAAACTTACAACTCACCATCTCTGTCGAATGTTGGAACCTATCTGCAATGTGCCGTATACAGGTGTTATGTCCGATAATGTACAGAAACATGGTAACTGATTCTTGCAAATCAACGTGACCCTTACCTTCCTTTAGATACCCGTGCTATTTCAACTCATCAACCAAATGATAAAACAACCGCAAAGACATGCGGAACATCTCAAAGCACTGTTGCGAATTTCCATCTCTAACCTCATCCATGTAACCACTACTAGTCAAATTGCTTGTACACATGGGACGTTTATCGTAGTGTTGTTATACATAAGATGCCATCTCCCCCACCAAACCATTTACATAGTTAAACTCCTCTTCACTATCACAATCTAGATCTGTATCTAACCAATCGTAATCTGTATCATACCCACAGTGGAGGGTGTCATGGTTAGGGATGAGGCAACCATGCCCAAGATCGTTGCAAAACCCATGCATCTCAGCTTCGCAGTTGAAGAATGGTCATCAAAATCATAACTTCCATTGAACTGCTCCTCATCTAGGTCCAACTACTCCTCATCAAAGTCATTGTCCCCATAATGCATCTTATCATCATTGTTGAAGTAGGCATTGTCAAAGTTATAAGTCCAAAATGAGTTAGCATCACTGGGGCCAGACATTATGACCTATACGCTGCAATGAAAGAGGATTAGTACAGATGAGGCAAAAAATATATAGTCGCATGAAATAGACAAAGCAGATTTGCTAGGCATGATAGAACAAATTTTAGAAAATGTACAAAGCGTATAAAACAACAACTATGAATGTTCAAATATTTAAGATAACATAACACGATATAAATAGAGTTTAATAAACATGATGCCAAACCAAGCCAAGTCTACAACAAACATGACAAAGTAACATAATCATAATAAGTTTTCAACCATTTAGGATAACATCCAGAAACAAACCAAAAGATGGCTCAACCAACAACACGTCTTAAACTTGTTTTAATAAGTACAACCACCTCCATGAAACCACCATACAACAGAACCCACATTACATAAATGAAATAATAACACAAAAGATCAGTTATGATTCTACTTTACAACTATGTCCATCCATTTCTTCCTCCTATGCTCTTACATCCCTATGAACACCACCCTGTTCTCTTTGAGGTGTAAAGCCATGAAAGCAATGAACTAGGCATCATCATCAAGGTCCTCATGTTGATTTAGAACTTCAATAGCCTTTTCTAGTGAGAATGGATCAAAATGTTCAAAGCTACCAGCTGCACGCTCCCTTCTTTGGGAATACCTCTCTTTTGCAAATACTCTTGTAAAGCCACAGTCATCTCACTCGCCTTATCCGCTTTCTTGGCAACCTTCTTCCCCTTGCCACTAGAATCTTGAAGTGGATGTTTGTCAACATGTTGGGTTTGGTCAGGAAAAGGGCTCTCATCCCTAGGTATTCCCTCAAGGCTTAGGCTGTAGCAGTCATCATGACTAACTTGGGTACGATAAACATCGTTGGCAAGTTCCTCCTCTAGGGCACGCTCTTCATCACTATTTGGGACTGGGGGTGTTAAAAGAGATTTGAAGGGCCCCAGTTGCAGTATTAGAGGCAAATAGTTGCCTCAGTTTTTCATAGTAGGGGCAGCCCTTCTTCCATAGTGAAAGCTCGAAATTATGTGAAAATACAAAAGCTTGTTTAGACCCTCAAATAAAAGTTATGGCTTGGTTGATTTTACTCTAACTTAAACTAAGTGCAGAATAAGAGTAAATGCGAGCGAACTAACAATAAAACTACTCTAAGCCATATTCATCAAATATCAACAATAAAATGAAAGCTAAAAGAGTAGGGAAGAAGGATGCAAACACAAGATAACACCGAGACGTATTATCGAAGAGGAAACCAAAGAACTTGATGAAAAACCTTTCTGCCACTCTCCAAGCGATAAATTGATCCACTAGAGAATAAGTTAGAGTACACAAATAATAAAAGACCCTCCAAGCCTAGTCTACCCAATGTACTTAAGCCCTCTAAGCTCCTGCTACCAATAGACTTCTCAGAGTCATGTCTTCTCTAGCTTTTCGGGTACCGCAATACGCCTGATTGCATCTGCCAAGACTCTCCGGCTTCTTTTGGCAAATCCTCAAAGCTTCCCAAGCTCTAAAACACTCTTTACACTCTGAAAATGTGTGGGTTATGTTTGGGTACAAATCTCCTCTAAAGATATAACAATGAGAGAGGAAATGAGAAGAGGCTAGAATAATTTCTCTCTAAGGATGAGTAGCTCTCACTCTAAAAGATGGGTGTGTGTGTGTTGTAGAAAAACTATCTAGGGTTTTTCTTTTTGAATGGCCTCTTATACTTTTATGTAAGGACAGCAATAGGGTGGGGCAGGGTCGAAGGATAAGGTCTTCATCCTTTCCCCGTATGGTTTTGTCTTGCCCTACCCCCGCCCCGCCCCACACGATAGGGAAAACTTTCTCACCCATCCCTGCCCTTTGGGGCCCCGTGAAGCCCCGCCCCATCCCATAAAATTCTATTTTTTGTTAATTTGCCGTACAACTAATACAATTTTTTTAATGAAACCTATTTCATTAGTAAAAATATCCTTGAAATTAAAACTAAATTTATCTCATCAAATCAAATTAATATATCCAAGTATTTAACAAGACAATCATAAAAATAAAAAAATTAAAAAAAAAATCTCATAGTATAATACATAACAAAATAAAGGCAGAAAACCATATTAGGTAGAATAAAATAAGCTAATATTGATATGGTTGTTTAAATAGTAACATTTTAGGG
This sequence comes from Quercus gilva, assembly GCA_023621385.1. NCBI lineage: Eukaryota > Viridiplantae > Streptophyta > Magnoliopsida > Fagales > Fagaceae > Quercus > Quercus gilva. The sequence continues at coordinate 38,449,287 of CM042480.1, forward strand.
TATGAAAAATTTGCAATTATAACCCTTAGCAATGCGAGGCGGGGTGGGGCGGGGATAGAGATGGGCAGGGCGGGGTGGGTCTAAAAAGTCTAAACCCAACCCCACCTCGCCTCGTAGTGCGGGGCTAAAATCTTGCCCCATCCCCGCTCCACCACCTTTGCGAGGCAAGGAAAACCTACGAGGGGTGAAGCGGGAAGGGACAGGTGAAAAGTAAAAAAGTCACACTTAAAAAATCCTCCAGGCAGAATATTTCGTGAGAAGGCCTTACCTACAAGACACTTGTGAAATCGACAACTTGGCATGACTCTTCAGCTTCCAGCATGTGCTTCTCATGTGGCTCTTTTGCGGGTTAGCTTTTAGCGAGACACTCGCAAAATTCACTTGTTCATCCAATCCATGCTCGATTCTTCACCATCTTAATACTAAACCCAATACAATAAATCCTACGAAATACAAGGAACAAAATTAAAGCAATTACAACACTTTTTGTCATGGAATAAAGCTAATATAAAACATAATTGTAAATCACAACTTTACACATAGTAATAGTGCTTTTGCATCTCCTTGAAAAGAAGTAAAATTACCATCAAACAACAGGCCATATGAAACAGAATTGGAACATACATATAGATATGCAAATACAAATGGGGTAAACAACGTACCATAACCACATTTGCCCACACCTCTTTAGCACTAGTCACAGTTTGTGTTATCTCGTCTCATCCTAAGCCGTATGATTCAAAAGCCATCCCCATTTTCGTTGTTTTTGCCTTAACCTATTATGCTTTTGAATCACCTTCTTAGTGAGGAAATTATTCCTAGTTTGGGTATTGAGCTGCTTGGTAATAGATTCCCAAACAAGCATCTTAAACACACCATTTCCATATTCCCTTTGAGTTGTTCATCCAACATGATCTCAATAAAAATTTGCTTAATGTAGGGAGGCCACATTTTGTCATCCGCATCCTGTGATTCATGAGCCATCTAATACAAATATCCTAGCACATAAACAAGTTAATTTATAGAACATAGGTTGTAATAATGTGGGTCCTTTTAGCCTTTTGAAAGACCAAACAAAATTTTTGCTTCCAAAATTATTTACAGCAGACAACCCACAACACTTGATGCTGGTTCAAACTATCAGCATAAGACCCACATCAAGCATATTTGAGTTTTTACAATATACCATAACATGTATGAAATATATACTTTTGGGTTTTCCTTATCAACAGTTGCTGAAGTAGAAATATTTCACAAAACCCATAAATGTTTGACAAAGTACATAAAAGAGACACAATTGTTCAAATTGAATAAATTTTTGCACAAAATTTATTTCAAATGAAACAGAGCATAGTGGGTTTATAGAGGGAGAGAGAGAAAATGTGTTTACTTGGGCAATACAAGGATCAGATGAACAAACTGCTGTTGACGCCTGTATTGGATGGTTGTCTTAGGGTGTGCTTGTTTCTGGCTGGGATGGTTTCTTCTTTCTCTCGGTTTGTGCTGGGTTAAGAGTTGCTGGTGAACATATGGAACTAGTGAGAGGTATGAGCAATAAAAGAAAAAGCAAAAGGAAGAAATAATGGTATGTTGGAAGAGGTGGGTGAGAGGAGTAATTGGAGAAGTTGGAGTAGTAAAGAGAATAAAGGAAAACAGAGGTCAAAAATGAAGCTGGAGCATTTGGAACAGAGAAAGCTTTCAACGGTGTTAAGATGATGTGACAATACACTAGAGGGGGTCCCACACAATTGCACTTATTTACGGAAACTGCCACAAAACTCATTTCTTAAATTTTAAAAACAGCTTCTCATGAGTTCTTAGTTTTCATTCTCATAACTCAAAATTTTGAGATATGAGTTATGGAAACAAGAACTGAAAACTCAACCAAACATTATTTCAATTAGTGGGTCCAACAGATTTTGAGTTATATAACTGGAAACAGCCTAATCCAAACACCCTCTAAGTGAGCCTTACTCTCATTCTCCTAGTTCTTCTTCGTTATTCCACCCTTAGGATCTCCACCAAAAGCCTCCTCCTTCACAGTGTGGATCTTACATGCAAGGACAAACCCTTTCCTTAACTTGTTTTTCATTATGCTATAATGTTAATTTAAGATTAAAGCATCCTAGTTTATTATTTAAATTTCTTGAATGTGTTTGAATGTTCTTGATATGCTTGAATGTTGTTCATATGCATTCTTCACATGTTGGTTGTTTATCACATGTTTATGCATGACACTAGTTTTGATTTTAAATCTATATTCAAAATATGAAAATATATGTTAAATTCACAATTTTTCAAATGCTTGAATTTAGGATATCACCATTCACACACATTCATTATAAGTTATTTTTTCAATCCAAATGTAATGATTAATAAATGGAATTAGAGTTTATCACACGCACACACATTAAATTCAAGCAAAGTAATGAAGTGATATGGTGCAGAATAAATTGTAGCTATGGGTTTAAGAACTTAAAAAATTTTATTTGTCAAGAATTGTTTATCATTGAGCTTCAAGTGAAATACTTATAATATATTATTTGCCAAGTATTAATAACCTTAGGCTTTTTATAAAATAATGCTACGTAGTTTGCTTAGACTTTTGATGGTGCTATATAGCATTAAGCTTTTGATGGTGTCAAGTAATAAGCTTGGGCTTTTGACGGTGCCATGTAGTAATGAAGTTTTGATAAATAATTTGCCATGGACTTGAACCATGGGTTTTGATTATGAGATTTGAAATTCATTGATAAAATAATTTTGCGATAGGTTTGAATCAGGAGTAATCTATATATTCTATATATATATATATATATATATAAAACTGAAGTTTCTAAAGCTTTCACAATTTTCCACATCATCACTATTTTCTTTTTCTTTTTATTTTAGATTCTTTTTATTTTAGGTTTTATATCTTATATAGAATCCACCAGAAAAACAATAGATAAAAGTTTGAATTTTTATTAATATCAATAATATTGAAAAACGTATACAAACTTGAAGGCCTATTTAAGGGCTCCATAAAACTTAATGGACAAGAAAATATATTCTAAAATAAGCCCTAATTAATACCTAACCATAATAGGAACTGTGGGGCCAAAGAATTTGGTAGCCCCAACCTACTCTACGCTAAGCCCAAGGCCCATGCCGAGGATAAGGATGTGTCCGAGGACGAGTCCTTCCGCCAGTAATACTGCCGAGGACAACCACGTCCTCAGCACGCACTGATCATTGTAAGAAAGAACAAAGTGTCTTCAGAGATAAACTTTCACAGCCATCCAAGACAGAAGCAGGTACAACGGGTTGGACATAGGAGCATGGTGGAGGAGCAATCCCAGGAGGAACTGTCACCTCTATATTAAATGCCCACAACTAATGTTCTAGCCACATTAAATGGAGAAATGACCCATAAACAGTGTCGCCCCAGCTGCTACCACCCATAGAAAGGATGGAAGGTGGCTGATGGGACAGGCACTGGCATGATGACCTAGGTAAGCGACACATGGAAGGCCGAGATTAACCGGACGGGGGATATAAAATGTAACAAGTCCTCCAAAAGAGGGGACGGGATCTTTTGGGAGAGAGGAGAGGAGTCATAGAATTTGTATAATCTTTGTAACCCAATACCAGGGGAGAGAAAAAGAAAGAAGTGATATAAGAAAGTGGCCGAGGAGCCTAATTCGATACTTTTCAATCTGAGTTCTTGTCAATCTATCCTTAGATTACCATACTTAATTGTACAACCCTCACTAGGGCCTAGTTCTTTAGCCCGCTCTCTATAAATTCATTGTACTGGGCCAGCTGGGCCTGAGTTCACTCATTCGCAATGAATAATGCTCGAACCAGGTCCCTACAATTGGCGCCGTCTGTGGGAAGAACTTGTGCGTTAGTTAGGGCAGCGATCTAGCATGGTAGGAACAGGCCCTTACCAAGCGAGATCCCACCAGTCCAAACCAGTGAGGTCACAGCCGCAAGGTACTTTTCCCAACCCTGAGCGCGGTCGAAATGAAGAAAACAAAAGATTTCGAGAGGGAAGTGCACACACCACATAGACTAGCGGAAGCCACATTCGCGGGGGCAGCCACGCACTACGGAGACAAAATGACGACCAGATCGTGCAATCGAAGGAAATTAGAAGCCATGCGTCCAGGAGACCGGATGATAAAGTGGCCATGCAACGGGAGATAGACGATCTAAAGAGAAAGTTGTGCCATGCACAATGAAGGCGGTCTCGTTTTAGTCCCGATACTCCCACCGACGAGGATGGTGACAATGATTATAGGCGGAGGTCAAGGACCCCCCCAAGCGAGACCTTCTCCCACGAGGAGGAGCGTTACTGGTGGCGCAAGCGTAAGAGCTTGCCCCCTAAGGGCGTGGGGAGCGATGCCATGAGCCGAGCACTGGATCAGCTCTCAAAGTCACCTTTCACCCATCACATTGAACAGGCTACGCTTCCTCGGTGATTTTAGCAGCCGACCTTCACTAGCTATAATGGCAAGACGGACCCTGTGGAGCATGTGAGCCAATATAACCAGAAGATGGCCGTCCACGCTAGGAACGAGGCGCTGATGTGTAGAGTCTTCCCCTCTAACCTAGGACCAGTGGCAATGAGGTGGTTCAACGGTCTCAAGACGAATTCTATAGACTCATATAGGCAGCTGGACCAAGCCTTTGGCTCCCGCTTCGTCACCAACAGAAGAACTCCTCGACCTTTAAGTGCGTTGTTGGCTCTAATCATGCATAATGGGGAAACTCTAAAGGCCCACTCGGACCGATTCTAGGAGATATACAACGAGCTAGATGGCAAATATGAGGATGTCGCCGTCAACACCTTCAAAAACAGTCTCCTGACGGGGCATAACCTGAGGAAGTCACTGACTGGTAACCCCCTACCAATGTGCCCCAGCTGATGAATCGGATCGACAAGTATAAGCGAGTGGAAGAGGACCAGCTACAAGGCAAGGGAAAAGAGAATGTTATCCCTCAGGAGCAGAGGGATTTTAGGTCGGACCGATACAACAGCAATCGCCCAAGGAAGGATTTTGCAGGGTAACCCGGGCCGACCAGTGCTCAAGTTGCCAATGCCGTATTCCGAGAGCCAGTGCATAGGGTGTTGAAAAAGATAAGGAACGAAACCGTACTTTAAGGAGCCGAATAAGATGGCCGAGGACCCCACGAAGTGCAATCAGAACCTGCATTGCCAATACCATCAGGACTACGGACACACCACGGAGGATTGCAGGAACCTCTAGGACTACCTGGATCGTTTAGTCTGGGAAGGGAAGCTGAAGCACCTCCTGCACCATTCTAGTGGCCGCTAGGACCAGACTTATCAAGAGCCCCAGAGAGATGCTGCCTTAAGGGCACCAGCGGGGACGATCAATGTGATTTTGGCTGCGCCAGGAAGAACAGGCGTGCGCCCCTCGCGAGTGTTATCTGTGACCCAGACGTGTGCCGAAGAGTCCCAATCAGGGCCGAAGAAGGCTAGGAATAATTTTTATCCAACCCTATACTTTTCAGAGGAAGACAAGATGGAGACCACCCAACCCCACGATGATGCATTGGTCATCACCCTCAGAATTGGGGATTATGATGTGAGAAGGGTGATGGTAGATGATGGCAGCGGAGTCGAGATTCTGTACCCCGACCTCTACAAAGGGCTGGGGTTAAGACCAGAGGATTTGACACCTTACAACTCCCCCCTGATGAGCTTCGATGGGAAGCTGGTGATCCCAAAGGGCATGATTAAGCTGCCAGTTCAGACTGGCCCAGAGGTGGTGGAGGTAGACTTCATAGTGGTAGACATCTACTCCCCGTACACAGCAATTGTTGGTAGACCATGGCTCCACACTTTAGGAGCTGTCGCCTCTTCCTCGCACCAGAAGGTAAAATTCCCATCAGGGGACCATGTCCTCAAAATCCGTGGTTGCTAATCCACATCAAGGCAATGCACGGTGGCTGCCATATTGCATCGGCTCGATGTAGGGTCCTCGGCCACCGCTGAAGGTGGCTTATAGCAATCAAAGGACCCGGACGTATGCAGCCGCCGAAGAAGCAAAATATGAAGATCTGGACAAGGTGATCATTGGAGACGATCCGGAGAAATTCTTTCAGGTAGAGGCTCGGCTGCCACCACAGGAGAGGGAGGACTTGATCGAGTTCCTCAGAGCAAACCTTGACGTATTTGTATGGGACGCCTGTGATGCTCCAGGGATCGACTTAGACTTTATTTGTCACCATCTCAATGTCAACCCATCCGTCATTCCAAAACAACAACCACCTCGGTGCCCGTCAAAGGAGCACGCCGATGCAATTAAAGAAGAGGTGAAGAAGCTTAAGTGTACGGGGGCCATCAAGAGGTTTTTTACCCTAAGTGGTTGGCCAACACCATGGTAGTCAAAAAGAAAAGTGAAAAATGGAGAGTTTGCGTAGACTTCATAGACTTAAACAAGGCATGCCCAAAAGACCCGTTTCCCATGCCTCGAATAGACCAGCTAGTGGATGCCACAGCGGGACACCCTCGGATGAGTTTCTTAGACGCCTTCTAGGGCTATCATCAAATACCACTAGCCCTGGATGATCAAGAGAACACCGCTTTCGTGACACCCGTTAGGAATTACCACTATAAAGTGATGCCCTTCGGCCTGAAGAACGCTGGGTCCACCTATCAGAGGATGATGACAAGAATGCTCGAGCCACTGCTGGGTAAAAACATTGAAATTTATGTTGATGATATGGTAGTGAAGAGTAAAATGGTGCCCGAACACCTAGGAGACCTCGGCTGTATCTTTAACGTCCTAAGGAAGCACAAGCTGTGCCTAAATGCATCCAAATGCTCGTTCGGTGTAGGGTCAGGCAAGTTCTTGGGCTACATCATCACCCACAGGGGGATTGAGGTCGACCTTGATCAAATTAGAGCTATTAACAACTTGAAGCCTCCGCAAAATCCTAAAAAAATCCAAAAACTCACTGGAATGATCGCGGCCCTGAACCGGTTCATTTCCAGGTCGGCTGATAGGTGTAGGCCTTTCTACCTCCTGATTAACAAATGGAAAGGGTTCGAGTGGTCCCAGGAATGTACCATAGCATTCTAGCAGCTCAAGGAATACCTATCTCGGCCACCAATCATGTCTAACCCCGACGCCGATGAAATCCTATATGCCTACATCGCCTTAGTCCCTCACGCAATAAGCTTGGTACTGATACGGGATGACAGTGGCATCCAAAAGCCAATCTACTACGTGAGCACATCGCTGCATGAAGCAGAGATCAAGTACTTGCCCTTGGAAAAAGCCTTATTGGCTGTAGTCCATGCCACGCGAAAGCTTCCCCATTATTTCCAAGCGCACACGGTAATCGTCCTAACTCAACTACCTTTGAGATCTGTACTCCGGTCTGCTGATTACACTGGAAGAGTCGCCAAGTGGAACACGATTCTAGGGGCCTTTGACATTAAATACATGCCTCGGACCTCTATAAAAGGCCAAGTCCTGGCCGATTTGGTGGCCGAGTTCGCTGAACCACTGGAAGTAGTGGCCGAGAATGAGGACATGGAGAAAAAGTCGGTTGGGGCAATCTCTGTCCCAGGCCCCCCGCGCTGGAAAGTGTACGTTGATGGCGCTACGAATCAAAGGGGGTCTGGAGTGGGGCTAGTCTTGGTGTCCCCCAGAGAAGTTTGTTGTGGAGAAATCCCTGAGACTTAGGTTCCCTGCCACAAATAATGAAACCGAGTATGGAGCCTTATTACAAGGTATGGTTATGGTGCAAGCCAAGTTAAACGCCTGCAGTCGGACTTCGACCTTTTCAGCTTGTCATATGTCTCCAGAAGTGGAAATATCCATGCAGACTCCTTGGCCACACTTGCTACGTCGTCAGCAGGAGACCTGCCCCGACTTATCCTTGTTGAGCATCTTGAGAAGGCAAATGAGGGGGCAAGGGGCATAACCCATGTCCACTAGGCTAGGGCAAGCCCCAGCTAGATGGACCCTATAGTGAGTTTCCTCAAGGATGACATCCTACCTGAAGAGAAATCAAAGGCCGGTAAAATACGGAGGAAAGCTCCTCAGTTCTAGTTGTCCGAGGACCACAAGCTATATAGGCGCTCCTACACAGGACCCTACCTACTATGCATTCACCCCGAGGCGTCAGAACTACTACTCGAGGAGTTGCACGAAGGGATCTATGGGAGTCACACAGGAGGAAGATCCCTGTCGCACCGGGCCATCACCCAGGGATATTGGTGGCCGAAGATGCAAAAGGAAGCCCTGGAGTATGTAAAGAAGTGTGACCAATGCCAAAGGTTTGCCCCAAACATTCATCAGCCATGAGGCATCTTAAACCCCTTATCCAGCCCATGGCCGTTTACCCAGTAGGGCTTGGATATTGTAGGACCTTTCCCCAAGGCACCGGAGAACAAGAGATATCTGCTGGTCGGCACAGATTATTTCACCAAGTGGGTCGAAGCTGAGCCCTTGGCCAACATTAGAGACGTGGATGCTAAAAAGTTCATCTAGAGGAATATTGTCACGCGATTTGGGGTCCCCCATACCCTCGTTTCGGATAACGGGCTTCAATTTGATAGCAAAGTTTTCAGGAGATACTGTTGCGAGCTAGAGATCACGAACTGGTACTCGACCTCGGCCTATCCTCAAGGAAATGGGCAAGCCGAGGCTGTCAACAAGGTCATAGTTAATGGGCTGAAGAAAAGGCTAGATGACGCTAAGGGAAGATGGGTAGAAGAGTTGCCATACGTCCTATGGACCTACCGTACTACACCACGGCGGTCAACAGGGGAAACACCTTTTGCTATGACCTATGGGGCCGAGGCTGTTATCCCCCTAGAATCAAACTTTCCAACACTAAGAACAAGCTCCTTCTCCCCAGACTGTAATAATGAGCTACTGGGTGAAAGCCTAGATCTGATCGATGAGTAAAGGGAGAAGGCAATGATCCATCTGGCCTACTACCACCAAAAGCTCAAACATGGATACGATGCCAATGTGAAGCTAAGGCCACTGACACCAGGGGACTTAGTGTTAAGAAAAGTTGTGGGCGCTGCCAAGAACCCATCCCATGGGAAGTTAGGACCCAACTGGGAAGGGCCATACCGAGTCACCTTAGTGGCGGGAGTAGGTGCATACTACTTAGAAGATTTAGATGAAAAATCTGTACCTCGTCTATGGAATGTAAATAACCTACGAAGGTATTATTATTAATAAAAGCATCTTTGTCAATTTATATCTTTTGTCTATCGTGGTTACATGCTTCTTACCCTAATAATCCTATAAGTGCTAGACAGAACCTAGGTCTTGCATGGTCCTCGGACTCAAACCTATAGGGAAACTAGTTACTTCAAAAATAATGAGTGTTAGACAAAACCTAGGTCTTGCATGGTCCTCGAACTCAAACCTATGGGAAAACTAACCAGTTCGATAAAACACTATAAGTGCTAGACAGAACCTAGGTCTTGCATGGTCCTCGGACTCAAACCTATGGGGAAACTAGTTACTTCAAAAATAATAAGTGCTAGACAGAACTTAGGTCTTGCATGGTTCTCGAACTCAAACCTATGGGGAAACTAGTTACTTCAAAAATAATGAGTGTTAGACAGAACCTAGGTCTTGTATGGTCCTCGGACTCAAACCTATGGGAAAACTAACCGGTTCGATAAAATACTATAAGTGCTAGACAGAACCAAGGTTTTGCATGGTCCTCGGACTCAAACCTATGGGGAAACTAGTTACTTCAAAAATAATGGGTGTTAGACAGAACCTAGGTCTTGCATGGTCTTCGGACTCAAACCTATGGGGAAACTAACCAGTTTGATAAAATACTATAAGTGCTAGACAGAATCTAGGTCTTGCATGGTCCTCGGACTCAAACCTATGGGGAAACTAATTACTTCAAAAATAATGAGTGTTAGACAGAACCTAGGTCTTGCATGGTCCTCGGACTCAAACCTATGGGGAAATTAACCAGTTCGATAAAATACTATAAATGATAGACAGAACCTAGGTCTTGCATGGTCCTCGGACTCAAACCTATGGGGAAGCTAGTTACTTTAAAAATAATGAGTGTTAGACAGAACTAAGGTCTTGCATGGTCCTCGGACTCAAACCTATGGGGAAACTAACTACATCAGCAAATCCCATAAGTATACAACAAGCAAGGGAAACTAAAAAGCGCGATACATTAATTTCATGAAATGTACACAGCAGGAATCACATTCCAACATAAAAAAAAAAAAAAGGCAAAAGCGCCATTACATTGTTCCAAAAAATAGAAGGGAGACAAAACAATGACGTCAAGAGGCTTACTTATTCAACTTAATCTTCTTCCCCCTTGTGGATGGTTGACTTGTGGCGGCCTCGGGATCCTCTAAGCTCTGACTTAGAGGAATAACCTGCAAGGGCGGTGCAGAAAGTGTCGTATCCTCAGCAAGAGAGGCCTGGACATTGGCTGAGAGGTTTGCTGCCTCTTGAGGTGTATCTTCATTCGGACCTCTGGCTGTTTCAGTCGGCCCGAGAGGATCAGTTTCCACGGCAGGATCATCGGAAGGAGTAATAACCACCTCAGTAATAACCGTTGCCTCCTCGACTCCTTCACCTGGCGCAGCATCAGTCTCTTCCATAGTCGCCCTGGCCTCAGAGCTGGGAGGAACAGCCTCACAAATGGCAGGGGGGTAATATATACTCTCCTCCCCCCATAGGTCGGACGAGGCCTCCACCCCGGCTTGTTTGAGGGCCTCACTCCATACCTGGGAGCAGTAGAGTCTGCATACCCTAGGGACTTGGGCTCTAAGAACAGCCTACGTTTCAGCCGCCCCAGCCTCATAAGCCGTCTCATCAGTTTCTTCCTTTGAAGCCAGGGTTTCCTCTCTACCAAAGTCCGCCTCAGTTTTAGCTCTAAGAGCCTCATCTTTGGCCCATTCAGCCACCTTCTTGGCCCCCTCAGCATCAGCAACTTGCCTTTTCAAATCAGCGATCAACTCATTTGCGAGCTTCAGCTGTTCCTCCACCCTAGCCAGACGCCTCGTCTGTTCTTGGGCCTGCTTTTGGGCACCCGACAGGCTTGCTTCGGCACTGTCCCAAGCCCTGGTTACCTCTTTTAACTCCTCTCGAGCCTTCATTAGATCAGCCTCGGTGACCTTGAGTGTCCGGCTAGTCAATATGCGCTTGTCGCGCTCTGCGTCGGTGGCCTTGTTTTGTTTGATGGAAGCTTCTTCCAATCTGAAAGTAGTTTGAACAGCCTGCCAATCGAAGCAAACCCACAAGTTAAAAAAAAAAAAAAAAAAAAAAAAAAAGAAAAAAAAAAAAAAAAAGAAAATTAAAGTCAGAAGAATCATAAGTACTAAGAGTCTCACCATCCTCAAGTATCGCTTGAGGCTGAGGAAGACCTCCTTACTTTTCAAAGTCTCCAACTCAGCCATATCCGCAAGGAGTAGCAGGGACTGTTCTAACGCGTCGGCTACAAACGCACCTTCGCCTTTTTGGAAATTCTTGAGAAAAGCATTACCCATCAAAGGCTCCCCATGGAGCATTGGGGCTGGAAGCCAGGCATTAGTCTCAGGGTGGGCAACGACTTGCTTGTCCTGACTATGGGTCCCTATCTTCAGTTGCTTCGGAGGTCGTTGAGTATCGCCCTCCTCCCGGGGGGAAGGGGGCTGTTCCCCTCCCAAGGGCCTTTTACCCTTATCCTTCCTTTGCTTAGGGTCAAAGGGCTCGGGCCTAAATGATGGACTTGGATGAGATGGAGGAAGGGGAAGCCTAGACTGGGTGGAAGCTGACCTGGTCTGGGCAGGCTGAGACTTGGGAGGAGGAGGAGGAAGCTTAGGCTGATGCTTCCCCGACGGGCCTTCAAGCAAGCTGAACTAAGTTTTCCTCTTGAAACCCATCTTGGCCCGAGAAGAGTCCTTTGCCGACAATAAGTCTGCTTCGGTCAAACTTTGGTCACCTGAGTCACCAGAAGAATCCTCGGATAGGTGAACCTATTCGAACACGCCGAAATCGTCTTCGGCAGGACCCGAGCTGGCACCTCCTTCCTCTGTTCGTTCACCTCCCTCCTCAACCTCCGCAGCTTGGCGGGATGTAGAGAAACCCGCCACTGGAGTGCCCTCTGAAGCAGGAGATCCTTTCGGGATCAAGAAACTGTCCTCGACTACGGTAATTCTTTGGAGCCGAGAATCCTTGGCCTTAATTACACACCTTGGCGCGGCAAATGACTTTTGAATAGGGACGTACTTAAGGATCTTGTGAGCGGCCCTAACTTGGTTGTCGGCCTCGTTCACAAAGATCTCCGCCCTCAGCACCTTCTCCAAATCCTCTTTGTTGACTAAGCCAAAATGACGCTCGAAAGCATGTGGATCTGTAAGAAGCAAAAACGCACTACTATTAGTAACCAAACAAAGCAGGTAACGAAAATCCAAAAAGTAACACCCTCTCCTACTCCGAGTGCCCCACCTAGTGTGCCCTCCACCGTTGGACAATGGAGGCCATCGTGCCACTCCCCGATCACGATGAGAAAGTCCTTGTCCAGCCCCTTGCTGGACGAGAGGAGGCATTGAATAAGCCGCACACTGTCATCCCTCGTTTTCATGTAGTAGGACTTGTCCTTTAGACGCTGAAGGTTATAGCACCAATTCACATTATGATGGGTTAGCCGCAACCCTATCTCCTCATTTAGGGCATCTACACAACCCAAGATCCTAAACATATTGACGCCGCATTGGGTGAGGGCGAGACGGAAATGCCTAAGGTAACTTGTCATCACCTAACCCATGGGGATCCACATACCACCTTCTAAGAAGGCGATTATGGGAATCACCACCTCTCCTTCTTCCCTTCTAAACCTCCACTCCCCCTCTTCGCAGTACCTTAGACCCACGGTGCTGGGTATCCTATAATCAGTTATGAATTTCTCCATCGCCTCTTCAGATTCAACAAATTTCTTGAGTCTACCCATTCCTAAAAACAACTAGGAGACACGAAGAAAGAAGTCTAAAAGAGAGGAGAACGTAATTGGAGAGAGAGAGAAGGACTTACAGAAATGAGGAAAATCTCCTCGGGCAGACTTTTTTGTGCTGAAAGAAGTCGCAGTTTCAGTTGAAGACGTGACCAGATTCGAAGTATGTGTAATATCTCTTGAATGCGGAAGTAAACGGGCGGATCAGTTCAAATGAGTATTTATATCCCCAATAACAAGTGACAGCTGTGCGAAGTTTTCCCGCTCAATTAGCCAAGAAGATCACCACCATTAGATTTTCATCACACTGTTGAACGTGGGGAACACGAGGCCGCCCGAATTTAATGTGAAGTGCGCCCCGCATACCAAGGAGTCAGAAACGTGCCTTGGACAAGCGAAAGGGCACTGATACTCATGAAAGGCAAGACCCAACAAGCCGCAGCAGAGGCCTGAGAATGTCAAAATCCTCCTCTCAGTCCGAGGAGCCTGACAACAGAATTTCAAAAGGCTATTGTGGGGCCAGAGAATTTGGTAGGCCCGGCCCACTCTACACTAAGCCCAAGGCCCATGCCAAGGATAAGGATGTGTCCGAGGACGAGTCCTTCTGCCAGTAATACTGCCGAGGACAACCACGTCCTCGGCACACACTGATTATTGTAAGGAAGAACAAAATGTCTTCGAAGATAAACTTTCACAGCCATCCAAGACAGAAGCAGGTACAGCGGGTTAGACATAGGAACATGGTGGAGGAGCAATCCAGGAGGAACTATCACCTCCACATTAAATGCCCACAACTGACGTTCTGGCCGCATTAAATGGAGAAATGACCCCTGAATAGTGTCACCCCAGCTACTACCACCCACAGAAAGGATGAAAGGTGACTGATGGGACAGGCACTGACATGATGACCTAGTTAAGCGACACATAGAAGGCCGAGATTAACCGGACGGGAGATATAAAATGTAACAAGTCCTCTAGAAGAGGGGACGGGATCTTTTGGGAGAGAGAAGAGGAGTCATAGAATTTGTATAATCTTTGTAACCCAATACCAGGGGAGAGAAAAAGAAATAAGTGATATAAGAAAGTGGCCGAGGAGCCTAATTCGATACTTTTCAGTTTAAGTTCTTGTCAATCGATCCTTAGATTACCATGCTTAATTGTACAACCCTCACTAGGGCCTAGTTTTTTAGCCCGCTCTCTATAAATTCATTGTACTGGGTTAGCTGGGTTTGAGTTCACTCATTCGCAAGGAATAGTGCTCGAACCAGGTCCCTACAGGAACCAAATTTGACCTAAAAAAACATTAAAAGAACCTAAAAACAAGGAAATAAATCACCTAAACTTAAAATAACGTTTTTTGCATAAAAATACCAAAATTAAATAATTACAAAAATTAAATTGTAAATTCAATCCTACATCAACTTGTCACAAAAATCATCATCTATATTTATTATTATTATTATAATTATTATATATATATATATATAAAACCGAAACTTTTAAAGCTTTCACAATTTTTTACGTCACAATTATTTTCTTTTTCTTTTTATTTTAGATTCTTTTTATTCTAGGTTTTATATCTTCTTATATTTATTAGTGTTACAATAGTTTAGTTTATGTAAAACTTTATTAGATATATTTTGTTAGCCTATTACATCATTATTATTATTTATATATAATATAAAATTGAAGATTAAAAATTAATTATAATTTTTTAAGATACCTCACGTTAGAATTAAAAAAAAAAATGACTTACTTTAGGTTTGAATTTTTTTTTTTTTTTTAAAAGGACTCACCAAAAAAAAAAAAACTTTAGGATTAAGAAAAAAAGAGAGAGACACCTGGTAGGACTTTCTTTTCTCTCTTAAAAACCCTAGCAATTACCATCTCAAAATCCTAAACTCAACTTCACTTTGAGATTAAAAAAATAAGAAGGAGAGAGACTCACGTAAAAAAAAAAACAAAAAAACATAGGTTTTGTCTTTTTTATTTGCTTTCATATGTGCCTAAAATTTTCATTCTATCTTATTGTTTTATTATGTTTAGAATTGATTTTCTTCTAAGTATTTGGGTTAATCTCTATATTTTGATAGTGTTTTTATAGGTTTGGTTTTTGGGTTGAAATTCTAATAATTATTTTATATTGTATATGGCAGATGAAGCATCTCTATTTTTTGGAGAAAAATCAAAACTGCAACCTATATCTTCCAGCCCAAGGTGTGGTAAATTTTAATATGTTCTTGCTTTATTGAGAATTTTTATTTGGGTTCATGTGATTTTTTGTTTTTTTATTAAAGCTTTGATTTTTGGTTGATTAATTATTTGTTTAGATTAATTTCAATTAATTATTAGATAATGAAATTAGGTGTTATAAATTTGATAATGTTCCATATTTTGAATTGTTTATATTATTTAGACTTTTGGTAGGACTCTCTCTTCTTTCCTTAAAACCCTAGCAATTACCATCTCAAAACCCTAAACTTAATTTCACTTTAAAATTAAAAAAATAAGAAGGAGAAAGACTCAACTAAAAAAAAAAAAAAAAAAACGTAGGTTTTGTCTTTTTTATTTGCTTTCATATGTGCCTGAAATTTTCATTCTATCTTATTGTTTTGTTATATTTAGAATTTATTTTCTTCTAAGTATTTAGGTTAATCTCTATATTTTGATAGTGTTTTTGTGGGTTTGGTTTTTGGGTTGAAATTTCTAATAATCATTTTATATTGTATACGGCAGATAAAGTATCTTTATTTTTTGGAGAAAAATCAAAACTGCAACCTATGTTTTCCAACCCAAAGTGTGGTAAATTTTTATTTGATATATTATATATGAATTTTTTGAATTTGAAGGGTTTTGTTTGGTTTTGAAGTAGAATTTGGGGATTCTATAAAATTTGGAAGGTTTAAGTTTTGAGGTTTTTGGTATTTGCGTCTTAATAGGTTGATCTTAATTCTTTACCTTATATATTTTTTCTTTATTAAGAATTTTTATTTTGGGTTCATGTGATTTTTTGTTTTCTTAATTAAAACTTTGATTTTTGGTTGATTAATTATTTGTTTGGATTAATTTCAATTAATTATTTGTTTGGATTCAACGTAAAAGATAATGGAATTATGTGTTATAAATTTGATAATATTCCATGTTTTGAATTGTTTATATTGTTATTAATACGACTAAATAAGATTTGTTTTTATCTTTGTAGTTTATATCAGTTTGAAGTGTGTGTGTATATATAACGTTTGAGAATTTTGCTTTATTAATTTAATTGTAAATTACTTTGTAGGTTTCAGTAACTATGCACCTGTAGTGAGACATTGACAATATAAGCATATATATATGGTATTAACATTTTATAAAAATCTTTCTTACAACCCAATAACATTCTACGTTAGACAACACTTCTAAACTATAGAAAAATATAGAAGTTAAATATTTATTCCCATTGTATTTTATTTAATTATGACAAATCTATTTTTTTTTAAACGCTAACTAGCAAAATATCTATAATATGCATATTATTAACCCAATTTTCTATTTCTAAATTTCTTAGATTTTATTATATCAATCTTTTTTTCTTTTAAATTCTTGGTGGGCAAATCAGTCTTTCACTAATTCTTTTACCTTAACGTGATGTTGGTTAATTGTTCTTTTATTTAACTATCCCATGCATCGCACGGGTTAACGACTAGTAAGAATGGAATATGCTAAGTTAGTTTTGGGCTTTGCCATAAGCAATGCTAAAACAGGATAAGATATGTGATTTTTATGGTAATGGATTAATTTGCGACCCAATTTGGTAATAGGATAGGAAATATTTGTGGACTAATTTGGTGATGGGATAAGGAATATTTATGGGCCAATTTGATAATAGGATGAGAAATATTTATGGAGGCGCAATATGATTTATGTGTGATATTTGGATTTTTATTTTTTGGTGAGTGGATAAATAAGATAGAATAGGATTAGGGCATATGGCATGTGTGGAAAAAATTGTACCTCAATAGCGATCAAATTCGTTTAAAACTTGCTAATGGTGTCTATGAAGAGGAAAAACAGTTGGGTTTGGTTGGAAATCTCAAGATCTCCACCATATGTGGGTGGAGAAATTGTTGGAAAACATGGGAGCTTGGATGAGTCGGTTTTGTCGGATTCCCAAGTGTGGTAATCAACACTCAACTCAAGGCAAGTTTTGAAACATTGGAACCTTTGCCAATTGTCATTTGCCGTTTTTTTTTTTTTTTTTTTTTTTGAGATAAAGATAGAAACTTTTATTTACATAAAGGTATAAAGGTACAACACAAGTATAAAGGTACAACACCAAAGCCATCACAGCACAGGAGCATAAACTCCAAGCCTACTAGAAAGAAATACATCAAAATAACAAATACCACACCAACACACAACAAATTATAACAATATTGAAAACAGGATTAATGGTTCTCCATTGCCCCTTCCAATATCATCGCACAGGTGCATAGTTTCATCCTTGCTAAAGACGCATTGCTAAAGACCAAACCAGCATACAAACAACCCCATTACTGCACATAATCTTTAATACTCTTCCAAGCCAATTGCCCCTTTCAATATCACAGCACAGGTGCAGAGTTTTAGCATTACTAAATACCAGATCAGCATACAAAAACAACCCCATTACTGCATATAATCATTAATACTCTTCCAAGTCAATTACCCCTTTCAAATTCACAGCACATGTGCATAATTTCAGAGCTGCCAGAGAAGTACATCAAATACCAGAACAGCCTCCAACAAATAAATAACAAGGTTAAAAAAAAAACTCCCATTACTGTACATAATCTTTAATGCTCTTCCAAGAACCCAATTACCCCTTCCAATTTCACAGCACAAGTTCATAAATACAGAACAACAAATACCAGAACTACAAACAACACACAATAAATAGTAACAAGGTCCAAAAACATTATTAATGGTTCCCCATTGCTGCACATAATCTCTGATATTCTTCCAAGTATCCAATTGCCCCTTCCAATATAGCTTTAGGATGTTGTTGGACCTTTTCAAAATAGAATTTATTTCTAGCATTCCATTGCTTTTCTAAGCAAAGCTGAAAGTCCCTCTGCACAAAGCAAAAAAAGATAAGGAGATAATGGATCCCCTTGCTTTATACCTCGTGATGGCTTAATAAAACCCTTAGGTTCTCCATTAAGTAACACAGAATAGGAGGCAGTACATACTGTTTCCATGGCTAACTGGACCCAATGTTGATCAAAGCCTAATTTAAGCATGATCTGTCTAAGAAAATTCCATTCAACACAGTCATAAGCCTTACTGATATCAAGTTTTACAGCCATTTGACCTTTCTTCCCACTCCTTTTATTCCTCATTCTATGTAATATTTCAAAAGCTACAGTAGTGTTATCAGTAATTAACCGGTTAGGGACAAAAGCACTTTGTGAATCTGAAATAACATTAGGTAAAATGAGTTTTAGCCGATTTGCTAGCACCTTAGAAACAATCCTTGAAACAACATTAGCAAGGCTGATTGGCCTGAAGTCAGAAACACATCTTGGATCATTCTTTTTGGGTATAAGGACAATATGAGTATAATTCATTTTATGCAGGAAATGACCAGATGTCAACACAGATAACACTGCAGCAGTAACATCATGTCCAACTATATGCCAATATTTTTGAAAAAAGAAAGGTGACATACCATCTGGTCCAGGAGATTTTGATGGATGCATTTGGAAGAGTGCTTGCTTTACCTCATCAGGAGTATAGGGTTGAAGGAGTGTGCTGTTCATATCTGGTGTAACTACCCTATCCACTGAGTCTAAAACTGGCTCCATACCAACTGGATTAGTTGTGGTGAATAGATTTTGAAAATAAGACTCTGCCACCCTCTCTTTATCATCTTCAGAAGTGCACCATCTTCCATCATCATCCTCAAACCCAACAATATGGTTCTTCCTTCGTCTCTGACTAGCTCTTTGATGAAAATATTTTGTATTCTTATCGCCTGCAGGTAACCAAATGGCTCTAGACCTCTGCCTCCAAAATAATTCATCCTTAAATAGAAGGGAATTTATTTCATCCCGTACCTGTTGTATCAGAGGAAGATTTTCAGGGTTATTCATACTCATGAGAAGCTCTAACTCATTATATTTATCATCCAGAAGTGTCTTTGAATTGCCGAGGGTTCTACTCCATTCAACCAATGACATGCGACATCTCTTTATTTTATTGAACAACCTGTACATTGGGCTCCCTGCTTCCACGGATGCATTCCAAGCTTCCAAAATAATTAATTCACACTCTGGATGGGTGGACCATTTTTCTTCAAATCTTTTTGGAATCTTCTTTCTTCTAGTCATTGGGCCAGTCACTTGAGTTAAGAGCAAAATCGGGTTGTGGTCCGAATAAGCAGCTTGGATGTGTTTCACTTTAGCTTGTGGGAACAAATCTCTCCATTCAAGAGTAGCACAAGCACGATCCAGCCTTTCTTGTACAAAATCATCACCAGGTCGTCCATTCCTCCACGTAAAAATGTTACCTTGAAAGCCAAGATCATTTAAACCACACTGTGCCAATGTTGTCCTAAACTCCTCCATAGGCCTGAGTGGCCTTGGAATTTTGCCTTGCTTCTCATTGGAATTCAGAATTTCATTATAATCCCCTATGCATAACCACGGCAAGGAATCTCTAGAATGTAGATGCCTCAGATAACTCCAAGATTCATGTTTACGATGTTCCTCCGGTCTTCCATAAAATCCAGTGAGTCTCCATGGAGAATCAGTCATGATATGAGCATCTATGTGATTTAAGGAGTAGGTTTGAATATCCAGTGATACCTCTTTCTTCCAAAGCATGGCTAATCCTCCAGCTCTATGAACACACGGTACTGCAAGCATTGAATCATAGTTCAAATCTGCCTGAGTCGTCCTCATCTCATCAACAGTGTGTTTTGTTTCCATTAAAAACAAAACATTGGGAGCTTTTTCCCTCACCAAGTGAGAGAGTACAGTAGCTGCACGAAGGTTCCCAAGCCCTCGGCAGTTCCAACTTAAGATATTCATTGTGTTCGGCGGGGCTGATCATCAGCCTCCGCCGTTGTGAAAGTTGGATCTTGAACCTGACCCCTGGTTTTCTTCCTCACTTCTATATCAACACTGTTTGTATCCTTTACATTCCTGCGCCGTTTCTGTCCCACTACATCAGTTATGTGGTCACCCTCTGCCATAATTCTTTTCAATGGATTTGTCTGCTTTTTGACCACCCTTTTCCACTTACGTACGTTTGCAAGGCGTTGATCATCCTCACATGAGAGTGCACGTGATAGATTGGTTGGATGAGTTTCAAGTACATGTGGATCACATTTCAATTCCGCAGTTGTTGCTTCATACGTGATAGGCACGAAAACCAGATTAGTATCGCGATTTTCCTCAATCTCTTCCCTTGCTGTGTATATCTTGGTTACTTGAGTAGTAGTAGGCGACTCAATTTGAAAAGGAATGGAAGTTTGTCCATCCTCAAATCCCGAATTATTAGGAATCAGTTTCTCCACAATTTTCGTCTCCATAATATTCGGGTTTCCATTTGAATTCTCAACCGCCGAAATGTGTACCTTTGTTGACGGTTTCCTAATCGGATTTGCCGCTGTTTCCTCCATGCTCCTTGGTGGCGGACTGGTTGTCTTCCTCCCCCTAACATCCTTTTGTCTACGGAAACCCGCTCGGAGCCACTCCCCATATTGTCTCTCTTCACCTACCATTGATGTCGGCCTGGTACAAGTTTTTAGTTCATGTCCTAATATTCCACAGTTGAAACAGAGCCCTTGTAACCGCTCATACTGAAAAGCAACCCAGACTTTATCACCTTCAGGGCTAAGAATAGGAGCACCCCTACGAAGTGGTTTAGACAATGGCACATCCACTCTGACCCGAAGAAAACGAGCCTGATCTGATGTAATAGCCTTGCAATCCACCTCCAATACATTTCCAATACCTCCTCCAATGTCCCTACCCACTTCCACATTCATGAGATCAAATGGTAATCCCCAAACTTGTACCCAAAAAGAAATGTGCGTAAAATTTACTGAATACGCAGTCATCCCTTTCTCCCATCGACGGAGCAGTAAAATATGGCCATCAAAACTCCAAGGACCATTGTTAAGAACCCATTCAATCTGACTGTCCATAGTGAACTTAAATTGGAACAAACCGTCTCCAACATCAGAAATCCTAAGATCCTGACCAAACTTCCATACAGACTGTAATAGGCTTTTTGCCGCCCTACTGTTAATCGGTTTAGTTGTAAGAAAACGACCAATTAAACTTAAGGAGCACTCTTCTAGAGCCTTTTCACGATAATCAGAGTGTACCTTGATAATTTCTCCTTCTTCCGATGTCAAACTTATGCGTTGTAACCGTTCTATACAATCAGATTCCATGGTAAAGCACAAAAAGACACAGTTGTTTCACAGGGAAAAAACACCAAACAGAGGAACTACAAAGACACAAAGAAGAGACAGGATAGTGTATTACAAAGAAAAGAACTAGAAGAAAACAAATGAAAGAAAGAACAATTTTTAACGTAATGTGACAGTGATTCACCCACACGGCAATTTAAATTGATGATGGGGACGCAACTCCTGATACGGAGTAGAAAGGTCTCACACAAAGTTGAGAGGAAAACTCCTAACGAGAGGAGAAGTTCTTTTTAATTGTCATTTGCCGTTGAAACCACTCGAATCCAAACATGTCAGTTTGGGTCGAGCGAGTTCATTAGGTTGAGGGTTCCACTGGGCAACCCTATTTTAATAGGAAAATAAAATTTACAACTATTGGAAGAAAATAAATACACACACATATATATATATATATATATAATTCAAATAAATTAAAGAAATGAGAGCACATATATCTCTTGGGTTGGGCCGAGAATGTAAACCTCGAAAGAACACCTTTTAAACCATCCCAAAAAAATAAGAAAAGAAAGCCCCAACATTCACAGAAATAATTTAATTTGAAAAAAAAAAGTCAAAAAAAAAAAAAAAAAAAAAAACGCACCCTTGTTAACTTTTTCTCTTCTCTCATCGCCAAATAATCATTCCCTCACTCGCTCACTCACTCACCGAAGTTCAGACAATCAAAGACTCGAAGGTACGTCCTCTTCATCTTTATCTTCATCTTCATCATCTTTCGCATACCTAACCCTAGACGGTTCGTTTTCGGTTTAACATTTGCAGAACTTGATATCATTTCACATTCTCACACAATCGGCGTTTTCATACTCGCTTCGACGTTTTGAGATTTCGGAATTATATATACAAATTATTATTTATATAGCGCCATGGTTGAGAGGAAGCTATTCAAGACGAAGCTGTGCGTTTTGTATCAGAAGGGCAGGTGTTCGCGCCAAAGTTGCTCCTTTGCGCATGGTGACTCGGAGCTCCGAGGTTTCTCTGCCTCCTATAGTGGTACTATATTCTTGCTTCTTCGTTAACTTTTCATTGAATTTTCTTCATTTTATTTGTTTTGAATTGTTATTAATGTCAATAAAGCTTCAAAATCTATAGCTATGGCTTAGGCTTGAGTTGTCACCTGCTCAGTAATAAAGAATAAAAAAAATGGCACCTTTACCCACTTGCAGAGATTATAATTGTTGATTGCATAGTGATGTTTAAGCAAAAAGTATAAGTGGGGGAGTTAATTGAAGTGAGCCTCAAGTGGGTTAAATGTTACTTTCCCAAAAAAAACAGGTTGGCAAATCAAACATATCTCCCACCCAAGGTGGGTAAACTGTTATTTTTCATATATTTTTAATTAGATTTTTTTTGGGTCATGTTTTTTAATATGTGAGACACATATGTAGAGGTGTTTGCTTAGCAGGTAAGACATGAGCAATTTCTGAAAAATTATAACATGACACGGCCCCGTATAACATGGGTATGGCACCCCCAAATGAAGTGTACGTGCTTCCTAGGTTGTAATATATATAGTACACGTATCAAAAAATAACAAGAAAGAAAATGGGCGTATTGGTTGGCTAATGCTATAATGTGTTATTACACAGGAAATACATACCATGTAATGAATAGTATTAGATATTGGACTAATGCTCAGCTGAGTAATGCAATCCCTTTGCTATTGATATTATACAGTTCTTTATGTATGTATGTAAACATTTGATTAAGTATGCATGTCATTTTTGTGGTGCCGTGTGTCAAGGGATATTTTTATCCTGTTGGCTTGTTGTGGAAGGAAAATGGAAACATAGTGAAAAATGTGTACAGTACTTTAAACCAGTGTATGAAAAGTAATCACATGCATTAAATCTATGTATTTATTATATGCTTATATTCATAATCTGTGTATATGTACAGATGTAGGTATAGAGATGTATAAAGTTTGGCTTTTTATTCCAAAACCAAATACTTGTATGTTGACATTTCTATTTATCAATGGAATCTGCATAAGCCAGACAAGAGGGCTTGCTTACATCTAATATGGCAGTATGTGAGAAGAGCATTATTAAATTATTGATTGGAAGTATCATCAATATGTCTGATTGAGAGACATGTTGTACTAACAGCAGTTTGGGGTGTTTCATTGAAGATAGAAAATTTATAGCATCTGACAAGGTTAGTTACTTTTTTTTCTTCAGAATGGATTGTGCTGGTTGGTTGGTTGGTTTATCCTAATGCTGATTATTATATTTACATGGCGAGCTTTATCATGGTTGTGATGATCTATGGACCACCAGAGTATTTCTTGAAGGATCATGATATATTTTCCTCCACGTTATCTACAAAAGAGGATTTGGTTAATGTTCAAAAGATTGTTACAACAAGTTATGCAGTTACTTATTTGAGAAGCTTATTTTACTGAGTTCATTTGTTACCTCTACTTGAATCACATCACGATGGGATTTCATGAGTTGATCAGGAATGCCATTTTTTTGGAGATAGTATCAGAAACTAAACCCTCTATTGCTTGTGGATGGATTATTACTATATCGTCATATGGCAATTTGAAGAAATATCTACCATGCAGATCATGTTATGTATCTTAATTCTGAACAAGAAGACAGGGATATCAGGTCATCTTTATTGAATGCTACTTGATGTTGAAGGTTATCCCAATGATGTATCTTCTTGTTGGGTTTTATCTTATTGCTCCACATGGGTTTCTATGGGCCTTTTGGGACTGCAAGGAGGCACTAATAGTGTTCATTAGTGTTTCTCATGTTAGTCCTTCTAATGGTAACCTTAACGTCATTATCTGCTTGCATTATGTATCTTATTTCTCAACAAGAAGATGGGCATTTCAACTCTCCTTTATTCCAATGCTATTATGATATATGAAGGTTATCTCAATGTTATAAGCTCAAACATGGGTTTTGTTACATCTATTCATAATATGAGGGGGTAGTTTTGTGACCCTTTTGAAACTGGCACGAAGGCACTAAGAATGTTCATTATTATATATCTCATATTGTTCCATGTAATGGTAAGCTTAGCGTCATTAATGAAAGTGTCTTCCACTTTTTTTTTCCCCTGGAAAGATTAATTGATATTGACTTGGTCTGCCGTACTTGAAATTCTTCTATTTCTTATTGCAGGCAGGCGGGACTATCAAGGTAGTGACTTGAGGGATAAGCTTGCTAGAAGGCATTCTCCATCACGGAGGTATTCACCTGTGAGAGATGCAAGAGGCCGACAAATGCTTCGTGGTCAGATATAATGTCCTTCAATCTCCTCACTTTCCTCATTTTCTATATTTCTTCCTTTTTCTTTATTTGTGCTTAGTCCACATGTCGGTGGCTTTTGGTATATCATTATATAAATGGTTGAGCTCTTCAATCTTTGTTATATAACCCTATTCCCTTCTTCCTATCTCCTTTGTCTATGAATTTCCCATTAAGTTGTCAATAGAGTTTTATTTTCATCTTTTACTTCCAACTGATTGAATTTACTGTGGTGGAACTTGAATTTGCAGAGTTTAGCTCTTCCAGATCCCTTGAGAGGAAAAGGTATGTTTGCATGTTTTCTTTACACTACATATCTCTCTCGCTCTCTCGCTCTCTCTCTCTCTCTCTCTCTATGTATATATATATATATATATATTTGGTTGGTTAGCATTAATTCATTTTAGATGAAGTCTTTATTATTGCCTTACTAGGTTAATTTTACTCCTAACTACTTTTGCATTTGTGAATAATATGTGATTTTTAAGATTATAAAATGTAATTACTTTTGTTTCCATGCCGTACTGGGTTAATTTTAGTTCTAACTACTTTTGCATTTGTGGATAATAGGTAACTTTTTTAGATTATAAATGCAATTACAAAAAAATGAGATTATTGGGGTGGTGTTTTAAGGTTTCTGTTTGAGTAGTTGTTGCCTGCTAGTATCTTGTCTTTTATTTCATTCTTGGAGTTCTTAGACCCTTGTAATCTTAGGTTATAATCTTTTCCCCCCATCTCGTATGCCTCCCATGTGATAGGCTATATATTATTTTAATAAAGTTGATCACTTGTAAAAAAAAAAAAATAAATGCAATATAAAATTATTGATTGGCAATGGGGTAAATGGCTCTTACATGTATATGTCATATGGATGAAGCTTTACGTGTTGATAATCTTATTGTTTTGGAAAAAGAAAGAACAATCCATGCTAAGAGGGACACCTCTGTTTCATCACTTTTGTGATCTTAGAAAACACAGTAACATTTTGTGGAAAAAACATGTGGCTTGTTTATCTGCACAATTTGATGAGGATGGGATTTGTTATCTCATAAATTTGCCCCCTTAGTAATCTTGAAACGGCACATTGGTACTGAAATATTTCGTATTCATGTCCAAATCGAAATGGCCTCCAGTACTGTATTCACACCTTTGGTTTAAAATACATTCAAGAATCATTCAAAGGTTTTGTGTGCTATTATGTACATGATGAGATTATGTACAATAATAGTGATGCCGGAGTCTAATGTATTACATAGATGATGATGATGTGGCATGGTGACGTGACATGGCACAAATCCAGCCAAGCCTAGGGGCTGATTTTTCACATTTTCTGTGTGATTATTGTAGCTAAATCCACGTGTGCCAAGCTGCTTGTAGTATTTCAAAATTGGAGGGAAAATTAGTTAGTGGGACATGCAAATGCTAGATTTTAGGAAGTTGTTAGAAGTAGAAGTCATGTGCTTTATTAAATCTAGCATGTGATAAATGTGAGTTAGTTATGGATGATGTCATCACTAATAACAAATTCTTAGGCTATAAATATCCATGTACATGCATTGTATAGGTAGATTGATAGTGAATTTCAGACTTTTAGAGTTGAGTTTAGATTGAGGTTTAAATTCCCTCTCTCTCTAAATCTTTCTCTCTCTAGAAAATGAAAGTATTAGTCTTATTTTTTGATAAGTAATAAAGATTTATTGATATCAAAGAAAAGACACCCAAGTACAGCAAGTATTAATCTTCTTGCATCAAATTGGATGGATGTGGAAGATAGAATTGGGGATTCTGCCAATTCTATATGGTTATGCCCTTTATTATTTAACTAATAAAAAAACAGATAATGTGGGTATCTGTTGGAGTGAATAATTCACACTGATTATTCATAATATACTACCTAGTTTTAATTTTGCTACCCATCTTTCATCTTCATATTAATGCACATATGTTTGAGTTCAAAATATTTGCATATTGATTTTAGAATGATAGAAAACGTAGGAAAAAGCAAGACTTTGATGGCCTAGGTGATTTCTCTGGAAGCTTGAGAATGTTGGAGGGAACTGAAGATCGAGTTAAAGAAGGAAAAATTATGTCCACTGATTCCAAGGATGTTCTTGAGGAACAGGTTTGAAGTTAATTTCCTTGTATTTTAATTCTTTTTGTCTCTTCCTTTGTATGCTTCCTGTGAAATAAGGCTGTGCCATTTTTTGCACTTTATAATATAATTTATTTTCTTATCAAAAAAATTTTGGTCTATTAATTTCAATATGAATTTGTTTAGAATCTTTTTCTCTGCAACAAATTTCTGTTTTGATTTGTGGGAACCATGTGCAGTTAAAGAAAGTGCAGTCAGATGTGAACATTCTTGATCGCCGCAAATTTCAATTAGGGGTCAGTCTCATCTCTTGTTGCAGTTGCTTATTAGTCAACAACACACACACACATGCAGAACAGACACATACATATGAATGCCTGTATTTACACCATGTATGGGATATTTGTTATTTCATTTCTGTTTATAAATTTAACCTGAAAGGTTAACTCCAAGGAGTATTTGGCAACATATTGTTTTTTTGCATTTGTGGAAATAAATATATCTTATGGTAGAACACAATGGTTATATTTTGTATCCATGTCTTCTGCCGGACTTTGATTGTTATATTTTGTAGATTCTGGTGGCTGAAATAATTTGCGGCCAGCCATACACATTTGATTGAAGATATGCCAATGCATTACCGAACAAAAAAAAAAAAATTTGTATTGTTGGGTTGAAGCAAAAATCATGAGAAATGAATGCACAGGTCATATATGTGTTTTATTTATTTATGAGTATGATGAAATTATGCCCATGTTCCCAAGATTTTTTATTCTTATGATATAAGGAAGTGGTGTCCCAGTTTAGATCACATGATTTTTTATTATACTAATTACTAGTGATCTATTTTACTTAGTTTGCATTGTAATATATTTCATTTATAATAGTATTAATTCTTTGTGCATGGGCTTTTGTGGAGTTGAGTGCTAGGGACGAAAGCATGCATGAAAGTCAGTCTTCCTCCCCATACTTCATAGCGATAACCTGTCTCCATAGATGTGTAGCCTTATTTCTCCTGATTTTTACTTAATTTTGTTTTGGAAATTCCAAGTATATTCTTGTAGCTAAAATATTGTCTTTAAAACATCTGTGGGTATTGGTAATTATGTCCTTGTTCCTTAAGTGTTTGCATATTGTAGGAGACTTAATAAATGGGCTGTTGAGCTCACCCTATTTTAGTATATTAGAGATTAAATACGCAGGTCTGAAGATGGAGTGTTTTCCTTTTATGTCTAAAGATTTGGTCTATTTCCTTCGAATGCATATTTCGTAAAAATGTTATTTTAGAGAACTTGCAAATTTGAGTTTATGGAGTTTTGTAGTCATTGGTTTGGATTTTCATAACCTCGTATTATTGGAGTCATTACATTTATTATAATTTAGATTCTGGAAGTTACTGTTTCACAAATTTAATTATTATAACCTATTACAATTTATGATGGTTTTTACTGGACCATATGGCAGTTGGCTGTGAGGAAAGGCAATGATTATATATGTGATTAAGGATATGGTTGATCTGTTATATCGGCAGCCTTTAAACAAACATTATGATTGCCCCCACTCCCCCCCACCCCCCTCCCTGTTTTTTTTTTCTTTGCTTTATTTATTTATTTTTTTAATTTTTGACATCTGATTCGGTGTTGTTAAAAGGTTGACCTGGAAGAGAGCACCCAAGAAGCGGATAGTCTTACTTCTAGAATTCAGGAGCTTGAGGCTCAGTTGCTCAAAGAGAAAGAGGAACATAAAAGGTACGCACAGATGTAGTGATAGAGTTCCTTGTGAATTCATGATCCCTTTCTTACAGTGTTTTTTTGGGGGCTACCCAAAATTTTCAGGATCACCTCAAAAATCAAGAAGTTTGTGAAGGCACGTAATCGTTATTCACGGATACAAGATGAACTAAAGAGGTAAGTATATTTTTACATTATTTTCTGGTTTTTCTGCCTCAAATTTTGCAATTAAGAGTTCTAATTTTGTTTGATGCCCTAATCTGAAATTCTATCATTTCATTATTTTGGAAATGTGTAGATCACAAGTCCGACTTCAGAAGTTGGGAGATCAGCTTGGTTCAGATATATCTAGAAATGGTGCCAATGAAGAGGATTCCATTAATATTTTAAGTGATGGAGAAAATATTGGTTCTCCTGTAACCAGTCCACATAATGAGCTGCAGAATGATGCTTCTCCTGGCAAGAAAAGGCTACGTGTTAATCTATATCCTTCTGAAGAACCAAAACAAGGTGATACAGTTAATATTTTTTCATGAATACAGTTTGTGGAGTATTTGGAATCTACAGATTTTAATTTTTTGTATCCCCTGATTATGTTTTCATGAGAAATCACCATGTTTAGTTACTTTTGCAAATTTATTAGATTGCACTTGTATCTATATTGTTCAGCACTTTCCTGAAGTGAAAAATGTTGGGCATTGTTAAAATTTTCATGTTGGTGTTTGTCAAAAATGGTCAAAGGGGATTCAACTAGTGTTGTCTAGAAGCCAATAAATGATACAAGCATCCTATAAGTTATAGGAAATTTCCTAGGAAGCATGGGTGCGGATTCAAATTCGGGTGTGAGTGCGGGTGTTGTGTAGCGACTTGGCAATTTTTGAAAAAGTAGGGTGCGGTTGTGGCGGGATACGTTTATTAATAAATTATTAAATATATTTTTATGAGTTGGGTTCAAGTTACACCTGGTGTAACTCTAAACAATGTTACACCACTCAATATTTTTTAATTGGATGCAAATATTAATAAATCTACTGTTAGATTACATTATCTTTGTATATTCTTTATACTTGCAAAATTTCAAGGTGATCAAAAATTAATATCCATGTTATCAATCAATTGTTAAAATTCAAATTTTTGTAGTTTAAAATAATGCATAAAATATGAGTTTATGGATCAAATGGTAAATAGCATTCGATTGATATGAAAATTGGCATGCATGTTAAGAACACATAGAACATGTAATTCAACGGTTGGATTTTCAAAATATTAATTTAATAACAAGTTATTGAGTGGTGTAATATTTCTTAGAGTTATACCAAGTGTAACTTGAACCCAACCTTATTTTTATTTATATTTTCTATATATTGTTAAGCATATTTTTTCATATAATGGTAAACATATACAAATTTAATAGTAATTAATAAAATAATATTTTTACTAATTGCTATTATATAGTCAAGTGATATAAATTAGTATGTTTAATATAGTGATTTAAAGAGAAAATCATAATAAAGGGAATTAGATTAGTTATTTAAAAGAAATTCAAATATGGGTTACTTTGTAAATAATAATATGTTGGGATACTTGTAAATTATAAGCATGAAGCTTTTGGGAAGCTCCACTCTCCACAGACCCCACCAAGTACCAACTACACACGTGCATTGACTCAAAATATAACATTCCAAAGCTTTTTTCTCCAAGTCTCTCACACTCTCACTTTATAAATTTATCTCTCTGGAAGTTCAGAGTCACAAGCGTTGAAGAAGGGACTGGAGAGTGAGTTTCAATGGCAGCCAAACTTGAGCTTTGTCCCCCTTATTTTAATTTCTGTCTTCGTCTTCTTCTTGTTTGATCTGATGTGAAACTTTTTTACCGAATTTATTTACTCTATTTTTTTTTTTAAACATGAATTTTGGCCCGTTTCGGCATGTTTCAGCTGGTTTTGGCCCGAATTGGCGCGAACTGGAGCGAATAGAAAAATGAAAAAAAAAAAAAAAAAAAAAAGACTTGCCACGGACGCGCGTGCAGCTGCGTCGACGGCCACATGGTGCGTCCGTGCATGTCAGGTGTGGCACCTCTGGAGCTGCACCTGTGCTTCCTAGGAAATTCCCATCACTTGTGTGCTTTAAAAATGTTAATGAGCAATTGTATGCGATGATGAAGATAGAAATTGCACTCTTCTTCAAAACGTGACAATTTTTTTCTTTCTTTTTTCTTTTGAGTATTATAGGGATGACATTTTTTCTGAAACAGGTTGGAAATGCCATACATGTTCATTACATGTTGTGTATTCATTGTTATTATAGGCTTTCAATATCACTTCAAATGGAGGTGCGACCTTGTTCAATGACACCCACAAGATATAGTTTCCAATTTGAATGGAATGATTTCCAAGTTATAACTTGGTATACAACTGTACCTGTGGTACGGTAGCACCATTTGCTTCTTTAAAGATCGTGAACATGATGTTTTGAAGTTCTTTAATCCTGTTGATGTTTGCCTTTTCGTTAATCCTTTGGTGGGTCATAGGCTTAGCATGTCTGATATCTCATGTCCAATATTTGTAATATGCTGACAGTTCTTTTTCAACTTATCATACTAGTGCATAGTGCAAACTTTACTCAGAAGTAGGAAAATGAATTTTTAAAATATCAGGAGGAAACTGCTTTATAAAACTTGAGACTTCTCATGTGAAATGGAGGCTGAGTTCTCATGCTGTGTTATCACATTGCCCCACCCGCTTTTGTTTGTATAGGTTTAGTTTTACGGAAAAATTTTATAATAGGTGGTTCTTCTATGTTTTTTCACCTGCTAGTATGAGTTATTTTCACATATATCCTCCAAGTTTGCTTTTGGCCATGCCTTTTTTTCTTCTTGGCCTGAAATTTTCCTTGATTATTGCTGATACTAGATGATGTCCTACGCGATGCGCAGACTACTTTACAATTTCATTTGAAATTATTTTTTTATATATTAAAACCTATATATAATACTTTTTTTGTTGTATAATATTTATGTTTGCCCACAATATTGTTGAATACTTTGAAACTTGATTTTCTTAATTTATATTTTATTTTTAAAAAATTGTATAACACTATAACATATTATAATATTTACCATTAAAAATAGATTTTATTTTTTAAACTGATTAAATGATTTTGAAATCTTTAGACAAGAATTTAAAGCTTAAAATAAGATTTTATCAAAGTTTAATTGTCTTTAGTTAGACTTTCGAATCCTTTAAAAAAAACCAGAAAATTTTGAAATCATCATCGATTTTTATTTTTATCACTATGATTCATGCTACACAAAATAGCAGTAAAGAAATCTACAAATTATGAGTTCTAACACCAAAAAAAAAAAAAAAAAAAAAACCAACTTCATAACTAATTAATTAGAATTTTTCTTTTTCTTTTTCTTTTTCTTTAGTTCTAAAACAAAATACATTTATGACTTTCTCAAACCAAAATCTCAAACATCCAAAGACTCAAAACGAATCACAACCTTCACAAAATCCACAATGTCCTTTTATAACATCAAAACCGTAAGCTACCGTCACTAAATAAAAACCCAAGCCCCTTTCCTTGGTCAAAGCCTAGTCGTACGGATTAGGATCAAATGGTACTACAATGTTAGAATTATGTAGGTGCCGTTGAAAGGTTGAAGGTAAATGGTATCATTTTTTGTTTTAGTGTATTTGAAATGAGATGACATGAAGCCAAGGGCTGTGGGCATGTGTATATAAAAGAGTAGAAGTTAGAAGGGTAAATGAGAATGCAAAGAGTTTTTTGTGTGTGAGAGCAAGAGGAAAAGTCTTGAAACATTGAACCAAATGAAACAAATAGTAGTCTTAAAACATTAAATAAAAAATGTAACAAAAATTAGTCTTGAAACATTAAACCAAAAGAAATAAACAATCCTTATTTTTAAATTTGTTCTTATCTCTGATGTGGCTTAAGAGTATTTCAATTCTCTTTATAGAGTGCGCCATATAACAGAACCTCATGCTCTCCCCCATAAGGTCTCTGCTTTTATATATATATATATATATATTAATTGATTTGTACCATGTCTGTTCTTTTTGTATTGATGCTGATGTGTTTTCTGTGAACTGGCTGATTCAACGAAAGGGGGGCATCTGGACAAAACAATAAGATTCAAGAAACTTTCTAGGTGGAATGTGCAACCTGCCCAATCAAATCGGAATGAAATTGAGCTAATGAAGCAGGCAGTGAATGATGGAATTGACAGTCATAGGCCTCTAGCAAATGAAGGCAAGCATAAGCGAGGAAAGACTGTTCCTACTAGCATAATTTCTGCAGATAAGGTGAGTCATTTTCATATCTTGTGGGAACCTGTTATTGTATATAAATTGTCTTTCATGAAGCCACCACCAATAAGTACATTTGAGCGGGGTTTCATTTTTACACTTTCACCTTTGTATATGGCAGAGGTGCCAATGCCAAGTTTTATCAGTGTATGACAAGTTGACTTTTATAAATGAAAGGGGCTGTTTCAATTGTTTGCACATTTTTTTTAAAATCCTAGTTCATTTTGCTAGATGCTGATTTCAATATAAGCTGCAGTGGATGAGTCCTAACCTTTTTTCCACCAGCCAAAAAAACAGAAAAAAAAGGGATTCTAAATTCAATATTGTTCTGCTATGGGCCAAAGTGTATACAGCTTTATATTTTCCGCACCCAACTTGTGGGGCTAATCCTCTTCTTGTTTGTGCATGTTAATGCACTCTCATTATTATCCTTGCATCGTAATCCTTGGCATAATCAACTATGCAGATGAAGGGCTTGGAGTCTGCACTTGTAGTACCGTCAACCAGCATGGCTGGACACGTATTAGAGGAAGAAGTTGAAATTGAATTGGACAAAATTGAGGTGGTCAAAACTGCTGATACAGGAATTGAGAAGGAACCTGCACATGAGATCATTGGCGTGCCATTACCACTTCCCCCACCACCACCAATCCATCAAAACAATTATTCACTGGTTTGTTCTTTCCATTCAGCATTACTCTTTTTCTGGTCATTGGATTATCTCCACTTGCTTATTTTAATATTGTATTTGGTTTCCTAGTTCTTGTAATACCTTGTCAGCATCAAATTTAAGCTTTAGTTTTTTACTCTTAATTTTTCTTTTTTGCTTTACTTAGGCGCCTGATATGAGTGTGATTTGGCTTGCAGCATGAGGGTGATGATGAGAATGTAG
The DNA here is from genome assembly GCA_023621385.1 of Quercus gilva. Taxonomy (NCBI): domain Eukaryota; kingdom Viridiplantae; phylum Streptophyta; class Magnoliopsida; order Fagales; family Fagaceae; genus Quercus; species Quercus gilva. The sequence goes on from CM042480.1 coordinate 38,483,021, forward strand.
ATGTAGATGGGCTTGAGATGGTGCATGTGGACATTGTTTAATAGTGGAAGTAAGAGTTTTGATGTATATCTTGGTATGGCTCTTTTTCTTGGTCCCAAGTTACTGGAAGCTGAGAGTGGTGGGCATAATGTATGACCGTATAAGGTTGGACCCAATGGATGAAATGTTTCACTTTTAGATGTGTTTGCACTTGAATTTTATTTTGTTTTAATGATAATGATGAAGGATGAGCTTACAGTGATGGCAAAATCTTGAGAGGTTGGTCAAACATGAGCAAATGCAGTCCACACAACTGTTTTAAAATTAGAAGGGGATGAATTTGGCCTCTAAATGAATGTGTGGGTGCCTTCGTTTGTGGCAATTAACTTCTTCGTGGAGTATTATATGCTAAGCTCAATTGAAATATAAATACCGAATTACTTTTTGTTATTGGTGATACATCTATTTATACGAAGTATGTAGTAAAAATAAAATTTTACTTTCTTCTTTTTAGGCTTGAGTAGTAAACTGTAACTATGTAGTAAAATGGTAGAGCATCTGGCATCACTCTTGAAAAGTTAATTTTTCACGCATAGAAAAAATTGCCTCTCAAACTTTTTTTTTTATTATTTAATTTTTAATTTTTTTATCTTTATTTTTATAGTTGACAGTGGTTTTTTACTAGTGAAGTCTGCATTTAGAACTTCTCACCGACATTGCACACACTTTAACATTGAGAAATTTATAATAAAAGCTAATTTGAAAACCAAGGGGTACACCTAATAAATTAGAGCTCTATTTGTACAATTTCTTTGGTGTTTTCAAATTAGAATCACCTATAAATAACCCAAAAATGTTAATAATATCATATTTTTCTTTCTTAATTATGAAATCTAATTAAATTAATGAAATATATCATATAAATATACTAGTACACATTGAGTTATAATGTACTTAATTCACATATTCAATTGTGTTTATAATACTATTTAAATTACCATATATATATATATATATAAAATCTTTTTTTAAAAATTAATCATCTCCTTTTTCATTCTGCCCATTCAATAACAAACTCTTGGCTCTGCCATTTGCCATATATGTGGGCTTTGTATCCAAAATGGTATGAATGTATGATGCGTTTTAGAATGAGAGGGAAAATAGACGATATCATATCATCGTGGAAAACAATATTTAATCATCTCATTTTTTATTTGGCCACTTTAATGATGAATTCTTGGCTCTGCCACTAGCCATTTATGTGGAATTAGTATCCAAAATGATATGATGCAATTTAGAACCGAGAGGGGCAAGCCCCAAAATGGACAAATCATATTATCGTGGATATCATACAATATAACAATATTAATATGAATTGTAGAAATGTTCTCACTTAACGCTGCAACCACTTATGGCAAGATTTTCTGTTGGAAATTTCCATCTGTAGTTTGTTAAAATATATCCATGTGAACCATAAAATAACTAGTGTATTGCTTCGTTACAATTTTTTTTCTTTTTAGTAAAAAGGAGCTATACAAAGTTATGGTCCGGAAAATTTTTGACTCATTTGCCTTTAAAAAAAAAAAAAAAAAATTGCTCAAGTTAAACCATAGGGAGATTTATTAGGGTGAAACATGGAGACTTTTCCTAACTAGAAAAACTCGACACTTTATTAACTTTCTTTGATGCTTTATTTAAAACGGATTACATAATAAGTATATTTAAACAAAAAAAAAAGTTAGCCTTGATGTCCTTGACAGACATGTAATCGCCTACCACCGCGCATCCTTAGTGCGGTAGTCATTCTACAAGTATAAATGCTTATGGGGTGTGAGGGGTTCGGGCCGGGGTTCAAGTCTCCAGGAAGGAGTTTTACACACATATACACTTAGATTAGATTAGAGTAAAAATTCTATCTTGTAAAAAAAAAAAAAAAAAAAAAAAAAGACGTGTAATCACCTTTAATACACCTTTTTCATTAATTGAGATAAATTTAATCCTTTTGGGGTCATTACTTTTTCTAAAAGAAATTTCTATATGCCTACAAAGCAAACTTTGATCAGAGTATGTCTTTTCTCCTTTAACTATATAGATACCATCATCTACAACTCAAAGTTATTAATATTACTATTATTTATTTTCATGAAGATAGAGGAAAAATACATATTTTTAAATTAAAAAAAAAAACAAAAACAAAAACTCTTAAAAACCGTAAACCTTAAATCCTAAAATCATAAAACCCTATATCACAATCCTCAAAGTTAGATAAATACTTCTAATAAAAAAAGCATATTTTTTAGAAGGAAAAAAAGAAGAAGAAGCTATTCCTTCAATAAATATGAAAACAATAGTGTTAAGACTTTTTTTTTTCGATACTTCCATTAACATTAAGAACAACAAAGAATACAAAGCATAGAGTATAGAGTTAGGTATTACAAAACTCTGGATGAACCCATGTGTGGTGAATAGGCATTTTTGTGGCTGTTAGGGCCATATCAGGTACATTAGTCAAAATTACTCCAGGAACTGTTATTATTCGGAGCTTTAGTCCTTGCTACCTCAGAGTTTGCAGATCTGCTAGCATTGCTAGGTCTTGCCAATGAGGTTTTCTCCTGTTGCTACAGACTAGCTCTAGATATTTACTTCATGCAAGTGTGATGATATGGTGAAATCCTAGCTTCTTAGCTTGTATAAGAGGCACTAACAGAGCTTCCTTGGCTGCCATGACATGAGTACCATCACCAATGCTATTGCATTCCATGAAGATCTTGTTTCCTTCCTTGTTAATGGCTTCAAATGCATATCCACTTCTTCTAGTCTTCTTGTCTCTTGTGCTGCCAATCTTGAAAAGAAGCTGCCATTCTCTAAAGTCAAGTTCCTCAAAGTTGTTGTAGCACGGTCCAATACCTGGAACTTGATCACAATTAAAGGCATTCTGGTACCTGCACAAGAGATTTTGGGAGGTAAGTATAATTTCAATTGGATTAGGACATTTGCCCTCGTGTACCACTTGGTTTCTGTGGTTCCAAATTGTCCATAAGGTGGTAAACATAGTTTGGAGAATTTTCATATTCTCTGGATCCAGCTCCCTATTCATCAATATACACCTTGCTAACCATTGCTTCACCACAACTTGGTTTAGTTCAGTGGTTTTAATAGAAAGCTTTGAACCATGCCAAACAAGCTCCAGCCAAATCACAGTTTAAGAACAAGTGTGAAGGAGATTCAGATTCACCATTACACATATGACAAACATCCACAGCTGGGGTACCTCTATTAGCCAACTTTATCTTGACTGGAAGACAATCATGGAGAGGTTTCCACACAAAAGTAAGTACTTTAAGAGGTAGCTTCACCTTCCATAATACAGTCCAGACATCATTGTGTATGTCCAGGTGTCGTACAAGATTTGGATTGTTTTCCATGTAACTTTTATGGAGCAGATTATAGGCTTTGTTGACTTGGTAATCTCCTGAACTTGAGTGTTTCCACAATAGTTTATCTTTCCTTCTTCAATTTTAGGAATGGGAATGTGTAAGATTTCATGACTAGCAGATTGATGATTAAGCTCCTGACAATGTTAATGTTTCTTTTTTCTCTACGATAGTGAGAGCTCTTCAATCCTTTGGGCACTATTAACTTGCCGCCGTCGCCATTTCTCAACCTTTCCCTTGCCAATGCCTCCCACAATCACACCCTTTCTCCATTATGATCTATTTACCATAGCCATCACTTCAGTTTGAATTTTGCTCATATTTTCATCATTTAATCTCCTAACTTGTTATTTCCGTGCATGCTTGTTGCGTGTCCACACACTTATCAGTCAACCTTTACTTCTCACCTTACACCCCACAGTTGAAACTAGAAACAAATATGCTCCTTTATTCCTTTTGTCCTTTCTTAACTATAGTTCTTCTCTTCCCAAAATCTTTTCCCTGTCCTTTTCTTTTGACTCTTTTAGACTCTTCCTTTTCTTGTTTTCTTCCTTTCTTTTCTTTCTTTAGTCTCTAGATCTGTCCTTTTGTTCACTGCATGCCAAAAATTCTTAATCTAAATACTCTTACCTGACCAATGGTAGACAACACAAGTTAGAGAGTACAGATGAACTGATAGCGGTGACTTAGGTGCTAGTGCTGAGCTATTTGCTGATGAGCTGGAATTTGATTACCAATCCAGCGATGAAGAGATCCCTTTTGCTTGGCATGGTCCAATTGTGGAACTACCCATTTCTGAGGTTGAAACACAATGCGATTTTTGGCATATGAGTTCTATTGGTTTTATTCTTGACAATTGAAAATTCTCCGTTAACCATTTACTACACTTGATCACTGCTGCATGGCGCCTTTGTGGATTGGTAATAGTTGTGGGACACGATTCATACTTTTATCTCATCCGTTTTGAAACTCTGGAGGACTTATTGCACATTTGCCATGAAGGTCCATGGGTAGTTGATGGAACTCTGTTTGTCTTGGAAAGGTGGAGATCCATCTTGGTGATCAATAGACTCCAACTAAACTTTATATCTCTGTGGGTACTACTCCACGGTCTACCTCTAGAGTATCAATACCCAAAGCTTGCTGAGAGAACATGGCAGCTTATGGGTATTTTTGAACGAGTGGACTGGGAAAACAGGATGCCAAGGAAAATTCGATTTATGCGTATAGGAGTACGTGTGGATCCCTGGCTAACCGTTATAGTTGTGTTCATGCTTCGAATGGATGATGGATCACGAGTCTAGATTCAATGCCGATATGAACAAGTTTATAAGCTATGCAACAAATGCGGCCTTATTGGCCACACTAAGAGCCAATGCACTTACAACATGGATGATATTGAGCTCATGCTATTTAGACAAAGACATCGTATTCAGTCCCTACACAATGTCCAATTTGGTTTTGATGCCTTGGACCACCCATATCTGTTTTGGTCATATCCACAACCACCTCCATACCATACAACAAAACCCTAACATACCCAACCCCTCTGATCCCACCCCAGGCCAACATGCAACAGGTTCCCACACCCCAGATCGCAACCCCACTCCAAATTGATGTAGTTACCCTCTACCCTTAGGCCAGCCAACCAACCCCCTCTACTCTTAGGAGTGACAACTAGCCACTTTCTACAAGCTAAACAGCCCACTACTCTTTCTAACTTTTTAGGACAGCCAATCAACCCCTTATTTTGACTTCTTAGATTTGTCATATATTCTCATTAATTTCTGATTTGACTTATGTTGTGATAGCCTGCCTAGATATAACTATTAGCTAGTTTATTTCCTAGTAGTTAAAGAATATAAATAAGCTTGTTATGTAAGAGTAGAATTAGTTTTTTGATGTAAACTAACTTAGTTTCAGACCTGGAGAGAAACTTAGTTTCTCTAGTTATTTTCTCTGTAATTGCAACTTTGATACTTAATTCTAAGGCAATTCTAGTTCAAGTTCTCAATTATTTGATCTTGATTTCCATCATTTCGTATCAGAGCATAGATCTCATCATCTTTTTCCCTACTAATTAGATCATTTGAGTCCTAAATTTCCTTGTGTTTCTTTTTTTTTTTTTTCTTTTCTCCCTTCATTCAAGATCCTAAAACTTAGATCTAGGTTCTTTGTGCCAATCAAATCTATGTAGCTGCTACAAAACATCACAGATTTAATCACTTGTGTTGTTGCTGTTATCTACAATTTTTCAAAGATTGTGAAGCTTCTAATGGCCCAAACAAGGAGAGGAAGGATAGGTGAAATAAGGGGGAATCAAATGGATGTTGGGGAAGGAGTTGAAGCCAACCTTCCGGTGGGGAGGAATGGTGGACGAAATCAAAATATAGAGAAAGGAGATGAGATTGCTGAATTAAGGAGACAAGTTGCGCCACTTATGGGGGTGGTGCAGCATATGTAGCCTCCTCATGAGGCTACCGATGAGTCTGATGACTCTCATTCTCATTTTGAGAACTCTTTTGGAGTTCCTCCAAAGGGTAGGCCTTTCGTGGAAAGAAATGAACCAAGGCTTGACTACAACTTTAAGGTTGAAATTCCAGAATTTCAAGGGAGTCCCAAATCGGAAGACTTTGTAGATTGGCTTAACACTGTTGAGAGGATGTTTGATTGTTATGAAGTTATGGATGAAAAGAAAGTGAAGCTAGTTGCTATTTGCCTTAAAGGGAGAGCTTTCTTTGGTGGGAACAATTGCAAATTTCCCACCAAAGAAGTGTTTAAGTCAAGATCAAGAGTTGGGAGAAGATGAAGAAAAAGCTCAGTGAGAAATTTCTTTCTTTCAACTACACCTAATTGCTTTACAGAGACCTACACAAGCTTAAGCAAGAAGGAAGTGTAGAGGAGTATACGGAGGCATTTCACCAACTTGTAGTAAACGTAGATTTGAATGAAAGTGAAGAACAAATGGTTGCAAGGTACTTGAGTGGATTGAAGCCATCCATCCAAGATGTCCTTAGCCTTCAATCATTGTGGAACATGTCAAAAGCTAACAACAAGGCTTTATTGGTGGAGAAACAACAAACTAGGCCAACTTTAAGGTCTAGACAGTGGGGTTCCTAACCTGGGAAGCAGGGGTACGGCTCTAGGGTCGCCGCACCTGCACCCTACACACACGGACGCACTGTGCGGCCATTGACGCGATTGCACGCGTGTCGGTGGTTTTTTTTCTCATTTTTCGATTCATGTTAAATTGGGCAGAATCAGGCCAAAATACGTGTTAAAAAAAAGTAAAAAAATTCTGCAAAACTCACTGTTTTGAAGCAACTTTAAACAAAGAAAAAAAAACCCTAATCCCTGTCTCAAACTCTCTGCCTCTCTTGTTCTCTCACTCTCCATCTCTCCTCTCTCTCTCTCTCTCTCTCTCTCTCTCTCTCTAACCCACAACTCTTGCACTCACTCACTCAGATTCCCTCCATCTCTCCTTTACCTCACTGCCCAAGCTCGCTTTCTATCTCTTGGTTTCAATCTTGGTCTCAAGCTCACTAACCTAAGTCCCAAGCTCACTCAGGTATTTTGCTTTCATTCTCACCCTCCATTATACTCTTACATGCTCTATTGCTCATTCTATATCTGTCCCTCAATCTGTATCTATTATCTTTTTATTTATTTATTTATTTTATATATATATATATATATATAAGCTATTAAGCTGTAATGTTGAGACTTGACTTGATTTTTTATTAGTTATTATATATTTGTCAAATTATTTGTAGGTTAAATAACTTAAATTGAAATTATTGAATTTTCAATGGATGAGGTTACTCGTACAGAACCTTCATTAGATGAAGGTCCTCTTTGGAAATATGTAACTAAATTGGAAAACCCTGCTGGTTCTACTTCTAATTCAGGTGGAAACACACATTTTAAGTGCAACTATTGTGATGGAAATTTTGTGGGATCCTATTCTAAGGTTAAGACTCATTTATTAAAAATTAGTGGTCAATGTATTAGAGCCTGTATAAAAGTGACACCGGGCCATAGATTGGAAATGCAAAGAGTGCATGATTAGGTTGAGAACGATATGTTAGAGCGAGAACGCAAAAGTCGAATATTCTGAGGAGGGAGGTGATTGTGAATTCTCATTTGGAAAGAGCACTCCTGAATACTGCTAGAGCTGAATTGGACAGTAGAATTCCTAGGATATTTTATACCGGTGGGCTTCCATTTCACTTAGCAAGGAACCCAAATTATCGTAATTCCTATGCATACGCTACTACCTATAACATTCCTGGTTATGATCCTCCTAGATACAATGCCTTAAGAACAACAATTTTGCAAAAAGAAAGAGCTAATGTTGAAAGACTTTGGAAACCAATTAAGGACTCTTGGCTTGTAAATGTTGTAAGTATAGTTTCTGATGGATGGTCAGATCTACAAAAGAGGCATCTTATTAATATTATGGCTGCATCAGATGGGGGTCTAGTGTTTATAAAGGCAATTGATGCGTCAAATGAGTATAAAGACAAACATTTTATTTGCTTGGTTGTTGAAGGATGTTATAAAAGAGATTAGAAATGAAAAAGTTGTCCAAGTCATCACTGATAATGCTAATGTGATGAAGGCTACTAGAGCTCTTATTGAAGGTGAGTATTCCAAAATATTTTGGACACCATGTGTTGTCCACTCTCAATCTAGCTTTGAAGAATATTCGTGTGGTAAAAAACACTGAAAAGAATGAAGTTACATATGAGAAATGTAGTTGGATTACACATATTGCTAATGATGCATCATTCATATATGTTTTTATCAGGAACCATTTAATGAGGTTGGCAATGTTTAATGAATTTTGTCCTTTAAAACTGCTCCAAGTTGCTGATAGTGATTTGCTCCGGTTATTGTTATGCTAAAAAGGTTGAAGTTGATAAAAAGATGCCTTCAAGCCATGGCTATTAGTGACCAATGATCTTCTTAGAGGGAGGATGATGTTGGAAAAGCTCAAAAAGTGAAAGATTTGATTCGAAGTGATCATTGGTGGGATGTTGTTAATAATATCATTGAATTCACAACACTTATTTATGATATGCTACAAGAAGCTGACATAGATAGACTTTGTCTTCATCTTGTGTATGAAATGTGGGATTCAATGATAGAAAAGGTGAAGACAGTAATATATCGGCATGAAGGCTTGGAAGCAGATGAGTATAACTCATTTTTTTAAGTGGTGTATGATATACTCATTGATGGATGGACTAAAAATTGCACACCACTACATTGCTTGGCTCATTTCTTAAATCCTAAGTAAGTAATTTCATTTTCTATTTTCCTTAATTCCCCCTTTTAGTAAAACAAATGTTTCATCATCTATAATTGTTTCTTTAATTTTAACTAGGTATTACTCCATTGAATGGCTTTTGGAGAATCGAAATCGCCTCCCTCCATATCAGGATCATGAAATTTCTGTAGAAATAAGCAAGAGTTTGGAGCGATACTTTGAAGATGAGAATGAATTAAGAATGGTGAAAGTTGATTTTGCTACATTTTCAGGAGGGAGGTTTTCTTTACCAGATGCCTGCCTTGACAGATAGGTAGCTCTTACAACCTTTGGTTTGGTGGGAATACCATGGTTCTTCATTATCAACGCTTCTTGGACAACCTTGTTCATTCTCATATGCTGAGAGGAATTAGAGCACATACAAATTCATTCATTCCTTAAAGAGAAACAAAATGGCTTCTGCACGTGCTGAGTATTTGGTATTTGTGCATTCTAATTTTCCACTTTTGTCAAGGTGCCATGAGGAGTATATAAATGCAGCAACAAAGATGTGGGATATTGCAGGAGACTCTTGGAATGAGAGTGACATACATGGAGGAACTGGAATTCTTGAGAATGTTACCCTTACACTTGATGAGCCAGATTTGGAGCTATGGTTATTGGGAATGTTAGCTGGAGTGTTACTACTAGTGAAAGTAAAGTTCAAAGTGAAGCTATTGATCTTGAAAATGATGATGAATGTTTTATTTGATTGTCTTGAACACTTATCTTTTATTTTGTTTTAGTTTCAAACTTGTGGGTTGTATTTTAATTTTTGAACATCATGGAATAATTATGTATTCAGTATTTACTTTATTATCTACTATTGCTTTTAAATTGGTATATGTTTACTATTATATGAAAAAAATATGCTTAGCAATATATAGAAAATATAAATAAAAACATTTTTAATAATTTATTAATAAATGTATTCCGCTGCATCCGCACCATACTTTTTCAAAAATTGCCGAGTCGCTGCATCGCACACGAACCCAAATGAAAGGAGAAACCTCTAGGGTTGAACAACAACCAGCAGGTTCTAAATATACTATTATAACCCTAAAATAGTCCCAAATAGCTATTATTGGCGGGGGTAGATAGCAACAAGTGGGTACCTTTAAATGTTACAAGTGTGAAGAGCTGGGGCATCAATCTTCAAATAGTAGGAAGAAGGCTTTTATGTTGGAGGAAGTAAAAGAGCTTGAACAGGAAGATGGAGAACCCATTCTAGATCAACCTTCAAATGAGGTTGGTGGAAATTTTAAAGAAGAAGAGGGCTTAACACTTGTGATGGGGAAGACTTTTCTTGCTCCTAAATTCAATTTTGAAGAAGATTGGTTGAGAACCAATATTTTTTTATACAACTTGTAGCATTGGAGGAAGAGTTTGTGGTATGATCATTGATGGGGGAAGTTGTAAAATGTAGTCTTTCAAGAGATGGTTGATAAGTTGAAGCTTACCACTTAAGATCACTCACATCCCTACAAACTTTCTAGGTTCAAGAATGGTAATGAGGTGAAAGTAATAAAGCATTGCTTGGTGCCATTTTCTATTCAAAAGAAATATTTTGATAAAGTTTAGTATGACGTAGTACCAATGGATGCGTGCCATATTCTTCTCGGAAGACCTTGGCAATATGATCATCAAATGATTCATGATGGGAAGAACACCTATACCTTAAGCAAAGACAATCAATAATTTACTTTGCTGCCAATGAAAGGAAAATGTTACTTCTAAATCCTCTACAACCTCTTTACTTGCTTCTAAAAGCTACATTCAAGAAAGTCAAGATAGTGGCTACATTTTGGCATCAATTCCAGTCAATATAGTGGTTGGAACTCATGTTCCTAGTGCTATCACTAAGTTATTACAACAATATAATGATGTTTTTCCCCATGAATTACCTCCCAACTTACCTCCTATGCAATACATTCAACATGTCATTGATTGGATATCGAGAGCACCCCTTCCAAACAAGGTAGCATATCGTATGGCTCTAAAGGAGAAAGAAGTGTTGCAAAAACAAGTTCAAGAACTTCTTGATAGGTGTGGACGCAACGCTTTCTTCTTGAAGGGGAGTATGCCTCGGCCGAGTGGACCGAGACGAAGAAAAGATGTTGGAGTCGCCACCTAGTTTAGGTCTAGAAACCATCTATATAGCACCCTTATGTGAAAGAACTGATCTTACTACCAAAGTATGAGTTCAAAATCTAGATATGAAGATGGGAAGGTGTTAGACACCTAACCTCACCTGACCTGTGGGTCGGTTTTCACTCATTGTGTTTTATGTCTTAATCTCATTAAAGACATTTTCAATATTGTATTCTATACTCACGCACACACTAACATACATCTAACAATTAACATGGCATTAATCATCCCAAAACCCTAACATACATCTATCATGGCAATTCACATCAAGCCAAGCATACATCTATCATGCATATCATATTATCCCATCCAAGACAACAAATAACAAGATATTTCAAGGGCAAAAACATGGTCATGACAGCAATTAAACAAAACATGTTGTCATATTTGAAGCATGGCATACAAACTTGCATATTCATTTCCAACGAAGTAAAGCAAGATCATATATCAAACAAAATGTATGTTCATGTGAATGCATGACTCACCTCCTTACCTCATTGCATCACAGCACCTATGCATCAATGCATGTTCATGGTAAAACAAAGAAAACATTGAAGGAAAACCCTAATCTAACATGTTAAGGATGATTAAGCAAACAAACAAAGAAACAGGGGCATATACATATGGAAACAAGCTAGAACAGAGGCATATTAAACAAAAGAAATAAAGAAGCAGAAGCAGAAAATGTCAAATTAGGCGTTTCTGGGCTCGAGTATGCATGCGCATGCATAGGGCCTGTGTAACATCCCAGCCTAATTGCATAATTAATTTTATGGATTTATATATTTAGTGTTATCTTAATTACTTTAAGTGCATAAGGCTTAGATATTTTTATGTTATAAAAGATTAGGCTTTATTTTTAATGATATAGAAAGAAGTTTTTAAAGGTAAGGGTATATGTGCATAATTATTTTATTAATTATGAGGGGGGGTGGTAAGTAAATTTTAAAAATTGTAAGGGTGGCTCATCAACCCTTTTCCCCTTAGTAAGACACGTGACCCACTCAAATTCTTTTCCCTTGTCTTCTTTGCTGCACCAGAATGTATATCCTTTGTTCTTCCTTCTTTGTTCTTTCTTTTTCCTCTTTTTTTGTTCTTGAATCGGTAGTGCCATCTCACACCAACAGTCCTTCTTTCTCTCACTGAGATTATATATATATATATATATATCTCTCTCTCACCGAAACCATAGATATCTCTCTCTAAGAAGAAATCAAACTTTTACTAAAGTTTCAGCTTCAGTTGTGGGTAAGTAAATAAGATTATTTTCTGTTATAGGTAATTTTAATGATGTAATGGTTTGCTTTAATTTCCCTTCTATATTCTCTAATTTGATTGTTAGAAGCTGGAATTTGTGGTTTTGTGTTAGCAATTTGAAAGATTGAAGATATTATGGTCAATTGGATGCCTATTAATGTATTCTAACATGTATAGTATAGGTATAAAAATACCCACACGAAATGAAGGCCATTTGCAATTATTTGATGATATTGTGAGAAAATATGTTAAAGCTGTCACTGTGACCGATTCAGTGTTTTCAACACGAAAAAAATTTGGATTAAATCATATTCTGTGAATTAGGATGTTAGGTATTAGGGTTGTCCAACGGGTCCAGGACCCGATCAAATAGCCCGAATCCGATCGACCTAAAGCCTTTGGCAGGTCGAATTCGGGTCCTTCTCTCATAAAACCCGACTATTCGGTTTAGGTAGCAAGTTAAGGGTTTAAAAACCCGTATAACCCGACCCGACCGAAGTTTTAGAGAAAAAAAAAATTACAATATCAGATCAAATCACCATCTACCATCTAGTCACGTGTGAACTGAGGATGATAAGATTGAGCATTGCCTAATTAAGAACTACATGGCACCATTTACCATCTAGAGTCTTCCATCCACGCAAAAGCAGAGATCAAATCACCAAAGCAAACATTAGATCACTTGAACTTCAGAAGAATCAGAACATCTAAAAGCCTAAAATTGAAATGGCCTCAGTGTTCAATCCCATCAGATTTCTCCCTATACTCGATAATCCAAACAATATCAGTATCTCACAATCACAGCTCTCTCATATTTCAAAATCTTACTCTCTATATCAGTCTTCATTCTCTCTACTCTCAATCTTAACTCTCAAGTCTCTCTAGTCTTAATCTCAGTCTCCTTTCTCTCTGCTTTCAATCTCAAGTTTCTAGTCTCAACTTTCAACCCCTTACTCCATACCCTCCACCTCCACGGATACACTCCTTTCCAAACCCTAGTTGGCTGCCACCTATTCACCATTCCACAGTCACGGGCTCACGGCTTCGCCTCACTTTCCACCATGGGTTAAAGCCTTCTCATGCTCAGTTGCTCACGAATTAGCTTCTTAGTCTCAAGACTCTTAGCCTCAGATATATTTTCTTCCTTTTTCATCTATCTTTTTCTCTATTTTGAGATATAGGCATTTCATCTTGTTTAATTTTTTGAGATATGGGTTTTTAATCTTGTTTAATTTATTGAAAATTAGGGGTTCATCTTGTTCAACTTAAAGATTGCTTAGCCGTACTGCCCTAGAGTTGCATGTGCTTGATTCTATACTTTTCTATTTGATTCAAAGATTAGGGGACCAAAATAGACCAAGTGATTGGATTTAAATATGAAACCCTAATTGTCTTGATTTGATTTGTTGGGTCAAAGATGAGTTAAAAAAATAATCATGCAAATTCACAAATTTAGCCCAATTTGAAGCCCAAACCTGCCTACCCAAGAAATTCAACCCATTTAACCAATGACCCGAACCACTGGGTCTAACCCATATAGCGGGTCGGTTGCAGGTCACAATTTTGGTAACTCGATCCAGTCGGGTCGAGTCCGGGTCAGGCCCAAACCCAAGTCGACCCAACCCGTGGATAGCCCTATTAGGCATAGTTCTAATGAATTCTAAGACACACATGGTTGTAATGGAAGTGGCCTTACAACAATTGGATCAATATAAAAATAATGGTTTAATTTATAAGTCAAATGAAATTCTGTTAGGACAGATTTAAGTATGTTATATTGTATGATTTTTAGTAAATCATGGCTTTACGCTTTGACTCTGAAATTGATATGGTATCTACTAGACATCTAGAGGAGTGGCTTGGTAAAATTGCATGAAAATTGAATGTGAATAGATAGCCCATTTGTATTTTATAAATGAGGTATATGCTGCTAAAATAAGCAGTAAATAGTAAATGATATACCTGATTTTAAGGATTTAATTTTAAAGTTAGGGTGAACATTTTGAGCTATAAATTAGTATGCTCATCTTTTGGTATGTCTGGATCATAGATAATTTTTTATGCCTTGGTTTCTTCATGGTTTGGTACATAATATGTTTGATGAATGTATCTTGTGCTGTGGGAACCTTTTGAGATGGGAATTAAGATTTTCTTGAGTTTGAGAGTTAGTTTGTGGTTCATGTATGAGTTTAAATACTTAGGAAGAATTTGTCAGTAATAAGTTTTGGTCTTTCATTTAGGTGACGAGAACAAGAACGAGAACGAGGACACTTGAGCTCCTCTTATACAATTCTCTTGTGTCTTTTGTTTTCAAGTAAGGGATATGTGGCATGTGCGTTTGATAAGTATAAGGATTGTTTGGAAATTTTATTATACATTAAAACATTTTAATTAGAGATATTACATATAAGCATGATTTAAGTAAAAATATATGTTCATGAGTTGTTGAATCATATAATAATAATAATAATAATAATTTTAGCATATTGATGCTATTATTTATATCACAAATATAATATTTAAAAATAAAGTGGATATGCTACTGTTATGAAATATTTATGTAAAAGCATAATTATAAAAAAAAAATATAGTTTTCGGGTTATTCCATTGTTATGATCTGAACTTAGCCAATAAGGGTTATAGTACTGGCATTTCCATGAAAATTTTGATTGGCCATTATAAGTGGTGAAGACTCTGCTGTACCCGCCCTTGTTGGGAATGTCCAACTTATGGAGGATGCCAATTGACCCCCATGGTTGATGATATGATCACACCGAAATGGGTGTGATACTTTTTGATATGATCCTGGGATTTCCTAGCATTGTGGGGGAATGCTAGATGCCTGGCACAATGTGCTGGAAGCCTCTCAAAGTTGTAATAGACTTACAATTGGACTGACTAATATGTATTATGAATGAGCTATTAAGCTATTTGAAATTTATAAGAAAAGTATGAAGATAAGAAAGGTATGTTGAATGTGTTATAAGTCTGATGGAAAGTTTATGATAAAGTATTTTATAGTCTATTTAAAGATAATGTTACTGAATTATGTTTAAGTTTTACGAATTTTGTATATTTTGGCTTTTATGTAAGGAAATAAAAAGAAATATGAGAAATGATTTTTGATAAGCACATTCAATTTTAGTTGGTTCGTGTTAATATTGAGGTAAACTTGATATTAACATGCCGGTCATGTTCTAAATTCTGAAGTACAGGTTTAGGTCATGACAACTTGCATACATAACCTAGTTATATGCGTATGCATACATACCCAAACCCTAACCCAGAAACAGCAACACAAAAAAACAGAGCAGAACTTAAAAATTATAAATCCAACAACCTAACAAGCTTTTAAAATAGCAAGCTACAATCCCTAGGCTACCTAAACATGTTAAAACATAAACAAAACAAGAAAACAAATAAAAAACAGGATTAAAATGAAGAAAAGAAAAGGAAAAGGTTAAAACTTAATACCTCAAACACAAAACTTTTTAAGCTTAATTTTGACTATTCACAACCAAACAAAATTGATTAGTAAACTTCAAAACTCAAAGATCAAGACTAGAAAAGTTCTCAATCAGAAGAATATTTACTTAAGGATATTTTGTGAAAAACTTCCTCTTTGATTCATTATTTCTAGTAAATCTTAGGTTTTCCCTTAGGATTTTGTGTGTTTTGAAAAGGTATCATGTATTGCTTTTTATATTAAAAAAATTAGGGGGTTTGGAATGGCTCCTAGACGACATGGGATTCACTCCAAACCTCAGCTTTAATGTATAAAAACTTGTCTTTCATAGTTTCTGAAACCCTAGCATGTGTATGCATGACCATGTATGCGTACGCAAATCTAAAGCGTGTGTACGCATACGCGTGTCTGCGTACGCATGCCCTAGGGTTTTCGTGGCTTTTATTTTCTAAAAATAGTTTTATTTAGCTTATAAAAGAGTTATACTTTCCATAAAAACCTTCCTAAAGTCAATTTCAATCTGATTGGACCCTAAACCAACCTTGGGCTCTAGAATTTTACTATTATTGGGGAACGGAGGCCCGAGTCGTAAGGGGTATAAAATGCGATGTTTACAATAGAGGCTATATTTGGGCTAGTAGTAGCCCTTGTACGGTACCCACTCTCTTAACTCTTATGAAGGATGGCTTTTGGAGGATGTGTATAGATAGTAAAGCTATCAACAAGATCACAATCAATTATCATTTTCCAATTCCTAGATTGGATGACATGCTAGATTGCTTGGTGGGTTCAAAGGTGTTCTCTAAGATTGATTTGCAATGTGGGTATCATCAAATTAGAATTCACCCAGGAGATGAATGGAAGATGGCCTTCAAGATACATCATGGATTATTTGAATGGCTTGCAATGACATTTGGTTTGACAAATGCACCTAGCACTTTCATGAGGGTTATGACACATATGTTGCAATCACTATTAGGGGTTTATGTTGTGTATTTTTATGATATTTTGGTGTATAGCTGCTGTTTGGAGGATTACTTGGCAACTTGTGCTTGACATTTTGAGAAGAGAAAAGTTTTATGGTAACATGAAAAAGTGTAGCTTTGGGATGGATCAGGTGGTGTTCTTGGGGTATGTTGTGTCTTCCAAAGAAGTGTTCATGGATGAAAACAAGGTTAAGACAATTGTTGATTGGCCTACACCTTGTAGTGTGCATGAGGTAAGGGTTTCCATGGTCTTACTACCTTTTATAGAAGGTTTATTAGTAATTTCAGTACCATTGCAGCTCCTCTCACCAATTGTCTCAAGAAAAAGTTCTTTGTTTGGACTGATAAAGCCCAAGAAAGCTTCCAACTTTTGAAGAGGAAGTTAACTGAAGCTCCTATCCTTGCCTTGCCTAAATTTTACAAGATATTTGAGCTTAATTGTGATGCATCAGAAGTGGGAATTGGTGGTGTCCTACCAAGAGGGGCAGCCCATAACATTCTTTAGTGAGAAGTTGAATGAAGTAAAACTTAAGTATTCTACCTATGACAAGGAATTCTATACTTTTGTTCAAGTTATCAAGCATTGGAGTTACTATTTGGCCTACAATGGGTTTATTCTACACACCAATCATTAAGCTTTGGAATATCTTAATAGCCAATCTAATGTGAACAAGAAGCATGCTAAATGTCGATGCCCGACCTTGTTCGGAGCTAAAAACCTTCATCGTCGGGCCTTCGTTTGACCACCCACCGTGGTGATGCTCCATTGTGCACGGGGCCCGTTGGAGGCCCCTCTCGATTGGTTGGTGCGCTTGGTGTGGTTCGCGCGGAGTTTCGGGTGCTCTCTCTCTCTCAGTGGAGGAAGGTAGGTCTACGTTTAGAGGTGTGGCTGGAATCTTGGCCAAATTTTAAGGGATTACCAAAAGTAAGTGAAGTCACCACAAATCATTGGGCTTTTCTAAGGTGTGATTAGTTACCTGTTTCTAGTTGATTTTATTACTAATCCTAGGCTAAGAAAAAGGGCATTTTTCCTAATCTAACGTGGATGGTAAAAAATCTTGCTTCTTGAGTCTGAAAGTTTAGTTACGTGTAGGGAAGATGTTAAGCACCCCGCAACGCCTGTCCAAGGACAGTCCTTTGTTTTGATAAAACCTTAATTTTCGAAGATTGGAAGTAAACAACATGATTTTGGCATTGGTTTTCGGGGCTTTGCATGCAGGGGGGCTTTAAGGTTCGGCTTTTGAATGGGTGTGGTCCCAATCTATACTTTCCTAAGACATTCAAGCAAAGTACCAAATTTTCACGGCGAAAATTTGGCGACACGTCACCTTACTTTCACGACAGAAATTAGGCATCGCTTTGCCTTAGGTGACATGGACTTTGACAATCACATCGGGAGGTCCGAGCAGGTATATATATACATACATCATGTATGATGCAAGCACATAGAGTAGGAAAGTAATGCCTACATCCTAGAGCATGACCCAAAATATAGGTGCAAGAAAGTAAACAGGGATCGCCATACTCTAGAGATGAGGACGAATGGTACATGGCACGATATACCTAATATAACCCATCTAAGAGAGAAAGAAGGGTGGAAGGGAAGGGGTTTAAAAGAGTACATAACCAAATGGGAGAAGCTAGACTCCTAAATCTACCAAACATAGCCACTTGGCTTATATCCACATGCTCGCATCCTCGCCCTTTTTGCTTACACCTGGGAGACCTTACCCTAGCTCCATATGTCCTCACTCCATATGTGTACATGCAAAGGTAAAGACAAGAAACCAATAGACAAGCAATGGAAGGAAAAGATGCAAAGAGCATATGAAAGAGGTATAAAGCAGACAAGCATGATAGACATGGCAAGCAAAGAAACAAGAAAGCAAGTGAACAAGCGAGAAGGCAAACAAGTAAAAAGGCAAATAAAAGGTGGTGTTCACGGGGGGCAAATGTAGGTTTGGATTAAATGTCCATAATTTCATTGTGTTGAAGCATGGACGACACACTAGCAAGCAAGACCCATGCTTAAACATATAAGCAAGCGTGCAAAGATGCATAAAAAGCCAACAGGTGGCACAAACAAGCATGGTAAGCATAACATTACAAAGAGCGAAAAAGGGGAAAGGTATGCACGAAGCAACCGGCATCAAGGTGATGCATCCCAAATGGTTACATCCAAACAAGGCCTCACGAGCGTCAGGTGTAACTACACAACCACAAACTTGCTATGGGTGTTAAGCGTGGCAAAGCCTAGAACTAGAGAGGCTAACACAAGCATAAAGTATAGAAGCAAGCAAGCAAAGACATACAAATAAGGGTAATCTAAACCCTTTTATGTGGGCCTTGGCGTATGGATGATGACAAAACACAAGAAATGCGATAAAAAGGAACAAAAGGGCTGCAATAGCACATGTCATGTCAAACAAGGTCTAGGCCTAAGCACATAAACAAGGCGTGAAGCATGCAAGCACATAGATGATGACATAAAGCATGTAGAGAACATTGATCTAAGCATGTAAACACCCCGATCTACACATATAAGCATGGAAATATGTATGTAGGCATGTAAAAGCCTAGCACATAGACATGGAAGAATA
Organism: Quercus gilva; assembly: GCA_023621385.1. Classification (NCBI taxonomy): domain Eukaryota; kingdom Viridiplantae; phylum Streptophyta; class Magnoliopsida; order Fagales; family Fagaceae; genus Quercus; species Quercus gilva. Next base: position 38,502,205 of record CM042480.1, read on the forward strand.
TGGATCCAAGCATATAAGCATGTGAAGACAAGGATCTAACCATATAGCATGGAAATAAACACGTAGATTCATAGATCCAAGCAAGGCATAGCCAACAGCATCATACAAGCATGTGAGCATGTAACCCTAACATCATCCTAGAACAAAAAGAGGAACAAAGCATAGGAAAACATGGCATATAACATAAAGCATGTAGATCTAAACATAAAAGCATGTAAGGATGTAGATCTAAGCATGAAACATAGCATAAGGCATAAAAATCAAGGAGATTTAGGCTAGAAGCACAAATAAAGCAAGCAACATGCTAGAGAAAGGAATAAATCATATGATTCAAGCAAAAAGAACAAGATAAATGCTAGATGAAGCTTTAAAGAAAAAGGGGTATGGATAGTAGCTAAAAAGCTATATCCATACCCCTTAAACCTCAAATCCAAGGTATGGAACCAAGGAGAGGAAGAAGGAGGGTATGAACACTACCTTGTATTTTTGGTGAAGAGAAGAATCAAGAGGCATTGATGTATTTTTGTGTGTTTTTTGTGTTTGGAAGAGAGGAGAAAAGCTCAGAAATCGTCCACGCTGAGAATAGGTAGCCAGGTGAGTCTCTTTCCTTTTTCTTTTTTTTTTTTGGTTTGGAGGGTGCCTAGGGCCTTTTATAGCCCCGACACAATTTACAAGGCGGCGGCCCTTCAAAGGCCACCACCTTCAAATGGTCACAAATCGGGTTGATCTTGACACTCTTGGAAAGGTCTTAACTTCCTATTTCTGAAAATGTATGGAACTTGAAAATCCAACGGTCGGATCTAAAGTTATGGCCCTCAGAAGCTAGTGGTGCATCGATTAGTGTGTTATCCCGGTTTTCGTGATATCTTGGTCGTTCTAACTCCAATTTCAACCCATAAATAGTCGTTGGACTGAGAATTTGATAATCTTCGCAATGATATTGGTTTCAATCCATTTTGACAACTGGATCAAAATTCGGGTTTTTGGAGCCCGCCAGGAGTCAACTCTGGGTCAACTAGGTCAAACTTGGTCAAAGTTGCCAAAATCTCTGAAAAGCTCGGGTTTGATGTAAAACTATGAAAAGTGTTGTTTTGTGAGGGTTTTTGACCTCGTTTGACTTTCGGTCAACCTTAGGTTGACTAAGGGCATTTTGGTCATTTTAGCTAAAAAAGGCACTTCAAGTGCTCCGGCGTCCAAATGGGTTACGCCACATCATTCTGGATGTCCTCACAGCCCCATGGAAAGAAAATAACATTTTTGGATTTTTCAAGGTTCGGCACACAAATAAAGGGTGGACAAAATACGATATCAACACTAAGTGGGTAAGCTTTTTGCAACAATTCACTCTCATTGAAATATCTATTGGAATTCTCAACAAAGTGGCTGATGGGTTAAGTAGGAGAACTAATTTCTTGGTGGAAATGCAAGCTAAGGTCACTAGTTTTGAAGTTTTCAAGGAGAATTACCAAGATGGCCCATATTTTGGTAATCTATACCAACAATTGCAGTAGGGACAGCAACTTGCCAAGTCTGACTTTTGGTTGAAGGATTGATTTTTTTTCAAATGGTTGAAATTATGTGTGCCTAAATGTTCTCTAAGAGAGTTGATGATTCCCTAGAATCCCTTAAACAAGACTACTTTTGGCCCAGAATGACCAAAGATGTTGAGTGGCATGTTCAAAGGTGCTAAGTTTGTCAAAAAGGAAAGGATACAGCCACTAATGCAGGTCTGTGTTTGCCTCTTCCAGTGCCTAATAAACCATGGGAATGTATTAGTATGGATTTTGTTTGTGGCCTTCCACCTACACAACGAAAGAATGATTCAATCATAGTAGTGGATTGTTTCTCCAAGATGGCTCACTTCGTCCCATGCAAGAAGATTTCGGATGCTTCCAATGTGGGTGTTTTATTTTTCAAAGAAGTCTACAAGCTTCATGGTGTACCCCTTTCTATTATTTCCAAAAAAGATGTTAAATTCCTTGCTCATTTTTGGCAAACTCTATGGCACAAGATAGGAACTAAATTGAGCTTTAGCACTTCTTTTCACCCTTAAACGGATGGTTAAACTGAAGTTGATTGGAGTCTTGGGAATCTCTTGAGATGCTTGATTGGTGAAAATCCAAGGAATTGGGAAAGCATCCTTCCCTTGGATGAATTTGCTTACAACTCTTCTCTTAATCGGATTATTAACACATCTCCTTTTGAGGTCGTGTATGGGAATAAACCTTTTGAGTGTCTTAGATTTGGCACCTTTGCCACTTTCTAAGAAGGAGAATGTAAGAGCAACAGAAATGATAGGTTTTATGCAATTTGTCCATGCATAAGTCAAGGAGAGAATTGGAGATTCCAATGCAAACTATAAGGCTGTTGTTGATATTCATCGAAGGAGACTAATTTTCAAGGAGGGGGACCTTGTATGGGTGATTTTGACTAAGGAAAGGTGTCCTCATGGCTCCTATTCCAAGTTGGGAGCAAGGAAAGTAGGTCCATGCAAAGTGTTGACTAAAATCAATGACAATGCCTACACAGTTCAACTACCCCTCATCTAAACATTTCCAATGCCTTCAATGTGAACATTTGAAGCCTTATTTTCTAGTTAAAACTTGAGGGCAAGTTTCCTTTATGGAGGGGAGTATGATGTAGCCACCCTCTACCCTTAGGCCACCACCAACCCCCCATCTACTCTTAGGCTGACAACTAGCCACTCTTTACAAGTTAAATAGCCAGTCACTCTTTTTGACCTTTTAGGGCAGTTAGCCAGCCCCTTATTTTGACTTCTTAGATCTACCATATATTCTCATTAATTTCAGTTTTGACTTATGTTGTGATAGCTTGCCTAGATATAACTATTAACTAGCTTATTTCCTAGTAGTTAAAGATGAAAAATAGGCTTGTTATGTAAGAGTAGAATTAGTTTTTTTGATGAAAACTTAAATTAGTTTCAAACTTGGATAGAAACTCAATTTCTCCAGTTATTTTCTCTGTAATTCCAGCTTTGATTCTTAATTCTAAGGTGATTCTAGTTCAAGTTCTCAGTTATTTGATCTTGATTTCCATCACAAACCTTTACAACCAAAATCATCCAGATGTTGAGGCGCCCAATCCAATAGAAACCAACCTTAACAATGCCATCAACTCTCTAAACTTAACCGAGTCCCCTCCATCCCCTTTAACCCACCGCCAGGACAACCATACATACACTGTACCTCCTACCCCAGTACAATCCCTAGCCTCCTCACCTGAGTGCCTCAACATCATTGTCATGACTTGGATATCATCCCCACACCCCAGCAAAATGAACCACTAGCTTCCATCATTAACTTCACCATGCAACCAACTTGGCAACTACCAGAAAGAACTGGACTACGGTGGACGTGGATTGAAGGAAACGGACCTTTCATTACCAATGGGCGCATCCACGAAGCCCCCTGGAAGCAAATGATCATGACAGAGAATCTATGGTCTCAATTGGATTCAACCTTGATAGGCTTAATAAAGAGAGACCTGCAAACATGCAAGAATCTGAGTGGTAGGCCGGGCACATACTAGAATCCCCGGACTCTTTCATTGAGTCTCTAGTTCAAAGAGTTGATAGAGGTCGTTTTCGGTTTGAGTTAGGGATCTCCAGCAATGGGCCTCAATTAGTTTCAGTCCTAACATAAAATCCACAAGCCAACTCAGTGATTAAAAAGGAAAATGTTCTTAAGGCTAGGTACTTTAGTGACGTACTTTAGTGACGTACTACATGCATGCCCAAGATCAAGTCCAACAAGACAACCCAACACTACCCATGATAGGTATCAGATACTCTATGAGCCCATTTGAATTCTTAACCCTAGGCCCAGGTCCCCCTCCTAACTCCTCTATTCACGCCGAAAATCAGTCATCCATACTTCCTGACCACGCATTTGAGAATAGATTCCGCAGTGATGAAAAATTATGGCCTCCATTTGTTCAGCCAATAGAAGATTAAGTCGCCGGGTATCGAAGGTCAAGAAAGCGTTTAAGAAAAGAAATTGAGAAACTGGGTAGGAATATCAGATAGAGACTATCATGTGGAATTTTCATTCAGGAAACTACTGTAGAATTGAATTCTTTATTAGACAAGCATTTATATGGCCGTCCTTAACCATTTCCATCATGACCACATTCCTCGATTAAATATGCTACCCAAAAAAAAAAAGGAAAAAAAAAAGAGAGAATTGGCTAACCTTGAAAAGTGTAAGTATTCAATTTTCACATATCAACATTATCGTCAATTCTGAATAAGGACTGTCTAGAACACAACCATCAGAAACCAAAATTCTGAAAAAAAAAAAAAAAATATATATATATATATATCCTTGGTGGCTTGATGTGGTGCCATTAATGTTCTTTCAAAGGTAATATTGTACAGGTATCATGGCTTTTCTAGGTGTAGGCAATTTGTTGGTTATTGCTTTTCTCCTACGCACTTGGGACACTTGCATTTGAAACCATAATCAACAAGTAATGCCTGCCTCTCCTCGAATGGAAGGTCCTCATCTACATATGAAATTGTAACCTGAAAATGCTTGAAAATGTTAAATGGTGCTTAATCAAAAATCTACAAATAGGATTAGAAAACCTCTCCACATAAAAGCTCACGTGGAGTTTCCATTTTGGGTAATTTTTGATCAGTTGAAGTGAACTATAATGGCAAAAGTTGTGTAAATGAATTACCTCTTCCCCCTTGCAAATGGGTTTGAGTGCAATAATTATTGCTTGGCCATCTTTGTCCTGGAATGGAGAACAAATATGAATGAAAAGGGGAAACCAAGCCTCCTTGCACAATACAAACTACCATGGGCATTGCTGAATCATGCTTGATGTATCCATATGCCTATCAATATAGGTTTGTACATGAATTCGATTTCTAACCCAGGGTATACTTGAGGAAACACTTTGTTTTACATGTCTTAGTCAACAAAGCAACTCATGAGATATATGTAATTACTATATCCATGCTATAATAATCACATACTCCACGTCTATAATTACTGCACACATGCTGTGTGTATGTGTGTGTGTGCGCGCGCATGTGTGTGTGTATATATAATGTAAGGAACCTCTTTAAAATAAAGTCCTATGGACTCATCTCTAGCCGGTAAAACCTATGGGCAACTGATCGCACCTGCCAGAACCAGTTGCCAGATAATCTAAGGGCATTCACTGTCATGGCTCAGCAGTTTATGCTCATGCCAGGAGCTGGTTTCTAAATTCTACACATCCTAATGTGCAGCCTACTCTTTCACATAAAATGTGATGGGATAGCATGATTTAACCAGGTGTTGTCTGTTCAACAGACAGCCCACTGGTAACGGGAAAAACAATATGTGCTGTATTTCAAGATGTTGCTCAATCGACTCTAAAATTTGTTGTTCAAGTATTTATAGCCAACTAGGTCCCAACTAAATTAAAGATGATTTCCATTAATCTGACTTGCCAGAAAACAGCGTAATTCAAATAAATTTATATTTATAAAAAGTTAAATTAACAGAACATGTTGCTATATTTCTTTGGCCAGTCTTAAATATTCAGGAGAATATATTGTTGTTATTTGTTCAGCATATGGTCCTGTCATAGACTTATCAAACCACAAATCCTGGTGCTAATCCCAGGAGTTAAACCTAAATCCATCCTGATAATAAAATTTTCAAGTTCCAAACCTAAATGAAAGCCAGTAATGGAAACAAGCAAACTAGACCCAGAAAAATTCAGGTGGGTTTGCGGATTGCAGAGTGCACTACAATATTGTATGCTGGATAAAATTCACCAATTCTATGAGTAAAAACAAGATAGATAGAACTTGGACATCAATAGTCAATAAATCAAATAATTGTTCCCTGAAGTTTAAAGATGCCAATTCATTGCCCTCCACATGACAGCATATTAGCTGGACATTTAAAGACAAAACCAAGTTTCATTTACTGTGTAAATTTTCAACTTCAAGCAGATAATCTCAAAAGCTACAAAAATGTAACTTCTGGTTCACATACCTCTTCTCTTTTAAATGCTTTCGCATTAGGACAACAGGAGTGGTTTATACAACTTTGCAATGGAAAAAATGCAGTACCTAAAACAAAATTAAATTAGTTAGTCATCATATTAATACCCCCCCATCACCCCCACACCTTCCCCCCACAAAAAAAAAAAGAAAAGAAAAAAAAAAAAAAAAAAAAAAGAGAGAGAGAGAGAGAGAGAGAAGAAAAAGAAAAAACAAATGCAGATAGTTCCAATTTGAAATTACCATAACCTGCTAAAAAGGCAACCACAATCACAACAGGCAGGTTGCATGAGAGAGAAACTCTATTGGAAACCACAAGCAACAGAATTTAAGACATATGAGTAGCTTTTGCTCATCTTATTTGATTCAGATACAAAAAATTACAATAGACTGACAACTGACATATTAGAAGAATCATAAAACTAAAAACTGTGAGCTTATTAAGACTGCAGAAAACCATATCTGACATGTTGCAATGCATTATAGAACTCGATACAGGTTGCATGCAATGCTTGCAGGGTTTTCAATTTGACAAAGAATACAGTAAAATGCTTTGCGGTTCTCCCATTTCTGCACATTTTGAACAGGACCCATTGAAACCTGCTTTTTCCTAATTGCTGAATGTGGAAGGAAAACATGTTACCACTCCCATAAAAACCAATGACTTGTCAAAAACCAATATTCAAGCCACCAGCTGAAATACATTTAGAAAACAGATCAGTTTTAGTTCAACACCTTTTACAAAAGCATATATCTTGAACAGCTATTAAAGAATACACATCTAAACCACCCCCATAACAGAGCTCAACATTAAATGGCAAAAAAAAAATAAATAAATACAAGCAAGAGAAAATACTTGTTTATACATGTGGACAAAGATTCTGTATTAAAGTTCATCTTACCCTGGCAACAAACTGAATAGTCATCTCCAAGAGCATCAAGAAATGGTCGTGTAACTTTCTCAGCTTCTTGCTGCCATTGGTTTTAAGGTGAATAACATTAAAACTTTCTATTTGTTCAACACCCCCCACCCCCCCCCCACCCCCCCACCCAAAAAAAAAAAAAGAAAAAAAAAGAAAGATATAAGGCCATAAATTCTAACCTTCTCAGGATATGGAAGATCATCAATATATAAAAAGTAATCCTCCACTGGGGATGCTACAACCAAATCACTGAAACATTCAAGAATTTGATGTAAAGTTACTTATCAAAAAAAAGAATTTGAAGTAAAGTTACACTGGCACGCCACATGATTCCAATTTAAGCATATATGCTGTAAAAGGAAATAGTGCAATTTTGCTTCAATTAATCATGCCATTGCAATCATCAATTTTATTGCAAATACTCTACATGTTATAAGGGTGGCATTATAAAGAGAAAAAGCGCAACAGAGCATGACTCTTACAGATTATTCAGTTCAAACATGCCAATAATTTGCCCATAGATCTCTAGGGAAAACACTTGGTAGGAGTTAAGGCCTCCCACATAATGGTGGTAGGAACATTAAGCATAATTACAGTGAAATAACAAATTTCAATAGATTCAGCATTTGGAAGGATACATGGTTCACATTCCTTGCTAAAGACGGCTGCCTTGAGAAGCTGCAGTGACTGAAAGTATTCAAAGAGAACAGTTAAAATAGAATAGAGCAGAATAGTGGTGCAATATATATTATCATCATCATTAATTTGGAACACAGCAGGAAGAGCAGAGGCTCCCTATTATTCTCAACGATGCTTGTTGCATTAATGAAATAAAAATTGGTATGTTAAGCTTATGTTGTGAATAGAATTTATCTTTTGGTTCATGTGACAGGCATAAACCCTGACGATTCCATTGTATAAGGCTAAGCAAGCCACTTTGATCAAAGATACATACATGACTACAGAAAATTTAAGATTATAATTGCTCTATGTAAGTATGTCCTATGGGTCAGTACAGCTGATTCCAAACTTTTAACAGATCTGAACAACTCTGGACCCAAAAAAACAGGGAAGAAATAATACTTCCTCTACCAAACTCAAATTCAAATGGTCCAAGAGGCTGGGGAAACATGGTAGTGTCTCAGGTAAGACCTAGAAACACAAATATCTTAAAATGGAAGAGGAAAGGTATTGAACTAAGGCAATATATATGATGCAGGGAGCATTAAGATCATCTAAGATTTTATTTTTTAAGAAAAATTAGTTTTGTTTTTAAATTTTGAATTTGGTTTTAATGTTGAGGGTTTTAAGGGATTTGATTAGATGTTTTTCAAATTAGTATAATCCTATTTAACTGGTACTCTTGTAATGGTGAAAGGTAGCACAATTTGAATATGATGAATTGAGAATATGCCTCCTCCTTTGTTCTCTTTTTTTGGTGGTGATATCAAACACCCCTCAGTGGTGATGCCTAGGATTTGTTCTTGATACCAAGTTGATGCAAAAAAATATAGAAAAATAGAGCTAAAAGAGGAAAAAAAGGAGCAAAATAAAAAATCCTAGGCTTCACCACCTAGAATCTGCCTGCAAACCCTAGGCATCACCACCTAAGGGCGTTTGGCATCACCACCAAAAAAAGAGAACAAAGGAGGAGACATATTCTCAACTCATTGTAAAATTATTCTTATTCAAATTGTAATACCTTTCACCATTACAAGAGTGCCAGTTAAATCGGTTTTAGCGATTATACTAAAATGCAAAACATCTAATCAAATCCCTTAAAACCCTCAGCATTACCAAATTCAAATTTTAAAAACAAAATTATTTTACAATAAAAAAATAAAATCTTAGATGATATTAATGCTCCCTGCATCAATATATATCCTGTATAGGCCAGAGATTTCCTTGGAAAATTTGCAAGATAATTGTCAAAAGACCAGGACCATTGATGAAAGAGGTTCTTAGATGGCAGAGTTGGTTGTTCTGACTTCTGACCCCAAGGTTATATGATGAAAAGCTTTACAATAACAACCAGGCATGATCAACATATTGGGTTCTCGCATCAAGTTATGTATGGATTGGTGCAGCTAAGGGTACCTTGAAGATCACTTCTCTAAGGAAAACTGATTAAACAGTGAGTGCTGGACTCGGATAGCATGCGGTGGGTTTCAAGGTGGAGAAAATCAGTTTGCTGCGTGCTATTTCAAATTACACTCAATGGTACAATCTCTGTAAAGGGAAACCCTTCTCTCATAGCAGAGTGTTGAATCCCCTAATGCCTGCCAATACATTTTCACCTGAGGAGCCATCAGCATGATATACACCTAAAAAGGGAGACAGGGGGGTAGCTGACTGAGGAACACAGATATTTTGCATTAGTCACACTCATACCCATAATTGTGATCATTGGTACATTCATTTCCCTCAAAGAATCCACTTACAAAGGGTTTGGCTTTGGCACCTTAGGAGTAAGGTATATCATGCAAGTCATACCCAAAAACATGATTACCACTCACTGGACAGTTTCATCTTCATTTCACTATCGTTTTAGTATAATGAGGAAAACCCGGAACAAGGTTTGCATCCATTCCTTTAGTGGCTGCTTATAACTTTTGGGAATTTAACAAAAAAAGGATACAAGAATGCCAACCTAGAAATTTGGAAAAAAACGATTTATATATAGGGGAAGATTGAAGCCTACATCAGCAAAAATCATCTTTAAGAAATAACAATCTAAGTCAATAGCACAATGACTAACATTTCTGAGTTAGAGAGGACCCCCAGAAAAGAAATAACGTTAAAATTAAAAAAAATAAAAAAACCATTGAAAAGGCACGGAATTTTCTATCTAGTAGCAAACTTAAAGTGATATGTCATATGTACTGAAATTAAATCTCAAAAGTTAGAAATTTTGAGCATGGTGACGAAAAATTAATGTAATTAGAAGCAAGAGCAATTGCATAAGAGGTAGGCCAAGAAAGGTGGAGACTGAATAAAAAGAAATTAAGAATTCCATGTTTCCCATTTTTTTTAATAGGAAATTCCATGTTTCCCAATTTAATTATTAGTTCTTTCTTTTTCCTCTTAACAATTTTATGAAGAGGTGTTGAAACTGATGCAACATCAATTGGAAAAGTGATTCTTAGCTAGAGCATTGATTATGAGCTTTATACATTGTTAGAAAAATGGTTAAATAATTACATTCACCTTTTTCTAGCACCTTAAGTTTTTGGGACAATTGATAATATTTCATGGTATTAGAGCAAGGGGAGAGTCTAGGCATACATGTGGAAGGGGTGTTAGAACAATAGTTAAATGATTAAATTCACCAGTTCTTACTAGTTTAAGCTTTTTGGACTATTAATAATTTATCAGAAATGTGTTGAACATGCCAAAAAGGAACAAGAAAAATTTTAAGCTGCCAAAAATAAATTTAGATAGCTGGAAATTGGAAAATAATCACCCCTTGCCCCTTCTCCCTAGATCGAGGTGAAGGGGGTTCATAACGTAAAAAGAAAATGTCTACTGCCCAAAATAGTTAGAATACTGAGGTACAGATACATAAAGAGCAAGGTTAGTTATTGTATTTGGAAGCGACTGAATCACTCAACATAAATTGAGTATATTTATGTCATCACATGCAACATCTATATGAGGAAGTCTTACTTTGAATGCTAGCTCTTTTAACTGCATCCTGAAAGCAGCTTCATCAGAAGAATCAACATCATCTGGCAATGCAACGCAATCCCACCACCTATATATAGACCCGAGTGAGTGTTTCTTCTAACTACTTCAAATAGTAAAAGTGTCTTCCTATACAGTCTTAACAATAAAAAAAAGTGAAAAGATAAAGAACTATATCAAAGGAAAGAAAAATTTTTTTTTGATAATCAAGGAAAGAAAAGTTTAGAACAATGTGGTGGCCTATTTCACAACCCACACATCAGGCTATGCTATCAACAAATGAAATGTAATATTCAAAAGAACATAAAAAAAATATTTCCAAAAACTTTCTAAGATATTAAATATTACCATTACAAGCATGTAAACGATGTTACAGAAGTTAGTTATACAGACAAGAATGATTATAGAAGAGAATTCAAGAAATGTTAACTCTATGAAATTCAAACTTAAGTCAATACAAGTTGGCAAGTCCAAATCCTTGACAATTAATAAGTTCAGGATTTTTCTGTTCAATGGAAGATCTCTATATACAATCAGATTATATGTGAGTAATTTGAAAATAGACCAATAATTCTCTAAGGATTTACTGGCATCCTGAAGCTGGTCAAGTCCATGTGAAGAAAAGGTAAAATTGAACTACCATGCATTGGAAGCTGTAATGACATATTACACTATAGAAAGTGGAAATTCCTTGGGCCAACAACATGTATCCCCCAAGAAAGAATATGATACTACAATATATTTTTTTTTATAGGTGATGAAGACATGAAGTACTCCAATAGTTAAAGTATTGTTCACAAATGCAATGGTAGTACAGATTTTCCTTTCAAATTACAATGTAGCAAGTCAGCATTGGATCACAACTACCTTTTCTTGTGTCCCATTGATATTGGTTTCCATGCCTCCAAGAGTAAAGATATATCAGAATGGTCTGAAACATTAGGTGTAGCACACTTCTGCCTTTCTTCGAGATGAGTCACTTTCAACTTCCTATACCTTAATATAGCGGAACAGATAACCTGAAATTAGAATCTGAAGTATTAGGCTGTGATTCTGACCTCCCTCTGTTACTATTACTCTTAGAAACAGTGGCATACATCAAGTAATTGGGGTAACCTCATGCTACGCAGGTATGAAAACCATGAGATATAAGAAACAGGAAGATCAAAAGCAATACTTGCAATAATTACAAACGTACCTTTGCAGCAAGAAGGAAAATATCATTTGTATCTAAAGAACAAGAGGAAAAAACTTTTAGAGATAAAGAGAGAGAAAATAATTTTATTAGTGGTGGCCATAACCTACAATTTTAGAACCTTACCATTAGCATGCTGTATAAATTTTAGAAGTGCCTCCCGACATAATGATTTTGAACTCTCCCCAGTGCAAAGTAGGCAATGAGACAATTCCCAATCAGCCTCTGCACATGATTTGCTACATATATTGGCAACATTATCACAATTGATTAATTCATACTTGATGCCTAAAAAGAAGAATTATCAACAGCACATGTTCCAAGGAAACTCAAAAATGAAACTTACTCAGAACAATTTCATATGGTGAAAATTAGGTCTACTCAATTTTATTTTATTTTTGCATAATTAAAAATCAGGTTTATTTGCAGTTTGGCTTTAAACCAGTAGTTTTCCCGCCAGTTATGGAACAAGAATGTGCCTCCATGTTGTAGACCTCAACAAGCATGAAAGTTGTGCATGTAATAGCATGGCAACTATTACACACCGCCCAAATTGAAATAGATTCTTTTAAAAAAAAAAAAAAGCATGGCAACTATTAGGTAACAGATTTTCCATTTTTCTTTGTTTCTGGTCTTTTTAGGCTATGTCAAAGACTTGATGCCTGTGCTAGAGAAAACACCACCTCATGTCTTTCTTATATGGCCTTGTTGATAGCATAACAACAATTTTAAAAGGGAAAAAAATATGTAGAGATATTAATTACTGTAAAAGCAGATACTAGACATTGAGGAATCACTAAAACTTAAAAGTGTTGTTTAAGAAAAAAATTTCATCAAATTCTTAAGAGCTTTTCAAGCATTCATTTTGGATTGCTTACATTTCAGGTAGTTATTGCTAAAATGCAACCCCTTTTACAGCCAGTGGTAAAATAAATGACACAGGACAAAACTGGAACAGATGCAACAACAAATTTGAATAATAGAAAAATAAGAAATCATCGACAAATCAGCACCTATGCTTGCTTTCAATCAACACCAAGCAAGAGAGCCCTATTTTTAATCAACAAAAATAAACACCAAACCATTGGGAAAATTTCCATGGAAATTTTATTAATCAAGCAAACTTCTATTATCTCCATTGGAGTACAACAGTGTGCTTATATTGACTACTATGACTTAACCCAATATTTAATTGACTTAAGAAAGGCCAATTATTGTATCACAAAAATAACCTCGAGTCTAGAAAATTAAATAATAAAAAAATATTAATAACCGAATTAACTAATAAGACCTATAATAAAATCACATGGAACAATAAAAAATTATACAATTAACTTCTTAAACTATATAATATAAATTTAAATAAAATTGGCTTTGCACTTTCTGGTTCAATGAAACATGAATTAGCAAGAAAAGATTTTCATCATGCAAAGATAGTGTTACCTGCAGTAGTAAGCTTCTCCACAGCCACCGGCACATCGAACAAGTGGAGGCAAGGAGAACTCTTTGGAGTAAGGCAACACCAATTCCTCATTCATTAATGATTCCACAACCTCTCTAGGGAGAGGAAATCTCTCTTTGGAACTGCTAGAAGCACAATTTCTCAAGTTGTCATGGTTGTTCATTAGGGAATTGTCTTCTCCATCAGAGGAATCAGTTCGGCAGCAATCTTCCGGTATGTGTTTAAAGGTCTCCAGATCAGGTTCATGATTCACAGAAACTCCTAAATCTTGCAAATAAAGTCTCCTTCCAATTTGAAGTTCTATGGAGCCAATAAAATGAAAACAGAAGCTACACACCAAACAGTCAATCTGCAATGTGAAAAGGAAAATAGGAAATGTGTTAACTTTCAGGGGGAAAAGAGTTAAACAAAAATTAGTAAATCAGAATAATATATAAAAAACCTTGTTTGAACAATGTTGTATTCCCACAAGCATTTGGTCTTTCAAAACAAGCTCTCCTTCCTTAAAGTCCAAGTCAGCATATAAACCTGCAGTTCGTCAAATGTGTCATAATAACCATTGCAATGCAAATCAAAAACAGAAAATCTTCATTAGAACAAAAATGATTAGAATTAGAAACAAGATTTTCAAAGTTTGCTAAAGCTGACCTAAAATATTTTTATTGTTGCATACTGTTAACCATTCCATTAACATACACTTACTTAAAAATAAAAAATAAAAAACCTATTCCATTAACATACAACCATAAACAAAAAGGTTACACCCAAAATTCCAAAAAATAAAAATCACTGTAACTGCATACATGAAGCTCACTACTTTCAAGTTGTAAGTCCTTTTTGAGAGGAAAACTCAATTAACTTTTTTAATGTTCTATGTCGATCACTGTAAGTGAGAGGGTAATTTATGTTTTGTTATAAACAGGCGATGGCCATTTTTTGCGTTGATTGTACTTACAAGATTTATAGTTTGTGTGTGTGTGTGTGATTTAACACATTTCAATATTCATAATAATTAAAAAAATTCATTAAAAATAAACAGCAGTCTTATCAATTTGACAAAGGCAACATTTCTTATAACAAAGCGATAAGATCAAATTCATTGATAATTCACTTTAACCAAATGGTAATGTACAGCAAGAGCATTGTCACTAAGTGGCATTCCTGGTCTTTTTTATGAGAATTGGGGTTTGAATCCTCCTTCCCTACTTGTTGTAACAATTGAATTATATTTTAAAAAAAAAAGGATAATGGACATTATACTAATAATCTAGAAGCACGGACAAGGACACACGTACGATGTGGCAACACGAGCAATTTCTGAAAAATTATAATATGAACAAGTACACCCCAAATGAAGTGTGCTTCCTAGTAATAATACAGCAATTGCCCAACAACATTGAATTAAATTATAAGATGCACGAGCAAGCAAGCAAGCATATGTATTATGGATCGAAACCACCACATTACATTGCATAGGCTAACTGTCTAATTGGCAAAATGAAAACATAGGAAATAAAAAAAATAAAAAAATAAAAAAGGTACCCTTTCCAAGCTCTCCATTTTGTTTCACTTTAATACCACGGCATTGCCTCCTTGATATAACATTATCAAAATACTCCTGAATGAATGAATCACGCAGATATATTCATTACCAACGCAAGGTGAGCCTAATTAAGCTCTTACTTTAAAAACTGAATTTGATAAGGAGCGAGAAAGAGAGGTTGCCTGAAGATGGAGAGGGTGAGGAGGATTGAGAAGAGCAGAGACTTCATTTGCGAACTTAGCGTCGATTGAGCAAACCGTGTCATCCACTTCCATTCCCAACACTTTTTTTTTTTTTACACAGACAACAATAGTTTGTTAAAAATAGCAGAGAAATGAGAAGAGAAGATAGCACGGTGTTTGTTTATTTTGTGCTAGTTAAGTTAGTATTTGTGACGGCGCCTAATATTAATAATATGGTGTTCACTGGACCATGGGTCGAACTGGAACTGTTCGTGCTCAGCTTCATTTCCCACTTCAGTGACTTCACGCTTTTCTTTTTTTTTTAAGTTGTGATTGCAAGTTTGCAACCCACCTATGTAGGGCTAAGTTGGCCCGTCAAACCTATGGACTAGGGGCGTTAGGGTCTCAACAATGCCAACACACAAAGTGAGCCTTAAAAAAAAAAAAAAAAATTTGTGAGCCTTGTCATTCAATCTTAGTAATGCTACATTGAAAACTCACACAACCAATTTAATGCTTCACTTGGGGACAAGCCTACATTACCCCGTTGGACGTTTTCTCCTTTTTTAATTGACGGCCAAATAGGATAAGTTTTATCACACGGATCATCAATTTTGTCAATATTAATTAGATATATACTAAACAGTAGGAAAGTTGAATGAAATATGATAATTTAGTTTTTTTTTTTTTTAAGGTTTAAATAAATGGTTCGGTTAATGAATGTCTTATGACATTCATTTAGGTTAAATTTTATAATATAGTTGATTGTCTTTTTTCATAGAAAGTCAAGTTATTTTCAGTTTAAAGGGCATTTGCAATTGTATTAGTTTTTATTAATTCCTAATACGTATGAGATATGTTTGAAACTTTTTTAAAGAGTGCATAGTGATACAATAAATTAACAGTCTCTACTCTCTAAAGTTTAGTACAGATCTGTTTGGGACTTTGGGTATCCTATAATTTTCGATAGCTTATATGCATGGTGTTTATAAATAAATATATAGTTTTTGGTAACTTTTATATTAAGTGTGTGATAAGTGACAACATGCTACAATCTAGCTTAATTTCAAAAAAAGATAAAAGTTTGCTTATTTGTTAAAAAAGCTAAAAAAAAAAAAAAAACTTATAACTTTTTGCCACACACTAACTAAGTCTTAAAAAATAAAGTGAACAATTTTAGTCCATTTGATGATATGGTCAATCTAAGAACAGACACGTCATTACTCTTTAGAAACTAAAATAAGGACCAACATTGTTTTTTCAAAAGTTACCATCACAACAAAAATTCAGGAAAATTTTATGACACTCTTAAGGTTTGCCTACAACCTCAAGGTGCTTCTTAATCTGGGCAATTGCACTCGTAACTACTTTCACACACTGCGTGATGGCAACAAACTCCTTTTGCTGATTGATTGCTTAATGCTTGTGTGCCAACTTCTTTGGCAGCAAGGCATTATTCAGTAGTGGTGGATTGCAGTCATTGCTGCTCTAATACCAGTTGATAGAATTCATAAAGCATTGGTGGAAAATTGGTGTGACAAAATGGTCTGATTTTAGGTTGACTAGCCTCCTGAAAAGAGAGGGAGAGAAATATTTGAGTTGAAATTCTTCTACTAGTTTTATTAATTGAAAGTCCTTCCTACATTGCCAATTGGCTCAATCTTACTACTATTAAAATAGTTGATAAGAGTAAGAAAAAATCATCAACTCATAACAAACAAGCCGTCGCTTCTTATTGTATTATAAATCTATAGTTTAATAAAAAAGCTAAATGTTGTTACACACATTATCTTACACATATGTACACATACCAAAAAAAAAAAAAAAAAAGCACTGAAATATAACAAACACTGCTCTAATCAAATTATTAACAAACTCAACAACCATTTGGATCATGCAACGTGGATTCCTACTCTTAATAAATTTTCAAAAACTCTGTTTTTTTTTTTTTTTTTTTTTTTTTTTTACATTTAAATTTTCCAATTCCCTCTAATTTTAAGCTAAATGTAAAACATTAAACATTTATTTAATTTTGCATGATTTACATTAATTTTTTAAATATCACGTGTCCCACATCAATGCCTCTAATCTGATTTTAAAATGGGAATGGGGATAGGAATCTATAATAAAAAATGAAATTACCACTCATTTTGTATATTTATGTTACTTGATTCACATGAATCCCAACTTCTTTTATTTTAATAGATACAATAGAATTTCAACTTCAAGTGTCTGCTTTTGATTATTACTGTTTACCATCATGCCAAGTTCATATCTTCTCATCGTTTGCACTTGTTTAAAAGACGACACAATACACTTCAATCCGTGTATCACCTGACCAAGTCTGAATTTCAACATGTATATCTTTTCTTTTCCATTTGGATTGAGCTTCTACTATATAACATAAGCCTAACATCAACACCAAACGAGGCATCAGTCTCTGCTTTCAATCTTATAGGAGATTTGGTGCTTGAAAAACATGCCTGTTATTCACCCTCATCCAAAATCCACGAGAAACTGAATAAATTCTTGTGCATCAGAGTGAATTTCCAATGAAAATGATCATAGGAAATCAAACTAGGGCGCAGGAAAGAGATTTCCCAGCCAACTTGACTCCAGTGACATTCCAATGACAAACTGAAAACTTGCAAAACAATATGATGGAACACCAAAATTATTGCCATAAAAATACAAACATCAACTTTTTGGTGATATATCCCAGGGAGTTGGGACATGAACAGATCTATTACACAAATTTCAATGAAAGAAAACTTCTCTCCCTTAGGGCATTGGAGGAATACAGACAGATGATATGGATACCAATGGTTCAAGAGCACCCAAGGAACATAAGCTGTAATGACCAGAAACTTAAGCTATGAATAAAATCCAAATGGAAGAAAAGAAGACGACCTAGTAAAAGTTTAAAATTATATTTGCATCTTTTTACTGGTTTCAGTGTCAAACACATCCAAAGAACTGTTCCAGGGTTGGGGCACTGAATACGTTCGGAGCAGTCCGTTCGGGTCTGATAGCAGATATGTGAAGTTGGTATTTGATGAATCTCTGTAACGAATAAGAATAGTTTCAGAGATATGCATTACAATGGGTAAATATATTAGTGCCAAAACATTATGAACACAATTGCAGATCTGTCTTTAAAGTAATGATGAGTGGAGATAACATACAGCTAGCTGAGAAATGATTTCCGGATTTGTGTCAATATGCCAATCTGGCTCCAATTGCCGTACGAAAGATGACCGCCCATTCTCTGTATTACAGAAAAGAACCTGTATATGCATATCATTAATTATGACATTAGAGCCCAAAAAAAAACCTGGAATGGTGAAACTAATCACCAGGCAGAATTAATCCATCTATATCCAGAGTTCTCTAGCAGACAACAGGGTATGTAACCTAGAACACCGAAAGAAAATAAACATGCCTCCAGCCATTGTTGTTTAAGTGATTTGAAGAGAAAAACTACTGCAAAAATAATTAATCATAAAAGAATTCTTCTATCCTATGGCCTACACCTTGGAACCTATTTGATGAAGAACATAGGCTTTTCAAAGGCTAGCCTAAGGACCTCTTCAATTAGCATTGGTTTCCTATTTATACTCCTTCCATCAAGAAGTATCATTGACAGTTAATTGCAAGTGATTGTTCACCCAAAACAAAAGTCGATTCACCAAATGACATTTTAAGTGACTGTTCACAGATAGGCTCCTAATAGGATGGGTCTTTATCTATCACTCTTATTATTATTAAATTAAATAAATATACATATATAATACTCAAATAATTTGGATAAACTATATATGGTCCACATTTAGTCTACTAATAGAGATAATCTTACATACAGATCACAAAGTTTATGCTCACAACCAGAACAAGGATATCATTACAGCATTTAATCTCATACAAGTTCTCTTAGCCAATAGAATTGAAAGGGCAATGACAATAAATGAAGCAGAGTTAAAAAATGATTTCCAAGTCTCCAAGATCAACTGAGATGGAAAGTGTCCCCTCTGGTTAGGGAACCACCAACCACTTTGCCTGACCATCTCCTCCACCAACAGCAACACTTGGAGGTCCTCCTGGTGAAGGGGCAGTAATCTCTCAATCCCAATTGATCCTTGGGCAATTGGTGGGTCAATATTATTCGACATTAACCAAATCATTCAAGCTTTAATAATGAAGGGGATCAGTTTTCATTCTTTGGATTTACGAGCAAAAAAAAAAAAGACTTTCTATGGCCTGTTTTTTAGGGAAGGAGAACGCAAAATTGTTGTTAGCAAAGTTGGTGGATGTGGTCACAGGGAAGCACCCGAAGCAGTTTGTGAGAACAGTTAGACCAGGTGAATAGCATGTCATCCAATGCTGTTCAAACAATTACAGACTATACCTTACAGTGTTAGAATTTGGCAGAAGTGGTCAGAGAGGGTCTGTCATTGTCTTGTGAGGAAAAAAGGGGAGTGGGAGGAGGTGTTTCGGAATTCAATTAAGGAAACTCCTTTAGCATGAACAGTACACACAAAACAGAAGTCTGTCAAACACCAACCAGATCAATACTGGACAAGATTGGGTGATGACAACAAAGGAAAAAAAAAACCCCACAGGTGGCATTGGAAGGCTAGGGGAGGAGCACCAGTCTGAACAATAACAAAGGAAAAGGGGTAATTATGGAAAAAAAATATTGAGAATGGAGATGTGAAATTGTTGCTCACGGTTTGTTCACGGTTCACGCACTTATTGGGTGTTGGATTTGAGTTCAAAAAGAAGACTCTTCGTCACCATCACTGAAGGAAAGAGACTGGTGTAGTAGGAGAAAAATATGGGAAGGAAGTCGCTTATATGGAAACCACGTGGAAATATGAAGTAGGACAATAAGCCTGATTTATTTAATAACAAAAAATAGTACGGAGCCCAGGTTTTTTGGGGAAGGGCTGTTCAGCCAACTCCAGCCCAAACACGTCAAAGCAGGTTGGATGTCAAAATGCACGAGAGAGTCACGACCACATCTCCCCATAATGGGGGTTACATTCATCTATTTATACAACTCAAGCCCTACTCTAATTGGCCACACCTGGCTCACTCCTATGCAAACTTTGTTGTAGTTTAAGACTACAATTTCACTCAATATATTTTTATTAGATGTGAATTTTGACAGATCCACCATTGGATTACACTTTCTTCTTATATTCTTCATGCTTGCAAAATTTCTAGAAAATCAAAGACCAATAGCTATGTCATCAATTAATTGTTTAAATTGCAAGTTTTTATAATATAAAATTATGCATAAAAAATAAATTTATGGATCATATAGTAGATAACATCTAATTGGCACAAAATTTGATGTGTTAAAAGCGTTAAAAACATGCAATCCAATGATTAGATTTTTCAAAATATGTAGCATTGTTAATTTTTTTTAAAGGAAGTTATAGCCTTAGGCTACAACTAAGCTTGTAGCCAAACTTTGTCCCACTCTGTTAGCTTACTAATTCAGCATGTTCTCCTAAGAATTTACCTATTTGATTAATGTGTTACGTGTGCTTCAGCCATAACTAAATCAATTTGTAACTAACTTTAACCCAAACAAACTCTTGTACCTGCGCCCATTTATCTTTTCACATGGATCACAAGGAGCGTTCCATGCCTGATCTCAAGCTTCTTTTTTTTAGAACCTTACTTGATTGGTTTTCTGTGTGGAGAAACCATCCTTTTTCTTCTATTTTGGACTTACTTGATTTTTGTAATGTTCGTTTTTGATTTGTTCACCCCTGTATACTCCATGTGTACTTCGGTGTTCCTCTCTTTTTGATTTCAATGAATCTTATTACTTATCAAAAAAAAAGATGTCTCCCACATGCAAGAGGGTCCAGGACTTGGCTTGGGTCAAATTTGGATGCATTTTGGGCAAGACTAGCATAGAGTTGCAATCTATGAAACACGGATGCGGCTGGGAGGGTGCCGCACCGGAGTCCGACGTGGCTGCCCACGCGTAGGTGCCATGTCTAAGCTTTTTTTTTTTTTTTTTTTTTTTTTCCCCTTCACGGACTCCTGCCAATTCGGCTCGATTCGCACTGACTCGGCTTTGATTGGTGCCGAACCGGGCAGATTCGGCCAAAATCAAGTTGTATCGGCCGAATTGGGTCGTATTGGCGGGCGACCGAAACGGCCGAAACAGACCGAAATCAGTCTTGAATCATGCAAGTTTGAATGAGGCCCAAACATCCTAAATCTGTCATTCCTTAATTTTATTCTGAATATTTGTTGTTTCTTTTGTGTTTTCTTTTTTGTTTTGTGTTTCTTGCCTTCTTCTTTCTGTGTTTTGTGAATCAAGCATAGTAATGTGTTTTTTTAGAATATTTTAAAAGTAAAAATATATAGAAAATATAAATAAAAATATTTTTAATAATTTTTTAATCGCCGAGTTCCGCCACACCCGCACCCACCTTTTTCAAAAATTTCCGAGTCCCACACCTGCACCCAAGTCCCGAAACGCATCCGTGCTTCATAGGTTGCAACCAAAGGCCTTAAAGTTCTGATAGGGACCGTCGGAGAGCCAATTAGCACCTCCTCTATAGTCTATATGCCCTAATTTGGCTTCCATTTTAGCTGTTATAAGTTCCTAACATATTATTTATTATTTTCCCCCCATTGATTGAGCCCATAATTATGCTTACTGCTATTTTTCTCCAGTACTGTGAACTGCCTATCATTTTCTAAGAGTTGAAGCTCCATAATTATCTGGATTCCCAATTCAGCCATGGCCATGTAAAATAAAGTGTGTACCACTTCTTTGCAGGAGGCCAGTTATTATCATGACAGACAAAAGGGATGGTGTGTGTGTGTGTGTGTGTGTGTGTGTAAATGCATGTCCAGCACATCCACAGCATTAAAATAAGATTTGACAAAAGATTAAAGTCATAAAATGTTAGTAGTAGATATTTATTTACCTTGTCTTTGACCAAACCACCAGATGTGAAAACCCCAGCATCTTCTAGAGCCATAAGAACCTTTTTCTGCAGGCAAAATTTTCACCATAAATGACAAACATTTTAATATATAAGTAATAAACTATAATATAGTAGAAGGAAACGCTATTATAGAGGAGTTGGCAGAAAGAATTTTAATTAAGCCACTAAAGGTTAGCAGCAACCAGGATAACCCAACCACAGTTTTGCTGATACAAAAATAACCGTTTGAGAGGCTTTATTAGTGACATCTACAAATTATTTCATCCTACATGCTTAAATGTGAAAATATTCATACTTGTATTTATAGATGGGAAAAATTTGCGGGCTGAAGGTCAGCCCAAATGATATAGAATGGAAATAAAATACGGTAAGAATAAAATCCTTGTAAAATAAATGCATTGCAAGAACATAAACCCCAAGTACGGTGGAAGCAAGCCAAAATATTTTTAGACTCAAACCAATAATTAAACAGTAGAGTTTATTTTGAAATTTCCAGATTTAAAACTATATTGATTTCACATTATGTTATCATTACTCTATAAATAAGTTAAAAATGAAGAAAAAGCACCAGAGTATGAGCACTGTAAATACATAATATATAAAGTTATGCACTTTAGAACATGCTCGTTGGGACTGTTAAGCACATCACATGACACAATACATTTTAGCAAAAATTTAGTATTGATTGACTCTAAGAAAATAATAGTTAGCAAGGTCTGTACGCACTTCACTTTCGTCATCCAAAACTCTTTCCATGAGATAAAGATCGCAAAATTTTGTGATTTCCAATAGTACTTCCAGCACAGCGGATCTCACAGTTGCTTGTTTCTGCCATGACCATACTAAACAATGTCAATCCTTTTCCAGAATGCTATTACAAGGACAGAGTTCACTAGAAAGAGAGATTCACTACCTGAAGATCCTCTGGACTACTTTCTTCAAGAATTACTCCAACCAAACGACATGTTACCTACATATATAACAAGTCATCAAACCGAACAAGCAAAAGAAACTAAACTTGCTATATATTGATTGATTTCTTTCAGAAAGTATTAAATACTGGTAAGTTAGCAGTGGGTAATACATCTCCTACAAGCTTTAAACATTATAACCTAGACCACAACTAAAAGTGGAAATCAAACCGGGATTTCATGCAGCTAAACTCTGTGGAAGTCAATTTTCAAAAGATGAGAAGCACATGAATCAGAAAATGGAACACAAGCTCCCAATCACTTTAAAAACAGAAAAGGCCAAACTCGAGCCTGTGGGGTTAGAATAAATTATGGTAGTACAACCACAGCTAATACTTCAGTCAGTTCAGTGATTTTTTCAAGTAAGTAATAATATTCAAATGAAAAAAAATTAAAAGGAAGCAGTATATGGAAAATATACAAGAACTACAAGAAATGAAAGAAGAAAACTTCAAGCATACATGGAAGCTTTAGCTGATACAAAAAGAAATGGCCGCATCAAGAAATTCAAGACTTCTTTAGCAAAAAGAAAAAGAAAAACACGCTATGAAATTTATTATGTTGAGACCTGAACCCCACACTAAACTTCATGTATGTTTCAAACTACAAAGCTAGTGGCAGTAAATCAGACCCGGTCATTTTGCAGATTCAGTATGCATATACATGGGCAATCTAAAGTACATATTATTTTTCCAATTACATGATCTCACTCTTTCCCTCAACAAGAATCTCGCACCATAATCTAGTTTATTAAACCTAGACAAGAAAAGATTTACTTACAAACATGCATGATAGAAAAAAATATGGTAACGAATGGTTTAGATTTAACATGGACCCAAGAGCACATGCAGGGTGTAACATGTCTAGGTATTTAGTTTAGTTGAACATGATCTTGAGGAAATAATAAGCCAAACCAAATAATTATGCATAGCTTATAAAAATATCATAGAGCATCAACTAATTACCTTTCTTCCTTCACTCAATTTCTGCCTTACAATTTGCCCCAAAGTTGGCTGAACATGGGAAAAAAAGCAACTTAAGATAAAGTAAGACAATGTAAAGCTATATATAATTCACAATTAGTGCAAATAACTTAACACTAACCTTTACAGGCTGAAAGAACTCGTCAACAACATTTTGAGCTCTTGAATCCTCCAAGGACGAAGAACCACCAGAGGGTACCAAAGTTGCATTGGAATGAGTACTAACAGAAGAACTACTAGGTGTACCAGCTTGCCGTTTGGGTTGCCTTCTCGGAGGTAGACTAGGTGATCTCAAAAGCCTCCAAGTGAAGACTACTGCAACAGCAAGCCCCGCAACAGCCCCAATAGACCGTGAATCCTGCTACCAAGTTGAAAGTTGTGAGAAACCCCAAAACATCCCAGATAGAAATTCTGTTGATGGGATAATCTCCAATCAGAGATAATTGAATGCGTATAACACAACTTAGACGGAAGGCCTAGAAACTGAATTTTTGTTTTAAACAGCATTCATTTCTTCCTTTCTTTTTTCTTTCTCCATTTTTGATGAAGTGCATGCAAGCAAACCATATACTTTTAATAGCATTTCACTGAACTCAACAATTTAAGCTATTTTTTTTACAGGTAATAAAAGTTAATATTGAAATAAAAAAGGCGAAGCTCTAGTACACTGGAAGTGACCGATAATGGCCTTATATGTCCATCAGGCTGCAATATTGCCCATATTTTTTTGATGGATTACCAGACATTTTCACAAGCCACCACTTTTATCCTCAATGGTACAGGCCAGGAGAAGAGGAGCATTACAGAAGAATAGAAACCGTTCTGTGGGAATAAAAATGGAATGCCTGGGAAGGTCAATCTTGAGATTTTTAAGCTGCAACATTCAAGATGTCTGTGGCTTCCCATAATAATGCATAACCCAGTGCCCTCACGAAGAGGTAACCAGAGCACTGCATGCTAAGTATTAATATACACTAGACAAGTCCTCTTGAAAATTTTAAAGAGTTTTACAAAGCAAAGGATACTTTAAAGTCGAAACTACATATGGGTCTGGTCGGACACATTTACAAGTCATTTTTAAAGTGTGAGACACTTTTCCTAGTAGAGACTATTGAGATAGCAAGTATTGATATACACCATATCAACGACACATTTCTGTTAAAAAAACTTAAGCAAGATAACAGTGACCATTTTTTGGACCAAAGACAAGACATCATAGTTTATCAGTCTTCTTTTTTTTCCTTTTTCTTTTTTTAACAAGTAAATAAAATTTCGAAAATATCGCAAAGAGGCATAACCCATTTACCATGTAAACTGTTTATCATAGTTTTTGCAGCTACTCATCTAATTATAAATAAATAAATAAATAAATAAAAAAATAAAAAAACCTTACTAACTTCTTTAAGTAGTCCATTTTGTCCCTTTATTGATTCATTTTCACTAGTGTACAAAAAAAAAAAAAAAAAAAAACCGTATCATCCCAGTACCAAGAATGAACATGTCCATCAGGGACTTGCCGCGAAATTTAGCATAAAGATGTGTGCAATAGCGACCTGATCTACTAATAAATAGGGTTTTTTTTTACACACACTATCAATGAAATAATTCCTAGCTATCCAACCCTAAAATTGCCATGAACTGAACATTGTTAAGACACATTATTTTGATCCCAATAAGGTTTAATGTTAACTATTCACACCTTAACAAATGACACCAACCAAAATACCACAAAATCACAATTTTTGTATCCAATCTCAAGTAATGAACATTAGGTTTCACTAACTCTAATTCAACACCTAATGCTTCAAATTTTGTAAGCATAAAAGGCAATGAAGCCCATAATTTCATCATCAGAAAAAAAAAAAAAAACCTAAACCCAGAATTAACATTCAAAACAAAATTTTTTTTTTTTTTTTTAAAAAGCGAAAAATGAAAGAAAAGCATGAGATCGGGTAGGCACAGACCAGGCGCTGGAGCGAGATCGGGAGAAGATTAGAAATCTTGACGGTGAGATAAGCGCCGAAGCGCTTCATCAGCTGAACCAACTCTTCTTTCGACGAATCCGCCATCTAACAAAACCAGACTCTCTGTTTACGAACAAGAACACAAAAAACACAAACACACAGCCCTTCGATTAAAAATTCTCAGGTCCTTCGCTTTTAAGGCTTAGGAGCACTGTTTATGATTTTGATGACACCAACGAGTTGTGCTTTGCGTCAACCATTGAAAAGAGAGAAATGTGTGTTTTTCGATATTTTATTATTATTATTATTTTGTTACAATTACTTTTCCTTTTCGCTGAGTTCTATTCTTACTTTTTTTTTTCTTTTTTATGAATACTTTTTTTTTATATAATTTTATAAAAGAAAAAAATAAATAATATTTTGATAATTTTATGATATTTATTATAAAAATTGTATTTAAATTTTCTTAAAATAACCTATTAACAAATGTTTAATGTTTGTCATAGCATGCGATTTAATTTTTTTAAATAAATCGTGTGAGACGAGACAAATTTAGTAGTGACATATTTAGTGGTGGTTTGAATTTATGTTGTGATTGTAGCTTTTTATATCTATTAAACTTTTACCAACAAACACAATGCCCTAATTAGAGATTAATTTCCTATCAACCTATCAAAAAAAAAAAAAAAAAGAGATTAATTTCCTATCAAAAAAATTAGAGATTAATTTATTATGAATTTTTATATTATGAATTTATTATGTTTATTTAACAAGCATGCATTCAACCATCCAAATCCAATCTAACCAAATAATACTGCCATACAGATACAGGTTAACTAGGATACAAATTCATTAAAAAAATAAATAAATAAATAGGATACAATCCCCGTTTCAAAAAATTAAAATAAAAAATAAAAAATCTGCAGGCTCAAAGAACATGAAAGAATTAAGGCTCCACTAAACAGAAAAATTCAACAAGGCTCTATTGGGTAAGTAATACTAAGGGATGAAAGTTCACTAGTATAAATACTAGAGCCAGTTTAGACCTCCAATTTTTAAATTACAACTAAATTACTTTTAATCTACTCAACTAAATGTGGAATAAGAGTAATCAATGCACAATCAACTGGGATTACTACCTAGAGTATGGGCATACATAATAAACAATTAAGTATAAAACACAAGAAGTAACAAGAAGAGAAAAACAAATATAAGATAACACTGTGATGTGTTATCAAAAAGGAAAACTGAAGTTCTCAACGTAAAAATCTCTTCACGGCCCTCCAAACCGAATTAATCCACTAGTAAATAAGTTGGAGTATAAGGATTACAATATAGACTCTCCAAGCCTAGACTACCCTCTATACTTAGACCTTTCAAGTCTTAACTACCAACAGGCTTCACCAAGACTTGTCTTCACTAGCTTTCCGGATCCCGCAATTATCACTAATTGCATTCACCATAGAATGGCATGACCCAATGCTTCCCAAAAGCTCCAAAGCAACTCATAACACTTAGAATGGGTGTGGTTTGTGTTTGGGCTAAGAACCTTTCAAAAGATATGGAATTAGAGAGGGAAGAGAGTGAAGAAAACTAAGAGAAATGTGTAGAGGATTGTAGGTATGCAATCTCTAACTCTCCATTGGATTTTTAGGGTTTTTCTCTCTGAAACACTCCTTACAATTTCGTGGATAATGTGGCCTTTTATAGTATGGGTAAAGAAATGAGGGAAATACACAAAATCTAGTTGTCAGTGCATCTCGCGAGTTGGCCAAGTCGCAAGCCACTTGCGAAATACCCCTGACACTTGAGTCATTTGAACTTCCTCGTGTGCTTCTTATGTGGCCTTTCACAAGTTGCACCAATCGCAAGTTAGTCGCAAGATACTTTGTCTTTATAGTTCTTCACCAATTTAAACACTATACCCATTACATTTAATCCCACAAACATACATGGAAGTGGTTGAAGAAATACAATCAAATTTGACACGGAATTAAAGCCAACAAAACATAATTGAAAATCACAACTTTACAAAGGATAATACAAAATTCATAAACACTCGTGGCCACCAAGAGTAAGTACTTCTGAGAGGCCAATCATCTATGGGAAAACAATCAACTACGAAAGTCCTCACAAGTCTGGAAGGGCATCATCATATATACAAGGACTCTACATTGGCTCAACCCATGTCCTTTAGGAGCCTTAATCTAAAGGACATTATATGGTCTAAAGCACACCTCAGAGCTAGGGCTGTCTAGACCTGACTAGAGCCCGACAACCCGGCCAAACTGCCTAACGCCGACCCGATTTTGGCTCCAACCGAAGGTCCAGTCGGTCGACGGCAGGTCTCCATTCTCAAAAACCGATGCCGGTGGGTTGAGTGGCGGGTTTGCATCTCCAAAACTCGAGTAACCCGAAGCCAACCAGAGCTGCAAAAGAATCTGGCCAAATCCTGCAAAAACAAGCCAGATCCAGCGAGATCTCAACCAGATCTAGAGAGATCTCAACCAGATCCGGCTAGATCTGGTAGGATTTAGCTAGATCCAAAAAAATCCAAGCAATTTTTAGCGAAAAATGTAGATTTTGGTGAAATTCAAGCTGGTTTTTCCAGTTTTCGACAGGTTTTTCCAGTTTCCAATAGGTTTTTTCAACTTTTGAAGAGGCTTTTTTTTTTTTTTTTCTTTCTTTTTCTTTTAGATTTCGATGTCGTTTTTTATTCCGGCCGGACCAACGCTCACCTCACTTGAAATCGACTCAATCGATTTTTTCGGAGGTTGGTTTCGAGTTCCTTCGCCCTTTCACCCGACGCCGACAAGTTGAGTCCGGGTTGGGTCCAAAACCGACCCGGCCCAACCCGTGGACAGCCCTACTTAGAGCTACTAAAATAATTGCACTTAAGATCATTCACAATAAGAAATCTAAAAAACATAGCTTTTAGCAACTTAATAAGCTACTTTATCTATTTTAATAACTCACTTTACAATACACCAAACATCAAAACATCTATTTTTTTAGCAACTCATTTAAAATAATATAAATAATTCACTAAAATAATAAAAAACAACAACCACAAAAACAAACAGCAACAACACCTCCACCGTTGCCCCCACCAGCCACAACCACAAACCACATTAGAGAGAGAGAGAGAGAGAGAAAAAAAAAAAAAAAAAAAAAAAAACAGCCACAAAACCAACAACCTTGCTCTTCCACTTCTCAACCCGCAACCACCAACCACAGCAAAAACCAAAATAAAAAACACCAAATTGGGAAATCATGACCCATCCAGCTTGGCAACACCACCATGATCCAACCACCCAAATCGAGAAATTGAAGCACCATCACTGTGACTCATCGTTACCCGACAACCTAATCACCCAAATCGGACCAACGAACCACTGCACCGTGACACATAAACCAATCGGACCACCAAATTAAACCCACTAAAAATTGAGCAAAAGGGAGAAAAGGCTGGGGTGAAGGGAAAGGGGGCTAGGCGAAGGGAGGATTGGGCAATGGTGGCATCAGCTTGGCTACATGAGAGAGAGACAGTGAGATAGGAGGCAGAGGGAGGGAGGGCTGCATTTATGCATGAGAGAGACAAAGATGAGATAGGGTAGAAAGAGTCATGCGTGTGGGAGACTAATAAAATATTATTTGTTGCAAATAACTCTCAGCTACAGTGGGCTATTATCTTTAGTAGCCCACTATAGCAATGAATTAAAAAATTATAGCAATGAGTCAAAATAACAACTTTATTGTAAGTGTGTCTTCATTGTGAATACTCTAACACAAGGCAAAGTTAGGGACAATCTAAATTTAAGAAGTTACTATGGCAATTTGCTAAAGAGATTTAGCAATAGCCACCCAGTTGTTGCTTCAACTTTGGTAAGGATGGCAATTTTTTCTCGCCCTGCTTAATTCGCCCCTCCTCATTTCGCTCTGTGCAAGTTTTCCCACCCCCACAAAGGTGGTGGGGCGAGGATGAGTTTAGACTTTTTAGACCCACCCTATCCCGCCCCTCCCCGTCCCGCGTTGCTAAGGGTTATAATTGTAAATTTTTTATACCCTAAAACCCTACTATTTAAACAAACATATCAATATTAGCTTATTTTATTCAACCTAATGTGGTTCTCTGTCTTTATTTTGTTATGTGTTATACTATGAGTTGTTTTTATGATTGTCTTATTAAACACTTGGATATATTATTCAATTTATTCTAAAAATGGATTTGATTTGATGGGATTAATTTAGTTGTAATTTCAAGTATATTTTTATCAATGAAATAGGTTTCATTAAAAAAATTGTACTAATTGTAAAACAAATTAACAAAAAGTAGAGTTTTATGGGGTGAGGCGGGGCTTCTGGGGCCCCAAAGGGCGGGGATGGGGTGAAAAAATTTTTCCCGTCATGTGGGGCAGAGTAGGGATGAGACAAAACAAAACCAGGTGGGGCAGGGATGAAGACTCCATCCTTCAACCCTACCCCATTGCCATCCCTAAACTTTGGTAGTTTGTTAGGGGGGGGGGTGTAAAGTAACTTATTTGAGGTTTTACCACCCCATTGCTATTGCTCTTAGCAATTTTTGCTTGTATATTTATATCAAAGGGACAAAGAGCATCGTTAAATACAAATAATTAATCTTAGCAAAACTCTCTTCCTCTCTATATCTTTTTGTTTGTCTATATGACTATATGTGATTTACCATCACTTTTTTTTTTTACTTTGGATTTTTTATTTTCATACTCTTTTACTTAGCAAAACTAATTAATCTTAGAAACATTAATTAGTATTTTCGCATATTCTTATATGAGAAATAATATGTCCATAATATTTTCACAACATTTTTACAACAAATTATAAGTGATAAGTTGTTACTGGTTGTTATTGTTAGAGCATAAAAGTAATCTTAGTATTAAGTTTAAATTTGAACCAATAACAACTAATCACCTATAATTTGTTGTAAAAATATTGTGAACATAGTACCTCTCTTCTTTTATTTCAATTTTTTTTTATACTACGCATCCCCTCACTCAAGACCCTGACACCATCCTTGACTCTAAAGGAAAGCATAACAAAATTGCCTCCGGTTCAATCATCTCAGGGGACCAAGACTCCCATGAAATCCTTCTCAACAGATTTTTAAATGGATTCCACATGCCAAACTTGCGGGACCAAAACTTTATCTCACTTGACTGAAATTGTACTCTCAACAACACAAAAAATTTAGAGCTCTTGAACCCTCAACCCGAATGTGAATGTACCCACAAGAATACAAAATACATAGTTTTTGAACAATAGATACAAGTAAATTTGGCATGAAATATACCGACACTATACAAGACTTAGCAAAGAGTTTCAAGTGCATCAATTCATAATTAGAATTCCAACTAATTGATACTTCCAATTTGCACAGAATTTGAATTCCAAGTCAAATACACTAGTGCCACCAAATGCTCTCACTCATTCTTTTTTGTGGCTTTAATATTGTGAACTTTAGTTCATATCTTTCCAATTTTTTTTTCCCCTCTATTTCGTCAATGTGATAAATCGACAGAGTTGAAGGCTTGAAGCACCCATCTTACATGATAATATGATGCAAACAAGAAAGAACAATTCAAGATTTTCTAAACCAAGAGAAAGAAGAAGCAAAAATGTACAGGTCAGTCCACTATCTGCGGTGGTGAAGAACTTTGTGTGTCATCTACAGAGATTTCAGTCACATCGTCCAGAGCACTAGGAATTATTGCCCTTTCTATTTTCTGTCCTACGCCATTGAACATCATCTCTCTTTCCAAGTGCAAACAGTAGAACTCAAAAACTCGAGAGCTTACTGCAACTCCAAAATCCAACAGAGAGAGCAACTCTAATTCCAGCCTGTTTAACTCAGCATTGCTTACTCCTCCAACCCGAGCAAAAAATGCGTTGTTATAATGCCTGAAAAATTGTAATCGAAGCAAAACAACATTATTATCATAACAATTGCGTGCTATTTCATTTGGGGGGAACAAATTACAGAATCAAGCACATTAATGACGCTGCCCAAGGTACATGTTTTCCATGTGCTTTCTTCAGCAAAATATATGCTGCACTTATATCGTTGTTTTTGTACTAAGCAGCAAAACATATTATATAAATGAATTGTATGCAACATAAGTGATGGATGATTCAATTACTTTGTTGACTTCGTAAGCATTATATGCAAGGAAAATGTCTTTGTACCCCTTACCACACGCAACAAATGTGACAACTTCAGAGTGCAGATATCTATGGTACAACGGAAGAGAACTTAGGCCACTAGTGTTCAAATGCATATATATATCAATTGAATTTTAATTGTTACTTTCTTTGCTGAAGGGGTTTTAATTGTTACTTATAACACAAAAAAGAAGTTCAAATGAGCTATAACTCTCAAACTATCTCAAAGACCAAACCAACAAGGTAAGAAAACAAACTGAAGCGAGGAAGATGCATAAACCAAACATGTCATAAGTAGGGACAAATGAAAATACCCTATTTAAGAGAGAGAGAGCTTACTCATCATCTAGCATCTTAGAAGCAACCATAACGCTTGTAACCAGCAACCTATGCACGTTCAAGGAAATGACGAGGGAGTCAGGGTGCCTATGCACTAGCCTGTCTATATACACATATCCAACCACAAAACAAGATGGACTACAATCCGTGTACTTGTATAACCTCTCTAAGTACTTTGGTATGCTTATATTTGGTGCTCTCACCCCATAAAACGCATTGAAGCTCTTCCCAAGCAGAGCCGAGCTCAAGCTCAGCTCATCCAGCTGCTGGCTCAGGCAGTCCCTGAGCCGGTCATTTCGAGCCACCAGCTTTTCTAGCACAGAAGACAGTATGGTGAGCACTCTCGGCGTGCTTGTCTCAGCTAGGCTCGGCTCCAGCTGCCGACTTTGGTGGTTGTACCCAACAGTAGATAACATTTAGATTAGGCCATTGTGGTAGTTTTAGTTTCATACACAAGTGTGAGAATGAATTTTGAGGCATTTGCTTCCACTTTTTACATGTTATCAGGTTTGGAGGGTCAAGAACTGGATTTTTGACACGTGTACTGCTGTTTTGTCACTCCTAGTCATAAGCTAAAAATAAAATGGTGATTTAATATCAAGCAGATGCTATCTCAAAATAAATATAAGCAGCGTATATCAAGTAGTTGGAATGGTACGCTGGTGGGAGGTTTGAGCGTGGATGAGGTAAGGTGATTTTGATTTTTGAACCACTGGATTTGAAGAGGTCACATGTGTGTATCGGAATAAATCGAAAATGGATTTTATATGGACAACAACCATTCATGAAATTAGTGGTGGAAACTATCTTGTCTGGCTTTACTAGAATACGAAGGCAGTGCTTGAGAGAGGCATACCGTCCGTCATCATTGGCAGGGAATTTTCAACTTAATAGACACAAGAATTCTATGACTTTAATGTCGAATGCCACATGCCGATACCTCCGTTAATCATGTGAGATGTCTTCCATATATCACGGAGCTGTGTAAAGTGGTCAGCGATTGTGGTGGTGGTGATGTAACGTTTTGGTTGTAATGGCAGGAGTTACTGTTCAGTCTGATATAAATTATATAGCTAAATTGCAATCCAAGGTTACACAAATATGACCAAGTGATGATATGTAAGAACAATGTTGAACTCTCTCATAAACTGCTCACATGGGAAGAAGAGCATTCTGACATGAAAAAAGAAAAGGACCTTGAGCTCAAATTTCAAATAAATTTTTTTCCCACCAGTTAGAAGGGTACTTCAATACAAAATTATATTGCAATTAATTGAATTGATACATATCGAGTAAATATTTAATGATTGAATACCCTATTCTTTTATGAACAAAGGAAAATTGTAATATCTTTTGTATAATGAAATCCCAAATGGAAGGGTAATCCCTGATTGCCAAATCATTGTACTGAGATATCAAGGCAGGGTTTCTAGCTCGCTATACATTGTGCTCATTAGAAACAAGTAACTTCTCTTCCTCCTCTGTCAAGTCTTTTTCTGAGAGCTGAATGTTTGTCTTGGAGTTCATTTTATTCCATTCATTCTCTACACGAAAAAAAACCCATTGGAAGCGACGGAAAATCTCCAGGGCAGCAACTGCAAACACCGTAAGGTAATTATGGCGAAGATGGGCAGAGAGCTTGTATGTCCATGCCCAACGCAATACAAGATTGCTTCCCATCACCCAAAAATAAACCTGCAATCCAAGATACATATACAATTATGTCATGGAACCAAGTATTACAACCTAGACCAATCACCGAACCAGTAAGAAGAGATCATTTTGATCAGTGCACTAATCAAGAAATATTTACATTAAACTTTCTTAGCTTTCTGAAGAATTATTAAGGTGGCAGTGGAGAGCCAGTCCCAACAATTAATTCAGGTCACATAGTATTGTACAGTTCAGACCAGTTCACTCTAGCATTTTTGCCAGGGGGGAATTCTCCTTGTTGGTTCAGCTAGACAGGCCAATATCATAAAGACATGACCCAAATACTACAATAATAAAAAAGGCATAGCCTTACCCATTTTCGTCCGTATAGCAGGTGTGAGAAGATGTGTGGTTTGCTGAACTTGAATATCCGAGTGAAGCTACTGGCAAAAAGAAAGGGATATTTATAGGCACTTCACCAAATAATATTCAAGAGAATCAAGACGTAACTTCTAAAACAGTGTTATCTGTGTTCTTCTATGGACAGGATCACAGTACAGTTCAAGCACGAATATCAAACAAGCACACCTAAAAGAACTGTAAATTTATTTGAAAATTCACTTTCCAATCAAGTAACTTGCAGCTTTATAATACTGCTCCAAGTCTTTTCTTCTTCTTTTTTCCTTCTAATTCTACTATATAACTTCACAATTTATCTCCAACACCCTCAACATAAACATTTTTATTTTTTTTTATAGGTAAACATAAACATTTGCGACAACTAAATTCAAAATCACAGGGGCATGAGTTTTTATGCAGTGATACTATGACCTCCAAGATTTATGGAAACTGTATAGAATAGCAAGGGCCAGGAAACATGCTCACTTGTGCCCACAAAATTGAGAGCTCAACTACTTTAGATTTCACATGCAAGGGCTATTACAGTAAAAGCCAGCAGGAAAAGGATTTAAGGTGTAAGCATTTTACGAAGGTTAATACCAAATAAATACAAAATCAAAGGGGTATGTTTAATTATGATGTGATATTGTGAAGATATAAACATTTGACATACCTCCAGTCCCAATCCCGGGTAACATCCCAGTAGAATGAGTACAAAGAGTTCAAAATACCAGAGATGAGCCAGAGAGGCCGATAAAAGTTTGTCCACCTATCAGGGAAGACATGATATTTAAGGGCTGATAGAAAAATCACTGGCACTGCGGTCGAATATTTTAAAGCTGAAACCATAAGCAAACAAAGTTATTATGATCTTGTAGCAATTAAGAGTAAAATATAAATGCTAAAGGACTAGACGCAGAAATCACTAATTGAAACATAAAAGAGCAATATAATGGACAACCCAACATTGCAATGTTCCAAAAGGCGTCAGATGATAAATAACACAGATGAGACAACATAAATGAGAATAATCCTGAGATTTTACCATTCAGAAGGGTTGTTTTCTCCCCAGTATCCTTGTATTGTCGAAGACATTGGAAGAAACGAAAAAGATATGGTAAAACAAGAACAAAAGGAATTGCAAGGGAATGACTGCCACAAACAGAATCAGCTTCAAACCATGCAATAGTGGCAACCTGCTTGAATTTAGAAAAGATTTCTTAACAAACGAGAAGTGAAGCATCAAATTTATATCAAACCACTTTTAATAAATACAAGTGTAACTTGTAATAAGCATAATTTAAACTAAAAGGAAAAGCAACAGGCTCCACTAGAAATTTAACAGCAAAGAGGCCAACGACCTGGGGTAATCAAGCTACTGGCAGAGGATTTTACATTGTACATTGTTCTCCCTTAACTGTTTTCCGCACATCACTAACCTCACTCATCAATATAACAATGTATCAGTTTGTACCAATTTTCTCACTGAATATCTCATGGGTGATTAATTAAGTTTCAGAGTTTTCTGCGTGCATCTTTTCATCCACCATAAATTTCTAGAAAATTGAGAAAAAAAAATATATATATATTAAGAGGTTCTGTTTATATAGTTTCTCTGTACTCAACTTCACTTAGCTTTTCTGTGTGCATCTTTTCATCCACCATAAATTTCTAGAAAATTGAGAAAAATATATATATATTAAGAGGTTCTGTTTATATACTTTCTCTGTACTCAACTTCACTTAGCTTTATCATGTTTCCCAGCAGTATGGTATAGGCTACACCTCTCCATTCCACTTTATCAATTTGAAATGTGTTGCAGTTTAGTACTAAAGGGAAAACAAACACCTTTTTCAAGTGAATCAATCTGGTTACACCAACAAAAAGTTTTGATATGTGTGTACCTAAGATAAAAACATAAAATAAGAAACATATAATGAGATTATCTAATTAACATTTGAAATTAAAAGAACCAGTGATAGAAGTAACAACCATGGGTTTCAATCAGGTGCAAAAAGATGACAATTTTATGAAAACAAAATATTAT
This sequence comes from Quercus gilva, assembly GCA_023621385.1. Taxonomy (NCBI): domain Eukaryota; kingdom Viridiplantae; phylum Streptophyta; class Magnoliopsida; order Fagales; family Fagaceae; genus Quercus; species Quercus gilva. Next base: position 38,538,750 of record CM042480.1, read on the forward strand.
ATATTAAAAAAAAAAAAAAAAAAAAAGGAAAAAAAAAGAGAGAGAGAGAAGAGAGAGATAAATAGGGTAAATCTGTTAATATGCATAAAGCCCATCTCAACAACAAAACACTGACCTGTTGATGGACCATTCGACATACTGAACGCTCCAAATCTGAGAAGACCTGCACAAGAAGTGACAAGTACAAGCACAATGAAAAAGGTATTGTGGCAAGTATATATCTTAAGATAGTTCTATCATTTTTTTATGTATATCTGAAGATAGATAAACAATTTCCTGATTCTCACTCTCAAGAAAAGGTTAAACCTAGGTAGAATGTAACTCCATATTTACCCCTATCCTGTACTCCACTGAAATAATGAACACAGACATGTGTAGGCACATAAAATATGTGTATATTTATTATATTTAAGAAACCAATATAATCTTATTTGAAATGAAAATTATGTCATTGAAATATAAAACCATACAAGTGCATGGGATTTGACCTGGAAAATGGTTAAAGTAGACAAAGTGATGCATACCTTTGCCATGGAGGTCAAGATATCAGCCACAAAAAAATCAGAGAATGATATTGCCTGAGTTCACCAAACAAACATCAAATATTAACTACAGCACACTAGGAAAATAAGAAAATGTTTAAACCACAAAAAGAACCCATACATTCCTCTCCTAGGCATTGTATGAAAATAAGAAAATGGATGAGGGGTGCCAAAGTGCTTCATATGAAAAAGGCAGGTCATGAGTTAGTTTGATTCCCAAACTCTTATGTTTCCAATGATAAGTTATATGATATTCTAGCATCAATGACCACACAAACCACAGTACCCATGCTGTTAAGGTTGTGGGGTTTTGTCCTGCCAGGATTTGTCACATCAATATAGTAGTCATCTGTTTTCCATGTGTAGGTTTCATTCAAGTATGTTTGCACTAAAACAATGTTGGCTAACTCTTTACTTGACTATTTGACAAACAAAAGAAACATGAAAAGAAAATGAGTAATTTTATACATGATCGCTGGAGTGCATTTTAATGACAGTACATACTTCCTTTTTTAGGTAAGAACATTTTCTTTTAATGGGAAATTTACCCACTCACCTTCACCTAGCACTTACAAGGGGAGGAGGTGCCAGTTGAGCTAATGCTCATTGGCAAGTAAGAATAATTTTATTAAGGAAAGACTACTTCATGAACAAAGACCACAAAGAAGCCTTAAGAATTACAAAGAAAGAACTATGTACAAAAAGGCAATGACTCTAAAATCGTCGCAATGGAATCACTACTCGTAATACCCAATGCACGAGACCAATCGAATAAGGAACTAACAAAAGTTGCTAGCAATTGATTCCCAGTACTTTCCCCATCTTCAAATGTATGCTGATTGTGTTCCCTTCATATGGTCCACATCAAACATAAGGGAATAATATTCCAAATATCTGACAAATGGTTACCCATCCAATTTCTCCAACCAAACATAAGTTCAATCAACTTTTCTGATAAAACCTAAAGCTTCATAAAGCAAAGGCAGCAGTGCAATGTATCAATAGATGATCCACCATCTCCCCATTACACTAGCACATGCAACACCAACCTACTATATACCCCTCTTAATGAGATTATCACAAGTGAGTATCTTTCCCCATGCTACCGTCCAAATGAAAAAGGAGATCCTTTGCGGGGCCTTAACACCCCAAATGCCTTTCCAAGGGAAGAGTACCGCTTTTAGCCCCTAAGAGCATTATAGAAAGAGTGAACATCGAATCCTCCTCACTTTTCTTTAGCCTCCAGCTCACTTGATCACTATTGGGGATATGGGAATCTAGAAGATGGAGAAATAAGGCCACCAAATAACTCCCAATCATTAAAATCCTGAAGGAATCGAACATCCCAACTCCTATCCCCACACACCTTCCCCCCCCCCCCCCCCCCCCCCCCAAAGGTCTGCCTTACCAACAAAGACTCCATTGAACCTTCTTTATCGGTGGAACAATCATACAGGATAGGAAAAGCCACCCTCAAAGGCTGATCACACCAAGTGTGATGCCAAAACTGGATCCGATTACCCAAGTCATCATCAAAATGTACTACAAAAGCCTATTTCATCTCATCCTAAGGATCTTCCACAAATCACATCCATGAGAGTTTCTAACAGATTTTGTACTCTAACCTTCCCAATCTTCTCCGAACTTCATAACCACTACATGCCTCCATAAGCATGTATTCTCTGCCACAAAACGCCAATGCTATTTCCCCAACAGAGCTTGATTGAAGGTTGTAAGTTTCCTAATGACCTTGCCTTCATTAGCAATAGGAGGAAAAACCTAATCCCATCCCACCACATGATGTTTAAACTCATCTCCCAAACCACCCCACAAGAAATTCCTCAGTAATTTCTCAATCCTAGTTGCCACATTAGTAAGGATAGTGAAAAAGGATAAATAATACGTAGTTAAGCTCAATTATGTACTCTTCAATAATGTCAAGCTTCTCCAATATAGGGTTCCATATTGACTTTGAATTAAAAGAAGCCCCTAATAGCATTCCAAGATAAGTCATTGGCAAACAGTTATCAGCAAGATCAGTCTTGCTCTTAACCACACCCACCCAACCATTTCACTCTTACTCAAATTGGCTTTTAGGACTATCACTGCCACAAACAAGTAAGCACCATTTGAATCTAGAGAATCTGGTCAATTTTGCATCACAGAAAAGGACTATATCATCAGCGAATGGTAGGTGTGAGACACCCAACCCATCTCCTATTGCATTACCTACCTTGAATCCCTTAAGAAGGCTTCCCTCCTCCATTCTCTTCAGCATCCTACTCAGAACTTCCGTAAGGACCATAACCAAAAGGAAAAGGAAAGGGGATAAAGGATCCCACTAATTACATAAAGGCACTACTCCATAAAGTCACTAATCCTCTTAACACAAAATATCAAGTCAAAAAGTAGAAGTTTGCAAGAGTTATCATATTGAAGGAAAAAAATGTGAAGAATAACCTAATTTTTGTACTTGCTGTTAATTTCCCTTTAGAGGGTCATGGTCCCTCAATCAGCAATGACACACATGGGAACTCAAAAATCTAAAGATATATGAATTTTTGTTGATCTACATATTCTTTCAAAAGTTGTACTAAACAAAAGGCTTGAAACTATTCATCAATATGTAGAAAATAAACAAACATCCTAGAAAGAGGAGAATAATATAACCCAAAAAAAAAAAATACTTGCCTGTAGTGGGAGAACTATTCGCCAAAGAGTTCTTAACAAGTAATAGCGGGATGATAAATAAAAAATATCAAATGGGAATATCAATATCATCACAACAGCACAATATAAGAGCACCTGCAGAGGAGTGCCATTAAAAGTTAGTACAATTGTAACAATTTCAATGTAATAGTAAAGGTATAACAAAAGATGAAGATCAATTGCTTGTCAATGAGATATTCAATATGGTATGAATATATTGTGAAAATAAAGTAGTCCTTGTTATATACAATGCATGAACACTAAAACTAGACTAAACAGAAAAAAAAATAAATAAATAAAAAATAAAAATAAAAGAAAAAGAAAAGAAAAGTAGAAGAAATCATTTATGGCATTATGCCTGGCAGGTTAGATCATCCAATCAGAGTTTGCTTTCTAATATAGATGAACTAATATTCAACAGCATGATCATTTCCTATGCAGAATCATATTAAAATCCAATAAGTGCATGAAACAATACACCATATATAAAAGTTTTCAACATAATATTTGATTACCAGAAGGCCTCAATAAAGAATCCTAGGAAGTAAAGTACCCGATATAAAAATTACTTACTCCATCCTCCTCAATGCACATATAATTGACCCTAGAATAAAGCTCATCTATAATTAACTTTTCACCACTCAAATGTGTGAGACATTTCAATACATCTATGAAGGATGGTGCCGCACTATTTGATGTGGTGTATCTGGCGGGAACAGAATGCTAGAAGCTTTGAGGGTCGCAAATGGTCCATTCTTGAGTTTTAAGTCTTTTTTCTTTTTTACTCTTCTCGAACGGTGTTTAGTTATACCATCTTTTTCTTGTTTTTCTCTTCCTGTTTTGTTTGATCATTGTAATTTGGTTTCTTGATGTTTTTGCCTATCTAGCATATTTCCTATGTACGGGGCTGTGTTCTTCTTTAATATATATTTTCCGTTACTTATCAAAACAAAAAAATACATCTATGAAGCTTCTGCTTCCATGAGAAAATACGTTCAACATCTTTACCAAATATTACAATCAGGCATTTACAGAGAAAAAGAGATTATTGGAATGAAATAATTAAACAAAATATTCTGTCAATAATTTATAAGAGTGGATGCATCTATTACACTGGTTGTGATGCAGCCAAAGGTACTTCTCCATGAGAATAAAGATACAGATATGCTGTCATGCTAGTTGGGACAATAATAGTCATCCATGTGGCACACTGCAAATATCAAAAAGGATTGTCATGGTTATTCTAGAAACATATACACAATACTAATATAAATAAATAAATATTGAATATAGATGAAGATAGAAGATAGAAAATGTCTAAGAACCTGCAATACATGAAAATTACAGAGAAAAGTCAAATCTGACAAAAGAGAAGTATAAGAGGACTGTTAATAGATGTTTGTTTTAAACCACAATAACAAGAATAATAATTATAGGAAAAAAAATTTTGGCCTAATGATCAGAAATAGAATTTTCCAAAGTACTTTATCAAAAACCCAAAACTCACAAATCCGGAAATCCCAGAATTACCCATCAAAACAGATGGTCATGGCTATTCTAGAAACATATACACAATTCTAATATAAATAAAGAAATAAATACACACACTGTATTTAATAAGGTTTAAAAGAAGAGAAGGACTATATAAATTATTTAAAGGATTGCATATTGAACATCTTTCATGTAAATGTGTAAACCCACACTACTCTATAATGAGAAACAAAAAATTAGCAAAAAAGTCAAAGACCCCTGGTTCTTGTATAATTCTTGCTTTCCTAGTTATTAATTTATTATTAACGGTAAGGCTGAGTCAATGTTGGACCTGAGTTTAATTTATTATAGTTTTCACCTAGTTTCTTACAGTTCCAAAATTGTGTTAAGACAGTTGCAAATAAATACAATAAGGAAAGTCACTAATGCTTCGATGACCAAAAGACATCTTGTTAAAACAAACTCATATTACACAATTAAACTTATTTGTTTCTAATATAAGTCTTGTTCAACAACAACAACCAAGCCTTAGTCCCAAAATATAATTAGTCTCATGGATTTGGTAACCTAAGTCCTACGGTATTTTGGAGCATTTGCTAACTGGAGGAGGGTATTTCAGTAACTTCTGTATGGAATATTAAAGGAATCAAAAGATTCTGCTAGGTGTTAACTTTGACGGTAGGGGGGGTATTTGCTTATTTCCAGTAGTTAAGGGGGTGAATTGTTAATTGCCCAATAGAGAAAGGAGAAAGTCTAATTTACCTTCAAACTATTTCCACATCCTATTGATGATAAATTGAAAAACATTAGATGTGTTAAAAGCTACAGGTTTATTTGCATGCCCACGTCAACAAAAAGCGGGTGCCAAACCTGAAACTAAAATTTTTAAAATTGAAGAATCATATCCAAGAATGGAGATAGTTCACGTTTGGACACATTTCACATAGCATACTTATTATAATACCAGATGGCAAAAGAATTGGTAAAAACCATTAGGCTAATGAAAGAAAAATGACAGAGTCAATGCATTGGCTGTTTAATATGATACCTTCCAAATTTCTCGGTGAGTTAGATGATTTTGATCAAGATCAAAAATTTTTGCATAACTGACATTGGCTTGGGAAAAAACCCATAAATTAATTCCCCAAAGCCAAACCATCATAGTCTGCAATATCAAAATTACAAGAAATGTGTTACCAAAAGGATAAATAATGTAAGAATATGAAAAGATAGTCTACTCTCAATAAAATAAAATAACCAAAACTCACCACAAGTAGAAGAGGATTATAATACAAAAATGCCTCATATAGAAATAAATCCCGTAAGTCCACACTCATTCTCATAACAGAATCCCATCCAATCTGTGACATTCACATATGTCAAAAAAGAACATTCTGACGATGTGAAATCCAAGATATTTCCACTAGTACTCCTATCAATAGAAAAAATACAAAAATGGAACTAACCTTGCAACAACTGAAACCCCAGACAAAGAATAGTAGTACCTGGACATGATTTAAATTAGTATCTGATAATATATATGAAAATCTGGAAAAGAAAACTGAACATAAAAAAGCAGATTTCTGGGTAAAAATAAAAATGCAACTCATCAAGATTATTGTGCACACAGGAGACAAAGTAGAGACAGAATCATTTTATATCTATTTCTGAATTATTCTCAAAACAAGAGCAATTACCATACTATGAATTTGAAAATTCAATCTTTAGTTAAGTCAAACCATTTCATAATTATCCACATCAACAATTAAAATCAAACTGAAAAATAATTAGAAGGAATTTAATTCAAATAATGAAACCTTGAATCTCCATAATAAAATAGGCGATGGCATCATGGCAGCAGTGCTTATTGGTGTACTCGCACTCTTCAAATCATTTGTCTCCATTGAATGTAAGAAATCTTCCTCAACACCATTTTCCACCTCACCTGTAGCTGTGACATTCAACAAGTATAAGATGCACAAAAAAATCAACCATCAAGGTAATACAACAGGATTCATTGCAGTTTGACTCAAAACTATGAGGCCATTTGCCATGTCCACCATAAACTAAATTTTTGTAAGCAATATCTTATTGTTGGTTTGGATTTTATTAGGGAAAAAGTACAATTGTACCTAAAAAAGGCAAGCTTTTTAAAAGTTGTACATAAGAATATAAGCTAATAAGTTTCCAAAAATAATAATAATAATAATCCACACGCACATTTAATTTAACAATAATTTGCAATGTCACCCCGCTTAACAAAGAAATGGGCTGGGTAGCACTAATCTGTCAAAATTAACAGATTAGTTCTTGGTAATTTGCAATGTCCAGTCCGTTATAACTGAACAGTGGGGTGCACATTGCAAATTAATCTCAAATTAGGGTGTTAAATGTAAAAATTAATAGTTTATGGTAGAAATTGCAAATGAACCAGTTTAGGGTGTGGGTACCTACAAATGCAAGTAACCCTTCGTTAAATATAAGGTAACAACTAAATGCTTATAACCCAAAGGCTTGTAAACCAACAGTACCAAGATCAAAAACGACTGGTCTGCTTCCAGACTTCCTTAAGTGTGGACTATTGCTAGGAGCAGTCACAAGACCTCCAAACATAGATAAAGCTAGCAGATAGAAAAATTCTTTGATAACTTAGCCTGCACTAAGAATCTGCAATAAGTGAAATTACAGAGAAAAGTCATATTTTACAAAAGCGAAGTATAAGAAGACTGTTAAAAGATGTTTCTTTAAAATGAAACAGATTATAAGGAACTTAGCTAGAACCCTAAAAAATGGGACACGCATAATTTTAAATAAAAAAAAAATTTTATTTTTAAAGGTGATAATTAAGGTGTTATACTTGTAAAATATTACACAATTTGATCTGTAGTTGCTAATCTTTCCCCAGAACACATTCATCTTGGGGCCAATTATCTGAAGTTTCCAAAGAATACAAGAGATTCATAACACAAGTACAACAATGTGAGCTATTGAAATAGTGTGATTGATGTACCCATAAAATTGTAACTCCACTTAATAAATTAATCAAGACACCATAAACTGAAACAAGATGTGAAGAACTCAACAATGAGAACACGCAATCTCAACAGCATTTTTGAAGGGCTAACTTAATAACCTTTATTTATGAGAAACAAGATCCGGATGCACCCTAATTACAGGTGTAAACCGAACCATCCTAATCAAAATTCCCAACACAAAGTGTGTGTGTGTGTGTGTGTGTGTGTGTGTAACAACCCAATATGGCTTTAATCATTGACTTAATTATCTAACTACCCAAGCCAGAAGAAGCCCTATAGCGCAGCCTCGAATTTGCATCAGGCAAACAAAACCCCAATATGTTATTTCAAATATATTGATACAACAAGATCCACACACCCAATTTGTCCAGTAAAAAGATTAATTCAGCTGAATTGAGAATCACAGCATATTCAAAGTAGATAACAGTAATAAGTTCCCTGCAACACATCTACATAATTTTATCGATTCATGGACTTCTGGGTTCTCTCTCTCTCTCCAACATAATGTACTTGCAATTGACCAATCAACATAATTAACAAATGTTGTCAATCCAAAGCCATATAAAGTTGCAACAAACAATAGAAGTGTCATAAAATCACTGCCTCCTGGACGTCAAAACTGCAATAACAAGAATTATAATCACAGAAAAAAAATATATATATATATATATATATTTCTTTGTTTTGCGTTTGCCTTGATGGTCAGAAATAGAATTTTCCAAAGTACTTCATCACAAGCCAAAACTCACAAATCCGACCATAATCCTAAAAACCCAGAATTACCCATCAAAACCCAGTTCCAAAAAACCAAACAGTATTATAAAACAACAACAAGAGAAAAAGAAACAAACACATAGATAACAAGTGGATCAGATCCGAAAAGACATACAGCGAAAGGCTTTGAATGATCAATTGGTCTGCATTACATATGGCTCAGCGCAATGCGAACCTTATTCTTCTACTGGGTCCGCTGGATCTCTCTCTCTCTCTCTCTCCGCTTGAGCTTTGGTGCAAAAGGTTAAGAGGGTGGATTGAGTATTAAGGGGTTAAGTAGAGGGATAACCGTAATACAACAATAGTCTGAGGACCATTTTGCAAATTTAATCAGTTTGGGTTGGGAGGGCTGGAGGTTTCGGATTTGACTTCAAATTTAAGGCGTGATTGGTTTCGCTGTTGGAAACGTGTTTTTGGGTTGAAACTTTTGAAAGTGAAAAACATCAGAGGGGACTAACGTATTCCTCGAGGGTTCACGTCTCAAAATTTTTATTGTTTTATCATCCTACAAAATTACTTTATCAATTATACAATATTATTTTATAATATTCTCAGCATCTCAATTTTTATTTTACAATACAATATATTAAAATAATATTTTTACACAATAAAATAATATATCTCAAAACCCAAATAAAAATTAAAAACCTGGTGAGAGAGAGAGAGGGAGGAATTGATAAAATAAGTGAATAAAATATATAAATATTTTTTAGAATTGAGTTACAGTACAATTCAATCTTTAGAATTGCATTGTAGCACTATTGCAAATTTTTTTGTAATGGTTGGCTTTTACAAGTTCGGATGTGTGGGGGTTTTGAGCTTTTATGCTAAATTTTCACTATATATGGCATGTCATTCTCAATGTGAATGATTATCATTTGGTTTCTTTAACATAAGTGTGATAGCCATTCAAAGTGTTCCTTGTTTAGTAGCCAAAAAAGTGTTCCTTGTTTACATATATCTTTAATTTGATAAAGAGGTAAGGATATCCTCCCATTTAAATCATCAAACTCCCTCTTATTTTAAAGTCGATGTGAATCATGGAACACCCTTGCCAAATAACAAAGGATATCTAACAATATCGTTAGTTGCCCGGTTTTGAAAGAATGTGTGAAACTAGCATCTCGAGTGTCTAAAATTCGAGTTCCAAATTAAAAATTGAGTTTTTAAGTCTCGATTTGTAAGTGGATGGGTCTAATGTGGAAAAAATCCACGTGGAACTCGAGTTTTAAAGACTCGAGTTCCATAAATTGCAGGAAAATGCCGTTATAAGGCTTAAAAACGTCACTATCGGGCTTAAAAACGCCACTATAGGGTTCCCTGAACCTGGTATTGATCACTTATGAAAAAATTTTGCAGGAAAACGCCGCTATAGGGCTTTAAAATGTCATTATAGGACTTAAAAACACCGCTATAGGGGTGATCACACTAAATTTTTTTTTGCATGGAACTCAAGTTTCTAAAACTCGAGATCTATTGGCATTTTTAGATCTAAAACACTCGCAAAGCGAGTCTTTGAGACTCGAGTTTTAATATGAATCTCAAGTTTCTAAAACTCGAGATGCTATTTTTCATAATCTTTCCACGCGTTACTTAACTTACTACATTGTTAAGCATTACACAATTGGTCTGCAAATTTCCCCGTGAATCATGCATCTATACAGTACTAGTTTACACGCGTGCTTAGAAACTCTTTTATTTTTATAAGTAAAAGTTAATAATTTGCATCTATTATAATTTAAAAATATATGTTTTTATTTTTCAAAGAAATAAAAATGATAAACTTTAGAGATAAGTAGTAACTGTAATTTGTTTTTGAATGTTTTAGGAGAAAAAAATTCCTAAATATTAGGAGTTCTCTTTTTGAGTTCAAAATGAAATTTGTTATTTGACATTTATGACCATATTTCTAAATGAAGTTACCCTTCATTAATGAAGTTTTTTTTTAACTACATAACAGTCCAGTTAAAAAAAGGGAATCCTTTTATATATAGTATAGATTTAGTTGATTTTTTATGGTTTATATTAGATTTTAAATATATTTGAATTTTTTAAATGTCATGTATCCTATATCTGAATCAAAATCGAATGAAATTATATGATTTAAATGTGATTGATTCATGGGTCACAATTAGTTCAACTGATAAAGTCTATTATCATTGAACAAGAGATTTATGGTTCAAACTCCTTGATTCCAAAAATCAATTGGTGTCTTGATTTCATGATAAAAAACAATTATTATGAAAAAAAAAAAAGATTAATTTCAAATTTCAAACTTTAAGAGCCAAAAGTCATTTCAAATTTAATTGAAGAAAAGTATATAAAATTCAAAAGTCATAAAAAATTATACAGTAAGTTTTTCTAAGTAATTGCAAGAAGGAGACAATGGTTAGGTTAGACTAAATTTACTCTTCTAAATTTTGAGTTTTTTTTTTTTTTTTTGGAGAAAATCTAAGAGTATGTTTGGTAACTGTTTTCTCTCCTAATTTTCTGTTTTCAAAACCAATTTTCTATTTTTGAGATTAAAAAACCTATTTGGCAACCCAAAATAGATAGAAAACAAAAACTGTTCTCAAAACTCAATTTGTGAAGGAAACTGAAAACATATAAAAGGCTGTTTTCAGTTTCTATTTTTTAAAAGTTAATGAAAACACGCATTTAAGTTAATGAATTTGTCTCATTTAATGGGTTAGCATTAGAGTTCAAATCCTAGTAATAACATATTTTAATATATATATATATATATTTTTTTTTTTTACAAAAAACTATTTTTTAATTTCAACTAACCAAACATGTTTTTGATTTAAAAAATACAAGAAAATTATTCTGTAAGTAGTTACTAGTTTGGACTCTCTCTCTCTCTCTCTCTCTCTCTCTCTCTCTCTCATATCATATCATATCATATCATATCATATATAGTAAAAGTTGGGTTTAAACGCCGTAATTGCGCCACATTTCTTTACCAAGTTGCAGAAATTTTATTAAATTTTTAGATTTTTAAAGAACTAAAAAAGAATAGTATACTACTAGGGTTCTAATTTATTCTTATTATTAAATAAAATTAGATTAACATTATTTTTTATTTGTTAGGATATATTTCTTAAATTAGGCAATAATATTTAACATACCAAAATTTAATTTAGACAATATTTATCATCTAAATTTGCAAAATTTTAATATTATTAAATTAATATTATTTTATCAGAATATCAAGTTACAAAACTTGATTATTAAGGATAAGCACAATCCAAATTCATATTATAAATATATTTGTTCTTATCTTTTTCTCCTGTAATTTCTAAGTTGATAAAAATTTTGATTTAATTACAATCTAAATTCTTCAACTATTCCTTATCTTATTATCTTATTATCTTATTATAATATATAAGTCGATAAGTAGAACACTTAAAACAAAATTCAGCTTCACACTTCCATAAATTTTTTATTACACGTAAAAAATTGTAGAATTTTTTTAAAATTTATATATATATATATTTAGATTTTTAGATTTTAAATATATAGATATAGATATAGATAAAAATTTTCTTCTCCTATAATTTCTAAGTTAATAAAAATCTTAATTTAATTACAATTCAAATTCTTTACTTAATCCATCTAATCCTTATTTAATTATTGTACTATGCTACACCTAAAAAGAAAACATTTATATATTATAAAAAAATAACATGCATTAAAGCCTCCCATTCACACAAAACCCTAAACCTAGAACAATAGAATATACTCCCATTCACTTCCATCCAAGCCTCTTCTCTACGGTATCTAGATCTCTCTCAATATCCTTCCATCCAGTTTTGTTGTATTTGATGTTTGCAACAAAAAGAGAGTTAAGCAGATCCACTGGAGCCTGGAACATACACATGGACATGGCGGTAGTTGGTCAATTTATTGAAAAAAAATTAAAAACACCACTACCACATGACATGACCATTTGGTGGCTTGACAAAATTTACACTACAAAAAAAATACATCCAAAGCCGACTCATCTTAGTAGTGTCTAATTATTCTCAATAATTATATTTTATTGAATTATTTCAATATGTGAACACCTAAATCCCATGACAATGCAGGTATGCATTCTTTCTTCTTTTATTATTATTATTTTCATTTTGTTTATTTTCTTTAGTGTTATTATTGGTTTTTTTGTCTTCATGTGATTTTAATTAATGAATTCAAAACATTTGAAAACATTGTCAAGTTTCTAAAGGCTCCTTCTTTGTTTTTGTATTTTGTTTTTATTAAATTGATTAGGTTTTGAGTATTGGTTGCCTTTTGTTTAAATTAATTTTCTTAGGTTTGATATAATTTATATGCTTAGGGTTAGGGTCTTAGAATTAATGATTAAATATGGTTAGAATTAATAGATTAATTTTAACAATTTTCTTATTTGATTTTTATGTTACATGTATTCTTGAATTATCAACTTTAATTTTAATTTATAATATTATCAAGATTATATTAATTTAGATTTATTAATTGTTTAGTACGTTTTTTTAAATAATTATCAATTTAAAATTCAATTTGGAATTATCAATTTAATTTAGTTTTAGGAAGAAATCTGACCCCTTATTTTAGTGAGATAATTATTTATACTTGATAATTTTTTCTTTTATCTTTATTGAATCTATTAAAATATATAATTATTTATACATTTATTTTATAAGGTTTTTCATAAAACCGTGCAACGCATGGGCCTATAACTAGTACATATATATATATATATATATATATTATTGTGGGTATCTTTATTTTAAAATTTTTTTGGTAATATTATATTTTTAACTACTACACTATACCTTTATATAATATTTTTTTTAAAATGCAATTAGTTAACATTGCATCTCTTTTGCTAACTATTACCATTGCATCTTTTATCATCTAAAAGGCTATAGAGAAAATATAATTGTTGGAAATTTTGAAAATGTTACTATTGAAAAATTTAAAAATATAGCTGTTAGGAATGAATAGAAGAAGAATAAAAAAAAATTAAAGAAAGATTAAAGAAAGAATGAAGAAATAATATTTAAATGAGATAAAAATGCTTCTGTAGATGCTCTTATTTTATTAATAAGGTTGCTAAATTAGCTAAAAAGTCAATTTAGCAACCAATTACCTAAAAATGTGTTCTACAGCAAAGAAGGGAAACTTAAAAAAAAAAAAAAAAAAAAAAAAAAAAAAAAAAATTGAGTATGAGCTACAATGAGCTGCTAGAGACAGTAGCTTAATCTGATAAAAAAAAGATAGTAGCTTAAAACTCAAAACAAAAACTAATTTTTTAATGTGTGGTGCTAAAAAAAATAGTATTTTAATGTGATAATAGTTGTGATTGTTATTTATTATGTTGGATATATAATTTTATTGTGTTGTTTATATTATTTTAATATATTGAATGTTAAAATAAAATCTTTAATATTAGGTGTATCATAAGATGTAATGTTAAAATAAATAAAATAGTGTTTTGAGTTACTAAAAGCTATATAGTTTTTAAGCATCCTGTGAATGCTCTGGCTCCTTTTTTCAAGTTTGTAGATCACAAGCAAGGTGCTAACTAACAAAGGTGTCAACCTAAAGCAACCTCATGGTTTCCGATCCTAAATTATATCTTTTAATTTTTTTTCCACTTGGCCAGAAATTTGAACACACGATAAGCAGATCCATCCTTAATACAAAATGAGTCAAAGGGCCCAATTTCAAGGCCAGTCAAAAGAGTTTGAAGCCTTTTCCTTGAAGTGAGCAAATCACATGCTAACCAACAATCCTAATTAAAGACGTGCCAACTGCTAACTACTAAGCTATAAGCCTTTAAGCTAATATACTCTTGCTTAGTTCTCAAACAATCCCACCCTTGGGATGGAGAAAGCACCAAAAACTGGCATTTATTAGAATATTTAACTTGATAATTTAATACTAAGAAAGTGCAAAAACGTTAGATAGAAACTAGGGACCATAATCATAAATTTTATGACAGAAAATAAAATAAAGTTGATTGACAACGAAATAGTGAAAATGGTGTGTCCTAAAAATAATCAGCTAGTGCCTTGGATCCAATCCTTACCCGTCCAAAAAAAATAGCTGAGAATAGCAGTCATAATGCTTAATTTTATTATTATTATTATTCATAATGCTCATATTATCATCTGGTTCCGGTTTCAAAAAAAAAACTGTTTTTTTTTTTTTTTTTTGAGGGTGTGTTTATAAACCGTTGGAATATTATTTTTATAGAAATAATAATTTTGATGGTCAATAAGCGATAAAATCAAATCAGATTAATTTTGATTATTAACGTATCGGTTTTCTTAATGACATTTCGGTTTTTTTTAGAAATTCCGAGTAGCTACATTCGATCGGTAGACTTTTTCATATAAGTTAGCAGCCTTTGCTTCTTAACATTTTTTCTTAAAAAACTAGTGAACGTTACTTATGTGTTTCTATTGTTCAGTCTTAATTCATTGCTTTTAACCCCTATCTTAATTGGCTGGAGTAATTTTATTTAAAACGTATTTGACCACTAAGCAAGTTATGATATTTGCATTTATATATATATTTTTTGCTGAGAAATATTTCCATTTATATAATTCAACGTTTTTCGGGATATTATATATAAAATAATGCTAGAGATACAAACTATTTTACAAACTGTTGATATGGTGAGTAATTATTGGTAAATGAAAATGTGATATTAATGGTGTGTTTAGATGAAAACCAATAAGAAATTGACCACATCAACATTTTGTAAAAATATTTTTAAATAGTTTATAGTTGTAACATTACTATTAAATATGTCCATACAATTATCATATCATTTATTAGTGGCTGCCCTATAAGTTTAGCCAATAAATTAAGTATAAGCGCACTAGCATCAAGTGTGCCAAATGCCAAATATATTTGGCATTTGGCACACCAAACATAAAAAAAGCTCCCTCATAGATATTTCAAATTTTAAGACTTTTAGCATAGGTGAATAGTACCATTCCAAATTTGATACAGTACTATTCACAAATTGTAAATTTTTTATTTTATTTTTTATTATACTCTCTCCTCTCATGACCTACTGTTCACAAAAGTATAAATTTTATTATTTTGTATTGGGATGGGTTTTAAGTAAATATTATTTTAATGTATTGTATATATATTAAATTTAATCAATGAAATTGAAGAATAGAATGTATGATGTAAGGTTTATTATAAAATGATGTGTTAAAATAATAAAATAAACTTTTTGATATGTTAAAATGACATATTTTTGCAATAGCTAATACTGGTACTCTAAAGAATGAATGACTACTGGGGGATGTACAAAAAGTCAAAAACAAGAATGAATAGATCTAAGTAAACAAGTGTAGTTTGTCTGTTTCTCAAAAAAAAAAAAAAGTGTAGTTTGTCTTCTCACTTTCACATACACCAACATATTTCTTTTTTTTTTTTGTTCTTTTTTTTTTTTTTCCTTTTTTTGATAAAAAGGCGATGCATTAACAAATTAAAGAGTTACATCAATGTCATGACAGATCCTGTTAACATACAAACCATACCTATCATCCTGAAAAACATGCAAAACGTCCACAGGCGAACTAAAATAATTAACTAGATCTAGCTCCTACTCCACTCCCATTTTTGCCTATAGGTCTACACATCGATTAGCTTGCCGATAACAATGCTTGATCTGAATTTGCTGGAAACGACACCAGCTGCCTACAATCATCCAGTATAGGAGATATAATGTTGTTAACATAGTTAGAGTTTCCTAGGACTTCTACCACCACTTTAGCATCCAACTCAACAATAAGGCATGGTATATTCAATGAATAGCAAAAATTAAGCCCATTCCTTAAGCCCCAAAGTGCAGCTGCAAAGCTGCTTGTAGCCCCTACATGTCTTGTGAAACCCGCTACCCAATCCCTATGTTCATCTCTAACAACACCACCATAGATTGCTTGTCCAGAACTACCCATAAAAGAACCATCAGTGTTTAACTTCTTCCATCCCACCACTGGCCTCTCCCATCTGATGCTTCTAACCACAACTCAAATTGGGTTCCTAGGAGAAGATACATAGCACAAGAACTCCATAGCTTGGTTAACAACCTCATTGGATAGGTTAGGATTTTGGCTTTTCCTCTTGAATATAAACTTATTTCTACTCTTCCATGAATTCCACACCGCTATTGGGAAGATAACATTCCATGGAGGATTCCCTTGAATGCAGCTTTTCCTATCTTTACCATTGATCTTGATCCATTCTTGAAAATTGCTTGTCCAAAAGACTCGATCAGTCCCCTGAACTCCCAGCTGCCTTCAAACTTCTTTGACCTTATGGTAGTCCCTAAGGGAATGTAATATTGATTCCGAAGTCCTTTGACATATTGGGCATAATTCCTCCTCAACCACTCCTCTTCTCGCAAGGCAAACCTTAGCTCCTATGCTTTCATGAGCACACATCCACAAGAAAGTCTTGATACGGGGCAAAGTGTTCAACTTCCAAATCCACCCAAAATAACGAGCAACCATATTAGTTTCCGTTCCCATGGCAATTCAATAAGCACTCTTTAAATCAAAAGTGCCCCTTAGATTGCCCATCCAAGAAATTCTATCCCTTCCTCTGCTAGTGAAAGGTGTAGGTATGGCCTGTATCATTGATTTTATATCCAAGGGCAAATCAAAAGGAATTTGGCTCTAATCCCAACCCGTATCTGTAAGGACATCCTTGATTTCCAAGTGAGTTGCATCTCGAGTTAATGGCCCTTGAATTAAATGTTAGAGAGGGCCTTTGTTCAACCAATTGCCCCTCCAAAAGCTAATACTGCTATCTTTACTAATCATCATCAAAATGCCTTCATTAAAAGTCTCCCTACCTCTTTTTATTGCTGTTCAAACCTGGGAGCATGGTGATCTATCCAGGTTGCTAGCATTGAGCCTTTTATTATTGTGGTACTTTCGCCAAAGGACTTGAGCCCACAAAGCTTCTTTTTCCGTGTGCAAACGCCAATAAAGCTTAGCAAGGAGGGCTATATTTCTACCTTTTGATGTCTGCAACCCAAGCCCTCCTTCCTCTTTAGTTCTTGTTACTTTTTGCCACCCCACCCAATGAATTTTTTTGGCGGTCTTTGTGGTTCCCCATAGGAAATTTCTATTAACCCGATCAATCCCATCCAATATTCTTCCCGGTAACTTAGTGCACTGCATAACATAGGATGGTATTGTTGCTGAGGAAGCTTGAATAAGAATGGTACGATTAGCAAAAGAAAGCATATTCGCCTTCCATCCTGCTAGTTTTTGCTTGACCCTATCCAAAATGAAATTATACTCATGAGAGGAGGATCTCGGATGCTTGATAGGAATCCCAAAGTACTTACCAAGTGAAGGGGTGGAGGCAAAACCAAGGATATCACTTAATGACTCCCTAGTATCCCTATCCACATTGGGCGAGAAATAAACTCTCGATTTAGACTCACTAATTGTTTGCCCAGATATGCTACAAAACTCATCCAAAACATCTCTAATGGTGGAGTAGTTGGTACCATCAGCTCTTGCAAACAATACCAAATAATTTGCAAAAAACAAGTACGAGAAGGTCGGTCCACTACCAGATGCCTTAATGGGCTGCCAAAGCTTAGCATTGCATTTTTTCACAATAAGTTGACCCAAGTACTCCATACATAAAATAAACAAATATGGAGATAAGGGATCTCCTTGCCTTATCCCTTTAGAGGGGTATATCGGCTCCAAGGCTTCGCCATTAAACAAGATGGATGTAGATAGGGTGGAGATGCAACTCATAATGATATCAATCAAGCTAGCTGGCAGATTTGCTTTAATGAGTACATCCCTTATGAAACTCCACTCAAGCTTGTCATATGCCTTCTCTAAATCGATCTTCAAAGCCATATATCTCACTTTCCCTTTTTTCTTGCTCAAAGAATGAATAATTTCTTGCACTATGATTGCATTATCAACTCCTTTCCTTCCAAGGACAAAAGCTGTTTGAAGGGGTGAAATAAGCTTGTCCAAGTAAGGCCTTAATTGAGCAAAAATGATCTTAGTTATAATTTTGTACACAGTGTTGCATAGACTAATCAGTCTATAATTGGCTAGAGTTTCCGGGCCTTGTATTTTTGGAATGAGTGCAATGTGGGTTTTGTTGAGATACTCCGGAATTTTTCTCTCAATGAACACCTTCTTCACCACATTTTCCACCGAGCCGCCCATAATCAACCAAAACTTATGGAAAAAACCGGCATACAAACCATCTGGATTGGGCACTTTAAGCGCTTTCAAAGACCACAATGCAACTTTTATTTCATCCTCCGAAGCAGCCCCACCAATGCTTTGTTTCTCCTCTTCAGAAAGACTAACCTGCCATTGGGAAACATATAGTGCAGCTCGGGTAACACTAGAAAGGAAGAGGTGTAAACTCCCTTAAACCCACTTCTAATGTATTTCTTGATAGCACTTTCCTCAAAAATCCACTCACTTGCTTTCCTCTTCTTTAAAGAAAATATATATATATATATATATATATATCCTTATTACACTTTATTTCTAGGTAAATAAAGTATTATTGAGAATTTCTTATCTTACCAACGGTGGTGTAGGTTTATAAAGATAATCAACAAGATGGTTGGTTTTTTATATCTAAAGAAATTCAGAATTTCTATGAACTAAGCAAGGATCATAGTTATTTCTATGTGTTTAGCAAGACATTAGATGAAACACAAAAAAGGAAATAAAAAGGAAAAGAGAGAGGGAAATAAATGGAGAAATTTCTGTTAACCTTGCTTAATAATCAATCATACATGTAGAGCTATATTTATACTTAAATACACAACTAAATAAGCCTAAGAATCACAGTAACAGTTCTCACCATATCTAGAAAGTTCTAACTGAATCCTACTAGAATTTCCCATGCTTGTAAGTTGTAAACCAACATTTGAACATGACGGTATGCATTCTATAAGAAATTGTTTAGCTTAATTCATGTAACTGAACTAATGGGAATGACACCGTTTTGCCTCTGTTTGTCTTTAGACTCAGTGGAAACAGTACCGTTTGTAATTTTTGGTTTAACAATATCCTGAAAGTAGCACGTATAATTGCTAGTCTACTACATTGGAAACCTTGTAAGCGGTGTGTATCGTCTCAAGGGAGCGACCTAGTCCGTGCCTGAGCTTCACCACCTAAAAATTCATGGAATTGACGATAAATTTCTTTATCATGTTATGAGATGTTTTTAAAGTGAGGTAATATCTCAACTTGTTCTTTAATTATATGGTAAACACATTTCTAGTGATATGTGATTATATAAATTATTATTTTATGAATTGCAATTTATTTAATATTTTATATTCTTAGGAACAACATAAAGTCATAAATAGGCCAAGCTTAGGCCTTAATTTTAGGCATGTTTAAAAATAAGTCAAACCCAAGTAAAATAAAAAATTGTTAATGAATAGACATATGAACAATAGGGCTTGATAAAAAAAAAAAAAAAAAAAATATTTTGTTGATGCTCATTTTGGCAGAAAAGCCTAATAGCAGGAAGAAGCCCAAACAATATGGGAAGAAAAGAGTTAGTAAATTGGGAAAAAAACCATTAAGCCCAAATGGCAGGAATAATGGATCATAGGCCTAGAAAATAATAAATGGGCATTAGAGGAAGCAACGGGCCTAGAGGAGCCCAGAGAAAGAAGTAGTAAACTCATAGGCATTATATGAGATAGAAAGCAAGCAAGAGTGGGCCAAAGAGGCCCAAAGCAATGAATAAAGTGAGTAAGGGGTTGATGGGAAGCTCATCAACCCCAAAAGTAAAGGATGTGGTAATTGGGTCGGAGAAGCCCAAAAGACTTAGTAAAAGCCTATGGGAATGCAGAATTAGAATGGGCCAAGGATGCACAAGGAAAGGAAATGGGCCGAGGATGTCCAAGGAGGAAGAAATGAGCCAAGAAAGCCCGTGAGCAATGGAATGGGTCAAGAAGGCTTAAAGTAGCATAAATGCAAGGCCAATGATAATATTGGGCTATTGTAATTAAGTAAAGGGAAAGCATACAGTAGGCCCGAAAAGAGGCCTAGCAAGCAAAGACCAAGCAATACCACAGCAGGAATAACAAAATGACATGGCAGAAATGCTAGCAAGTCTACGGAAGGAGCAAAGGATGGGTTAAAGAGAGAAAATCCCACAATCAAGCAAGACCCAGCCCATGAAGAAAGCGAGTTATAAAGAATGAAGGTTCAGAAACCCGTTCACGCCATAAGAGGTCAAGAATGAGCAACAGAATGCACAGACAGGCCTTCAGGCCATGGCAAACGCATGAGCAACAGACAAGCTTTGGACATACACAGAAATGGAGCACACACAAGGCTCAAGCACCACCAACTTGTACCCAACCAATACAAGAGTGATGGGCCATGGGTCAGAGGTAAGAGAGGGTATGGTCTGGCAGTGGGGAGAAGGGGGAGCCTATTCTAGGGTTCTCGCTCAAACTCTTTTAGGGGAAATGTCCTACTGGGATGATATATCACCCAAAATAGGGAAATGAGTTGGAATCACTAGGTGCATGCCAAGAGGGATAGTGAGAGAGAATGCCCACCCTTATCCAGATGGGAATGCTACGGTGAACAAGCAAACAAAATAGATTTCTTTGTCTAGTAATGGGAAGTGGCACGGCCAACACAGGTACGTGATGGTGGCTAGGCAGCTGACAGACCGGTGGGTGGTTTGGAAGGACACCCACACCTAGACAAAAGTGGTTAAGGGGTAAAACGGTAAAAACCAATCATGGCGGGCATTATATAAGGAGCCTCTACCGTGCACAGTAATACAACATTATAACAATTACATCACCACAACACTAGAAAAACAACATCACATGAGCAAGAACTAAAAAGAAAAGAGTGGAAAGCAGAGTAACTAAACCCAAAAAAGGAAAACAGTGAGAAAGAAAAACAGAGAGTAGACAAGAGTGTGATAACAGGCATGCACTAATAGGCTAATCCCTTCTCTCCCTTTAAAAGCCTACCCTCTATTAAGGATTAAGGATTTCTTGAGTATAAGCCATTTAGGCCCATCTTCTCAGAGTGGGTAATTTCTATAGCAGGACCTTCTTGTGAGGTTATCCACATTGAGGAAGTGGTTTCCTCTTCGGTCTTAGTTCTGTAATACAACTAAGCACGGCTAACTAACCTTTTCTCCTTTAATCTTATTAATTATCGGTGTTACCTTTTCTTTTATTGTTATCATCATTTCATCTTATAATGTGTTTTCTATTGTTATGCTGCTCTTTTCTTTAATTGGGAATTCTTTGCTTGTTTTGACTAATAGTAAGCGCTTATCCTTTATTGTTGTTATATTATATTTGCCTGCTGTAACTCTTTTGTAACAATTTCATCTACCATGGGCATATGACCAAAGTTTCAACATAGGGGCTTTAGTTTGCACATAAGCCGGTTCAAGGTGAGTTGCAATTGGACCGGTCCAGACTCTCCTACCCAAAACCTTTGGGCCATAGTGTGGCAGGAGGCAACCCAGCCCACAATCTCAAAAAGGCCCACCACAAAGTCAAACCTAGGTTTTTTTATAATCCTGGTAATAAGCTTGATACTAGCTTGAAAAATAAACTCATATCTTACTAAGTTTTTATTTTTTTGGGAGTTGACCCCTTGTCCAAACCAAATGAGCTGGATAACATGCTTATTTGAGCTTGACAATAATAGTTTAATTTTGCATATTTATATCATTATTAGAAAAACATTATCATACTTATTTTGAGTTAATTCATGCATTTTATAGTTGATTTTGGAATAATTCTAAATAATTAATTTTGTACTTAATTGAATTTTAATGCGTGGATTTGTCTTTTGTAGGATAATGAAATTAAATAAGTGGATTTGTACAAAGAAGAAAGCTAATGGACTTTAACTTTACAAGGGCCATGATGAAGTAAAAGAAGGCCAACCCAATTAAATTCAAGTCCAATTGGAGTAAGGAATCAAAAGAAATTTGCACCTAATCCAAGTCCAATTCAGATTAGGATTCCAGCTTGCACACCAGTTAGTATTTGGAGTATAACTTTTGGCTCAGATATCCAATCGAGATGATTCAAGTTGGGCTGGAAAGATAACTTAAAGGGCTACAACGTTTTAGTTTACCAAAAGTCCAAATTCTGAAGTTAAATGAGCCAAAAACGTCAGTTCAGTAAAGTCCAAAAACCTGGGATTTTCTCCAAACGGGAATTCAACTTGTAATAGGATTCCATGACCTATTTAAAGGCTCTTTAGGGCAAAATTCAGAGGAGAGCTGCTATAGAATATAATTTAGGTTCTTTCAAAGTTTTTTTTTTACAGTTTTTAGAGTTCTATTTGTGTTATAGCTTGCTAGAAGCCTTGCTAAGGCAAGGGGTGAAACCCAACCGTTTATTGGTATGTTCTTAACAATTATTTATTGGTTTTAATGCTTACATTTTTATGTTTTTTATTGTTTTACTCATCTAGAAAAGTGTTTAGTTCTGTATAATCCTTTGATTTATTGTAGACTCCAGGCACGTTAAATGCTTAGTATTCCCTGCAAACTAATTCACTAGTTTTGTTTTGCCTAAAATCAATCAATTGCACGAAATTACCTTAGACAATTAATTCTTGAGTTTTTAATCTTAAATCATCTGACTAAGATCATCCTTCGTATGAATTTTAGTTGAGTTATAAAATAAATATTGTTAAGACTACCAATAGATGTGTTATGTGTGGATCCCTAAACCTTAGCGCCTTAATATATTGTTATTCTCTCTCAATTTAAATTACCTTTACTAAACTATCAAAAATCTCTTCAGTTAAACTTTATTATTTTAGCTTTATTCTCTTGTGATTTGTTAATCAATTCCCTTTTCCTTGTGGATTTGACCTTGGATTTTTCGAGTTATTACTTCACGACAATCCTGCACTTGGGAGCATTATTTAAGTCGCAGCACTTGATAATGTACTTGTGTTGAATCTTAAATTTAAAAACTTGATAGTGAGTTTGAGTTTGAGCTTTATATTGAACTCGAGCTTAGTTTGGCTAATGAACCAAGTCGAGCCAAGCCAATATAATAAGATAATTTTATTTATATTTTTTGAGTTTGGAATTTGATGACAGATAGGATATAACAACATAATCTATATATATATATATATATACATATATCTCGAGCTTAGTTTGGCTAATGAACCAAGTCGAGCCAAGCCAATATAATAAGATAATTTTATTTATATTTTTTGAGTTTGGAATTTGATGACAGATAGGATATAACAACATAATCTATATATATATATATATATATTTAAAGCAAAAAATCAGAGAAAATATAATTAAAATCTATAATTGGAGTCTATTTTGCACCATGTGTCCAAAAAAAAAAAAAAAAAATTGGTGCTAAAATAAGTTATACATTAACACTTAATACATAAACCAAAAAAAATCACAATAATAATGCTCATGAACCTAAGCAGAAACATCTCACCTACATATTATTATTGGTGAACTCAATAGAGTCTCGAGATCTATTGAATCGCCAAGAAAAAGATAAATTTTAGTTTCAATTCACTCCAAATTAAGAGCTATAAGATGTTGTGAACTAGACTTTTCAAGTTACTCCAAGCAAGCCAAAATGATTTAAATTTTGTATTCTAGATCCCACTTCTACAAACTTCTCTAGAAAACTGCTCCTATTCACGTGTCTGTCATGCGTTAAAGTTAAAACTAAGGAGTCTTAAGGTTAAAAAGAAATGACTGAATGTATTAGATCCAGTATTACCCTAAAACAAAAGCTGATAGTGATACTGTAGTCTAACGAGAGATCAACGGCTTTGTATAGAACTTGTTGACTACTAAATTTTGATGGTGTGTAATCATGGAAACTATCTTATTAGCTTTCAAATGGTAAAAGTTATTCAAGCAAATTATATGCATCAACTTAGCAAGAGGTTGAACCATGGTATTGAAATCTTGATGGTATACTCACGTGCCAAGTAAAATGATGATAGAATGTGCTAGTTTGATGATAAAATACACAAGTTTTATCTGAATTTCTTCTTGGCTTCACTGTACGTTACAACTCCAATCCAATGACTGTGAGCCCGTAGCCTGTCATCCCAATAATTGAAATTGGGTTTCTAATTAAGGCCTCGTTTGGGAGGAGGGAATGGAGTGGAATAAAAAGGAATGAAAAGAATAATTTTAGAATATTTTTCTCTTCCCTTCCCTTGTTTGGGAGTTTTAATGAAGGGAATAGAAATCTCATTCTCTTGTTTGAGAGTTTAAGTGAGAGGGAATGGAATGGGTACGAAGGAACACTCATTCCTTTCTATTCTCTTAAAATCTCAAATTTTCATTCCTCCCGAAATTGGAAAGAATGGGAGGGAATGAAATTCAATTTAATAATTTTTTTACTAAAACTCTCAAAATACCCCTATATATTTAACCTTGTATTTAAAAATAGGGGTCTAATAGTAATTTTGTCATAAAATGATTCCATTCCATTCCCTTCATGTTACTCCTAAACAAGATTACTTACATTCCATTCATTTTCTTTCCTTTCCATTCCTTCATTTTAAAACATCCAATTAAGGTTACTTAATTTCATTTCATTCCATTCTTTTCCATTCATTTCCCTTACTTAAATACATTCCATTCCATTCTATTCCTTTCCATTCCCTTATGATCATTTCATTCCATTCCATTCCCTTATGAACTCTCAAACGGAGTCTAACTATCAAAATTGAAATAACCACAACAACATCTCCTTTTGCATTCTCCATAACTTGCAAATTTTTGAAGACTTTGAATCTTATCAGAAGAAGATGGTTTATTTTATGATTAAATTTATTATAAATGTTCAAGTTATTATTATTATCAATAATGTTATCTCACAAAAAATCGCTTCAATTAGTATATCATATTATGCATTTATGCAAACTTTCCCTGCTAAAATAAACTCAAATGTTGATGAAGCATTCTTTAAATTGTAGCTTACAGTACCATCTCAAATTATAAAAAGAAAGAAAATATTGTACAAAATAAGAAAAACATATCAAGATTTCTTTGAATCATATTTTTCAATAGTTTTCAATGTGTTTAGATTAAGATTTTATTAATTTGTTAAAAGTGAAAAAAAAAAAAAAACATATATATTATATTAAGTTGAAGTACAATTTTAGAATTCAATTTGATTCAAAATTAATTCTTAATTGTAGTCTAATTTTGTGTTATGTGTCAAATTTTTTTTTTTTTTTTTTTAAAAATTTTGGTGCCAAGTGACCTCCATTCATAATGCTTAGTGTGGAAATTGAGATGAACATCTCATCATCACAATTGTTAAATGCTTTTGTGCTTAAGTATGAGTTACATGCTAGTTTTATTTATATAAAAGCATTTAGTGTAGCCATAGAGTAAAGGAGATCAATATGATATTTAGTACACATTAATAAATGATTAACTTGAAATGTATTAAGAAACAACCATTGTATCTTCTATTTTTTTTTAACACTACATAGGCACTAAATAGAAATAAGTTTTATTTTTCATTTATTAATTTGTTCTTAAATCCTTGTATAACTCTTAGTATTAAATTGTGAAATTTTTTTGTTCATACTTTGGCCCATCAAAGATGAAATCTTGGTTTCATTCTTGAACATAAGAAATAAATTTATAATCACTTTTTTGTGTTGGGTTTAAAAATTGATGCATCAATATGTAAGATTTATATAGTAAATTTTGCAATAT
Organism: Quercus gilva; assembly: GCA_023621385.1. Lineage (NCBI taxonomy): Eukaryota > Viridiplantae > Streptophyta > Magnoliopsida > Fagales > Fagaceae > Quercus > Quercus gilva. The sequence goes on from CM042480.1 coordinate 38,565,064, forward strand.
CTTTTTTTTTTTTTAGAAAAATTTGTAGACTTTTTAAATTTTATTCTTTTTTTATTCTTTTGTATTTGTTTCTTTATTTAATGTTCATGTTCAACTAAAGCTACATTCATGGAAAGTTTAAATGCTTAACAATTTTCTTACGGAATTAGAAAGAGAAGTATTATGTCCACAATATTTTCACAACAAATTAGAACTATGACATTAGAGTCGCCACTCTAACATTTCAGCAAATAAATGGCGAAATACACCAAAATCAGTTCGCATTAGCCTCACTAGTTTGACGGTTTTTTTTCTTTTTCAAAATAGCAACCAATTTCAAACAATTTTGTTAGTTAGCACAATTTTGAAACTATATAGGTATCTAACAACTCGAGTCTTTTAGACTCGATTTCACTGTAGCAAATCGAGTTTTAGAGACTTGATTTCCATAAGTTGCGTAGCTGAGGTGGATTAAAAAAATCCACATGGAACTCGAGTCAGTTCCCTCCAGAAACATCTCACCACAAACCAAAGCAGAAACCTAGAATAGCCAGAATTTACCAATGCAGAGACCTAGAAATCACCAATGCAAAGACCCAGAATAGCCAGAAATCACAGAATGCAGTAACCAGAAACCAGAAAATGCAGCAACCTAGAAAACTCAACACAGACCAACGCAGAAATCCAGAATAGCACAGAACAACAGCCCAGAAAACACAAACAGACCAACCAAAAAAGAAAAGAAAAACCCAAAACATCAACCTAGAAAACACTAACAGACCAACCCAGAAAACACAAACCCACAACAGAAAATATTCCATCGGAGAACCTACCTAGAAAAAATAGAAAATGAATCAAGAGATAAAATAAACCAGAAAACACAGAAAATGGATGTTTAAGGAAGGAGAAGAAGAAGAAGGAAGAACTGTCTTGGGATGGCAAATGGAGAAAGAAAAAAAAAGAAAAAAAAAAGAAAAAAAAAAAAGAAAGGAGTAAAAGAACGATGGAAGAAGATGGTCTACAGGGAACTCGATTTCTATGTGGATTTTTTCATCCACCTTAGCTACACAGCTCATGGAAATCGAGTCTTTAAAACTCGGTTTGCTACAGTGAAATCGAGTCTAAAAGACTCAAGTTGTTAGATACCTAAACAATTTCAAAACTGTGCTAACTAATAAAATAGATTGGCTTTTATAGTTATTTAAAAAAAAAAAAAAAACCAGTTTGACATTCAAACTTAGCAGATAATGGGTACCTCGCCAGCTTTAGCGAGGGAACTAATCTCGCCAAATTAACAATAAAGACTCAGTTTTTATTTGTTGTCTAATGCTCTCTCTCTCTCTCTCTCTCTCAACCAAGATCTTTGTCCTCTTTCTTTGACTTCACACCATTTTTAGAAAGGAGCCCACCGTTAATTGAACTCCTCGACATAGGAAAAATTAAAGGGGGTTTTACACGGCATCGATTGAAACCTATTCTAGGTATTGTGAGTTGGTTTGAAATTCCCCAAATTTGCTTGATTTGTGCTTCAAATTTTCACCAAAATTGCTTGATGATGGGTATGATACTAGTTAGGTGTGCATGTGTCTGCCGTGTACCGATGGGTGGCTAGCGACATGTGGGATTGATTGTGTTGTAGGTGTGCATGTGTCTGTCGTGTACCGGTGGGTGGCTAGCGACATGTGGGATTGATTGTGTTGTAGGTGTGCGTTTACTTGATGATGGGTTCACTGGTTGATTTGTTGTCTTCATTGATGATTGATCACTGCAACGGTGGTTGGGTTAGATCGATAAGATGATACCAGATGGATGGCGGTGGTGGCTTTTGTTTGGGTTTATTTTTATTTAATTTTTTTGGGTTTGTAATGTTGCAAGAGGGTTTGATTTATGGATACGTTGCAAATGGTTACCAGATTTCTGGGGTTTGAGTTTTTGGTTTGGGAAATTCAACAAAGTTTCTTGAAATGTGAATGTGGATTTTGTTGGTTTTTGGTTGGGCTAGTTGTGCCAGTGGCTTTTGTCAGTTTATGGTTGTGCTGGTGGCTTTTGTTTGATTTGTGGTTGGGCTGGGTTGTGTCAGTGGCTTTTGTTGGTTTGTGGTTGAGCTGGGTTGTGCTGGTGGCTGTCAGATTTATTATTAAAAATGTGAATAGGAATTTAAAATAATATTTAAATAGAAGAATGATATAGTATTGAGGCTGATATTTGAACCCACCACTGAAATTACTTTTTCACCCACTAATAATAGTTCATAACAAGCTACCATTTAAGAATTAAGATTTGTTGTGAAACTATTGTGGAAATATTGTGGACAAAGCATTTCTTGACTAGAGAAATCAAGGTATGGACCTTGTGTCGTTGTTAAGTACAGAGTTGGAATGGTTCTGTTTCTAGCTGAATTCGAGGCCAGTTGGTCCTCCTAATGAAGAATTGAAATAGAGAGAATAGAGAAGAAGAATAGAACCGAATTAGACTTTTCTTATTACCTGAATCTGTACAACAACCAATTCTCACCTTTATACATCTTCCCACCCTATAACTAACTTTTAACTACTAACTCTCCCACTCCAGCTGTACACTCACAACTAACTACCACTCTCAATGCTACTCACTCACTCTTACATTCAATCACTGATCTACTTGTGTAACACCAATACTAATCCTAACAATACCCTCCCCATTAAAGCACCTTGCCCACAAGGTGAGGAAATTGTTGTTGCAGCAAGTACAGACTCTCCCAGGTAGCATCCTCCACTTGTTCACCTTGCCATTGAATTAAGACTTGAGTGATAGACCTGTTCCTCAAATGATGAGTCCTTTCTTGTAAAACAGCAATATGTTCTAGTCTGATAATGCCTTTAGAATCCATAGGAGGTAAGGAAGGAAGAGGTACCACATGCTGACCCAACTTCCCTTTTAGACATGAAACATGAAAAGTGGGATGGAGCCTTGATTCAAGAGGCAAATCCAATTTATAGGAAACACTGCCAACCTTTTGCAATATCTGAAAAGGACCACAAACTCCCTCATGGTCCTATGCTTATCAGCAGCAACCTTCATCCTCTCCTAAGCTGCCACCAAATTCTGCTTTAATAAGGAAATGAGCTGCTGTCTAGTTTTCAAATGCACCTCCATACTATCTACCTTAGTAGTGCCTGGAATGCAATCTAAAAGTCTTGGTGGGGCAAAGCCATATAAAGCCTCAAAAGGTGTCATCTTGAGGGAGACATGAAAATTGGTATTAAACCAAAATTTAGCTAAAGGTAACCACTTCACCCAAGATTGTGGTCTGTCTGCAGCAAAAGCCCTTAGGTAATGCTTTAAACTTTTATTAACTACCTCAGTTTGGCCATCTGATTGGGGATGGTAAGCTGAAGACATGGCCAGCTGCACCCCTTGTAGCCTTATCAACTCCCGCCAGAAATGAGATGTGAAGACAGGAGTTAATGAGGCTACTTTGGCTACAGAATAAGGATGGGACAAAGGCACAAAGTGAACAAACTTAGTTAATCTGTCTACCACCACTAACACCATATCCTTCAACTAAGACTTAGGAAGTCCTTCAACAAAATCCATACTCACATCCATCAAAGGCTTTTCTGGTATTGGTAGAGGTTGTAAGAGACTAGCTGGATTACAAGTTTCAGACTTCAATCTTTGACAAGTGTCACACTCTCTGACCAACTTCCTCACATCTACCCTCAAACCAAGCTAATAGAAATCTCTTTTAACCTTATGCAAGGTCTTAAGAAATCCTGAATGACCTCCTAAAGGACTGTCATGAACCTAATGCAAAACAACAGTTTTCAAGGCTTCATAAGTGCCTAAGTAGATCCTTCCTTTGTACAACAACAAACCATTCTGCAAAAAATAACCCTTAGGAACATTCTTCCTTGAAGTCAAAGCTTGTAAAATACCCTGCACCTGCTGATCTATGGCATAGCTTGTTTTAAGGTCAGTCAACCAAGCTGGGGAAGGAAAGGAAAGCATACACAAAACTCCTTCTTGAGAATCCAAATCATCCTTAAAAGTAAGATTCACAGATTCAGCCTTACTAGACAGCACATCTGAAGCCAAATCATCCTCAGTTTCAACTTTCCTAGACAATGCATCAGCCACAAGGTTATCCTTACCCTTTTTATATTGAACCACAAAGGCATACCCCAATAATTTGCCAAACCACTTCTATTGAGTAGGAGTACCAATTTTCTGCTCTAATAGGTACTTAAGACTTTGTTGATCAGTTCTAACAATGAAAGGCCTTCCAACCAAGTAAGCTCTCCACCTTTTGATAGCAGTAACCAAAGCTAATAACTCTTCATAAGTAGATAAGGCCAAATTCTTACCTTTGAAGGCTTGGCTATGAAAGGCAATAGGCCTGCCTTGCTGCATCAAGATTGCTCCCAGCCTTTCCCTGAGGCATCACACTCTATGACAAATGTCTTATCAAAATTTCGAAGAGCCAACATAAGTGGTTAAACCATAGCAGCCTTCAACTACTGAAAAGTCTACTCAGCCTCTTCAGACCAAGAAAATACATCCTTCTTTAATAGGGCAGTTAAGGAAGTAGCAATCTGACCATATCCCTTAACAAATTTTCTATAGTAATCTATGAGCCCCAAAAACCCTCTCAAGGACTTAATATCAGTAGGGGTAGACCATTGCTGCATGGTAGTAGTCTTCTTAGGGTCAGTATGAACCCAAGCACTAGTGATAACATGCCCTAGGTACTCCACTTCATTACAAGAAAATTTGCATTTGGACCTTTTAGCTTACAATTTATTTAAAGACAAAATCTCTAAAACAGATCTTAGATGGGTCACATGCTCAGATAAAGAAGTGCTATAAACTAAGATATCATAAATAAATAAAAAAAACTAAAACAAATTTCCTAAGATAAGGCTTAAAACCTGGTTCATCATGGATTAGAAGGTTGAGGGAGCATTGGTTAAGCCAAATGGCATTACCAAGAACTCATAATGCCCTTCATGTGTTCTGAAGGCTGTTTTAGGCACATCCTCCTCATTCATCTTGATTTGATGGTACCCTGATCTCAAATCAACCTTGGAAAAGATAGTTGTTCCATTCAACTCATGTAACAGCTCATCAATAACTGAATTGGAAACTTATCCTTCATAGTGATGTTGTTCAAGGCTTTATAATCAATGCACATCCTCTAAGACCCATCTGCCTTCCTTACTAACAAAACAGGTGAAGTAAAAGGACTGGTGCTATTTCTGATTGACCCAACAGACAACAACTCTCTCACAATCTTCTCAATTTCATTCTTTTGATAGAAAAGAGTATCTATAGGGTTTCTGGCACACTGGCTGAGAGCCCTCCATGAGAGTGATCTGGTGTTCATGACCCCTCACAGGTGGTAAACCTATAAGAGTCTTAAAAACCTTTCCAAATTTCTGTAATAACAACTCCACTTTTGTAGGCACAATATCTTCCAACACCACACCAGCTGCAGGAAACCCTTCCTCACTAATCCCTTAAGCAATTGATTACAATCCATGAAAGAAGTGCCTGAAGAGGGACTTAAACCCTGTAGCAAGACCTGTTGATCCTTATAATGGAATTTCATAGTTAAAAACTGAAAATTCCAATGTATTACACCCAAAGTACTCAACCACTGAGTGCCCAACACAACATCACAACCCCTTAGTGCCAAAACATGAAATTGGACACAAAATTCCACCCCTTGCACACACACTAGTACACTACTACAAAAACCTTGAGTTCTCACCACAGTACCATTAGCTAACTTAACCTCCAAAATTCTTGAAACATCAACCTTTAACTATAAACTAGAGACCAATAATGCATCCACAAGATTATGAGTACTACTTGTGTCAACAAGTATCACTAACCCACTGCCATTAATCTTGCCCCTAACCCTCATAGTACCTGGTGTAGGAGTTCCAGTTAAAGCATACAATGTAATTCCCACATCTTCTTCTTGTTCAATTGGTTTATTAAGATCACTGCCCACTTCCTCATCCACCTTAGTAATTTGCACTCCATATTGCAGTCTTGGTACTATATCAATTCCTTTTAAAAGAAATAATTTGACATTTTTACACTTATGCCCAGGCCCCCCATTTCTCATCACAATTATAACATAACACCTTATTTCTCCTTTCATCCATTTGAGCAGGAGTAATTCTTTTAATTGGTATTTTTTTGGCTTAGTATCTAACACTACATTACTTTTAGGTAAACCAAGAATGGAAGTTTTACCTGATTCTTGTTGGTACCTGATGCTATTCCTGCTGCTCCACACATATTCTTCTTGAATCTTGGCTAGTCCAAAAGCTTCATTCAAGGACTGAGGATTGAGCATTCTTATAGGTAATCTTATTTCATCCTTTAAATTACTCAAGAAGCAGTTGAGCTTATGTAAAGGAGAAAGTCCCTTGACTCTATTAGATACAGCTTCAAATTCTGCCTTATACAAGGCTAAGCCTGGTTAGCACCTCCATAGGATCATCGTAAGCACTAGTTCCAAATCTCACATGTAAAGCTGGTACAAAAGATTCCTAATCAGGGAACACCCCTGCTTCTTCTGCTTCTTGGAACCAAATCAAGGCCTCTAAGTCCATATGGAAAGAGGCTGGTAACAACTTTTCTGTGATTGGGCTTTGGTGATATCCAAAGTATTGATTGGCCTTATAAACCCAACTAGAAGGATCATCACTTGAGAAGAGTGGAAATTCTAGCTTCACAGGTCTGGCAAGGGTTAACACAGAATTCCAATTTTGGGAAGCATTCCTTTGAAGCGTATGTGAATTGACCTTTGTAGAATTCAATTTCTGTAAGATGGTGTGGATGTTTTGATTCATTTCATTCAATGTCCTAGTATGAATGCCCTGGATCTTCTGAATTTCTTGAATATCTTTGTCATGGTGGTCTGAAGTCGTGCAAAGAGAAGTAATAGCTTCATTTACCAAATTCATGGTGGCAGAAGCTCGTGTTTCAGTCATGGTTTTCTCAGGAACGATGATTTGATACCAATTGTTAAGTACAGAGTTGGAATGGTTCTATTTCTAACTGAATTCAAGGCCAGCTAGTCCTCCCAAGGAAGAATTGAAATAGAGAGAATAAAGAAGAAGAATAGAACCGAATTAGACTTTGCTTATTACCTAAATCTGTATAACAACCAATTCCCACCTTTATACATCTTCCTACCCTCTAACTAACTTTTAACTACTAACTAACTCTCCCACTCCAACTGTACACTCACAACTAATTACCACTCCCAATGCTACTCACTCACTCTTACATCCAATCACTAACCTACTTGTGTAACACCAATACTAATCCTAACAGTCGTAGGCTCTGGATTTTTGTGCAACATTCATTTCTAGGAACGTTGGGAGTGGGGGCTTCAATTTGTTGTGGATCCTTCTTAGGCTATTGATTCTGACTTGATCCAAAAGCTAAGTGGATTTGATCATGATGACCATTGATGATACAAAGTAAAATCTGTAGACTGAATGCTTCAGGCTTCAATGGCAAGAGAATCACTTGGGAAACCTGAAATGATGAACACACAATCAAAGGTGACCAGGGAGGACCAGTCAAAAACCCTTCAATGATAAAGTCAGTTATTTCTCTCAAATTCTAGAATTCCAATCTCTTTGGAAGTGTTTGAAAAACTTACTTTATTTTGACGTAGATGAATGCTTATATAGTATACACTTGAAGCAGTTACTTGCCTAATAACTTCCCCAATCATTGAGGAGGTCGAAAGGTTCACAGTTAACTTCCATAGTTGCCATGGAAGTTATATTGTTTAATCTTATATTCTTATTTTCCATAACTGTCATCGGAAGTAGTTTGTAGCAATGAAAATCGATTTTTACTTGTGCTCCGAAATAGGAATGTGGAGGTCGTCCAGAACTTGTATAGAGAAACATGTTCGGCATGCATGGAGGTCGTCTAAACCTTTTTTTTGGATGGATGACCTTGTCATGGACAAGCGTTCTATACAGTCCATTTTTCTAGCCCTAGACGACCCTCATGGACGAGCTTGGATTTGGCTTATTTTGTAGTACACCATCAGTTACCCCTTGTCCATGGGTCATCTAGGGAAATGTATAGCCTGTTGCCATTCTTTGGACGTATGTATTTGTCATGGTTTTAAAAATTGGACCGGACCGGCCAGTCCGACCAGTTGAACTGGGAACCGATCATTAATTCGGTCCGGTTATGATTAAAAACTGAAAAATAACAAAAAACCGAAATAAACTGAAAATCGGACAGTTGAACCGTAAAACCGGAACTGGTTATTGGCCACTTTGTCTTTATGCCACTGACGAGAGCCTAACATTGAGACGGCGTTGCTAGGTTCTCAGCCTAACACTGGGACAGCGTTGGTAGGTGGTGGGCCTGGTGGCACCATTGATTCATTGACATTTGCAAATTGGGGTTGAAGGCATGAACACAGAGGAAGATGTTGAAACTTGAAAGCTTGAACAGAGAGGAAGAGGTTGAAAGCCTAAAACTTGAAAGCTTGAATAGAGAACAAAAGTATTTAGACTTTAGAGATCTGAAAACTGAAGAGTTAAACTTGAAGTGGGTATAGGATGACGTGATAAAGGAAAAAAAATCTTTTAATAAAATATTGGAAGGCGTGGGAAACATAAAAATGACTGGCAGTGGCTGATTTTTTTTTAAGTTCCAACGGCAACGGCTGGCTTTTTGAGTTTTAGGGTTTCTAAATCCTCAAGTTTTTAATTTTTTTAATCATTTTTTACTCCCCCAAAGTGACCATTAGTACCATTTCTTATTTAATGTTTTCTTGTCTTGTCTCATGGTGTTTTCTTTCCCTTTATTTATTTATTTATAATTATATATAACTTATAAGTTCATTGAGTTAGGTATAAACTAATTAGTTTCTTTTTTGCTAAATATAAGCTAACTAGTTACTATTGTCATTTATAAAGATGCATAACATATTATATGGACTTTCACCAAAAATTAAATTTTATAAACATTCAAATAATATACATATATATATATATATATATTATTAGATTTAGTCCACTACTCCACGGGTAACGTTTATTTTCAATTATTAGTAGTTAATGAATTATAGAGCATTATAGTTTACAGAGCATTTTAGTTTACATGTGTATTCGTAAATTATTAATTAGTTTTAGTATAAAAAATTATTATTTATTTATATAATTTACAAAATTATTAATTAAATTATTTATGACGTCACCGGTTCGACCATCGGTTGGACCCCGGTTCGACCAGAAAACCGGTAAATAGTCTCTTTTTCGGTTCTTTCACCGTACCGATTTTTAAAACCATGGTATTTATGTCAAGGATCAGTTTTGCCACGTGTCACAATCCTATTGGTGACTGGTCGTGTCGATTCATTTTTTCGAGGAGTATGCCATGTGTCACCTTTTGGTTGGTTGTGCCATTTCAGATGCTAAAGTTCGCTGCCTATGAATGGTGGAATTCCTCCACTACCCTTTACATTTTTTAAATTTCCTTCTTTAACATCCCTCATCTTAACGCTTCGTCTAGAAATTTCCTGCGTCTATAGTCTCCCGTCATCTAGATCCAAGTATTTTCTCTATTCTCGCCCTCAAGTTTTAAGTTTTCTTTAAAAAATGTCTGAGGTTGTCCTTTCTTCATCTAGCAATAGCGTTGATAAGGCCATAGACGAGTATCACGACCCTAGCAGTTTTAGTGGTTCTAGTGATAGTAGTATTAGTGGTAGCAAAAGTAGCAGTGGGGAAAACACCACGGACGAATACGCGTCTGGTGTCCTTGGGGTTCCCTTAGAGGTTCTTTAAGAAGAACATAGGACGAGGGCTGAGTTTGGGTCTAGGGCTGGTACAAGTGCTCCCTCGTCTACTGTTCAAGATGAGGTTGAGATAGTTAACAGTTGTGCCATAGGGGTCGCTTCTAAGACAAACGAGAAAAGGCTAGACTCCCTTAAGACTTGGTACCAAATTCCTGATGACCTAAACCCCAGGTTACCTGCACGTGGGAAGTGGTGTTGCCAATCCCGTTTTGGCTTTGGCATTTATGAGGTTACCTCTTAGGGGGTTTGAGGTTGCCCTTTAATGCCTTTGCTAGGGAATTACTCACCAGGTTAGGCTTAGGTATTTGCCAGTTTAATCCCAACACATAGAGGCTAATTGTCGCTATGCAGGCTTTGTGGAGGGAGGTGTTTGAGGGGGATCGTCCTCTTATTGTGGACGAGTTCCCCTACTGCTATAAGCCCTCCGATCCCTTGGCTTCTATTAATTCACAGCCAAAGGGAAAGATTATAGGTTAATAAAATCCCTAGTCACCTCAGATAGGAAGTGGAAGACGGAGTTCTTTTTCGTCTCTGGTTTTTGGGCTAGGCACCCTGTTGAGGTTAACAAGGATCCATTTGCCCCCTATACAGGAGAATTAAGGAACTTTCGTCCTGAAGGTACGCTTATGATTGTCACTTGATTATTTATTATATTTATTTTTTGTTTGTAATCGTATAACTCTTTTTTTTTTTAATTTTATACAGGTGTTAAATATAACTTTTTTTCTTTTTTATTTATTTATTTATTTTTATACAGGTGTTAAACGACCACATTTGAGCAGGTTATATCTTGAACGAGTCCAAAAGGCTTGTCTATACACTGATAAGACTTTCCATTTTTTGGTAAGTCTTCAACATCTTGCCACTTGAGGGTTAGGTCCTGAGCCGTTCGTTGAAGCTATTGCCCACAAGCTTACTATCCGTAGACGTAAGCCCTCTTTCCTTTCTCTCTTGTTGTTATATATATATATATATATTTTAAGTGATTAACATCTTTCTTTTCAGGGATGGCCAATGAAAGAGAACAAAGGCAGAGAAGTGATGGACGAGGCAGTCCGTCAGGGGGTCCAATCCCAGCCTCGTCCATCTATAGGTGACAAAAGAAAAAACTTGTCAAAAGCAATTAACTTGGATAACCTTCCAAGTCATCGTAAGGAGAAGAGGGCTAAGCACAGGTCGTCTAAGCCTGAAGTGGTCAAGCCCAGCCTTCTTGTCCTTCCTACCCAGCAGCCTTCCATCCAGATTTATGACGTTGATTTTCAGCCTACAGATCCTCCGTCTATGGATACTCCGTCCACAGCTAATGTGCTTGCCTTAGCTCAACCTTCTCAACGAGTTCCTCAAAATCTTGTTGAAAATGAAGACCTGGCTTAGGAGAGGTTCGAGAAGGTTGTGACCGACCAGGACATGGCGGCATGCTATGACATGTCTTGAAGGATTTTGAGCACTCTAGTGTTCATGACCTCTTTAAGGTATGTAAACTTTTTTATCTCATCCTATCAATAATATATACATATGTATTTTGTCTAACAAAATTCTTATTTGTGTAGGCAATGTCCAAGTTCATCGCTAAGTCCAGGTAGGCAACAAAGTTGGACAAGATGAGGATTCTACTAAAGACGAGGATCCAGGAAGTTAAGGACAAGTACAAGAGGTGGGCTGAGGTGGCGGCTAAGGCCAAGGACGAAGTTAAGGAGCTACAAAACCATGTTGAGGAGCTAAAGACTGATGCTATAAAGAAGGACACTCGTCTTGATCACCTCCAAAAAAGGAATGATGAGTTAAGTGCCCTTCTTGAAAAAGCTAAGGGAGACGCAGTTGCAAAGTTCAAGGCGTCCAAGCAATTTACTGACCTGATGGACACCAACTATACAACCAGGTTTGAAGATTTTAGGATGGACGCCATGGAAAACTTCCCTGAAGTTGACTTTAGCTCCATCAAACTCAACCTTCGTGGTGCTGCTACAAGCTCCCTCCTTCAGACAAGATCAGATGATATTAATATAGAGGACGATGCCACCACCCAGCCAACTTAAAATGACCCCAATGTTGATGTCCCTCCTTCATGAAGACAAGATTTTGATATTTTGTATATCCTTGTATATATTTTTTTATTTGGTCCGTTGTTTTGGACCATTCAAAGTTATTTAAGTACATTTAACTCGTCTGCAGTTTTAGGACGAGCTGTTTAAACAATTGCTTTTTTAAGCTTTATTTTATAAGGGTTTTTGGACATTGGTTGTCCACCATTAACTGATGAATGAATGCTTATTTTCTTCACCTTTCCTTTTACTTGCTAAACATGTTATTGCATGGACGAATATTTTTTACATCCAGAATATTGGTTTCAAACTTGGCTCATCTATGACAAGAATCTGTCCATGTTCAGCCTTTTTACCATTCTTTAAATTTTTACAAGTATAATTCGTCTATGAATGGTGTTTCTTTTGTTACCTTTACTCGTTCAAACTAGCTTTCATTACCCCTCGTCCAAGGCTTGACGATTCTTTACTCATCTTTGGGTAAACTGCTAGCTTTTACTTGTCTAAAGATTGGACTTTGGTTAGTCAAATTCCTTTATGGATTTTGAATATTTTTGCATGCACGCTTTTTCTCGTCCATTGGTTGGGCAAATATACCTTAGGTTTTACCTCGTCCATTGATTTAGATGAACACACCTTAGGTTCATTTTTCTTTGCTTTATCCTTATTAAGGAAAGCTTATAGACGTTACATCTCTGCATCTAGAGAATTTACTCATCTTGGGCTTTTAGCCTTCTTGTGGATTAATCTGAACGAAAACAATATGAGAACTAGGAATTCACACAACATTATGTACATAACATAAATATCATCCATAGGCGAGGCACACGCTTAGTAGCTAATGCCTTTAGGGAATTTGAAAGATACAAACAAATACTACAAATCCTCGACTTCGACCATAATCCACACCACACAATTTATAAACTAATATAAGCTTTGAGGAGTTAACACAACATATAACGCTAACAACACATAGATAAACAAAAAACTTTGGCTTGTCTAGGCCGATATCTTACTAATAATACCTTCTCAGGTGTTCAACATTCCAAAGATGCTCCAATTTTCTCCCGTCTAGGGTTTCCAAGTAGTAGGACCCTTGCCTTTTGCAATTGATAACCTTGTAGGGTCCTTCCCAATTAGGTCCCAATTTCCTATAAGCTGGGTTTTTGGTTGTCAAAGAGATCCTTTTCAAGACGAGGTCGTCTATGTTGAAACGCCTGGGTTTTACCATTGCATCATATTGCCTGGCCATGAGGTTTTTATACCTTGTTGTCCTTTGCTCTGCATCCATCCTCACCTCATCTATTAGATCAAGGTTAAGGTGGAGTTACTCCTCATTATCCTCGTCTTGATACTTCATTACCCTGTGATTGGCCACATGCACTTATGTAGGTATTACTGCTTCACTTCCATAGGCTAGCTTAAAAGGAGTTTCCCCTGTGGGGGTCTTCACTGTCGTCTTGTAAGCCTACAGAACACCTGGTAGCTTGTTTGGCCATACTCCCTTTGCCCCTTCAAGCCGAGTCTTGATGATCTTCAACAAGGATTGGTTTGTCACTTCTGCTTGACCGTTTGCTTAAGGGTGGGCGGGTGAGGAATAATGATTTTGAATTCCAAAGTGTTCACAGAAGTCCTTGAAAAGTGTGTTATCAAATTGTCATCCATTGTCTAATATCGATACCCTAGGCATCCTAAATCTGCACACAATGTTCTTTTAGACGAAGTTCTTGACATTATGTTGCGTGATCTTTGCCAGGGGTTCTGCTTCTACCCACTTAGTGAAATAGTCAATTCCAACAACCAAAAATTTCATTTGCTAGGTTCCAAGTGGGAAGGGACCTAAGATATCTAATCCCCATTGTGCAAAGGGCCATGGGGCCATCATCGGGGTAAGATACTTCGATGGTTGCTTGGGAATATTGCTAAAATTTTGACATTGGTCACACACCTTGACATAAGCTTTTGCATCTACTTGAATAGCTGGCTAGTAATAACCTGCACGGATGACCTTATGAACCAACGCTCTTGCTTCTGAGTGGTTCCCACATGCCCCTTCATGAAACTCCCTCAATACGTAGTTCAACTCATCCAGGGCTAAGCACCTTAAGTAGGGCTGAAAGAAACCTCATTTATACAACACCTCATCTATGAGAACATACTTGGCAGCTTTGATCCTTAACTTTCTAGCCTCGTCCTTGTCCTTTGGAAGCCTTCCGTCCTTGAGGTAGATGACTATTAAAGTCATCCAATTTTATTCTCCTCCAATTTGCTGTACCTCTGGAAGATCTATGCTTAGCATGTATTGAATTTTATCAAACTCGTCCGTAGCCTCCCCTGCTGAGGCTGCTTTCGCCAAAGCATCTGCCTCCATGTTTTCCTCTCTAGGGAGTTGAACAAAACTGGCTTCTTTGAACTTTTTAACAAATTGCCTTACCTTGTTTAGATACTTCTTCATCCGGCCTTCTTTAGCTTCACACGTTCCATTTACTTGATTTATGACCAACTGAGAATCCCTTTGGACTATTACTGACTCCACCCCTAGGGATTTAGCCAATTCCAATCCCTTAAGGAGAGCTTCATATTTAGCCTCATTGTTGGTGGTTTGATACTGCTGACGGGCGGAGTACTTCAACTTGTCTCCTTCCGGGGATTTAAGTATAAATCCAATTCTTCCTGCATATAATGTGGACGAGCGATCCACATTAACGACCCATTTTTGAGCTTCGTCCAGCTCTTCTTGACTTAAGGTAAACTCCGCAATGAAATCTGCTAGTGCTTATGCTTTTATTGCGTTTCTCGGCTTATACCTAACATCAAACTCACTAAGTTCTATAGCCCATTAGATCAGTCGTCCTGCGGCTTCTAACTTGTTCATTACTTTCTTTAGTGGATGGTCAGTCAAGACGTTGATAACATGAGCTGGGAAATAATGCCTTAACTTCCTACAAGTTGTAACCAAAGCGAAAGCTAGTTTTTCCATCATTAGGTATCGTCCTTCTTCTCCTCTTAGTGCTCGGCTTGTATAGTTGACCGGCTTTTACACCCTTCCTTCTTTTCTAATCAAAGCTGAGCTTACTGCATGTGAGGACATTGCCAGATACAAATACAACTCTTTACCAGGAACAGACGGACTTAGCAGGGGAGCTGTAGTAAGGTAGGTCTTAAGGTCTTGGAAAGCTTTCTGACACTCATCCGTCCATTCAAACGCCTTTTTAAGAACCTTGAAAAACGGTAAACATTTGTCAGTAGCTTTAAAGACAAACCTGTTAAGGGCAGCAACTCCTTTGGTAAGAGACTGGACTTCTTTGATACTTCGAAGAGGTTTCATATCCAGTATTGCTTGAATCTTATTAGGATTTGCCTTAATTCCCCTATGTGAAACCATGAATCCAAGGAATTTTCTTGATGAAACTCCAAAAGTACACTTGCTGGGATTCAACTTCATATTGTATTGCCTAAGCGTATCAAAGGTTTCTTGAAGGTCATCCAAGTGCTTCCCCTTATCCAAACTCTTCACCATCATATCGTCTACATAGACTTCCACATTCCGTCCAATCCGTGGATGAAACATATGGTTAACCAACCTTTGATAGGTTGACCCTGCATTCTTCAGTCCGAAGGGCATTACCTTGTAAGAGAATAAGCCTTTAGTGATAAAAGATGTCTTCTCTTAGTCTGCCTCGCCCATCCTTATCTGATTGTAGCTTGAGAAAGCATCCATGAAACTTAACAACCTATGACCTGCAGTTGAGTCCACCAACTGATCAATACACGGCAAGGGATAGTTATCCTTGGGACAAACCTTGTTTAGATCGGTGAAGTCCACACACATCCTCTATTTGCCATTAGCCTTCTTGACCATTACTACATTGGCCAACTAGTTAAGGTAATAAACTTCTCGAATAAACTTTGCTGTAGTTAATTTTTAAACCTCTTCTTTAATAGCATTATCTCGTTCAGGAACAAATACTCTTTTCTTCCGATGTACGGGTTTGGAGGAAGGATGGACATTTAGATGATGGGTAATGACACTAGGGTCTATACTCGGCATGTCTTCATGACTTCATGCAAACACATCAATGCTCTTCTTTAAGAATTGGATAAGGTCTTGCTTCATTTTCTCTTCCATGCTTACTTTGACCCTAGTATACTTCTCAGGGTCATTCTTGTCCAAAGGGATATCCTCCAGCATTTCAGTGGGTTCTGCAACAACTTTTCTCTCCTCAATGCTCATTGTCTGAACTTGCTCGTCCATAGCCAACATGGCTAAGTAACATTCTCTCACTGCTAACTAGTCTCATTGCGCTTGCCCTACCCCGTACTCTGTAGGGAACTTGACTGAAAGGTGGTAGGTAGACGTTACTGCCTTCCAACTATTCAGAGTTGGTCTCCCAATGACGACATTGTATGATGATGAACAATCTACCACAAGAAAGTTTACTTCCTTGGTTATCTGTTGCGGATATGCTCCTATCACCACAGGCAACGTAACAGTACCCATGGGTTGTACCTTCATGCCTCCAAATCCTACTAAGGGTGAGTTCATTGGGTGAAATTGGTCTCCTCCAAGCCTCATTTGCTGGAAAGAAGGGTAGTACAAGATGTCTGCCAAACTACCATTGTCCACTAACACTCTTCTGGTCGTATAATCAGCAATAATTAAGGTAATGACGATCATGTCATTATGTGGGTGGCGGACCTTTTTAGCATCTTCATTCGTGAATGTAATGGTCTGCTCATCCGTGGTCCTCGTCCTCAGGGATCGTCCTGAAAGTTGGACGTTCTGCACTACCTTCAGGTACGTCTTCCTTGACTTGGAAAATTGTCTTGTTGAGGTTCTCCCTATGATGACTCTTATTTCTCTAAGCGGCGGTTTTAATAGCTCTTCCAACTTTGTCTTCAACTTCTCGTCTTTATGATCTCATCTAAGGAAGTTTCTCGCCTGATGAGATTTTCTATCTACTGCTTCAAATCAAAACACTCGTTCGTATCATGTCCATGGTCTCTGTGGAAGCGGCAATACTTATTCCTATTGCGCTTGTTAGGATCTCCCTTCATTTTTTTAGGCCACTTCAAGGAAGGATCATCCTTAATTTGCATAAGCACCTGTTCCAATGGCATGTTCAAGGACGTATATTGCTGACTTCGTGTTGAAGAGCTTGCCTTCTTGTTATCTCAGTCTTTCTTTTCTCCTGTCCGCCCCTTCTTTGGACGAGGACCTTGTTCAGAGTGGCGCGGGAGATCTACTTCCATTCTCTCAGCTCTCTTCCTCTTCTTGGCTATAATCGCGACTTTTTCATTCATAAAATTTTGGGCCAAATGGACGAGTTCAACCATAGTTTAAGGCTCTTACTTGTAAAGCTTGTGGATGAATAATTTAGAGTTAACTCCATTACGAAAGGCCGCCAATAACAACTTGTCATCCATCTCGTCCACTATTAGGGCTTCCCTGTTAAAACGAGTAATGAAAGACTGCAAGCTTTCATTCTCCCATTGTTCAATGGTTAACGGGTTGGACGAGGAACGTTTGTGCCTTTGTCCTCTGATGAAATTATTGACAAACAACTTATTCAACTCTTCAAAAGAACTCACTGTGTTTGGAGGTATCTTGCTGAACCACACTCGCGCTGGTCCTTTGAGGGTGGTAGGGAAGGCTCTACACACAATCTCGTCTGGAACCCCTTGAAGGTGCATTGTAGTCTTGAAAGTAGCAATATGATCGAAAGGGTCACGCGTTCCATCATATGAATCCAAGAAAGGCATCTTAAACTTCAAAGGCAAAGGATGACCATTGATGGAAGCCGTGAAAGGGGAGTCTGTTTGATGGACTAAATCCTTTACGGGATTCGCCCTTCTCATGTTCTCCCTCATCTCGTCCATGATCTTCCTCATATGATCCATCTCCTTCTCCAAGTGTGGCACCTTTTGTGAAGTGGTGCCTTTGATTGGCTCTCGGGTTCAGCATTTCCTCCTTTATCTTCCTGACTTTGGGCTTGCCCCTCTGCATATCTTTCATGATGTTGTCTTCTTAAGCCAATCTCCCTAGTCAACTCTTGGTTCTGATGGGTTAACTCTACCATGGCGGTCGCCATGGACTGTATGTGTTGAACGGATGGCAGTTGCATGACAGGCGCTAACTGGGGATCGTGGTGGGGATTACTAGAGGCATCCCTATTTTCTTGATGACTTGGGCTAGTGGCCCTTGATCTTGTTGGAACCATGCAGTCTTTTTGTTGAAAGAAAGATCAATTGCAAAAACAAAATCTATTTTCCACATACTGCGCCAACTGATGATACAAAGTAAAATCAGTAGACTGAATGCTTCGGGCTTCAATGGCAAGAGAATCACTTAGGAAACCTGAAAGGATGAACACACGATCAAAGGTGACTGGGGAGGACAGGCCAAAAACCCTCCGATGATAAAGTCAGTTATTTCTCTCAAATTCTGGAATTCCAATCTCTTGGGAAGTGTTTGAAAGACTTACTTTATTTTGGCATAGATGAATGCTTATATAGAATACACTTGAAGCAGTTACTTGCCTAATAACTTCCCCTATCATTAAGGAGAATGAAAGGTTCGAAGTTAACTTCCATAACTGCCATGGAAGTTATATTGTTTGATCTTATTTTCCATAACCGTCATCGGAAGCAGTTTGTAGTAATGAACCTTGATTTTTACTTGTGCTCCAAAATAGGAATGTGGAGGTCGTCTAGAACTTGTATAGAGAAACATGCTCAGCATGTATGGAGGTCGCCCAAACCTTTTTTTAGGATGGACGACCTTGTCATGGACGAGCGTTCTATACAATCCATTTTTCTATTCTTGCCCTGGACGACCCTTATGGATGAGCTTGGAGTTGGCCTATTTTGTAGTACACCATCAACCATAATATTCCTAAGCCCAATTTTGGAGTCAAATTTCCACCATCTAGTGTTCGGCATATTATTCAAAGGGGGGTTTTATGATCGGAGAAAGGGAGATATAGTTGATGTGTCACTAGGTCAGTGGAACCTGTAGGAAGGGAGGACAACCCACTGAATTCACATCAGAAATCACCAACATGAACACAAAATAAAATCTTGAATTGTTTATAAAAACAAAATAAACCATTTTTGTTCTCATATATGAAGAATGACTTTTTGGTCCCTTTCGTCTAGTGGTTAGGATATCGTATTTTCATGTCGAAGACATGGGTGCAATTCCCATAACCAAACAAAAAGAAAGAAAAAGTTCAACATGTTAGAGCAATCATATTGGCCTCTTTAAAATAGGGTAAGACCCTGATTTAGGGAGAGAAGCTCCAAAAAAGGCCAACATGAGACTCCCTACTCAGTCCCTAAAATAGGAAAATGCTATAGTACCATAGTTATTATACCTGAATTAGACATTAATCTAACCTAAGAGCTTAGTCATTGGGTCAGTGGTTCAACTAATAGGTCATCAATCAAATTGTACGGTTAATTAAAAAGTTAATATATATATATATGTATATGTATGTATGTATGTATGTATATATAAAAGTTTGAGAAATCATAAAATAAATATGTAAATTATAAAAAAATAAAAAAAAGTATGCTTAAATTACTAATTAAAATTGAATCTAAAACCAAGTACCTAATATAATTCAAACTCAAGGTTTCACAATTAATAGGACTAGAAAGCATAAAATGAAAGAAAGTCATAAAATTGTGACCAAGTCTTTGCTATATAAAATCCTATGGCGTTGCATTTCTTAAACTTTTAGGAATATTAGCATATCTCAAACTCTAAAGTCACATTTAATACATAATGCATATTTCACTAGTAGCTCGAATCCCATGAATTATTATCTGAGCTAAAACTTGAAACTCTATCTTTATTAAAAAATCCTAGCATCAACGTCATTATAAAATCTCATGTTTTCAATATGCTCCAAATTCAAAAAATGGTTTTGCAATGAAACTAAAAAGGCAATTTTGTTTCAAATGTTGGGTCCCAAATTATATTATCAACAATATTAGCAATCCAAAACAACAATCACACACAAGAATGCAAAATTTACGTGGAAAACCCTTTCTCTTTGAAGGGAAAAACCACGGGACAAACTCTAAATAATTTCATTATTATCAAATCAATTACAATAATTCTTGTGTATGTCTCACAGCTAAAGAAAAATATCTCTTGTTTTTCTTTGCTCACACGCACGCGCACACACACACACACACATACACACACAAATTATCTCTTTTAAAGGCGACAACACTTTACTCTCTCCTTTTTATTTTCTTCTACACGCATAGCTCTCTCTTGGCTATCTTCTTTTACTTAAGCGGCTCCCCCTTGGCTGCTTTCTCTTCTTTTTCTTTCTTGTGTGGCTTCCTCTTTCTTTGCTCTTGCACATACTCTCTTTGTGTCTTCTCAAAGATGGCGATACCTTACTCTCTCCTTCCTCTTGTGTTCCTCCCAAGCGAAAATCCCTTTTCTCTCTCTTGGTTTCACGTTTTATTTTCCCTCTCTCCATAGGGAGGACCCTTGGGCCAAAGCCTTCAACTTCTTTGTAGCATTGTCTATTTATAAGACTCTTTTGCTATTCTCTCTTGGGCTAGGAATACATTACTTCTTTAACAGGGAATCTATTCCCTCTTGGACTAGGAATACATTACCTTTTTAACAAGGAATAGACTTCCTTCCACACCAAGGAATATTCTTTCCTTCTACAACAAGGAAACCCAAATTAATTTTTCCTCCTTCAACTAGGAAACCTAATTGACTTTCCAAGTCACAATTGGAATTTGAGACAATTTCCCAACATCAAATCCTAGGCATCATGCCCTTTGCGAGCCCTTTTGTTTGATTAGAATTATTGTACTATGGCTGTACATCCCAAGATCAATTAAGATTCACATTTGATAGATGAAATCTAGTACTGAAAATTTTTATCTACTAGAATAACTTTGGTCAGGTAGTATAAATTCTAGCAAAGAAGATAGGGAAGAAAAACCAAGTTATTGAAATACCTAGGTTGCATTGTTTTATTTTAATGGAAAAAATTAGGCTACAAACTGGGTTGTAGTGAATAACTACAACTTCTGCTAAAAAATTAACATGGTTACATATTTTGAAAATCTAGTCATTATATTGCATGTTCTTTATGTTCTTAACACCCATATCATATTTTGTGTTAATTGGATATTATTTACTATTTGATCTGTAAACTTATTTTTTGGGTATAATTTTAGACTACCAAAAATTGAAATTTAAATATTTAATTGATAACATAGCTATTGATCTTAAATCTTCTGAAAATTTTGCAAGCATGGAGGATCTAAAAAGAAAATGTAATCTAATTGTGGTTTTTTTAAAATCCACATCCAGTAAAATGATATTAAGTAAATTTGTAACCAATGAATATAATTAAGTTTGTAGTTAAACTTTTTCTTATTTTAACTGTCCACACATATAATATATTTAGAACCTGTCGGTTCATTGGGTAATGATGTTTAAGCTTTTTTTGTTAAGGCACTAATTTTCCTTGTAATTGATCTTTAAGATAATGTTGACTATTTTCTTTTGCTTAACAGATACCATGGCAAGCAAAAGAAAATAGTCAACATTATCCATGAGAAAAACCACCGAGGGTAGTTGGTCTAGTGGTGATGAGCTCATTCTTAAGAGTTTGAGAGGTGGAGGTTCCAGGTTCAAAACCGATTGTCGTCTTGGTTTAATGATAAAGAGTTATCATCAAGAGCGGATGTCATAGGTTGAAACTTTTTCCAAATTTTTTTTTATTTTTTGAGAAGGCAAAAAACTTAATATGTTCCTTAATTCAGCTTCATATCTATTTATTTATTTTTCCCATAGATAGTTTGTCGACGCCTGACCTCAACCTTGGCAGAGGAAAAACCGCCGTCGCCGTGGGCCTTCGTTTAACCACCTGCTGTGGCGACAACTCTCGCATGCGCAAGGCCCATCAGATGCCTCTCTCGATGAATATGTATGGTTTGTGCAGAGCTTCGGGTGCTCTCTCTCTCGGTGGAGGAAGGTAGGTCTACCTTTGGCGTTATTTAGGGATTACCAAAGGTGAGTGGAGTCGCTAACAATTATTGGGTTTTTCTAAAGTGTGATTGGTTACTTGTTTCTAGTTGATTTTATTACCAATCCTAAGTTAAGAAAAATGTCATTTTTCCTAATTTAATGTGGATGGAAAAAAATCTTGATTCTTAGTCCAGAAGTTTGGTTACATGTGGGGAAGGTGTTAGGCACCTCACAATGCCTGTCCAAGGATAGTCATTTGTTTTGATAAAACCTTAATTTTTGGAGATTGGTTGTAAAAAACATGATTTCAGCATTGGCTTTCAGGTTTTCGCATGTTGGGGGCTTTGAGGCTTAGCTTTTGAAAGGGTGTGGTCCCAATCTATGCTTTCCTATGGCAATCGAGCCGAGTACCAGATTTTCGCGACGAAAATCAGGTGACATGTCACCTTACTTTCGCGGTGGAAACTAGGCATCGCTTGCCTTAGGTGACATGGATAGTTACAATCACATCGCAAGGGGTCGAGCAGGTATATATATACATACATCATGCACATAGAGCAGGAAAGTAAATGCCTACATCCCTAGAGATGAGGACGAATGGTATAAAGCATGATATACTTAATACAAACCATCTAAGGGAGAAAGGAAGGAAGAAGGAAGGGGTTTAAAAGAGTACATAACAAAAGGGAAAATGATAAACCCTAAACCTACTGACTGCAACCGCTTGGCTTGACCACATGCTTGCATCCATGCTCTTTTTGCTTGTGCCTAGGAAATCGTGCCCTAGCTCTATGTGTCCTCGCTCCATGTGTGTACATGCAAAGGCAAAGACAAGACAACCAGCAAACCAACAATGGAAGGAAAATGGATAGATAATATCAAAAGGACGCAAAGCGAACAAGCAAGATAGATATGGCAAGTAAAGCAACCAGGATATGAGCAAACATATGAGCAGGCAAACAAGCTAGATAACAAATAAACAAGCAAAAGGTAAACAAAAGGGTGGTGCCCGTGAGGGACAAATGTAGCTTTGGATCAGATGTCCATAGCTTCATTGTGTTGAAGCATGTATGACACACTAGCAAGCAAGACTCATGCATGGACATGTAAGCAAGCGTGTAGAGATGCATAGCAAGCCAACGGGTGGCGCAAACAAGCATGGTAAGCATGTCGTCGCATGGGGCAGAAAAGGGGGAAAGGTATGCACAAAGCAATCAACATTATAGAGATGCATCCCCAAATGGTTACATCCAAATAAGGCCTCATGGGCATCAGATGTAACCACCCAACCACAAACTCGCTAAAGGTGTCAAACATGGCAAAGCCTAGAATAAGAGAGTAGCTAACACAAGCATAAAGCATAGAAGCAAGCAAGCATAGACATGCAAAACGAGTGATCCAAACCCTTTGATATGGGCCAATGTATAAGGACGATGACAAAGACCATAGGGTCTAGATCGGGTCCAAACCAATAGGCTAAAGCACAAGAAAGAAAGGTAAAGCGAAAAAAGGGCTACAATAGCACATGACAAGACAAACATAGCCTAAGCCTAAGCACACAATTATGGCATGGAGCGCACAAGCACATGGAAGATGGCATAAAGCACATAGAACATGGATCCAAGCACACAAACATGAAAGAACATAGATCTAGACATATAAGCATGTGAAAACAAGCGAGCATGCAAGTATGTAAAAACAAAGATCTAGGCATAGGCATGGCAACGCGTGTGTGAACATGTGAAGACTAGCACATAAACATGGAAGAATGTGAATCAAAGCATACAAACATGTACGAATGCGGATCTAAGCATAAAACATGGCAAAAAGCAGACGAGCACATAGATCTGAGCAAAGCATAACCATGGACATGGAATCAAGCATGTGAGCACATAACCCTAACAACAACACAAAGCAAAGAGAGGAACAAAACAAAGGAACCATAGCATAAAAACCCTAAGCATGTAGATCTAAACATAAAGGAATAAAGGATGTAGATCTAAGCACAAAACATGACATAAAGCATAAAGAGTAAGGAGATTTAAGCTAGAAGCACAAATAAAGCAAGAAACATGTTAAAGAAAGCAATAAATTGTGTTATTTAAGCAAAAAGAAAGGATAAAAAGCTTGATGAAGCTTTAAAGAAAAAGGGGTATGGATAGTAGCTAAAAAGCTACATCCATACCCCTTAAACCTCAAATCCAAGGTATGGAACCAAGGAAAGGAAGATGGAGGGTATGAACACTACCTTGTATTTTTGGAGAAGGGAGAATAATTAAGAAGCTTTGATGTGTTTTTGTGTTTTTTGGAGAGAAATATGGTGAAAAAAGAGAGAGAAAAATGCCCAAAATGTCCAAAACAGCTCCCAAAACCCCCCCTTTTTCCATTCATGTCCAATCTGGGGTGCTAGGGGCTATTTATAGCCCTTGCCACGCTTCTCGAGGCTCAGCGGCCTTTCAAAGGCTGTCGGGTCGGGTCGGAGGCCATACAAGGGCTGTCGGGTCGGCTTGGCTGACGACAGCAATTTCATCCTTATGCATTTTTCTGGTTCTAACTTTAGATGCACATTTGGAAGTCTTCTTGGACTCCGATTAAGGCGATCTTGGTGTTCTTGGAAATCTCTAGATGTCTAGTTTTTAGAACACTAAATAAATTAAAATCCCAACGGTTGGATAAAAAGTTATGACCTCGAGAAGTGTGCTGACACGCTTTTCACAATTTTCCCAATATCTCAATCGTTTTAACTTTGATTTCGACCCATGAATAGTCGTTGGAATGATAATTTTATTATATTTGCAATGGAATCAGTTTCAACTCATTCCGATGGCCGGATCAAAATTAGGGTTTCTAGGGCCTACGGAGAGTCAACTTCGGGTCAAACTTGGTAAAACTTGGTCAAAATTGCTAAAAATCTCTGAGGAGCTCAGGCTTGATATAAAACCATAAAAAATGTTGTTTTGTGGGGATTTTGACCTTGTTTGACATTTGGTCAACTTAGGGCCGACTAGGGGCATTTTGGTCATTTTTGCTGAAAAAGATACTTTGAGCACTCTGGTGTCTAAATGAGTTGCGTCACACCATTATATATGTTCTCGTGACCCCATAGAGAGAAAACGACATTTTTGGGTTTTTCAGGGTCTGTCACGCAAATTGAGGGTGTACAAAATACGGTATCAACATAGTTGACAGCATATGTTGTTTTTAAAGGGAGAATATCCTTCTGATGTTGTCTAGGTTTTACATTTAGCTAGGTTACTTACCAAAAAAAAAAAAGAAAAAGATAATTAGGTTATAATGTTACTATCCATTTCAATATTTGGCCAAATAGGGATGCACTTTAAAGACAAAGAGGCAAAACTCATGCCCCATTTAAAGTTATCGACTTAGACCTTACATTATATTTAACCGGTCTCAGGTTAAGCAATGGCGGAAACTTTTAGGTAGCAAGGGAAAAGATGTGAATAATTATGTTACTCGTATTTTAAGGAATAAATTATTATTAAATAAAACATTTACTTCTTATGCGTTGTAATTAAATTCAGTTTCATTTCTCATAATTACCTTTTTTTTTTTTTTTTTGGGGATAAGACTCATTATTACTTTTTAAGTAAGAGTTCAAAAGAATATATTAAACCAAAATTCATTATATCATAATGTTTTTTGGGAAGACTATCATAATTGATTCTATTAGAACTTAAAATTCATTTACAGTAGTTTTATTTTTACCAAGCGGAATCCTGGTTAGCTCTAAGGCAGAGAGCTCTGGAGATTCGGAGCTACATTGTAGAAGCCAAACATGTGTCTCTGATGGATAAGAACAAAAGTTTGAGAGAGTTAATCGAAGCTAAGAAGTAAGAAGTAAGAACAGCTTAAGGATTAAACGCCATAAAACAAGGGTAGTTAAATAACAAGAGTGATACCTATTTGACTTTGGGATAAGAAGTTAGGAACCAATCCAGTTGCTAAGTCGATACAAACAGGAGTCAAATCAGCAACCTCTCATTCACCCAAAAAAATAAAAATCCACTTCTAATTCAAAAGCTTAACATGTCCATTTGTATACCGTATACAATACACTGGTTTGCATAATTTAAATATCATAAACTTTGATTTTTTTTTTTTTCTTTGGATAAATAGTTATAATACTTGGAATAAGTGGGTGATAGGAATTACATTCTATTATTATTTTTATATATATAATAGAAAGACCAATTAATGTAACTGAATTACAAGATATTTAGTATCACAAACTTTAGACATTCATAGTTGATTTAACTTTTTTTAATAAAAATTGTCATTTTCATTTTGTTTAATAAACTAAAAATAAATAAATAAAAATTCATCATCATTAAAAAGAGATGGCCCAATCAAACTAAAAAAGAAAAGATAATTAGGATCAAATTGTAAATATATAATTGTATAAAAATCGGCTTGAGTTTAGTACTTTTGGACATTGGATCTATTTGGATACAGACAAATGTCAAACATTTGCTACCTATTCATATCTTAACGAGTCTAATATATAGGACCCAATCTTTGCCCAATTATATACGGGTTTGGCTTGGTATTACAAAGGCTAAGAACGAGATAGATTTAACATGTCATGGAGGGTAAAACACGACCAAATTCAATTGTAGTGCTTAGACCAAAAAAAAAAAAAAGTCATCAGTACTCCCAATTCACCACCACAAATTCTTAAACCCTTTATCTAGGACGCGTAACTAAAGTTTCGCATGAACAAAAACAAATCACATTGATTTTGAAAAATTAAGTACACACGTAAAATTGTGATTTGATAATGATAGCATTGTATGTGAATGCTTCATGAATTTCTTGCCCCAAATCTTTCATCTATTTACCTTTCATTGCCATAGCCCAGCCCAGTCCACTCTCCGAGCAATAAGGATGGCCATAGCATATCCGAATTAAGCCTATCCAAGTCACCATGCTATCACTTTCTAATGTCCACGTTTTGCCACGTGTCGAACACCCACAAAGCCTAGGAAAAACACTTACACATAAATAAATAACGAGCTGAGCTTGCCTCGTACAGTGTTTCCAATTCCAAAGCCAACGTAGCTTACTTAAGTGTTCAACATTTGTTTTCTCCAATAGCTATAACCTTTTGCTTCTTTATCAAAGTATTTGCTTTCTTTTTATCAACCTCACCTTTCCTTGCTCTCATTAATGGAATCTAAGTTTCTTGATGTTGGTTGAATATGTTCTAAACATATCTTTCGGCAACCGGTAAGTGCTTCTTTTCCGTCGTCATTGATATAATTTATGTACTGGACTCGAATGTGAAATGCCATTACAGTATTGATAGCCTGATACAATGGTGGATTTGATAAGTTATACTTTTAAAAACAAATATATAGTTTGATACTTTGATGCATACTTTAGTAAAATTTTAGATGGCTTTTTGTTAGTGTGTGATGCTGGCTTGCTTTTTTTGGTTGTTATGTAATGGTGAAGGATTTCTTTTTTCTTCATTGATCTTATCTATATATAGATCATTGGACTAGGAGTATGAAAATGCAATTGGAATACTTAAATGATGATGGGATTGATATTTTTATGCTGAAAAACTCTTTGTTGGACACGTACTTATGTTGATTTTTTTGTTGCTGTGTATTTGTTATTTTGTGATGATGGTTTACATTTTGGTTGTTATGGAATTGTGAAGGACTACGGAGTCAGTGGTTTGAGCTTTGAAACAATAAACCCGAATACCCACCAAGAGCTTTGATTCAGTTAATTCCATTAGAAAAAATAATTACTTTTATTTAAGTTAAAAGGAGGGAAGTATGGAGCCTCTGTGTGAATTTTGTGGGGTGTTGAGGGCAGTGGTGTATTGTAAATCGGATTTGGCACGCCTTTGCTTGCATTGTGACGGATGTGTACACTCTGCCAATTCTTTGTCCCGTAGGCACATGCGTTCGCTCTTATGTGATAAGTGCAATTCCCAGCCTGCAATTGTCCGCTGCATGGATGATAAAATGTCTCTTTGTCAAGGCTGTGATTGGAATGGTAATGAGTGTTCAAGGCTGGGGCATCGACGCCAGTCATTGAATTGTTATACGGGTTGTCCTTCTTTGACAGAGTTGTCAAGGATTTGGTCTTCTCTTCTTGATTCGTCTTCTTCAAGTAATTTTGATAGTGGTTGGGAGTATATGACTACACAGCCTATGAGTGAGAACTGCATCAACAACTGTTTGGAACAAAGGGATAATGAGGGCTCATTGGAGTTGGTGGCAACTAAACCGAATGAAATTGAACCTTGCTCTAAGTTTGAGTCTTGGACGGGGCTGTCTTCTTTGATTCCAACAAATCCAAATCACATGCCATACTGCAGAGATCAAGCACCTTTCTTTTCTGAAGAATCAAATTTACCACAGGTAATTTTTTATTTTGTATTTCCATTTTTTCTCTTAAATTGGTAGAGAAAGTATATATATTCTAAAAATTTTGTATATTATACTTTAACTAGTTTTCATGGTGTCTTTATCCATCTAAGGTTACATGCTTACCTTTTTGATTTGGTGAGCATTGAGATTTTGAACTACAAGTTTATCTCCCTAATGTTTAATCTTCCTCATCAAGTAACTCTACTTTTGTCCGCAAAAAAAGTAACTGTACTTTTGGACCTTTGGTAAGTCTAAGTCATGCATTGATTTACTTAATGTACTTCAGGAATCTTTGAATTTCAAGGATCTTGTTGATACTGACGATCTCTGTGAAGGCCTCAACATGGATGATGTGTCATTAAAAAATGGCGAGATATTTGGCTGTCCCCAAGGTTCTTCTAGATATCAGTTTGAGGATGGAGGAATGGAATGTCTATCGATGGAGAAAAACCTATCAGTCACTGAATCTAATGGTCCTATTGAGAGTGCTTTAGAGGTTCTATCTTTTCTTGACCTTTATAGCTCTTTCCATTGAGTCATCTTTAATTATTATTCCACTTTCTTCTCCTCAATTCTCTTGTCCAACTTGAAATATTCATGGAGATTTAACATGTAAGACATTCATGCAGAAATATCCATTCATTTTGTTTGCACAGTGCACATAATTATTGACAAAGGTTCATAGTGACATGTCAAATACTGCTGACTTATAAAGTTATAATGCAGGCAACAAAATCCAAAATCCTAGTGTTAGAATTTCAAGTTTCATATTCAGTCAAATGAAATACTATTTATAGGATTGTTAATGATCAACACTGTGATATCCATTTCCATGATTTCTGGAATATTTAACTACAAGTATGTACAGATCAATTTTGGGGCATGCTTTTTAATTTGGAAGGCTCAAATATGGCTTTTAAGCATTGCTACTACATTTAACTATTCATTTCTACTCTGACATGCTAGGAATGATCCTTTACTATAGACTTACCTGTCAAAATGGCTGAAAACAATAGCCTTTCTTTGAATTCCACGTACTTTTGAAGTTTACAAAATTTTGCTTGTGTTTGACTGAGAGTTGCCCTCATGTACGTTTTAGGCATCGTCATCAGGACAGCAAGATTGTGTGGGTTTTCAATCCTCTCATGTTGGTGGGTCAGCTAGCATGATGCCTGTTAGTGGTAGTCCAAATTGCTTACTTCTGAATCCGACTCACACCAGAAACATCAATCTGGGGTTTCCTACTGGGCAAGTTCATTCAAGCATATCACTTTCACTATCCAACATCACAGGTGAAAGCAGTGCAGCTGATTATCAAGATTGTGGATTATCACCAGTATTTCTGACAGTTGAATCACCTTGGGAATCAAATTTGGAGGCTAGCTGCCCACAAGCAAGGGATAAAGCTAAGATGAGATATAATGAAAAAAAGAAAAGTCGAACGTATACGTCTCAACTCTGACTTGATTAAATGATAATTTAACATGATATCTTTATAATCTTACTTATAGAAAATATATAAAAACTTCATAATCTTGATATACGTATCCTTTTGTTTCCAAAAGTGCTTGAAAGACATCTTTGCTACCTCTGCCCTTTCAAGTGTTCTAAACTATGTTCCACTTATCACAGCCTGTCACGTGTTCTTTTTTAACAGGCATCTTATCTAAGATGGGAGTGTGGGTAATGGAACATAAAGTGCTGACACCTCTTGTATACCTGAAATTAGCATTTATGAGAATATAGAAATTTCCTAATTCATTATCTTAAAACTTTATCATAACAAGAGGCTGTGATGCAACTGTATATTTTGTGAATTACGTTGCAGAAAATTTTATTTAAACTTTTCTAAATAAAATTTACATGTGAGCATATTTTAGCAAATATATCATGAATTTCTGAAAGATGTTCTCTCTTAGAAAGTTCAAAAAGTATGTAGCCTATCTTTGAAGTCTTCCTCTTCTTATTCTTATTTATTTTCTAGAAGTCATGGTTCCGGTTTATGCCTCTCATATCAGAATAATATTATTATGAATAACTTTTGTTTTGATTTTGGTTGAACTGACTGGTAGATTTATGTTTTTCCTTCACTGAAGCCTGCCCTTATTTATCCAGTACTTCATTAATATCTCATAAATTCTACTTACAGTCAACTCCTAATTGATTTGGCATGTGTTTCATGTATAGGTTTGGTAAACAAATAAGATATGCCTCTCGTAAAGCCAGAGCTGATACTAGAAAGCGTGTGAAAGGGAGATTTGTGAAACAAGGTGAGGTATATGATTATGACCCCCTCACGACAAGTGACTTCTGAGCCATATCACCCAATCTCCATGTCTTGCCTTGCAAGACAAAGCCTAATTGGACAAGGTATTCCTGCAGCAAATGCATGTTACATTCCCTGCATGAGAAGATAGATATCAACAACTTAATCTAACAGATATATGCAGTTTTATCTGATGAAAATATGCTCTCTCATTATCAGAATAGGTTCCTAACTCAATAATGATGAATAAAGAAAAGCTTCTTTCTTGTAAAATTTTGTAAATAGGAAAATCTTACAGGTTTCTTTTTATATACCTTTGCAAGCCTTTTCATTTTATATTATTATTACTCATGCTGTTAATGTTTTGTTTGATTGAACACATGGAATAGATCCTTTTTTTTCTTTTTTATTAACCCTTATGCTTTGCGTCATGTTCTTATCTATGCAATTCTGTTTGTTCTTTTGTGATTTCAGACTGGGATTGTCCATAGTCAACTGAGCATCATCTTCCTACAGGTTATTTACCTCCCTCTCTCTCTCTCTCTCCAGATCCTATATGTACCTAGTACTTTGTTCCTTTAATCTTCAAATCATTAAAATATTAAAAATAAAAACAAAAAGATTTTAAGAATGCTCCCTTTTTTAGCATTATCTTTGATTTTCTCCTTTCATCAATTTACAGCACAGTTCATGCGTACAATGATGGATCTTCAGCATTGGTAGTCACTTAGAATAAATTAATTTAGACATGGTCACGTCTCTGGCAATCTGTATGCTGCCTCACCAATTATTCTTTCTAAGTGTTCCAAAAAATCTCATAGGCAATGTTACTTTTGAACTTCATTATTTGTATAAGCATTGGTTGTATGCCATCAAAATGATCTATAGGTGTCTTCTTGATGCTTAATTTGTCTATGGCACTCAAATAGAAACAATTGTTTCCAGTTTTACTAATCAATATCTTAATCTTTTGTTTATACTCTGGCAATGGCAATGGATATTCAGTCAGGAAATAGAATTGATGAAGAACGTCAAGTGAGGACCTTTCAGTCATGTTCTTTTGCCTATCCTTATGTAGAACCTCCTCTTGCTTTTGCTGCCAGCTCCAGCAACCTTTCTTAAGGCAGAAACCTTATTGCAAGTCATTTTTTTGTTATTGTAGTTGCATTCATTTATTTAATCAGTCTCTACTCCATGTAATGATTCCAGATTCATATTTTACAAATTGTAATAAAACTAGAACTTCCATATTTAAGAATGATAAGTAACACTTACCCTTCCCTCACAGGTATGTTTTTGTATTTAAAGCTTCTCAGTTCTACTGGTTTCTGTTACTTGAAATTTAAAAGAGGATACAATTTATGATGTTGATCTTTTTGATGGTTTTTTTTTTATGGTTTAAGGAAAAGTGTCATAGTTTTGCCAGAATGAGTTGTTCTTTTTGAAGTAGAATGTTCAAGAATCCAGTTAGAATAAACATAGGATGAGTAATCATTGATTTATATGTGGTGCAAAATATGATACATTTATCAATTCAGGGAATTATTTCTAGCTTCAAGTTTAGCGAAGTCAATCTTAAAGAATGTATGGTAATTGTCATAAGCAACTCAGTTTGTTATGTATGTAGAAGAATTTGATTAGTGAATCAATAGGATGTACCAATAGGAGATGTTAGAAAAGGATAGGTATAGCTCTAATATTATGTTAGAATAAAATAAATATCAGGAAAAAAAATAAAGAGATAGTAGATTCAAAGCAGATTCTTGATTTAGCTTTAGTGGGGTCGGTAGGTCCTTATATATAGTCTACTTGAAAGGGGCTCGAACAGAGCGTGGATCAATCTCTACTTCTCGTAAATCAGTAATGGAGGACGGGAGGAATTAACATTGTCTGTCTTTAGTGGCTACATCCACAATGGAAAACTGGTTAATTCTTTATTATTGGATTTTGTGTGCCATTGAAAAGTATAAATTATAAACTAATCAATAATCATAGCCTAACCCTTGACCAATCTTAGGGTCCGGTTAATATAGTTAGGACTTAGGATTTCAAGTATAATGAACTTGGACTAGGATAATGCAATGAAACTTAACCAGAATAACAGTGTACTTGTGCTTTGATACCTCTCTAACATTTCCCCCCTCAAATTCAAGTTGGAAGCTTGAAGGTAACTTGAGTTTGGTAGGAAAGTGTGAAACCATAGGCTACATAAAGGCCAGTTGCCAAGCGGGCGCATGGTGATTGAAGCTTGATGTTGTTGAGGAAAGTTCACACATTGTAGTTGTGGAGGAGACCAATCATAGACGTGATCTAAAAATTCAACCAAAGATGTAGAAATGCATGACCAAAAAGAAGGCTGATAGAAATAGAAGCTATCAATCAGAGGCGTGCTCTAAGAAACTTGACTATAAATGGTAGAAATGCATCACCGAAAAGAAAGCTAGATAATATAATATATTAGAAGAACATGCGAAGATGTGTATGAGTTAATATCAAGACATTCAAGACATTGTAAACGACAAGGAATACATCAATACTGTGCCTTGTAGGAGTGGCTAGCAGCATTGATGAGAATGAGAACTTAGACAATGTCCACCATAGGGAATAGATCGAAGTGAGTCGTATAGAGTGGCTGGTAGTGGTGGTGAGAGGCGATTGAGCTTTGAGAAATTTGTGAGGGCCAAAGAGACCTAGCTTTGATATCATGTTAGAAAAGGTAAGGCATAGCTCTAATACTACGTTAGAAGAAAAAAATATTAAGAAGTAGAGAGAGAAAGACAACGCGCGGTGAAAAAAAATATTAAGAAGTAGAGAGAGAAAGACAACGCGAGGTATTAACAACCTTAGAGGCCTAAAAACAGCAGAAAGCCCTAAGTAGTTATATCCATACCATTGAGCTCTTTGTTACAACTTACAATGATCAAATTGGAAGGCATATGTTGTATATTAATCATAGCCTAATGTTTTACTAACCTTAAGGTTATAATAATAGTATTATTAGAATTACGTATGCAAGTAGAATTATGATTCTTACCACAATGAAATTGGACCAGGATAATGACATGAGCCTTAACTATCATCATTCAATGTGCTTTAGCCTTGATATCTCTAATATATAGGAGATATGATTACAAGAAAATGCATATGTGCATATTCATAAGGAATTGTGTTCTCTAGCATGAATGGACCGATGGTTGGCACACTTGACGTATAATTCTTTGTTTTGCATGGAAGGAATAAAATTATGATTTAAATTGCACAACAAAAGAGCAATATGAAGTTATAAACAAGCTGCAGAAGACTTTTTGGCCCAAAAGAGAAAAAGAAAGAAAGACAAACTGCAGAAGACGTGGTATAACTTGTGATGCTGGTCTAAAATTCACAAGTCACAACATTAATGGAAAAAGTGGCAGAAGTTCCGAGAGGGTGTCATTTTTTATTTGTTTGTTTTTCACTCTTTATAAGGGTGGCAATCAAATTCTATGATATAAACTTTGGGAGGCAAGCAATTGCAGAGACTGATTTATAGACGGTTCTGTAGATGGATATTCACAGCTGATTTACAGCTTCAATTTCTGATTAAAGCGAACCGTTGGGATTCTTGGAAGTACTGGATAATTTATAATCTCTGA
The DNA here is from genome assembly GCA_023621385.1 of Quercus gilva. Lineage (NCBI taxonomy): Eukaryota > Viridiplantae > Streptophyta > Magnoliopsida > Fagales > Fagaceae > Quercus > Quercus gilva. Next base: position 38,599,237 of record CM042480.1, read on the forward strand.
TCAGAGAATTTACTTCTCAATCAACTTTGCAATCATCTGTGAATTATCTATGATATTGTGTGAATGAAAAGTTATCACGGTCTTTCCAACTATACTTAATGTTACCATTTACCAATACAGACAATTTAATAGCTCTGTCATACGGGTTGTGCCAGCAGATAATTGATCAGGGATTGCTATAGCTGAAACTGTTATCAACATTGAAGTTTAAAGAAAATACTGTGGAATCACCTGGTACAAATTACAACTAATGACAACAATTACAAGAGAAGAAGGCTGAATACCAGATTATATGACATAATAACATGTTATATCAGGTCTTCCATATGAAATTCACTACTCTATGCTCAATGATACAAAGACATGTAAGCCTATATCAATCAAACAAAGACTACATAACCTCACAATAAAAAAAAAATAGAAAAGTAAAGAAAATATTAATTCTAAAAAGTTAACCCAAAAAAAAAAAATTAGAGAAACAGAAAAGGCATTTTAAGCTTTCTTGAGCACATTTTTTCAGTGTTGGAATTACATTGGCTTCTCTCTGACCAACTAACAATTGTAGGAAGCACCACCTCGACCGAAGCTCCAATGAGATAACGTTGTGTAAGGTTTTGACATGTGTTGCAGAGAAAGCACCTAATGTGTCTGAGGGCTAAGAAATTAGCCCCATGAACCCTTTTGTCACATTTTCTACATAGAAAAGCATCATCAGCTTGACAATATAGTGAAGCCTTTGAGTCACAAAGCTCGCAAGAAACCGAGCCAGTACTGGTGGCCTCAGGCGAAACAACACCTTGGGGTATAGGCAGATTTCCCTCTTCTAGGACTATACCTTTGCACATTCTTCTTAAAAACTCAATTATGGCATGGCCTAAACTTGGAGAAAATAGCCTCTTATAGGAAATGTAAAACCATGTATGCCAATATTTTTTGACTAATTCAAATGAATGTGAATTCTTTCCTGGAAATGCAACATAATGACGTGAATACCACTGCATGACAAAAAGTGTTACTACATGACAAAAGTGGCATTGTGTCTTTTACCTTATTTTAAAGACATTGGCCGTATAAACTTATCAAAGGCATTATGAAGAAGAAAAACTTTGTGGTGGAGAAAATATTTGGAATTAATATTAAAAAGTTGATTGTGGCCGAGGATACTTGTAGTAATTAAGCACGATGGAGAATTTGTGACTCCACTAAGTTTGACAAAATAGCAAAAGCTATAACATGATTGATAAGCCTTTTTTAAGCATCATGAGATGCTGGAGGGAACGTTGTGAGCCATGATTTCTCTCATCGAGTGGACCAAGTCAATTGGGGTTACTAAAAAAGAAGAAACCTTGTTGTATGGCCTAGAATTAAAGGCATGCATTTTGGAACCCACCAATTTCCCCACTAGAGTTCTTTGCATGTAGGACAAGTCTTTGAGTTTTAGAAATTGATTTGACTTCTTTTGCGTACAAGCTTCGATGCTCATTCTTTCTTTTTTGGACCTAGTCATGGTGTGTACGCGCCAAGGCAAGACTGGAAAGAATGTCCTTGTCCACACAATGTTTTAGCGTTGGAATATTAGTCCACATGTGTGGTTGAAAGTTGAAACTTCAAAAACTCAAACCGATTACTGGAAGACTATCTTGTTTGGTAGTAGCAACTCACATGCTGGTTCTTAAATTGATTTAGACACGTACATGTATGAGTTGGCAAGATTGAGATGTAAAAATTGCCCAAAGAAAAAACGAAAGGAAAAAATTTCGGATGGAGTTTACCTCCAAATCAGTTTGAGAAAAATTACTCTTAACTCATTATATGACCATTCAAATGATCAACCAAGTGCATTTTTAATCATGACATTACTCATTTAATGATTTGTGTGACATGTTTATATAAATTTAATGAATTATGTTATTTAATACTATACTATAGAGACTAGAAACACACTACAACAAAGTTGGTTTGTTGCAGGGTCAAAACCCTTAAAAGAAGTATTAGAAACCCTCAAAAAAGATTATTTTGAGGGTCTAGAAGGCCCTTGATAACTTTGAAACAAATTCCCTCGAACCAAAAATTTCGATGGCCTGTGTGACCCTTGAAACAGAAATTTCAACGGCCTCCTTGACCCTTGAAAAAAATGTTTCATCTTTGGGGAGGATTGGCGACCCTGGAAAAATTCAAAAATAAATAAAAGCACAATAACCTTTTTTGAGGGTCTCCCAACCCTTAAAATAAGGTTTTTCTCCTTTAAAAAAAAAAAAAAAAAACCCACAACCATGTACATAGACTTTAAAGAATCACATATTACAAAATTTATATTATAACAAAACAAAAATATCAAAATAAAATTCAATTAGCTTTCTAAATCACTAAATCCTTCATTTTTGAAGTTTATGAAGACGCTTTCACATTAACCTAAAGGAACTTGGTATTTTCACTTTGAAACCAATAAACTATTTTACCCAACACCTTTAATAGCATGCTGTGAGTGTTGGGCAAAGAATGATTTCTCAAGGCCATTTCCAAGAGATTAGAAGATGCTTCAAAATACAAGAATTTAAATCACGCACAAGAAAACAAACTACTTTGGGCAGGAACAAAAGGCCAGTAGCCATACAACACCCAAATCAGCCTAGTGGCTACACAAAACACAACCAAAGCTGCTATAAAAAGTCTAAATGACCTCCTCAACAAAAACACACAAACATTGTGCAAATAGCTGCACTAAACAAACCAATGGACAAAATACACATTTCCAAACTAAAATGAAAGATGCAAAGAGCAATGGCCATTCCCATAAAGCTATTGCTTCTCACAAATTAAGAAAGAGAACTTAAAAATCAACTTGTCCTTTGTCAAATTCAAATTGACAAGTAGGATACCTCCTTTGAAGCTTTCTTAATTTCTTGCGAGCACAAAGCTTTTATCTCTGAGTCTAGACGACTTTCAAAAGTGATTTTCATTGTCTTTAATATATTTGCTTCCTTCAAGACTTGTCGAACAAGTTCCATCTCAACTTCATGCCCTGAAAATCCTTTATAATAACAGACTGTAAGATGTGATGACAAACACTCAGGAACGTAAAGCCACTTCTCCAAGCGATCTTCCAAGCGATTTTCAGGTGGGTAACCATCATGGCTACCTAGGAATGTTAATTCAAAGACAAGTGTTTGTACCTTTGGAGCCTGACAAAACAAGAATTGTACTGCAGGCCACATATAATAACAAGACCTAATACAACCACCAAACGTCAAGGAAGTCAAATATTATTAAGTAGCATTGAGCAATTTAATTAGTGATAAGAGAGTTAGAGCATGAAAAATGTAACATGTCCATACCTCTGCAGTTTTTATGCTGAATTCCATGGATTCAACGTTATAGAGTGATCCCATGAAATCCCATATCCTCTTTACATAATCTCGAGTACTCACATCATTTTCTATCTCCTCAAATTTTTTAGCTTCTTGCTACAGTGCACAGCCATTTATGGCTATGCATTGTAGCAAGAAGCTAAAAAAAAAATATTTTATTATACTTCTCTCTCTTCTCTCATTAAAAAAATATTTTTTCTGGGTTGTCTCTCTCTCTCTCTTCGGCTTCTCTTCTTTCTTATTTTTTTCCTTCTCATTTTTGTTTTCTCTCTAGCCGTCTAGTGCTTCCCTCGTCTCCCTCATCCCTTAGCTCATTGGCCAGCTTGCCTACCACCGAGACCCCATCTCCCCAAACCCATCTTGCCGAGAGCCATCTCCCTAAGCCCTATCGCCGATCTATTCTATTGGATCTTCATCTTCATCTGTTTTGTTGGAGCTTGATTTCTGGGTTTGTCTTTGGTTTGTGCTGGGTTTGTGTTTGTGTTTGTGTTTTTGTTTGTGTTGGGTTTCTGTCGACCCAGCTTGCCGACCCACGTTGTGTTCGTGCTGTGTTGGTGATTTTTGCTTTTGTTTGTGATTGGTGATTTTGTTTGGTCTGGGTTGAGGAAAAAGATTGAGGATTTGAGTTGGTGGTTTTTTTTTTTTTTTTTTTTTTTTTTTTTTTTTTTTGTGCTGTGGATGTTTTTATTATTATTCTAATGAGTTGTTTGTATTATTTTAATCAAATAACTAAAAATATAGATCCATTGATATTGGGTGTGAAGAGGTAAAATAGATAAAATGATTTTTGTAGGTGCCAAATAGCTATATTTTTAGCTCCACTGCTGTGGATGCTCTAAATAATGCACAACATAAGGGAAAATACTCCCAATCTCTATAACTTGCTTGCAAGTACAAAGGACAACTAAGCCTCCCTCTCCCAAAACACTTACTAGGATTTTACCTTATTCTAAACCAGCCCAACAATTGGGGCTTACAAAATATGCACACATTACACTAATCCCACATAGCCCAAATTTCTTTCCCTTTTACCCACGTAGTTGACATCCCTTATGTGAAGCCCAAACTCTTCATTGACAAGATATTGTTCTCTTTGGAAGTGACACAAAGTCTCTCCCTCAAAGTTTTAAAAGGTCTTTTACCAATTAGAGTCCAAGGCCCTTTATATAAGCTTAGGAAACATGTTTTGTCTCACATAGCACTCTCCTTGTAGCTACCTAAGGGTCTGTTTGGTTGGGAGGATGGAAAAGTGGGAGGATAGAAAATAGAAAGAGAATGAAAAAGTGGGAGGATACAAAAGTTTTTAACTTCCCTCATTTGTGTTTGGCTGGGAGGGTGAAAAAGTGGAGGGATGGAAATTTTTTTTGTTTGGTTGAAAATAAGTTCGTATAAATTTACTATCATATCCCTATTAAATAATAAAAAGTAACACATTATACTTTAAAAAAAATTATGTATAGATGGACACTTCATTAAAGTAAAAAAAAAAAAAAAAAAGCATAAGAAATTAACCCAAAAGTATTTTCTAAAATTTAAAAAAAAAAAAAAAAAAAAAAAAAAGAAGCCAACATGCCCAAACAAAATCAAAGAAAAAAAAAGCCAACACATTAATAAAGAGAAAAAAAAAATCAAAGAAAAAAAAAGGCAACACATTAACAGAGAAAGAAAAAAAAAAAAAAAAAAAAAAAAAAAGCCAACACGTAACAGAGAAAGAAAAAAATCAAAGAAAAAAAAGAGCTAACACGTTAGAGGTGAAGTCCAACGCGAGGAGAAAACTTTTTGGTGGGCCTGGGGAGAAAACACCTAGACCCTATCATTTATTTTCCTTCCTTCCCACCCAACCAAACATACTTCAAAAAAGTTTTCCTTCTTATTTTCTCTCCAAAGTTTTCCATCCACCCTATTTTACCTCCAAACAAACACATCATAAATGTCTCTCATTCATCTCTCCTCCTTATGTTGTTGCCTCCCTTAATAACTTCAATTAACGCTCCATTTGTTTTGAAGTAAAATATTGTGTGGGTCCTTTTTGGACAGTACCCAGGCCCAAGTAGAAACAAGGACCCTGAGCCCTTTACTTGTTGTTTGGGAGACTGGGTTTGATTTACCTCAGCTAAATAGACTGATTACGAACCAGATGGTGCACAGAACACGAATCCTACAACACATGCATGCTAGCAAATAAGAAATATGTATTGAACAACAAGAAACAGTAAAGAGGCAAAGTGGTAAAGAAAGACACAAAATAAAATGTTAAGGGTCTTTAAGATAATGTGAAATATTCCATTAATTTCTTAATTGTGTAATACATTATACTTACTAGAACGTGTTACAAGGTTCAAATAAGTTCAAAAATCACAAACTTAGATGGCTCTTCAGGCCTCTAAGACTTGCAAAGTTTGAATCCCTTTGAATCCAAGTGTATTCTCTAGTGGCTGTTTGAGGATACCGGACGGTATTTCCCTCTCTTTTTTTTTTTTTTTTTTTTTTGAATTCTAACAGAGCTTTCTCAATGATTCTACTCTAATTCACTGTTGCTGAATGCCCTTCACTGTTGGCTGCTTCCTTTTTTTATAGTATTATCCTAAGGTTTTCGGTGTACCACTGATTCCCCCCCATTTGCTCCCTGGGTACCAGAACTAATGTTGTGCTAGCAACATTGGTGGCTAGTCCCTTCCTCATTCCTCATAATTTCCTTCTTTTGGTGTTTCTTCCCCAAAAGTCTCTTGCTGTCTTTCTGTTCTGGGGTGTCCTTAGAGAGCTAACTTTTGGTCCTTCTTCCTTCAAGGCTTCTAAACCTCACTTTTTCAGACTCAGCTTTTAGCTGCCTTTCCCTTGTCATTTTTTTCCAAGTGAGCCGATTCCTTCTTGCCAGGTTGAAAGTTTCCCAACCACTTCCCTTCATGATTCTTCTTTCTGGGTTCCCTGAGGTACCAGCCATTTGTTCATGAATTGTTGGTTCCCAGGCCTTCTGATTCCTTTCTGCAGCATTGGGTAGCTGATAGAGACATATCTATTCTCGTTCTTTGTGTTTCTTGGCACCCCCTTTGAACTATCTTAATCCAATCCTGGTTTTGTTGCACGTTTCGAGGATCTCGAGCTCCTGGTGGTCCCTAGGTATCCCGGCCCAGTTCTTACCATTGGGCTCCCTAGTGATGTTCTGACCTTGGCGGGTTGGGCTTTTCTTCTTCCTCTCGTTTCTTGAGTTCTAAGGCTTACCCATTCGTGGGTTTGGGTTCCTCCTTAAAACCTTTAATGGATTTGGGCCTACTATCTTTTTTTTTTTCTTTATTGCGGGTCCAAGTATTTTATTTTTTTATGGAGTTCAATTCTTTGTGCCCTTTTTGGGCCTTGGCGCAACATTGTGACTTTTTAGACCTAAAAAAATATTTTCAAGTGTTTGGTATGATAAGTAAAAATTTTTAAACAGACCACTAGAACTGATGGCTCAATCATTGAAGTCACTGGTGTTGGAGGTCCTGTGATCGAACAATCATGGCTTCAGCGACCGGACCATCGCACCAATGGTTAAATTGAAGTCTCTAGTGATTGGACCACTAGAACCGATTGTCGAAGTGGCAACTCTAGTGATTGGATCGCCAGCACTAGTCATCGGAGCGGCAGCTTCGATGATTGGATCCTGGCATCGGTTTGCTAACACTAGTCGTTGGAGTGGCGACTTCTGCCACTAGATTGCCGACATTGGCTACCTAACCCACCAAATCGGTGGCCTTGCCACTAGATGGGATGAGGTGAAACCATTATATATTTTTGTACAATGTTTTATGAAAATTTTAAAGATAAAATGTTTTACAACTTTTTACAAAGGATTTTACGGATAATAAAAAATATTTTTCAAGTTTGGCCACATTTTACATGCAAGCAAACACCTAAAATGGGGAAAACATTTTTCGGATAATATTTTATTTAAAAACAAAAAATGCAAGAAATAAATGTCATGACAATTACCAGTCTTGGAACTTCTCTTTGTGACCAATTACTTGCTATCCTAGAGGCTTTCCATGATGCAAGCATAGTTGAAGGTGGTAAATACATGCCAACTGTTTGATAACAATCGCACCAAGATGCTGCCACGTGCACATCTTGCTACACTTGTTCTAGCGCACCACATGTCATGAGAACCTATCTGGCAGCCCAAGTATATCCAAACCCATACGGGCTTACACACCGGGGTGAAAGATTTTAACTTTTTGGGATTGTAAAATAGAAATTTGGGGTTTTATACAGCCCCCAATGCTAAAATGCTCTTAGCCAATTCATACATGGAGGGTTTGGCCAATGCTAATGCCACCTCCAAATTCTGACCACACTACCCCACAGCCTATCACCACGCTGTGCAATCTAGCCATGCTTTTGTCAAGTATGCCAAGGCTACATGAGTAGTCCAGTCCACCCACTGTCCATCAATCTACCTATGGCCAACCCCACCCAAGCCTACCATGGCTCAAGCTACCCCATTGCACTCACGTGGCCTTTTAGTGGCCAAGCCATGACCACGATCCAACACATTTTCGATGGTGTAAATTGTATTTTTGGGCAAAGTTAAAAGGTATATAATTATAACTTTGTAAGTTATCCAAGTAAAGGTAATAGGAATAGTAACTGATCGACCCAATCGATTTGCCAGCTCTAGGCACATGCAATATAGTCTTCTATAGAATTATAGAGCCTAGAGGGTCTAGAGACTCTCTACATGCACACAACTACACCCAAACTTCAAGCTTTTCCAAAAAGCCCAGCATCCCGACTCGCAAGGCTATCTTTGAAAAGAGGCCGTATCTCTGTTTGCTTCACTACATGGGCCACCCAAAGCTACTTACAAAGTCAGTAATCTAAAACAACGCAGTGCAATTCTAGGCCCTCTATTTTAGTACCAGATCCCTCTACTGTGTCTTCCTCGGCCCAAGCTGAGAAATATAATACTTTAATTTTTAGTACCGTGTGGTGATGATGGTGCCTCTATGGTTCGAGCTGATATATAGTGTACCCGACATATACAACATATAATTTTCGCTATTGTTCACCATAAAGAAGTCAAGATTTTTTATTTTATTTTTTATACTGAATTAGAGAAATAAGTCAATATTTAAATTCGTAAAAAGAGTTTTTTTTTTTAATTTTTTATTTATTTTATGGACTAAAAAGAGTTTCTAGTTTCTACATATTTTGGAATTGATATTAAACAAATTTTCTCAAATTTTATGTTACATCATGTGAAGAGTGAACCCACAAATTACCATTGGTCTAATAGAGTTTCAATTTTTGATGTATTGTAGAGAATTTTAAATATATATATATATATATATATTTTTTTTTTTTTTTGGGGGTGCTGAATAATGTATTGTATTTTAGAGTTAGTAACAAAAATAAGCAACATTGACTATACACAAATAATGGGCCTCACGATTTCAGAGCATTTACAATATTACCATCAAAACTCATATCTTATAACTCGAAAACATTTTTTTTTTTTTGGTTAAATATACTTTTTTTTTTTTTGATAATCGGTTAAATATACTTCTTAGGCGTAGGACCTACCAAAAGTGAGTAATGGGTATAGAACCTACTAAAAGTGAGTAATGGGTGATGAAAATTGCCCAATTCTTATTTTTTTTAAAGTCTAAACTCTAAATAAAAAATTTTATTAATTTTTTTTTCCGTTTGGATACAGCTAAAAACTGAAAACTGAAAAATATTGTAGCAAAATAATTTTTAAATATGTAAATAGTACCGTGGGACCTATTTTTAATGAAAAAGTTACTGAAAAGTAAAATTTGTGGGTCCATGAACAGTAAAATTTGTACTGAAAAGTGAAAAAAGTCAAAATTTTCAGCTACTGTTCATGCACAGTGCATGAACAATAGCTGTTTTGTCTCATTTTCACGTGCCAAAAAAAAAAATGGAGCAAAACGTAGACGCAAACGCTTTTAGCCGAAACCAAACGTACACTTAGCACCGAATGAACGAGTACAAGTACAAGCGGTACCTAACTGTTGTATACGATGTTAATAATTTAATCCAAGATGACCGATGGGTGTAATGGGGTTTTAGCCGAAACCAAACGTACACTTAGCGCCGAATGAACGAGTACAAGTACAAGCGGTACCTAACTGTTGTATACGATGTTAATAATTTAATCCAAGATGACCGATGGGTGTAATGGGGACATGTTCTATAATTTTTCTAATTTGTTAAAATTCTACAAGACTAATATCTTTAGTCTTCACACACACGTTATGAAGGTGTGTTAAAAAAATAGTTTTTTTTTAATGTTTTCTTAGAATTTTAATGTTAATTTTTTAGGTAGGTTCCAGTTAGCTCAACTAGTAAAATTTTTTATAGTTGTATAAGAGATTTGGGGTTCAATTCCCGCTTATACCAAAAACTGATTGGTATCTTGGTCTAATGATAAAGAATTATCATCAAGAGCGAACGTCATAGGTTAAAACTCTCTAAAAAAAATGTTAATTTTTTAGAGTCTAAGTCTATATATATCTTTAGAGCTTGAATTTTCAAACGAGGTGGTACCACTGTTACACCATATAATCTTCAATTATTTTTTTTAATTAAGAAGAAAAAATAAATAAGAAAGTAATTTGACTAAAATTGAGAATATTTCATTTGACTATTTTAATCTCATTCTATGGACTTGGTCCTTATTTATTTAGTGCCAAATCTTAAACGATTGTGAATTGTTATTTTTTAGAATTTTAAAACATTTTAAAGAAACGTAAACCAAATAAATTAATTTAAAAGAGGATATGGCTATGTATTGCATTTACTTTTTTTTTTTAATATAGAAATAATGTTCAAAATATTGAGGAACATTTATTTAAAAAATGGCAAATTACAACTTACCTAATTGTAATTTAGCCGAAATTTAAGTTATCTATTTGTGATTTGAAATTTAACATTTTACCTACTTGAGGTTAGTTTAATTTAATTTTCTTAACCCACTTATGTTAAAAAACATGACTAAGGCTGTGTTTGTTTTGACTTCAAAATACTTCCGGAAAACCATTTCCGTAAAATTTGAGTGTTTGGCTGATTAGGAAAATTTGGTCAACTGAAAATGAATTTACCTTTGATCGTAAAATAGACCTCCCCAGGTGGAAATCATTTTCCGTCCCTATTTTCACTTCAAATTGTTTTCGGAAAAGAGAGAGAGAGAGAGTGAGAGGAAGAACCCAGCACCAGATCAAGCCAGAGACGTTGCCGGGGAACCCCGAGCACCGCGTCGATCTCGCCTTCGATCGCACCGTGCGATCTCGCCAAGAACGGCGAACCTCGAACCTAGAACCCATCGAGGCGCACCGTCGATCGTCTTTGATGCGAACCCAGAACCCATCGTCATCGTCGATCTCACCACGAACCCAGAACCCATCGCCTTCGCACTGGCGAACCTAGAACCCAGAACCCATCGAGTCGCACTGTCGATCGTCTTCGATGTGAACCCAGAACCCATCGCCTCTGACCGGATTTGATATATATTTTTTCTTTGGTTTTGTTTCTGCTTTTGATTGCGTTTGCTGTGATTTTGAAATTTTTTGTAATAAAATTTGTTTGGATGCTGAGAAAATAACCGAGAAAATGTGAAAAATTTTCCAGAAAATAGCATTTTCAGAATACAACCAAACACATAAAAATATTTTCCACAACAATTTTCATAATACAACCAAACACTTGAAAATATTTTCCTTTTCCGGAAAATAGCATTTCCGGAAAATATTTATTTTCCGAAAAACGTTTTACGGCAACCAAACACAGCCTAAATATGTGATTTTATTTCACTTTTATGTTTCTCTCATCTAAAAACACAAAAACATAAAAATACAAGATCAAAAAGAATCCAGCAGAACACTTGTATCATGGAATTTCAAACTACAGGTAGTCAATTTAAATTTCGATCAAACCTTAGGTAAGTAAAGTGTCAAGGACTTGGAAAAATTCAATGATGCTATGTTAGCCAAACAGGTTTGGAGGTTGTTAAGGGATCAGAATTCTCTCTTCTTTCGTGTCTTCAAGGCCAAATATTTTCCGAGGGGTTCAGTCTTGGAAGCTACAACTTCAACTGGGTCCTATGCATGGCAAAGTATAATGAAAGCTAGGAAGGTAATCTCAAATGGAATGAGGTGGAGGATTGGAGATGGCAAGAGCATTGATCTTTACGGTGATAATTGGCTTCCAGGTGGGGGGTCCTAAAAAATTATTTCCCCACGGGTACCAGAGTTAGTAGGGGCAAAAGTTTCAGCTCTTATATCCTAGGATACTAGTACATGGGATCAGATTTTGCTGTATCAACCTTTTTTCACTTTTGAAACCCAACGTATTATGGCTATTCCTTTGTGCCTAACAAACTAGAGGGATGTTTTAATATGGCCTGGTTGTTCCAATGGGAAGTATTCGGTCAAATCAGGTTACAAACAGCTGTGTGAGGAGGAAAACAATTCAGATGCATTGGCCTTGGATGGCTCACTCCAAAAAGCTTTCTGGAAACGCATTTAGAAGATCCAGGTGCCAAACAAAATTAAAACATTCCTTTGGTGAGTTTGCTCTGATGCACTACCTACAAAAGTGAACTTGAAGAAGATGAAAATCCTTGCAGACACACGATGTGGCGCCTGCCTTTAAGCTCAAGAGACCACCCTCCATGCTATTTGGAGTTGTGAAGAATTGCAAGAAATATGGCTCCCCTGTTTCAGCGGGGTTAGAGCAGAGTACCAGAACATTAGTGAGGTTTAGGAGTTGATTAACCTGGTTGGGATGCAGAAACAGAGGTTGGAAGTGTTCGCGGTAGTGGCATGGTTCGTATGGAATTGTAGGAACAAACTACGACTCAAAGAACCCAGCTTGGATAAGAGTAAAATATTTAGTGCAGCAACGCAATACCTCTCGGAATTCCAGTTGAAGCTTCTGATGAAAATGGCTAAGTCCCCAACAATTATGACAAAATGGAGTCATCCGTTGGGTGAGTTGTACAAAACCAATTATGATGGGGCAGTGTTTGAAGACTCGGGTGTGGCAAGGATCGGTGTGGTTGTGCGTAATGCTAACGGAGAAATGATAGCTACACTTTCAGAAAAAATTCCCTACCCTGGCTCAGTGGATTTGGTGGAGGTCCTAGCTGCCAGAAAGGCTGTTCGGTTCATTGTGGAATTGGGCATGTCACAATAAGTGTTTGAAGGAGATTCAGAGGTAGTTTACAAGGTTTTGAAATCAATTGATGTGAGTCATTCCTCAATCGGTCAATGTGTAAAAGACATCATGTCTATTTCCGGTTCGCTTCGAACTTTCTCTTTCTCTCATATTAGGAGGTAGGGTAACTGTGTGGCTTATGCCTTAGCCAAGAGAGTAAGGTTTTCTTTTCCATTGTTAGTCTGGATGGAGCATGTTCCTTCCGACGTGATTCCTGTTGAAGTTTCAGATTTATAGTTTTCTAATAAGATTTTGTCGTATTAATCCTCAAAAAAAAAAAAAAAAAAAAATTCAGTTAAACAACGTAGGAGTAAATTGTAATTTGCCAAAAAAAAATTTATATATATATGAGTTAGGTTCAAGTTACATCTAGTGTAACTCTAAGTAATGTTACACCACACAATAACTTATTATTAAATCCATATTTTAAGAATCTCACTGTTGAATTACATGGTCTATATGTGCTTAACATGCATGCCAATTTTCATGCTAATCGGATGTTATTTACCTTGTGATCTATAAACTCATATTTTCTGAATTATTTTAAATTACAAAAACTTGAATTTAAACGATTGATTGATAATATGATTATTAATTTTTGATCACCATGAAATTTTGCAGGCATGGAGAGTATATGAATATAATGTAATCTAACGGTAGATTTATCAAAATTCGCATCTAATAATAAATTATTAAGTGGTGTAATATTACTTAAAGTTACATTTGGTGTAACTTGAACTCATCCCCGTCTCTCTCTCTCTCTCTCTCTCTATATATATATATATATATATATATATTCTCCTTCTTTGTGGGCATTTTTGAGAGAGGGAAGCACCTGCACCAAATACCACTGTTCTAATGGGCTGTCAATCGTTTTCAAAATTAATGATTTTTGAACAAAACACAAAAACATCATTTTCGTGTGAAAAGTCACTCAAGTTACGGACACGTGTACATTAAAGAGGCACGGCACAATTGTTTTATAACAAAGAAAAAAAATAAAAATAAAACAATACATGCGTCGAAAATTTCACCCGACATTCTATCCCAAAAAAAAAAAAAAAAAAAAAAAAAACTCCCCCGACAAACTCAAAAAGTCTAAAGTCTTCCACATATTTCGTAACAATTTTTTTATTGAAACAGAAATAGCAATTTAATTCACATAAAAAAAAAAGAAATAGCAATTTAATTACTTTTCTAATTGTATGGTGTTTAAATATTGAATTTAAAAAACTCAATGGCTTTCAGTTTTCAAATAACAATGTTTGATGGTATTTTTGTAAATATTTTATAAATGGTAGATTTAACTAATTAGACTACATAAAAAACACAAGCATATTAAACGCACAATTTATAATTACTATGCAAAAACAAATCTTTATATATAAAATTGGCTATGCCGCTACAGTGCATTAGTACTGTGCACTCAATGCAAGCACTGTAGCGGCAATAGTGCTTTGGTGAGGAACTTTTTTTTTTTTTCTTTTCTTTTATATATATTGTTATACTGACACAATAAATTTCACAATATTTTCATAATTATTGAAGTGCCAATTTCTTATAAGTCAAAATAAAATAACAAAATATGAAACTGTGGCCAACCACAACTGATTTCTTTATAATAAAAGCGGCTATGCCGCTACAGTGCTTTGGCACTGTGCATCCAGAGTGTTGGCACTGTAGCTGCAACAGTGCTTTGGTTTCGTGAGTCTTTTTTTTTAGTAATCGGTTTGTGTTTTTTTTTTTTCTTTTAAATATTGATATAACCTGACATTTATATTGTTATACTGACATAACAAATTTTACAATATTTTCATAATTATTGACGTGTCAATTTTTTATAAGTCGAAATAAAATAATAAAAATTTGAGACTGATAGCCAACCATAACTGAAAATAAATGTTTTAAAAAAAGTTACAACACTTATTGTTATTACAATATTTTTACAATTGTTGAAATCTCAGTTTCTTATATATCAAATAAAAAAAATGCTAAATCCATAACATTTTAACATTAATTTCACAATAAATCATAGGTAAGCTATTATTGATGGATAGCACTAGAGCTACAGTGCTTTTGGTTTATTCAACTGGCATTGTACCTACAGTGCCTAATTTTTTATTTTATTTTATTTTATTTTATTTTCAGTAATCGGTTTGTGGTTTTTTTTTTCTTTGAAATATTTATGTAAGCTAGCATATATATTGTTATATTGACACAACAAATTTCACAATATTTTCACAATTATTGATGTGCCAATTTCTTACCAATCGAAATAAAATAATAAAATATGAGACTGTGACTAATCACAACTGAAAATAAATGTTTTGAGAGAATGTTACAACACTTATTATTATTACAATATTTTCACAATTGTTGAGATCTTAATTTCTTATAAAGCAAATAAAAAAAATGCAAAGTCCACAACATTTTAACATTAATTTCTACTGTGCCTAAAGTTTTTTTTTTTTTTTTTCCAGTAATCGGTTTGTATTTTTTTTTCTTTTAAATATTTATGTAAGCTAGCATATATATTATTATACTGATATAACAAATTTCACAATATTTTTACAAATATTGTAGTATCAATTTCTTAAAAGTCGAAATAAAATAATAAAATATGAGATTGTGACTACCCACAATTGAAAATAAATGTTTTGAGAATAACAATAACAATGTTATCAGTTTAAAACCAATAATAACTTGTAATTTAGAATTTATTCTAAAAATATTATGAATGTAGCATTTCTTTCAAATAAAATAAAAAAATATATATTTGGATCCTAAAAATGAAGATATTGTAAAAATATTATGATATTTTGTTGTATTCTTAAACTTCTTTTTTAATACAATCAAATTGAGTGAGTCAAAATTTACGATTTCACACACAAAATTTAAATTAATTTTCTTACTACTGACAGCACGTGCCTTGCACGTGCAGCCAATGCTACTAAAGAAAGAAAAAAAAGACAAAAGCAAAGACTGTTGATACGTGTCTAAAAATAGACAAATATTATCATTTCAGCTGGTCCAATATTATTGGACAATGGACAAAGAGAGAGAGAGAGAGAGAGAGAAAGAAAAAGGTTAAATGAACTGATGAACTGATGAATGCTTTGTTAGGGGTTATCTCAGGTATATCTATCTACGTTGTCATTAATGTCCCAGAAGAAGGCAGCCAAACGTGAACGCAAATTTTCATTTTCATTCCAATTTTGTCTCTCCAAATCTAAACGCACCGTTCGCCATCTTTCCCTCAAGATCATGCCTTCTATCACATTCCTCAAATCTCTTACCATCAATCCTTCCCGCCTCAAAACCTTCCTTTTGATTCTCTCTCTTCTCCTCCTCCTCTACGTCTTCTTTTATCCCCAGCCCCCGCCACCTCCTCCACTCCCACGCGCCTCCGATTCTCCCCTCACGCGCCGCCATCTCCTCTTCGCCATTGCTTCCTCGTCCAACTCCTTTCCTCGCCGCAAGCCTTACTTGCGCCTCTGGTACTGCCCTAACTCCACGCGCGCCTTCGCTTTCCTCGACCGCGCCGTTGACGGCGACGACACTGTGCCTCCGGTGGTCGTCTCCGGCGAAATTTCGAGGTTCCCTTACACATTCCGTGGAGGTCTCCGATCGGCGATCCGCGTGGCGCGCGTTGTGAAGGAGGTCGTGGATCGGGACGAGGAGGGTGTGAGGTGGTACGTGTTCGGCGACGACGACACCGTTTTCTTCGTCGATAATCTGGTCAAAACCCTAGCTAAGTACGATCATGATCGGTGGTTTTACATTGGGGGCGATTCGGAGAGTTACGAGCAGAATTTGAAGTACTCGTTTGATATGGCATTTGGCGGTGGAGGATTCGCTATCAGCCACTCGCTCGCTAGGGTTTTAGCTAGGGTTTTGGATTCTTGCTTGCTAAGGTACTCGCACTTGTATGGCAGCGATGCTAGGGTTTTTTCGTGCCTTGCGGAGCTCGGTGTCGGTTTAACTCATGAACCTGGCTTTCATCAGGTAAATGCTCTTTCTATATGCTTTATTAATACGCATTTCTCATTAAGCAATTTTTAGTATTAGCAAAATTTTTTATAGCACAAACTAAGTTTAATTTATATGCAAATTGAGAATCCACAGCGGACTTCAAAAAATTTTAGAACTAAGGTTTGGTTGTTGTAGAATGTAGAGTACAAAACTTGTTGATGTTGAAAGAAAGGCTAATTAGGAAATTTTAGTTTAAATGTTGATTCTTAATGACTACTCCAATTTTCAAAGAAATGTAATTGTTGCTAACTATTTAGGAAAATTATTCAATAGTGTTCTGTCCTCTCACATGAATGATGATGAATTTTTAATTAGTAGGATGCACCACTATTATGTGAGAAGAGGGAGCAGAGTATCATAATGCATGACCATGTGTGATCACTGAAATACTGAAATTATTCAATGTGGTAGATTGTTAATGGTAGGTAAAACTGTGATGCCGATGGTGGGCTCAGATAAGAACTAATAAAAGCTTTCCAACTCAACTGTTGGAACAAATGTTATGAAATTTTTGTGTGTATGTAGCACTGCTCAATTACTAGACCCCCTTCTTCTTTCCTTTTATTTTATTTTATTTTATTTTTTTTATTTGTTGGTGATCGAATGACTTTTACAGCCTGATCTGCTAGTTATTGGCATATATGAACCTGCATGTAGTTAAAAGCACATGAGAGATCAGATGAGTGTGACATGCAACAGTAGTTTGAGATTTTTTTGGAGAGGTTGCTTAGCTGACTGACATGGGTTGGCTGAATAACCTTACCAAGTTCTTAGATTATCCTATAATGTTTCACATTTTTTTTCCTTCTTTACTTTATGGATGTTGTATGGGATTTTATGCAAGTTAATTGACTAAATTTTGAAGGCAATTCATGATTTAATTCTTTTCATACCAGGTTGATATGAGGGGGAGCTTGTTCGGGATGCTGTCTTCACATCCATTATCTCCTTTGGTGTCCCTTCATCATTTGGATGCTGTGGAGCCAATCTTTCCTGACATTAACAAGATTCAAGCAATCAAACATCTTTTTGAAGCTGTGAATGTTGATACTGCCAGGATTTTGCAGCAGACTGTCTGCTATGACCGATCAAATTCATTGACTGTTTCAGTTGCATGGGGTTATGCTATCCAGGTGTTCAATGGTAATGAATTTCTCCCGGATCTCCTTTCACTGCAGAGAACTTTTGTACCATGGAGGAGGAGTGGCACGGTAGATGCAAGTCGTTATATGTTTAACACGAGAGAGTATCCTAAAGATCCATGTAAAAGACCCGTTACCTTCTTTCTGGAAAGTATTGTACCTGATAAAAGTGGTGTCTGGAGCTACTATACCAGACACTTGGTTAAAGAGTGTGTCACACCTAATGCAATAAAGAATTTGAAAGGCATCAGAGTGTTCTCTGAGAAGCTTGAGCTTGATATTGAACAGGTATTGCCGAACTGGTTTAACTATGCTTGATTTGCAATTCATACGTTCATCATATGACGTTTTCTTCATATTTTAGTTATTTGTAAGTTAGTGTCACTTTGCAAATGTTGTCTTCTTTATTCCAGATGAAGTCTCCACGACGACAGTGCTGTGGCATTTTGCCCTCTTTCAATGAATCAATGGTCATTGACATTAGACAATGTGGAGTTGATGAACTAATTTCCATGCACATCTAGCATTCTTTGGGAAGAGAAGAGTTTGGAGTACACACAAAGCTCAGAAAGTTTTGTAGCAGTTCTGCTATATAATTATCTGCAATGCAAACTGCAAGGTAATTTCGTAGTTGTTAAGGTTGTGCTTGGAAACTCCTCTGGAAAGAATGACTTCTAATAGGCATATGAAAAACTTTTTTGGATAAAGTTTATGTAGCAGTTCTGCTATATAATTATCTGCAATGCAAACTGCAAGGTAATTTCGTAGTTGTTAAGGTTGTGCTTGGAAACTCCTCTGGAAAGAATGACTTCTAATAGGTATATGAAAAACTTTTTGGATAAAGTTTAGCTACAAAAGTTACAACTTTACTCAATAAAATAAATATTACTATATATTTTGAAAATCTAACCGTTGAATTGTATGTTCTTTATGCCCTTAATACAAATGTCAAATTTTGTATTAATCTGATATTATTTACTATATCATCTATAAGTTTCTATTTTATGCATAATTTTAAACTACAAAAACTTGCAATTTAAATAACTTATTGATGACATAGCTATTAATCTTTAATTTTCTAGAATTTTGCAAGTATGGAGGATATAAGAAGAAGATGTAATCTAATGGTGGATTTGTCAAAATTCACTTCCAATAAAAAGATATTGAGTAAGGTTGTAGCCTTAGGCTATAACTAATTTTGTAGCTAAATTTTGTCTAAAATTTTTTTGTGGAGAACTAAAATTAAAAGTACTATCGAATCTAAATTATCATGACTTGCTTTTATTTTTAACCTATAAGATGTCTTCACCCGACTGCCCAGGAAGAGTTGTTGGTATCACTTTTCTGTTAAATCATTTCAGCACAGAATTACTTGATCGCCACAAAGAGAATTCAATCTGGAATTTGCAATTAATCTATGCTCTATGTAACTTTTTATTAAGTGCCTTTTCCCTCAAGTTGCATTTCATTTCTAAAAGATGTGTGCCTTATTGCTTACACTATCTTATAGAATGTTTTTGCTTTTCTTTATATTAAAATGACTTATGCTACTCTGCTGCTGTTTTTGAATATATTTGTAAAATTATGATTTCTGAAAATTCAGTGACATATTCATCATGACAGATCCTGTATTTTAAATTTTAATGCATGACTATCTTTGCTTCTGTATACTTCAAATAAACCTAGTTGATAACATTTGAATTCTACTCATTCTCTTTTTCCGTTATGGTTTTTCAGAAAGTAATTTTTAATTATAAATTGTTTGTATTTATGCTTATTATATCTCTAAACCATGCAGAAGTATTAGGTTATTTCTAGAGTTTCTCCAAGAAGTATGCTGTTAAGTGAGATTTCCTCAATGTTTGTTAGCAGACATAGTTCCTTCTCTACTTCAAGGACTGAAAAAAAAGGAGACATGCCTTCAAATGGTTGGGGATCTACAGGATCAAGGCGTGGAGCAGCTAGATGTCTTGATCATTTGAAATTATTGGAGTTTGTAGTTGAAGGAAAAAGCAGAGCAAAGGTCATCTGCCAGCTTAGGTTCTTGTAGTGCAAGAATCAGGCTATTTCCTTTAGCTCCCGATTGTCTTATTATTTAAATTTGAGAAATTTTGATAAACAGAGACTTGAAGAAGAATTTTAATCACATGCCAAAGAGGAAGATGACACAAGTAACTAACATAAAGATAATACTGCATTGTTATGTATTCATTTGGTGGAATATATTACTTTAAGAAACATCTGATCATGTAATTAGAGTGTATAATTTTTTATTTATTTAAATTTTATCTTTTCTCGAAAAATATTTCTCATTCATAAGATTGTAATGAGTATATAAGCATTTAGAACATTTTGATTTTAAGTTGTTGCTTCTTTGTGCCTTGCATTTTGTTTAGAGGGTGTTTATTAGTGTGGTCTGCTGGTTTTTGGCGCCATTTTATATTGCACCGACATAGCTGGTTTCCCCAAAATAAAAACCACCAGTACCGTAGAGGTCAGAAAGGTGAAGTCAGTAGTGGCGGTTTTTTGTCGGTGTGGTTAGCCAGTTGTCAATGGGAAAAAAATAATTTCACAAATCAGCAGAGTTCAGATTGCTTTTTGAGTGGCAGTGGGGAATAATTGTAGTTGGGCATGTGGGTTTCTCGACTTAGAGCACCCACAGCAGATGTGGAATATGTGCCAAATGCTTATTTGGCACATATCCCACATCTGCTGTGGGTGCTCTAAGTCGAGAAACCCACATGCCCAAATGCTAAATATTTGGAACATATTCCACACCAAACACCATTTGACCCCATTTATTAGATGTTCTAAATGCTATAATTTTTGCAACATGTTACAATATCCACACATATTTGCCACTGTACGGACAGATGTGGCAAATGCTTTTATTTATTTTTTATTCCTCTTTCTCTCTCATCTCTTTGTCAGTCTCACTCTCTCATCTCTCTCACCCCAATCCTCTCCTCTGAAGCCCAACCCTCACCACTCTTCCACGCCCACGCCGATGCCAACGTCAACGATCGAGTTTGGGATCAAACCTGACAATGAGTTGGATGTTAAAGACACGTTCTTCAGTGGGTATCTTTCCTTTGAGCTTATTAGTTGGGTTTGGTTTCGACAGAGGTGGGTGGGTTCGGATGGGCTATGGGTTCCGATGGATGGGTCGGTGGTGGGTGGGTATAGGTCTGTTGTGTTGGTCGTTGAAGCTTTTGTGGGTTGTGGGTCAAGGTTTTGGGTCTGCGTCATTATGGGTCAAGGTTGGTTGCGGTAGCGTTGTGGGTTTTGGTCCGATGGTTACTTGAGTTTGTTTGTTGATGGGTTGGTTGGGTTAGGGTTTTGGGTCGGTGATTGGTTGAGGCAGTTGATGGGTCGCGGAGGATTTGGCTGGATTTGTTTGGGTTGGGGTTTGGTTGGGATTTGTTTGGGTCGTGAAGGATTTGGCTGGGATTTGATGGGTTGTTTGGGTTGGGGTTATGGTTGTTTGTTGTGGAATTTGGTTGGATTTGTTTGGGTTTGCTTTGAGTTGTGTTTTTGGTTGTGGAGGATGTGGTGGTTGTGTGGTGGTGGCTGTTGGTTGTTGGCAGCAGTGTGGTGGCTGTTGATTTTGTTTGATAAATTGTAAATATTATTTTAATGTATAGAATTGAATGATAAAACATCTGATAAATGAGATGTTGTAAAATAATGTGGTAAAATAATAAAGTAGGCTTTTGGTATGACAAAATGACATAAATTATGCCACAGCTGCTGTGGATGCTCTTAGGTTAGCCACAATGGTTGATATGTGGGGTTGATTTGAGATAGGGTCAAATAAAGGTAATGTGGTGGTAGGCATGGGGGAAAAACGCTGGTATGTGGTGGAGCTATGGTGAAAGTTGCCAGGTTGTAGGGGGAATGTAGGGTAGTTCATCCATGCCAATGAAAACTATTGGAAGTGGTTGGTCTGGTGCAATCATTGTCAGTGGGACCAATTTCTTGAACACCCTTAGTTCTGAAAGGTTTATAAAACTTAGAGAAGCATATTTGGTCTCATAATTGTCTTTGAGTTTGGCATCTCACAACTTTTGGTAGTTCATTTGTTAATTGTTATGGCTGAGACAAAAGGATAAATGTTAGTTTATTTTTAAAAAAGCTAGTTAACATTTGTATGAGATAAAAAACAAAAGCTAAATTGTCACCTTGTTGAGATATTGAAGAAGATATCTCAGGTTTGAGTGCGCAAAACTGTTGAAAAGGTAAATTTCAAATCTGTAACTGAAGAGACGAGATGACAGAAAAGAGGAGAGAAAATGGAGATAGTTTTTTTTACCCTTTTCACTTGACATTTTCTTCCTCTCTTCTCTCACATTTGACAATTTCCGTCATTCAATTTTTTTCATCCTTTTTGTGGAACAACTAGGATGTAAAATTTCAACTAATTTTTCCTTCTCTAGTCTTTATCTTTAATCATTTTACTTTTTATCTTTCCCTATTGAGTAGAGGCTTCAAATTGCTAATGTTGGTCGATAATTGGGCGCCCCACATGATTGAAACCCTTCTTCACCAGTGAAAAGCAACAGCTCAGTAGATTTTGAGGTCATATACTATGTTGGGCTGAGCAAGGACCTAACCAAACCAACTGACCCGACCCGACTTGACATGTTTTGGGTGGGTCTGGGTCTATTCGGTTCAGGTGTTGGGTCTTACAGTTGGGTTACTTTTAGGTCGAGTCGGTTGTAGGTCGGGTTCGGGCGGCCGAACTGACCTAAACTTTTGGGTCGAGTCAGTTATGGGTTAGGTTTGGATAAAATATCATTTTCATCCCTAAACTTTTACAAAAGTTCATTTTTTGTGTATAAACTTTCAAAGTTCGTTTTTCATTCTTAAACATTGTAAAATGTTCTATTTTTTATCCTTCCATCTTTGTCTATTTGTTTATGTCATATGTGGCTAACAGAATGTTAACATAGTATTTGACTTGGACTAAACCATTATATATATATATATATATATGGACACATGGCTCACAATGATTTGGACATGTGTAAACAATTTTTTTAGAAGGGCAAACCCTACACAGTGACAACTTCAATTTTTAAGGAAGCAAACAAAACTTACAAAGAATTCTTAACAAAGATTCAATTTTTAATCAAACCCAACAAAAACCAAACTTCATCCAAAATCCAGATAAAATTCTAAGCAAACAAACAAACTTTACAAGAATTATTAATAAATATTCAATTTTTAATCAAACCCAGACTACTTCTAATCATAATCAACAACCAAACAAAGGTTTGACTTCAAACCATCAAACAACCAAACAAACCAACTTAACATTTCCCAAAAACAAAAACAAGAAGGCTTTATTTTTAGGCAATTCTTTAGGGTCCCATTTGTACGCATAGATTAATGATGATATCGAGCTTAAGCATTTGTCTGATAAATCCTCCTGTAAAATTCAGGACTCTCTCTCTAAATAGAAACTGAATTTTATTGATTATGAATGAATGAATTACATCTAGTTGCTAATCCTACTCTTTATATACAATCTGATGCCAAAACAGAAAAATAACTAACTCCCTAGTTTAAGGGAAAGTTTGTTACAATCAAAAACTACCTAATTGTTACACGTGTACATCAACTACATCATCACTTGAATAGAATTAATCATCTGATCATAATGTGGCATTGAGTCATCTAAATCTTCTTAATTCCATCTTGTTATAACTGCATCAATCCTCCCTTGATAGTGCAGTGCACACTGAGCTACATTGGATTGCAGCTTCTCTCAATGCTGAGGTGCTCTCTGTGCTGCACCTGGTTGTACCTTCTTCTGATGCTGTGGTGCACTTTGCAATGCACATGATGGCAGCTTCTCCCGATGACTAGTGCATGCTTCCTACTTAGCACCCAGTTGCTGCAAAGGGCATGTATTTTCAAAACTCCCCCTCAAGAGCAAAGCTCTTTCTTCCTTATCTTCCTTTGCTCCATCATCCTTTGTATAATCTGGATACTGAATATGATGACTAAAGATGTTAATAAGTCCTAACTTAGCAAGTAACCTCAGAAAATTCTCAACACCAAGTGTCTTAGTAAAAATGTCTGCTAATTGATTTCTTGATGAAACATAAAAAAGTTTTAATTGTTCCATCCAAGATTTTATTCCTTACTACGTGACAATCTGCTTCAATATATTTTGATCTTTCATGGAAGATTGGATTAGCTGATATATGCAGTGCTGCCTGGTTATCACAGTACATCAACACTAATTTTTTTATATGGAACATGTAAATCCCTTAACAAGTACAATAACCAAGTTACCTCACATGTGGTTGTGGCCAAAGATCTATATTCTGCTTCAGCAGAAGATCTTGAGACCACATCTTGCTTCTTTGATCTCCAAGAGATCAAAGCATCACCTAAAAACACACAATATCCAGTCAAGGACTTTCTAGTATCAGGGCAGCCTGCCCAATCTGCATCACAGAATGCTTTAAGCTGCAGATCTGACTCTACAGGGAAGAACACTCCTTGACCAGGTGTGGCTTTTATATATTGAAGAATTTTGGATGCTGCTTTCATGTGTGGAGGTTGAGCCAAGAATTGGCTAAGCTTATGCACTGCATAGGTTATGTTTGGTCTGCTTAAAGTCAAGTGCATCAGCTTACCAATCAACCTTCTATACTGACCAACATCTTTGAGCAATTCTCCATCACATTTAGATAGCTTTAGCTGCTGCTCCATTGGTGTTTTGGCAGGTTTGCAACCAATCATTCCTGTTTCCTTAACCACATCAAGTGCATACTTCCTTTGGTTAATGCCAATCCCCTTAGCACCTCTAGCAATCTCAAGCCCTAGGAAGTACTTGAGTGAGCCAAGATCCTTGATCTCAAATTTCTGGTCTAATACCTATTTCAATTTTGCAACACAAGCTGAATCATTGCCTATAATGATCACGTCATCCACATAGATCAGCAATGCAGTAAAATTAAAACCACTGGAATGAACAAAAAGTGAGTGGTCTGCCTATGATTGGTAAAATCAAAACGTTTTACGAAGTTTAGGGACAAAAAAAACTTTTGAAAGTTTAAGGATGAAAAACAAATCTTTGTGAAAGTTTAGGGATGAAAATAATAATTTACCAAAAAAAAAAAAAAAAAACTTCAATCTCTCTCTTGCCCCTTTTACCATGAAAATTTTCATTTGGTTTTCTTTGGCTGTAAAGTGAATAAATTACTCGTATTAGCATTCAAAAATGCAACCAAAACATACTGAATTCATTCTTCAATTATTCAATTTGTATTTATTCTCATACCTGTTACTATCCTTTTGTGTTTGATTTTCTCATCACACGGAATAAATTTTTGATTTGGTTGATGAATTTTCTTAAGGTTTTGGTCTTTCTCATCGTCACCGTACATGTTTGGAGGTCTTTCCTTTTTTTTTATTTTTTTGGGGACAGGTCTTTCCTTATTAAGAAATTTTAATGTTTATTTGGTAATCATAAGTATCAATAGTTTTGTCTCAAAAAAAGAAAAAAGAAAAAAAAGAATCAATAGTCGATAAATGGATTTAATTTCTCCTAAAAATTAATAGTACTGTTAAAGACATTTCTTTTATCGATTTATTATAAAATGATTTGGAACAAAAAAAGAAAAAAAGAAAAAAAGCACAATCAAGATAAATGTGTGAGTTGCAATGGGTTCTAGTTAACTCAACTGGTAAAATCTCCGATAATTGAATAACAGATTTGTGCTTCAATCTTTGTCTATACCAAAAATCAATTAGTGTTTTGGTCTAATGATAAAAAGCTATTATCAGACGGCATGGATTAAAACTCTCTCTAAAAAAAAAAAAAAATTATGAGCCATAATTCTTTTCGTTTATCTAGAGTCTAGACAAGCTAGGTTTGCTTTTATAAGGAAAAAGATAAGGGTTAAAAAAATAAAACTAAAAATACTACTTAGTACATGGAATAGTTCAATTACCGGTAATTTTGAAGATATTCACGGATTAATAATTAATTTTTATATTGAATTGGAATTAAGATAATTTTACCTTCTTTCTTTTGTTCAAAAAGGATAATTTATATCATGAACGTGAAATTGGAAATATGAGATAATTATACATGACTCTAGAAGGATGGAAATTGGATTTATAAGTTGCTTTTGTAGGTTTTTTTTTTTTTTTTTTTGTTCATAGCATTGTTATATATTCATTCATAATTTAGTAATTAAAATTTTAATTTCCTTTTGGTGTTTGAATAAAATTTCTTTTGAAAATTAAATTTTCTTTTTAAGTCACGTCTTCATCCATTAAATCTTAATTCCAAATTATAATTCTATTTAGAATTTGGTCATTCGTGGCAGATTTTGAGTTTGGCTAAACTAATTAATTCCCAAACTCTCTTTCTCCCCTTTCATAAATTAATTCACTACATTCATGGGATATGGGTCCATCACTAACATTACACTTTTGCTTACCATTAATTATTTGAAAAATGCTAAACTCATTTGCAAAATAGTTCATGTCTGTAATATTACTCTTTTTAATTCTTTCCCCTTTCTTTTAACGCAATTCTCAAGTCTTGTCATCCAGAATTAATTTTGAGAGGTGTTACGTTCACAATATTTTTACAATATTTTCACAACAAATTATAGGTGATTAGTTGTTATTGGTTCAAATTTGAACCTAATACTAAGATTACTTTTTTACCCCAAAAATAATAATAAGTAACAACCTGTCACTTATGATTTATTATAAAAATATTGTGAAAATATTATGGACATATCATTTCTCATTAATTTTTAAACGCTCATAATTATTGTTTTTAATGCATCTTTTGTATATGTCAAACCAATGTTATTAAAAAACAATAATTATGAGCATTCAAAAATTAATTCTAGAGGGCAAGACTTGGGAATTGCGTTAAAAGTAAAGGGAAAGAAATAAGAAAATGAATGACATTATATCTAATGAATTGCGTTAATAAAATAATGTCACTTATGTAAATGTGTGACTCACTAAATGATGTGTGAGTCAAGAGTAGGGGTGGCAATTTTTATCTATATCATGAACACGCCTATTACCCACCTTATTTAGATAAGTTTTAATCCAACCCATTTAAATATTTGGGTTAAATGGGTAAAGACCTATTTGGCTATTTAATTAGACAAGTTTAAATGGATAAATCCAATAATACCCACTAAACTCATTTAAAATTTAAAATTAAATAAACCTACAAACATCCACTAAACCTTTCTAAAATCTAAAACTTACTTAAACAGTATAACATTAAACACTTTCTCTTAGATTTTCTAAGCCAAAACGTTCGTCCCTCTCACTCTCCTTAAACACTTTCCCTCAAATTTTCTCAGTAACCAAACAAACACATTAAAAAAAAAAAATCGTAATAGAAATTGAAAGAAAAAGCGGAATCTAACAAACGGTAATTAGCAGCAAGAGAAATGAAGAAGGACCTGGTCCACTTGTTCATGATGATAACGGTGACATTGAAAGCCCACCATTGAAGAATAGCGAGAAGAGATCTTTTTTCTTTTCTTTTTTTATTTTTATTTTTATTTATTTATATTTTATAATGTGCTAGCACTGTTTGATCTGAGAAGCCCATACTGTGAATTTGAAGTTCTCTTTGATAGATACCCATTGGAGGATGACTTCGAGAAATTCTTTGCTCCACCAAGAGACTGATGCCTTGAAGATCCATTGCTTATGGTTCTCCCTTCTGAGGCAATGCGAGAGTTACCATTAGATGTTTTAAGTCTTTCCCCCCAAAACCTTGAATCGCATTTGGTATTTTTCTTTAAGCTGTGCTTCTGCCTTTGTGGTGCGCTCAGCTACTGCCAGTTTGTCATCAAGCTGTTGCATTTCTCCCTGAAAAAATTTTCTTTCCTCTGTAACAACTTAGTTTCCTCCATCATTTTCTCTCTCTCTTGAGACACGCAGATCACCAGAGATAAAATTCCCAAAATCACAAGCACTCAGACCCAGCACAAAGAGAGAGAGAGAGAGAGAGAGAGAGAGCTGGATTTACCAATATACCCTTGGTTTTTCTAAAAGCTCAGATTTATTATTCTAGGGGTATTTTTATGTAATTTTGGATGTCTAAGGGTATATTGGTAATTTTGAAAGTGTAGGGGGGTATTTGGGTCATTTTGAGTATTTAAGGGTATTTTGGTAATTTTAGAAGTCAATAGGGTATTCAACTAGTTTTAGAAGTATTTTGGTCATATTGGATTAAATGGGCGGGTTACTAATTAAATGGGTTAGGTAGGTAATGGATAATTAATTTATATATAAATAGGTCATAAATAGATAAGTGGGTAATTACACACCCAACCCATTTATGACCCAACTCGCCCATTTGCCACCATTAGTCAGGAGGGCCACTTCACCAGTCTTCATGGTGAACTTAATAATTTCTCAAGGAGAGTTTGAGAATTAATTAGTTTAGCTAAATTCCTAATGTATCACATTTTCCATTAGGCACATTGACTAGATTCTAAGAAGTTTGCACATAAAAGACAATTTATTTAACTAAGGTGTTAGTAAATGACTTAATTAGTGGGGTATAATATATAGCTTGAATTCTATATAAGTATTGTAATTATATTGATTTATTATTGTTATTATTATTATTTAAAAAAGTGCATTCTTTTACTCTATATCTATACACACATATATATAGAAATATATTTGTATTTAATTAAGAGGGGAACAATGGTAAGAAATTTTTTTTTTGGATGAACGAAAGGGGGGGCGGGGGTGACCGTTGTGACTCACTCCCCTAGGCGTGACCATAGATGTAAGAATTTTTTATTGCCATATTAATTGAAACTAATTTTAAATTTTGACCATTTGCTACGTTAGAAATTTCTATTCAAGAGATAGTCCAACCAGAGACCCAAATTTTCAAGTCAAGTAAGATTTCGTCCAAGCAAACTTATCAAGTCGGGTTGCAGTTTGCTGTAAACTCGACTCAACCTGAACAAATATCACTCCTATTATTATTCTTAGGGTCTATTTAGATATCGCTTATTGTTGAAAACTGAAAACTAAAAATTGAAAATTGAAAACACTGTAGTAAAATAAATTTTAAATGTGTGAATAGTGCCTTGAGACTCATTTTTAATAAAAATTTTGCTGAAAAAAGAGGTTTGTGGGTCTTATGAACAGTTCACGGGACCTACATTTAAAACGCTAGACGCAAAGTAACGCAAAACGCGTTGCCTTCCAAACATACATTTAATCTGTTTGGATATCGTTTATTACTGAAAACTAAAAACATTATAACAAAATAATTTTTAAATGTGTGAATGGTACTGTGAGATCTATTTTTAATGAAAATTTTGTTAAAAAAAAAAAAGGGTTTGTGAGTTCGTGAACAATACACAGAACCCACATTTAGACTGCACAAAGTAATGCAAAATGCGCTGCCATCCAAACATACCCTTATTATTATTGTGGACTTTATAGTGGACTAGGTCAGCGGAGAAAACATAAAATTGTACTGTACTCTGTACCCAAAACACATGTACTATTTTTTTTTTTTAATATTCTGTTAGCGCTGGGCTCACCTCTAGGGTGGGATAGCTTTGTTTGTTCTATCATTCCTTTTAACCAAAAAAAAAAAAATTTAATATTAAAAATAAAATAATATTGAAAATGAAGTGCCATATTGTTGGCTGGAAATGTTAGTCGGTGTTCGTTATTGAGGAAAATGAGCCATGTGGATTTGCTGATTTTGGACTCGTCTCAACGATCCAAGGGGCTTAGATGGACCCAACCCAATGACTTTGCACATGGGAAGAGGGCCTTGGCATTCGCAAATGTGTACTTTACGTAACACGTTGTACCTTGACTTAAGTTTTTTTTTTTTTATAATGAAGGGGCTGTTTGGTTTCTGTATTTCTATAGCTCATAATTTTATTTTCATCACTTATAATTTAATAATGGTAAGATTCACGGCTGAAAAGTGTGTTTGGTTTTTGTTTTCAGTTTTTGTTTTCATCACTCAATTTTTTGATTTTTGAGTGATGAGTTATGGAAACTGAAAATACATTTCCAAAACTCAGTTTTCAATAACATTTTTGTAATTAAATATACACTGAGGGATCCATAGTCAAAGCAACAGCCACAACTTTTGACCTTTTTTTTATTTTTTATTATTATTTTTTTATTTCAATTCAAACAATACCCACAAACTTTTCAATTCAAACAATCTCCAAAACAAACCTCAACCCAAAACAAACACAACCCCAACTGCACAAAAAATCAAGACACAGGGCTATTTCTCTTCTCCATTTCCACCGTTGGCACCATCATCTCAGTCTCAGACCCATAAAAAAAAAAAAAATAAATAAAATCAAGAAGACACAAGGTTGGGTCAAGCCGCTGGGTCGTGTGGCTGGGACGCGCCACCGCTGGGTCACTCTTCCTTCTTCCACTTTATTTTACTTCTATTCCTATTTTTCTTCAAAACCCACTTCTTCAAATTTGAAGATTTTCTCTTTTTGCTTCTTTGGTTTTCTGTTTAAGACACAGTTCTCTGTGTATATCTGTGCTTGAGTAATTGAACCAAAGCTTCAAACATTTTGAGAGGTACATATAATGGCTTAGTGGAATGCTTTATGAGGCTAACAGAAGGGTCTGACTTGGTGATCAGGTATGAGTTCCACAAAAAGGTTGAAATATTTAAGTGATAAGAAGTGAAAACAGTGTCCAAACGGGTGGGGTGGTGGAAATTGGGATATTTTAAGTGATGAGTGATAAATGACGAAAATTTAGTGAGGAGTAATGAGTGATTAAAAAAAAAAAAAAAAAAAAAAACCAAACGGGGCCTAAACTTCGTACCCCGACTTTATTTTTTTAATTTCCCTTTAAGTTGTGCATGCAAAAATATTTCTTTATTGCTCTACTATGTGGCGAAACCAGATGGAAGATGTCTCATTGTACATTCTAACGGCTTATTAAGTCAATTTTTGGTTTTTTCTTAGGATAAATTATAAATTACACCCTTAAAATTTGTGAGTTTTTGAATTTTACATTCTGAAGTTTAAAAATTTTACATTCTGAAGTTTCAGAATTTAAAATTCACCTCTTGAAGTTTGGAAGTGTTTGAATTTTATACCATGATATTTCAGAATTTGGATTTTACCCTCTAAAGTTTGGGGGTATTTCAGGAAAAATTAAGCTTATAAATATATATCAATTATTAAAATTTATGTCCAAAGTTATTTTTTTAATACCAAAAATGCAAGAGGGAGAGAGGATTTTCGAAAAGTCAAGGGCTCTCCTAGACTCCCTCCCTTCGTCTATGTACAATTTTTTAAAATCTCTTATTTCCAAAGTACAAGTATATACACTTTTAACAAAAAACTAAATAAGTTGATATCAAACGCATACTAAGGCCACGTTTGGTATATTGAATGAGAATTATAATAAGAATTGTAATATTTATTATTGGAAATAAAATGTATTGTAATGGAATAACTATAAATTTTCATAAGTCTGGTTGTGAGATGTAATATCAGAATAAAATTTAAGATATATTTTAGAAAATATCTTACTCATGAAATTATATTTCCTAAAAAATAATATTCTTTATATTTAAGAGAGAGATTAGTTATTTTTTGATATTTTTTATTTTCATAATTATTATGTGCATATAGAAAGTTTGTTTATTGGGAAATATATTAATTTTAGAAATTATTACACATACTATGGAATAATTATTACAATTTTTTAAGAAAGGAATGATTACTCTTTATTTTAAAAAATAGCTATTCATAAGGAATGACAATTAATTGTAATTAAAATATTATCAAATTATTGTATAATTAAACTATAGGAATAACTATTATATTACCTTGCCTATTACAGTCTACTAAACATACCTTAAGTAGCTGTTTGGGATGCACATATAAGTCAACTTGTTGCTTATTTTTCCTACTATTTGTAGGTCTCATGTTTAGTCACTTACTTATTTTATTTAACTTTTACTTATTTTTCCTATTATTTGTGGATAACGTGAGCCATCTACTTATTTTATTTAATTTGTATCTTTTATCTACAGTATTTTAGGTAAAAAGTTAAAAAAGTTGTTTCTAAACGGACATTAATTCATTGACAATTTTGGACTAAGTCTCCTCAATTCATTGATATATATATTTTTTTGAAACTTGGTATCTTGAGTTTAAGTGGCTGTTCTTTAAATTGTGCAAGCAAAATTTCTTTATTGCTCTACTAAAATCTCCTTAATTCATTGACAACTTTTTTTTTGTTTTTTTAAATTTTAAACTTCGTACCTTGAGTTTAAGTTGGTGCCCTTTAAATTGTGCAAGTAAAAAGATTTCTTTAATGCTCTACTAAGTCTCCTTAATTCATTGACATTAATGCTCTAAATTGTGCAAGCAAAATTTCTTTATTGCTCTACTAAAATCTCCTTAATTCATTGACATTTTTTTTTTTTTTTTTTAAATTTTAAACTTCGTACCTTGAGTTTAAGTTGGTGCCCTTTAAATTGCGCAAGTAAAAAATTTCTTTAATGCTCTACTAAGTCTCCTTAATTCATTGACAAATTTTTTAAAATTCCGTACCTTGAGTTTAAGTTTCTGCCCTTTGAATTGTGCAAGCAAAAATATTTTCTTATTGCTCTACTAAAGTCTCCTTAGTTCTTTAAAAAAAATACTTTCTATATTTAACTTCGTGCCTTGAGTTTAAGTTGCTGCCCTTTAAATTGTGCAAGAAAAAATATTTCTTTATTACTCTACTTAGACTCCTTAATTCATAGGCATTTATTTTTGAAACTTTATCTTGAGGTTAAGTTTAAGTTGGTGTCCTTAATGTTTCATTTGGATTGAGGGAGAGGGAGGAGAGTAGAGTAGAGTAGAATAGATTTAGCACAAAATTAGCTTACTTTTAGTTAATACTACTCTACTCCCCTCCACTCTTCCTCTTTCTTCCCTCCATCCAAACAAACCATTAAATTGTGAAAGCAAAACTATTTCTTTATTTCTCTACTAAAGTCTCCTTAATTCATTGACAAATACTTTTTTTTTTTTTGAAACTTCATTATCTTAAGTTTAAGTTGGTGCCCTTTAAATTGTGCAAGCAAAAAGATTTCTTTATTGCTCTACTTAAGTCTCCTTAATTCATTGACACATACTTTTTTTTTTGAACGTCGTACCTTGAGTTAAGTTGGTGCCCAAATACTTTTTTTTTGGTGAAACTTTGTACCTTGAGTTCAAGTTGCTGCCCTTTAAATTGTGCAAACAAAAAGATTTATTTATTACTCTACTAAAGTTTCCTTAATTCATTGACAAATACCATATTTTTTTTTGAAACTTCGTACCTTATTAAGTTGCTGCCCTTAAAATTGTGCAAGCAAACAGATTTCTTTATTACTCTACAATTTTCCTAAATTCATTGACAATTATTTTTTTGAAACTTCGTACCTTGAGTTTAAATTGATGTCCTTTAAATTGTGAGTTTGGCTTACCTCTAGTACTTTGTTAACAAAGTACTAGAGGTAAGTCAAATTCTTAAAGAGAGATGCTACGTCTACAACAATTTTACAACATTTTTACAACAAATCACAAGTGGTTAGTTGTTATTGGTTCAAATTTGAAACTAACACTAACATTACTTTTTTGCCCCAGCAATAACAACCAGTAATAACCTGCCACTTAGGATTTGTTATAAAAATGTTGTAGACATATCATTCCTCATTCTTAAATTATATATACAAAAAAGATTTCTTTATTGCTCCAGTAGCGTTCTGTTTGTTCCAATGAAAACACTTATGTAAAGATATTTTTCCATTTTAGGTAGTATAAAAAAAATGAATTAAAGGAAAATTATCTCATAACTTCCCTTACTTAACTTGGGATTAGATAGATTTGTTTTCTATTAAAATTTTTTAGAAAACAACTTTATCTCACACAAAACTAAATAAGGGAAGCAAAAATATAGTTTTCTAACTCATTTTAAGATTGCTTACAAACTTAAGAAAATGAGATAGTTAAAAAAAAGGACTTTTTTGGAAAATCAAGGAGACTTTTTTAGAAAACTATCTCATTTTTCTTAATTCATTGACAATTTTATTTCTTTGAAATTTTGTACCCTGAGTTTAAGTTGCTATCCTGTTCCTTCCCCCCCAAAAAAAAAAAAATGTTGCTATAAATTGTGCAATTAAAAATATTTCTTTATTACTCCACTAAAGCCTCCTTAATTCATTGAAAAAAAAAATGCTCTCCAACACCTACCTCAGCAATACACGTTTTCTCCTCCCTCTCTCACTCTGCAACCAATATCATCAAGACTATGACTTGACTAATTTTGATTAATATACCACCATTTGGACGGCTCTGATTGGCAAAAGGTTGGACTCTGCTGCTTGTCAAGACCTACCCCATATGTTTCTTTTCCACACTTGGAGAAGTAACAAACTTACACGACTTCAAGATTTCCGTCTTGCTTTCGCCGTTGATTGCGCTAGTCAACTGAAATTACTAAAGTTTCTATGCTTCACCCTATTATATTCTACTTTTCATTAAGAAAGCTTAAAGAACCTTGGTTCCAAGGTAGCAACAACCATCCCCACCAAACCATTTCCTTTCCTATTCTCCTTAGTAAACATGCTGTTTGTTCAATCACCAACCAAAAACCAACCATCTCGTTTGATAAACCTCGTTATTGTCTCATCTTCTGTATGTGTAATCTATCTTCTTGTGTCACTACTCCTCACATGTTCTTCAAACTTGTTGCATACATATTCTTCATCATCATCTGAACATGTTCATGCACCAACCTCTCTTGAGCATATTGTGTTTGGGATTGCCTCTAACCAGAATTCCTGGACTAAGAGGAAGGAGTATGTTCGGCTTTGGTGGAAACCTCGCCAAATGAGAGGATGCGTGTTCCTTGAAAGCCCTCCACCTGATCATGTACCTGCCAACAATGATACTTCTCTTCCACCGGTTTGCATCTCTGAAGACACTTCACGATTTCGGTACACTTACAGGAATGGCCTCAGGTCAGCGATTCGCGTGGCACGCGTTGTTTCCGAGACTGTGGCACTAAATCATTCTGATGTGCGTTGGTATGTGTTTGGGGATGATGACACGGTTTTCTTTCCAGACAATTTGGTAAAGACTCTCTCAAAGTATGATCATGGCCTTTGGTACTACATTGGGACTCACTCTGAGATTTTCGAGCAGAACAGGTTTTTTGGATTTGGAATGGCTTTTGGAGGGGCAGGTTTTGCTATAAGTTACCCCCTGGCTAAAATTCTGGCAAAGGTTTTCGATTCTTGTATAGAACGGTATCCACATCTCTATGGAAGTGATTCAAGGGTCTACACTTGTTTGGCAGAGCTTGGAGTTGCTTTGACACATGAGCCAGGTTTCCATCAGGTATATATCAATTTGTTAACTCTGTCACAAGGTTTGCAAATCTTGTCACATTTTGGAAGTTATAAATTAACAGTCAAGTTCATCAGCAATTTTCCTTTATAATCTAAAATTAATATATTTTTTTTCATTATGGTTTGTGAAATTTAAGGTTGATGTGCGGGGCGATTTGTTTGGTCTATTAGCTGCACATCCAGTAACACCCTTGGTATCCCTGCATCACTTGGATCACCTAGACCCTATCTTCCCAAACATGACAACCACTAAAGCTCTAGAACATTTATTTGAAGCTGCGAATGTTGATTCCCAGAGGATCTTACAACAATCAATTTGCTATGATAGATGGTTTTCATGGACCATTTCTGTTTCATGGGGTTATGCTGTTCAAATATTCCCAAACCATATATTTTTGCCAGACGTTCTCCATGTGCAACAAACATTCCAGCCGTGGAAAAAAGGAAAACCTTTGGCAGAAGCCTATACATTTAATGCAAGACAACTTCATCCTGACCCTTGTAGAAGACCTACCATTTTCTTTTTTGATGGTATATCTTCCAATAGGGATGGAATCAAGAGCAATTACAAGAAGTCTTTTGTAAATTGCTCACATGACATGGCTTCACCAAGGAAAGTGCAAGAGATCAGAGTGTTCTCACATAAGTTAGACCTTGATATTAAACAGGTATTTTCTAATCAGGTTTTGTACATAAGAAGTTCAATTATTTATACATGCCTGGAATTCCATGAAATTATTGTCATTACTGATTTCTGTTACGTATTCTCTTTGTAATTCAGTTGCAGGCTCCAAGAAGGCATTGTTGTGATGTGTTACCTTCTTCTGCTAGTGAAGTTATGGAAGTTGCAATTAGAGAATGCAAAGATGAGGAATTAATTTACATGCATCCATAATAGTGTTCAACACAATGCAGGTTACTCCTATGATTTGGCATTATTGTTCCAGATGGACAGCAGATAGTAGTAGAGGCATCATTAACTATAGATCATTATCACAGATAATAGGAAAGTCATTGGCCTAAGCCATATGTACACAATTTGAATATTGATCACTGTATAGTGAGCTCGTTTCATGTTCGATTCAGAGAGCTCTCGTCCTTGAGAATTTCTCATTGTTGTTGGCTTTCTCGAATGTAAGACTATCAGAAGACCGGCAAAGCAAAAAGCCAAAAATTTCTGATTATGGGAGATCCAAGGAGAAATTTAGGAATTTTTTGCTAGCAACGATCTATGCTTTGGTTACTTTGAGGAGCTCAACAAAAATCCAAATTTAATCTTACCAATATTGGGAGGTTGATATTATAGCAATGTAATGAAATTTATGTATTACTCAAAAGAAAATTCTGTATATTTAGTTTACACGAATAGAACAATTTACAATGCATCTTGTAGGCGAATATTTGCCACTTCTGGAGAAAGTGGATAACATTGACACATTTGTTGCCTACAATGTACACTTTGCATTGTACTATTCATGTAAACTAATAATCATCTTTTTAGTTTTAGGAAATAAACATTCTAGTAGACTGCAAAATCAAGATTTTAAAATAAAAACAAAAAGAAAAATATTGCAGTGATTCAATTGACTCTATTTATTTGCAATTGACTCTGTTCTGAAACCCCTTCTTATTCTTCTTTTTACTTTTATTTTTATGGGGCTACAATGAGCCCAAATCCAAAGGAAAGCTCAAAATCGTGTGGAACCTTGAGAGAGGCAAAATCTAGACCAATGTATTGGCTAGTAAGATCCCAATAGCAAAGGCAAAAGTTATAAGGGTTTTTTCTCAGAAACGACCAATTGCCCCAAATCTATTACGACTAGGCAAATATATTGGCCAGTAAATTATCCACTAATTATTTAGAGAGTCACAGTTTTTTTTTTCGTTTTTATTTTATTTTATTTTTTTTTTATGGAAAGAGTGTCACAGTTTTGGTTGCTCTTTAGTTTACAATTTTGCATGTACCTACCTGAGATAGCAAACCTTTATAAGGTGATCTCTCACTTACCATAAAAATTTGAAATTTATATATAAATATTCTTTGACTATCATTTAAAATTTTCCTTTTGCTTATAAAAATATTATTTTTAAGAAAATATAATTGTATGAGTAAGGAATTTCGTAAAATAAATCTTAAATCTAATTATAATGTTATAACTCACAATCAAACTTATGAATATGTTTAATTATTCCATTACAACATATTTTATTTTTAGTAATAAAGTTACCATTCTTGTTGTAATTTTCACTCAATGTACTAAACGAGCTCTAGGAACAATTGGAAAATTAATGTTAATAGCCAAATGTCTTCTCTCTCTCTCTCTCTCTCTCTCTCTCTCATTTTCTTCAACAACTATAGCAATTACCCTAATCACTATCATAGTAAGTAATAAATCCTTAGAATTTAATAATATTGTAATCCTTATCTTGTGTTGTTATTATTATTAATTAATATATTCTCATTAATTTTTGTTATTATTATCACATCATCTATTTTTTTAATTGTCATCATCAAATAATAATAATAATAATAATAATAATAATAATAATAATAAGGAAAAAGTTAATGGATGTCCTAAAGTACAGGTTTAGGAAATATTTTTAGAAACTTTTATGAAATTATGAGAAGAGATAAAAAAAAGTAACGAATTATTTGACATTTTTAAAAATATTTTCCTTAAAAGTGGTATAAAAATTTATCTAAAATGACCAATTAACAAATGTCCTAACTCCTAAGTAAGCATTAAAGTGGTTAAATCTGTGACTTGTCAAGGTAGGATCACTCCAATAGTTGGCCTATGAAGGAAGGACTTGGCTGATGGGTTTAATGGGCCAACCCCATCTATCATGTAAATCTATAAGTAATCTATCTATCTATCTATATATATATATATATATATGTAGGGCCACAATTTTTAGCCCAAGTCTAAAGTGTACAAGACTTTGGCCCAATAAACCCAATACAATAGAATTTGTAGAGAGTGGGTCGAAAACCTAGGCTTTATGAAATTAACAACGGCTAGTATGAGTTCTGAATATGATCAAATGATGACAAAGTCAATAATCTTGCATGAAGGTGATGTCCGAGGAGGTAGCCTGTTTTATAAAATTTGGTAAAGACGATTACAAGTTTCGTTTTTATTGTTCCAGTGTTTCTTTTTTCTTCCGATCCCCCATCTCAAGGGGGGTCTTTTACATTATATAGTTCTCTACAGATCATCTTAATCATACACTTGTTTACCATCGAGGCCTTCACTTGAGTATACGTCCCATCAAGCACCTTCTCTAGCTTTCTATAAGCTGCAGTTAGTAGGTTTTCACTGTTTAGAGGTCTTTTCCACATAAATGCAGTCAGAAAAATAGCTGCAGTGCATTTAATATGGTGGTAGCAGTTTTTCCCTTAGATATTTCTGGGTTCTTATCTCTTTTGCACGTGTGTGAGGATCTTCCTTGTTGTGGAAATCTTCTAGAATGCCACCTAAATTGCTGAAGTACAGGGTCGAGAATGAGCTTCTCCTCGGATTGTCTTCCTCCACTATCTTTCGTAGTTCTGAATTCGAGGCTTCTTTCAACTACTTAACCCTCCTTGGACACACAATATTCCCGGATAAAGCCCAAGGCCCAATATACGACCCCAGACCTTTACCTCTACAATAGCCCCTGAAAATTCTGGTTTTTTCCCTCGCATCTTAGGAGAAATGATGGGATTTTGATTTAAAAAGGGTAAATCCACTTATTTTCCAGGTTCGCGTGTGTAGGAACTCCACTTTTCGTGCCTAATGATGGCCATTGACGCTTCGTGTCTCGCGAGGCGCCATTAATTGCTACAGATGGCTCAATGTTCCCCACATCCAATGGTGTGGAGCAGATCCAATGAATGGGATGTACTATTGGATTTCAAATAGTGTAACCTCTATTTAGTCCCGCCCCCTATATAAACCATCTGACTAATTCCTTTCTTCCATTTTACACCTTCAAGCTCTCAGAGATTTCAAGCGCCTAAACTCACTAAATTGTCTTAGTCGCTAATCTCCCTTAAGTTTTTCTTTTAAGAAACTTCATAAAAATTTCTTTTTAAGGTTCAGGCTTTAGTACACCGTTTTCGTAAGTACCCAGATCTTTAACTTCTCCTCGGCTAAGGTTCTTGGCCTTCTTCTCTCCTCTAAAAACCTTTTCCTTGTCATCCATATTCACATAGATGGGTAGGTTTAAACACTTAGTGGACAGCCTTGCTAAGATAGAGATCTTTAAGGAAAAATACCACATACCGCAGGAAGTTTCCCTGCAGTATTGTTCCCCAGAAGAAATAGCGTCTAACCGAGAAGTGGGGGAGGTCATAATCCCTGTAATAGCCTTCCTAGAAGGGGGAATGACTCTCCCTATGGGTAGAATTACAAGGGACTATCTCCGCAATCATAGGATATGTGCTCACTAGTGTACACCTAACCTCTTTAGAATCCTAGGGTGCATTGATGCTCTGAACGAGCATCTGGGCTTGAGGCTCACCTGGCACGACGTAGTCCATATGTATGAGTTTCACAAACAAAAAGGGGGGGGGGGGATTTTACCTCAAATCCCGATCCGACATTGTCAGAGTTATCTCGTGTCTACCCAAATCTAACAAGAGGATGAAAGATAACTATCTGATTGCTTCGGGGGCGTGGCATGATGGTCTTCATTGCCCAACTCGATAGAGAGAGCCAAGTGGGACACCTTAGATTTAGGTCTCGCAACAATATACTTAGGTTATTTGGTCTCGGCCTTATTTTGCTTCTTTTGTTATATTTTTCTTTTGGCAACAGATTTTAATTTTCTGACTCTGCTTTATTTTTCTCTGGTGTTGACAGATAGAAGGCACATGAAACCTCGGATCAGCTTAACCAACGTCGTAGCCCTCAACTATTTACTGGGATCCGAAATATTTGTAAGTGAGGACGAGCAGCTTTGGGCCGTCCATCTAATTTTGGACTTTCAGCCTATTTCGAAGATCTTCCAAGAGGTCGGCAACGCCATAAGAGCGGGTGACCAGCGTATAGCTCAAATTGATGTGTCTCGGCCCGATTTTCTAGCTCCGTACGATCTTCCACCGGTAGCATATCCATACCCGCAAGGTGGTCCTCTGGTCGTCCCACAAATCCAACAAGATTCTCCTCAAGCTGTAGTAGTCAGAGAAGGGGTTGCATCCTCGAACTCTTCGCTTGACAAAGAGATTGATAATTTTCACTTTGAAGAGGAAGAGTTACAAGGGGTACAAGTGGTATTAGCCTTGGACGCCGAGGAGGAGCTTGACAGGCAATCCACGGTTCACGCCCCAGCTCTTGTTGTTGCCCTCCCAAATGATAATTTAAAAGAAGAAGAAATGGCCTTGAATACAGGAAGCAAAGGTTTAAGGGACCTTTTGAAGGGGAGAAACAAGGCAACTGTGTCAAAAGAAGCCAACAAGTCCCATCCTTTGGCTAATCTTCCTCCTCCCCTTCCTCAGCTTCCTACTGACCTCGGCTTGAAGCCAATTCCTGACTTGACAAAGAAAAGGCCAAGCAAGGCTTTAGAAGAAGGCGAGATGGGCCCTCAAAAGGGGAAGAAACAGTAAAAAATGGTTGACAAACGAGGCAGGAGATCCCCTTCTATTGAAAGCTGAGAGGATCCTCCCATGGCTGATGTACGCCGATCACCGCGAACATGGTCTCCTAGATTGATGGTAGATGGTGCCCCTTTTGCTTGGGATGCTTTAGTTCGAAGTTACCAAAAAGGGCAAGTGGGTTACATTGCTGAGGCCTTGGAACAACCACTACTTTTGCCAAAAGATATGGAAGCTTATAGGCGCTTCAGTTAGCCCGAGCTCTTCCTATCTCTTAAAAGAGATCTGGTCATGGTAAATGATTCGGCCCATCCCTTTAAGTAAACAATTAATCACTTTTATCCATTCTTTTTCTCTGTGTTATATAGAACTTTCCTGTTCTTGTGGCGCAGCTTACCCAACAGGTTTATGTGGCCGAGGAATGGGTCAAAGAGGAGCATAACAAAACTAAAATGGAGGCGAAATCTAGTGTCGAGGTTGAAAAAATCTTGGGTAAGCTTAGGTAGGATCAGGCAAAACTGTCTGAGCAACTAAAAGAGGCGATTAAGGCTAAGGACAGTGCTGAGGCGGGCCTTAAGACTACAGAGAGGCAAGCCGAAGATCAACGCAAGTAGTTGTATATGACTGAAATTAACTTGGTTATTGAGAGGCAACTGGTGAAGGATCTTTGAGCTGAGCTTCAAAGGGTGAAGGAGGCAGCCCAACTGGCCAAGGAGGCAGCGTATAAGCTTGAGGTGGAGGAGACTCAAGTCAGGCTCACAGAGGAGCTCTCTACAGTGTGCAGGGAATATTGTGATGTGTCTTGGGGCAAAGCCCTTGATGCTGTAGGGATCCCTACAGGCTCTGACTTGAGGCGACCCGAGAACGTGTATTATAATCCTAAAATTCGTGAACTACTAGGTCTTGACTCTTCTCACTTCGAACAAGCTCTGGAGGCGTCTAAACAGCCTTTGGTTGACCAAGTCCCTTCTACTGTTCCCCCTGAAGCTTTCAAGGAGTCTAACAAAGTTGATGGCCAGGGTGAGAGAGCCGAGGTTCCTCAGGACAAGGGTAAGGATCAGGATAAGAAGAAAGTTCCTCCTGAATCTAAGGACCATGCCCAAGATGCTGCGGGCCATCAACCAAGCCAAGTAGCTGACCCTCTTGCCTCCAGAACAAAGACTTAGCTATTAGCACCTTTATTTTGTTTTGTTTTGTTTTTATTTATTTATTTATTTTTTATTTTTATCAATGCATGTATTTCTCTTTTGTCTCCTATGTCTCCATTATATATATTATCAAGTTTATTGCTATTGCAGACAATATTGAGTTGTTGCTACTTTGATTTAAACAGGATCAATAACAACACCCTGCTAACAATGCAAATAACTTAACTAAGCACTAACAAAGAACTGATTCATATAAGAATTAGTAGTAAACTTAGTAAATAATATGAGAGAGAGGTGCCTTTTACATTTTGCAATACTTATGCAAATAATTAAGTACTTTATCATACTCGTAGGTGTTAATCTGAGGACTTGGTTAGAGTTTTAAGTATATTTTGGTACTTAGTGGTTTTACCTGAATGGGGCTTTGTATAACATTTACAAAGAATGCCACTTTGTGTTGATTTAACCCAAATATACGGTCCGAGAGAGCTGACATGATTTAGGATTCGTTTAAACACTCATAAAGGTTGCCATTGAGTGTTAACCAATTCACATCATCTGGTCCGAGGACTACAGGCATGATTGAGTTTAGGTTTAAACACTTGAAAAAATTAACATGGAGTATTAATCAACTCATATCATTTGGTCCGAGGACTACATGCATGATTGAGTTTAGGTTTAAACACTTAGGAAAGATGCCATTGAGTGTTAACCAACTCATATCATCTGGTCCGAGGACAACATGCATGATTGAGTTTAGGTTTAAACACTTAGGAAAGATGCTATTGAGTGTTAACCAACTCATACCATTTGGTCCGAGGACAACAGGCATGATTGAGTTTAGGTTTAAACACTTAGAAAAATTAACATAGAGTGTTAATTAACTCATATCATCTGGTCCGAAGACAACATGCATGATTGAGTTTAGGTTTAAACACTTAGGAAAGATGCCATTGAGTGTTAACCAACTCATATCATCTGGTTCGAGGACTACATGCATAATTGAGTTTAGGTTTAAACACTTAGGAAAGATGCCATTGAGTGTTAACCAACTCATATCATCTGGTCCGAGGACAACGTGCATGATTGAGTTTAGGTTTAAACACTTAGGAAAGATGCCATTGAATGTTAACCAACTTATATCATCTGGTCTGAGAACAACATGCATGATTGAGTTTAGGTTTAAATACTTAGGAAAGATGCTATTGAGTGTTAACCAACTCATATCATCTAGTCCGAGGACAACAGGCATGATTGAGTTTAGGATTAACACTTAGGAAAGATGCCATTGAGTGTTAACCAATTCATATCATCTAATTCGAGGACAACATGCATGATTGAGTTTAGGTTTAAATACTTAGGAAAAATGCTATTGAGTGTTAACCAACTCAAATCATCTGGTCCGAGGACAATAGACATGATTGAGTTTAGGTTTAAACACTTAGAAAAATTAACATGGAGTGTTAACTGACTCATATCATTTGGTTCGAGGACAACAGGTATGATTGAGTTTAACTTTAAACACTTAGAGTAACAGAAAGTACTAAGATTTCATATACAAAGTAAATATTGATCAAAAGAACATTTATTAATAATAATACCTCTTCAGGTTGTTTACATTCCACGGTCGTGGGATTACATGCTCATCTAAATCTTCTAAGAAGTAATGTCAACCCCTAAGGTAATACGATATGGCCCTTCCCAATTGGGCCCCAATTTTCCCCATGCTGGGTTCTTTGCAGCGCCTAGAACCTTCCTCAACACCAAATCACTAGGAGCTAATGGCCTTAGTTTAACGTTAGCATCATAACCCTTTTTGAGCTTGTGTTGGTAATATGCTATTTGGACCATTGCATTTTCCTTTCTTTCTTCGATCAAGTCTAAACTCTTCTCCAATAAGTTATTGTTCTTACTCAGACTGAATGAACTGGTACTTAAGGTTGGGAGACCAGTTTCTAAAGGAATGACAGCTTCGGCTACATAAGTCATTGAGAATGGAGTTTCTCTATTGGATTTACGAGGAGTGGTTCGATATATCCAGAGGACATGTGGCAATTCTTCCACCCATTTGCCATTTGCATTGTCTAATCTCTTCTTTAGTCCATTCACTATAACTTTGTTAACAATCTCTACTTGTCCATTCCCTTGCGGATAGGCAGGAGTAGAATATCTGTTTGTAATTCCCAACTCATAGCAATATCTTCTAAACGCTTTGCTATCAAAATAAAGGCCATTGTTTGAAATGAGGGTGTTAGGGACCCCAAACCGGGTAACAATATTTTTCCAGACAAATCTCTTGGCATCTACATCTCTGATGTTTGCTAGGGGTTCAGCTTC
Organism: Quercus gilva; assembly: GCA_023621385.1. Classification (NCBI taxonomy): domain Eukaryota; kingdom Viridiplantae; phylum Streptophyta; class Magnoliopsida; order Fagales; family Fagaceae; genus Quercus; species Quercus gilva. The sequence goes on from CM042480.1 coordinate 38,643,486, forward strand.
GACCTATTTGGTGAAGTAATCAGTGCTAACCAGCAGATATTTCTTGTTTCCTGCTGCCTTAGGAAAAGGACCCACGATGTCTAAGCCCCATTGAGCGAATGGCCAAGGGTTGGACAGTAGATTAAGGACTCCCCCTAGTTGGTGTATGTTTGGTGCAAACCTTTGGCACTGATCACATTTTTTCACATACTTTTGGGCTTCCCTCTGCATATTTGGCCACCAATAGCCCTGAGTGATGGCTCTATGTGCCAGGGATCTACCTTTTGTATGGCTTCCGCAAATCCCGTCATATAGCTCCTCGAGGAGTATCTCAGTTGCTTCAGGATGTACACATAACAAATATAGTCCTAAGAAGGAACATTTATATAATTTATGGTCTTTGGATAGCCAAAATCGAGTAGCCTTCCTTTGTATCTTGTCTACTTCTGATTTTTCTTCAGGCAGTGTGTCTTCCTTCAAGAATAGCACCACCAAGTTCATCCAACTAGGTCCTACTTTGATCTAATGAACTCGGATTGTCTCCTCTCTTGCCACTGTAGGTTTGCGCAAATGCTCTACGAGGATAATCCGAGGAAGGCTTTGTGCTGAGGAGGTAGCTAGTGTAGCCAGGGAGTTAGCATGAGTGTTTTCGCTTCTAGGGATGTACAACAAGTTGAAAGATTCGAACTTCAATTGCAGGTGTCTAACTTGCTTCAAGTACCCCTGCATTCTTTCATCTTTCACCTCAAATTCTCCTTGCACTTGGCCGATGATTAACCTTGAGTCTGAGAACATTTCTACTATCTTTCTGCCCATTTTCCGAACCATGGTCATACCCATCAGCAGAGCTTTGTACTTAGCCTCATTGTTTGTAGCCGAGAAGGCTAGCCTCAACGACTTTTCAATGGTGATCTTCTCGGGTGAAATAAGGACTTGCCCCACTCCAGACCCATTCTGGTTTGCTGCACCGTCAACATACACTTTCTAGGGCAAAGGAGCCCGTTGTGAGATCATGCCTACCGATTTTCCATTCATGTGTTGTGCATTTGCTGATTCTTTTAACGGGGGTTTAGCAAATTCAGCTACTAAGTCAGTAAGAACCTAGCCTTTGATAAAGGTGCATGGCATATACTAGACGTCAAAAGCCCCTAGGATGGTGCCCCATTTGGCAATTCTCCCTGTGTAATCAACACTTCGAAGTATAGCCTTAAGTGGGAGCTGAGTCAAGACAATGACAGTATGAGCCTGGAAGTAGTGGGGGAGTTTTCTTGTACCATGCACTACTGCCAAAATGGCTTTCTCCAGTGGTAGATAACGCACTTCGGCTTCATGCAGGGACTTGCTTACATAGTAAACTGGTCGCTGTATACCGCTGTCCACTCGTATTAGCACCAAACTTACAACATGATGGGCCATTGCGAAATAGGCAAACAGGACTTCATCCACCTCAGGGCTAGACATGATGGGTGGCTGAGATAGATACTCCTTAAGTTGCTGAAAACCCAAAGCACACTCCTCAGTCCACTCAAATCACTTCCATTTTTTCATTAGTAGGAAGAACGGTTTGCACCTATCCACTGATCGCAAAATAAACCGTTTCAAGGCAGCAGTCATCCCTATAAGCTTTTGAACCTCTTTGGGGTTCTGAGGTGGCTTTAGGTTAATAATCGCCTTGATCTGATCTGGATTGACTTCAATTCTCCGGTGAGTAACCATGTAACCTAAAAACTTGCCTGATCTGACACCAAAAGAACATTTAGAAGCATTTAAACGTAACCTGTGCTTTCTAAGAATTTCAAAAATGTTTCCCAGATCTCTTGTATGCTTAGACACGACCTTGCTCTTTACAACCTTGTCATCTATGTAGACTTCAATACTCTTACCCAATTGTGGCTCGAACATCCTTATCATCATCCTTTGATAGGTAGATCTCGCATTTTTCAGACCAAATGGCATCACCTTGTAATGGTAGTTCCTAATTGGGGTAACAAATGCGGTTTTCTCCTGATCGTCCAGGGCTAAGGGTATTTGGTGGTACCTTTGGAAGGCATCTAGGAAGCTCATCCGAGGATGACCTACCGTTGCATCCACCAGCTGATCTATTTTAGGCATAGGAAATGGATCTTTTGGGCAAGTCTTATTCAGATCAGTGAAGTCCACAGACACTTGCCATTTCCCGTTCTTCTTCTTTACCACCATAGTGTTAGCCAACCATTCAGAGTAGAAAACCTCCTTGATTGCCCCAGCCCATTTAAGTTTCATCACCTCTTCTCTAATAGCATCTGCATGTTCTTTAGATGGGCGTCGAGGTGGCTGCTTTTTGGGAATGATGGCTGGGTTAACGTTTAGATGATGGCAAATGAACCCTGGGTCCACCCTTAGGGCCTCAATAGAGTCCCATGTAAACACATCAACGTTTCTTCTGAGGAATTCTACCAGCTCTTCCTTCTCTTGCGGAGGTTACTAGGATCCGATCTAAAAGAACTTTTCCGGATCATCACTGATAGTGATCTTTGTCAAGTTTTCACATTTTGCCTCATTGGTTGAATCATCGGTAGGTAGCGCTGGAGGTTTTAACTGCTATAAGTCTTTATCAGCTTGAGCCGAGGGTTCGGCTTCGGATCTATGCCGGATTGCGGCCACTAACCATTGTCTGGCCATAGATTGATCTCCCAGGATTTCCTTTACCTGGCCTTTAAACGGATATTTAACCTTCTAGTGCAGTGTAGAAGAAATGGCTTCTAGTGTATAAAGCCAGGGTCTGGCCACAATTGCAGTGTAGGGTGAATAGGCATCCAACATGATAAAATCTACTTCAACTATTTATGGACCCGCTTGCACAAGTAATATGATCTGGCCTTTTTGGATGACAACCTTCCCATTGAAACTCACCAGAGGAGAGCTGTAAGGCGTCAAGTCCTCGGATTTCAAATTTAGGCCTTCATAAAGGTCGGGGTACATTATTTCAATATCACTACCTTGGTCCACCATCACCCTCTTTACATCATACCCTTAAATCCTGAGGGTGATCACCAAAGCATCGTTGTGGGGTTGGATAGTTTTGATTTTGTCGTCGTCCGAGAATCCCAATACTGGTTGAATTTCCTTTTTAGCCCTCTTCGGCTCCCGACTAGTATCTCCAGCAGGTGGCCGAGCCACAGACATTACTCTGGACGGGCAAGACTTAGTTCTCCCTAGTGCAGCGAAGATAACATTTATCGTTCCCAAGGGGGATCTTGAAGAATCATCTCTCCGAGATTCTGAGCTGGCTTGGCTACCCTGACCATTGGAGTAGTGTAAAAGTTGCTTTAACTTGCCTTCACCGACAAGCTGGTCCAGGTGGTCCCACAGACTTCTACAATCCTTTGTGGTATGTCCGTGATCCAGGTCGTATTGACAGTAGAGGTTATGGTTGCGCCTTTCAGGGTTTCCCACCATTTTATTTGGCTATTTAAAGAATGACTCAACTTAATCTTCTCCAACACTTGATGCATTGGTTCTCGGAACACTGCGTTGACTGCTTGAAGGGTCGTCGACCCTGATTGTCCAACAAAATCTCTCCATGGTCTGTTGTTACTGTATCGATCCGACCTGAAATCCCTCATCTCTTGAGGGATAACCTTATCCTTTCCCTTCCTCTGCTACTGATTTTCTTTAACTCTTTTATACTTATTTATCTTGTCCATCAATTGGTGCACACTGGTGACAGGTTTGCCAGTCAGAGATTTCCTCAAATTGTGCTTAGCTGGGAGATTGAGTTTAAAAGTACTTATGGCGACGTCATCAAAATCACCCTCTATATCATTAAACATTTCCTAGTATCTATCTGAATACGCTTTCAGGGTTTCGCCTTCCCTCATGGTTAAGGATAGTAGGGAAGCCAAAAGCCGAGGATCCCTGCGACAGGTGACAAAACGGGAACCAAATGCCTAGGTGAGCTCTTTGAAGGAATTTATAGAATCTGCTCTCAGGCCGTCAAACCATCTCATGACGATTGGTCCTAGACTAGATGGAAAAATTTTACACATCAATGCTTCATCCTTGGCATGGACAGCCATCCTCTAGTTGAAATGGCTTACGAGTTCCACAGGGTCTGTTTGACCATTATAGATGGTGAATGTTGGCTGATGGAAGCGCCAAGGAAGCCTTGCCTCTTCAATCTTACGTGTAAAAGGCGACCTGGAAATTTGGTTCAGGGCCCTGCTCATAGCGTCATTCCATACGCCTCTATGCGACGAGCTTCAAAATCGCCGCTCACGATGATGTTCATCTTCATAAGAAAAGGATTCACTGGGTGGGGTTCGAGACCTCTGCCTGTAATTAACATCCCTTTCGTCATCAGAAGAAACTTCAGAGCTTGGAGGAGCCTTTTTCCTTTTTGCGTGGTGTAACTCTCTTTTTAATTGATCGATCTCCAGTTACATGTTCTTGTTATTCTCTGCATGGGAGACGTGGCTTTCACCTCGAGGTTGACCTCGATCAGTGTGTGTGGTATGTACGCTTCCTTCACGGTCGCCTCTCTGTTCAAGATTGAGAAAAGGGTCACCATGTTGGGATGCCCTCGATTCTGCTGGTTGTGAACCTGATTCTGCCATTATTAACCGTTGTATTCACTATCACTCAACCTCTTTCCACAGACGGCACTAATTGTAGGGTCACAATTTTTAGCCAAAGTCTAAAGTGTACAAAACTTTGGCCCAATACGTCAAATACAATAAAATTTGTAGAGAGTGGGTTGAAGACCTAGGCTTTATGAAATTAACAACGGCTAGTATGAGTTCTAAATATGATCAAATGATGACAAAGTCAACAATCTTGCATGAAAGTGATGTCCGAGGAGGCAGCCTGTTTTATAAAATCTGGTAAAGACGATTACAAGTTTCATTTTTATTGTTCCAGTGTTTCTTTTTTCTTCCGATCCCCCATCTCATGGGGGGTCTTTTACATTATATAGTTATTTACAGATCATCTTGATTATACACTTGTCTACCATCGAGGCCTTCACTTAAGTATACGTCCCATTAAGCACATTCTCTAGCTTTCTATAAGTTGTAGTTAGTAGGTTTTCACTGTTCAGGGGTATTCTCCACATAAATGCGACTAGAAAAATAGCTGTAGTGCATTTAATGTGGTGGTAGCAGTTTTTTCCTTAGATATTTCTGGATTCTTATCTCTTCTGCACGTATGTGAGGATCTTCCTCGTCGTGGAAATCTTCTGGAAGGCCACCTAAATTGCTGAAGTACAGGGCCGAGAATGAGCTTCTCCTCAGACCGTCTTCCTCCACTATCCTTCGTAGTTCTGAATTCGAGATTTCTTTCAACTACTTACCCTTCCTTGGACACACGATATTCCCGGATAAAGCCCAAGGCCCAATATACGACCCTGGGCCTTTACCCCCATAATATATATAAGCAAAACTTAGAGAAAATTCAATTATAATTTAAAATTAGAATTCAATTTTGCGCCATATGTCTAAATTTATGTGGTACCACACCATAATTATCCACTTAAGTTTGTGCTATGTGTTCACTTAAGTTTTTTAATTTTTGTGTCAAGTGAGCTCATGAGTGCAAAATACTAAGAATCTAATATTAATAAATTATAAAATTAAAATAAAAAAACCAATCACATATACTTAATAAAAATCACTACACAACAAAGATCATTACACGTTTTATCTTATTAAAAATTAGAAAAAAAAATCATAAGTAGTATTAAATTTAGGTAAGAATTTTAATATGTGACTAATTACGTTTACTTTAAAAAAAATAATTTGATTAATTATTTATATTTTTATGATAAAAATTGTGTTTAATTTTAAATGTATCTATATGTATACATGAGTTACATGCTATTTTTTTTTTTTAATAATTTGACTAATTGTTTATATTTTTATAATAAAAATTGCGTTTAATTTTAAATGCATCCATGTGTTTACATGAGTTACATGCTAGTATATATTAATAGGTAAAACTTAGAGAAAATCCAATTAGATTCTATAATTAAAGTCTAATTTTGCGCCATGTGTCATAAATTATTTATTTTTAGAGAGGGTTTTATTTCTTAATTTTGGAGTCATATGTGGGACCACATTATAAATATTCATCTAAGTGAGTTATTACATAAAAAAACTAAAGAGTCTAGAATTAATAAACATAGAATTTTTTTTAAAAAAAGACAATCTACATTTTCTACCTAATAATATTCTTATAAGCGACTTTTTAAAGAATTAAACAAAAAATAAATAAAAATGACTATCAATGATATTTAAATTATATATGTAAGAATTATATTATGCATCTTGAAAGCTCAAATTAGTGTCAAACACTAGCGCTTGTTTAGACCCCAAATTAAAAATTATAGCTAGATTGCTTTTACCATAACTTATCAAAGTGCGGAATTAGAGTAAATAAGCGCAATATGCCGATAACACTACTCTAAGCCATATCCAATGACAATGAACAATAAAACTAAAGCTTAAAGAGTAAGGAAGAGAGATGCAAACACAAGATAACACCAAGATGTATTATTGAAGAGGAAACCGAAGAACTCGATGAAAAACCTTTCTGCAACCCTCCAAGTCGAAATCGATCCACTAGTAAATATAGTTGGAGTACACGAATTACAAAAGACCCTCCAAACTTAGTCTACCCCATGTGCTTGAGCCCTCCAAGCTCTTGCTTCCAACGGACTTCTCGGAGTCTTGTCTTAATTAGCTTTCCGGATCTCGCAATTTAGCTTGATTGCATCCACCACTAAATGACTCTTTCTAATACTTCCCAATAGCACCAAAACTTTACTCAACACTCATATTAGGTATGATAAGTTTTTGGGCTAAGAACTTCTCAAGGATGTAGAGATGGAGAGGTGGGAGTAGAGGAAAACCAAGAGGAAATGTGTACATGATTGTGGGTATAACTATCTCTAACTCTCAAGTGTATTTGCTAAGGTTTTCTCTTTGCAAGGCACTAATTACAATTTTTGGATAATGAGGGTATTTATTGTGTGGGTAAAGAATTTGGTAAAACAACTTTTCTTTTTGTCAAATAGAATGTTTCGCGAATACCTCGCGAAATGACCTTTCTTGCGAAGTACTCGTGAAATGACATGCTAGCATGACTCTTTAGTTTCTAATCATGTGCTTCATACGCAGTGGCGACTCCAAGAATTTTTTTCACGGTGTTCCTTAAGAAGTATAAATTAAACAATATAATAATTTGTTATATTATTGTTTAATTAATTATAAAATTATTAATTGTTGTTTAGCCTAACATATTTTAATTTGTTTGTCTTTTATAATATATTGGTTAATTAAATTATTAATTATTATTTATTAGTTGCTTCTTTTAATTAATTATTGGTTAATTAAATTATTGTTTATTAGTTGCACTAACACACTTACTTCCCCCAATTCAAATATCTTGGCCTTATGTGCCCATCCACCCCCACCCCACTCAACAGACAAGCCTCATGCCCTCCAATAAAAAGTTTTTAATTTCAGCTAAATAAGCTGTTCCAAAATAAATTCTTAATAAACCATCAACAAAGATTAAACAGAAAAATAAATGCACATTCAGAAGGAAAAAAAAAAAAAAAAATCATTGTTGCACTATGTACACAACACAACACTACAATTCATTAACTTTATTATATCTCAACTTCCAATTAATTTCAAAGTTTCAAACAAATTCAATTTTTACTTAAAAAAAAAAAAGACACTAACAGACAAACATTACTATTTACCATTAAAAAAACTGCTATTCATGTAAACACAAAAAGACAAAAAATAAAAAAATAAAAAAATAAGGCAACCATAACTCAGAGCACAAAAGTGGGAGGATATCATTCCACCCACCAGAGCACTAGACACTTCTACTAATTTCTTTTAAGTCATTGTTTATGTCTCTTAAAAAGAGAAAGAACTCTCTTTCTCTTTGTCTTTTGTATCAGACGGTTTAAGAGATTTATTTTTGTGCTCATTGCTCACTACTTAAGAGAGAGAGAGAGAGAGAGATACCAGATGTGGTGAGTTTGGGCTAGGGGCGGGGCTGGCTGCTCTGCTGCTACCATGCTGCTGCTGCTACCTCTCCCTTCACTGCTTTACTTCAACCATCAGCAGTTGAGTCTCTTGGTTAAGCTTAGAGTTAGGGTTTTATTTGTTTGTTTGTGGTTTTCTTTTCTTTTTTTTTAATCTTTGATGGAATGAGAGATTAGTTTTGTTTTAAATTTTTGAAAGGCCGGGCTATTTGTTTTTGATAAAATTTGGTTGATTGGGTTAAATTTTCTTTAGCTTTACTATTTTGTGATTTATGTTGTTGTTAGACATGGCAAAACGGGCGGGTCGGGTCGGGTTCGGGTCGGGTCAATCAGGTTGCGGGTCAAACTGGTCACGAGTAAAAAATGGGTCATTTTAAGCGGGTTAAAATCGAGTTCGGGTCAATCGGGTTGCGGGTCAGGTCGGGTTGACCCGTATTTTTCACATGAATTTTTTTTTTTTTTTGGATAAAGAAAACAACATGTATTTGCCATTTGAAAAGTTATGCAACAAATTCCTTGATGTGAAATGCATTATTTTGAATTCACCACTTATATCAAGAATGAACTCAGTTAAACTTATTAATACTTATTCAATAATTTTAAAATTATACAAAGCCTAACATTGCTATCTAAAACAAAATAACACAAAGATAAGTAAAACAAATACACAAGTTTTATTTCTACACAGTATCAACATTCCAAAATATAAAACAAAATTACAAATGACTCATTGGATAACTCATTTGATAAAGAATAAAAACATATAAGAAATTTACAATCTTGAAAATTAATTTTATAATCTATTATCAATTGTGATTGACACTCTATTTCAATTTGAGATATACTTTAAAATTTGATTGCTTACTTATTTATACATGGTATCTTTTATGAATATCATATTATTATTAAGTAACACACACTCTAGAAAATATCATAATTTATTTTGAAAAACCGTTTATTTTGGACATAAATTATTAAAAATTAGGCCTAAGTATTCATAATTTATGCTAAGTTGATACTTTAGCTTCACTATTTTTACACTTGTGAATATTTCTCACATATTTATAATTCTAAATCCATGTTTTTAACTCTATTGTAATCAGATTATCTTGGCATGTACTTTGCTATTTTATATCTAAAAATCTTTACTCATTACAGATTGTTCAATCATTTGTCTTTCAATTAATTTGTATGCAGTTATGTAAATGTATCAATTGTTTCCTTAAAGTTCACAATAAACAATTAAACCAACATTGTCTTAGTTTTACTATTTTTTTTACCAAAAAAAAAAAAGTTTTAAAAAAATGGTTCGGGTTTGGGTCGGGTCGGGTTGACCCGCAAAAAACACGGGTCGGGTCACGGGTCAACTCGTTTTTGCTTCGGGTCAAAAAAATCGGGTTCGGGTTGGGTAATTTTCGGGTCGGGTCGGGTCAGGTCAGAAAATTCTGACCCGTTTTGCCATGTCTAGTTGTTGTGCTAAATTTTTTGGGCTTGCTAAATTTTCTTTTATAGATTAGATCCATAAATTCTTTTTATGGCCTTTTAAAGTGCCAGTAATATTGTTGGGCTTTTTTGTGGCTGGCTCTGTTACAATTTATTTATTTATTTTTCAGATTTTAGTTGGCTTTTTTTTTTTTTTTTTTGGCTTGAAAGTAGAACAAATAAAATTTTTTTTTATTGGAGGGTGTTACTAATTTTCCTTGAGGGTGTTCCTAAAAGGGTAAACAAATAAAATTTTTTTAATTATTATATATAATTTTTTTTTTTAATTTTTCAGTTCAGGGTGTTCCTGGGAACACCTTGAGCTTAACGTGGCGTTGCCACTGTTTATATGTGGCCTTTTTGCGGGTTGCTTTCTCACGAGCTTCTCGCAAGATAGTCGCGAACTACATTGCTTCATCTTTGAAACTTGATTTTTCACCAATCTCTCACACTCATCTCTTACAAATAAACTCACATAAATACAGGAAAATGATTGAAGAAATTACAATAAAATCTGGCACAAAATTAAAGCCAACAAAGGCTAGTTGGAAATCACAACTTTACACATCTTAATGTATATCTTTTAAGTATATCCATGCATATTCATGAGGTTAGAAGTAATAATATAAAGTTCATAAACATAAAAATAAATTTTTAGCTCACAAAATATATATACAAATAATCGTCTAAACTATATATAAATAAAAATCTAAACTTTTTCCACAAATTATTCACACAAGTACAAGTCTAAAGTTATTATCAAGTTATTCCCACAAATCTATAAGTAATGATATTATAGAGTTCATTATCACATACCTAAAGATTTGACTTAAAAAAAAAATCACACAAGTTAATATAATGAATGTTAGAAATATTGAATAAGTGTATTGTATTTCTCAAGTAATAGAATATACATGAGTGCTTTTATATAGAAGGCAGAGTGTGCAGTACAAGTAAACAAGGTGGGCCTAAAGCCCACATACCCTAATACAAATTGAGAGAGAGAGAGAGAGAGAGAGAGAGAGAGAGAGAGAGAGAGAGATTAGAGAGTTGAATGTCTTTGGAAATTTAAAAAAATAAAATGGAACCCAAAAAAACATAATTTATTTGACCATTAACATTGCTAATTGTACTTGAAACATGAAAATGAGAGTTGATGATGCGAAACACGTCAGCTATGTAGGTTCGCTTAGACAGAGTCGAATCCTCGTCGCTAAGCGTGCAAAGGTGGTGTAAAGTTTTCCTCAGATGGTCACCGGTGTGGTGCTTGTCATGGAGCCTCCGATAATAAAGTCAGTAAATGGAAGCTTTTTAGGAAGTAGGAGAGCTCAGAATATCAAAATTAATATGTTTCAGTTATGTGTATGTACCTGGTCTGGTCCTAATGAACTTGTATATATAGTTTCACAGTTTCTAGTCGTTAGGGCTTTAATTGTGGTTTTAGTGCCCTTTTTGTAACACTTCGGGGTTGATTAATATGGGTGTTGATGAGGCTCCAATGATATGACAGCTAATAGGTAATTTATTTGAATCATTAAAACTTCTTATTAATGATTTGCTTCTCTTCGTCCATGTCGTGGCTGAGTGGACAAATGTCCTTAGTTAGGTCGTCTGGGCAGGGTAGTTCGTCGGTCCCCATCAAGAATTTACTTGAAACTTTGGAAGATGGAGGTCATCAGAATTGGGAAGAAAGACACGATCATGAAACACAATTCACATTTTAGTTTAGTCGCGAGTTTTCTAGCACAAGCTTTTGACGGCAAATGAAATTATGATGAGTAACACACGAGGAAAGCAGTGTCCATGTGTCATCCTTGGACTTGGCCTCAGTGTTTTGTTTTCCACGACAAAAAAGTAGACTTCCTTAATCTTATTGATGACGCTATTTTCTTCCGTATCTTCTACTTTGGGTCTCTGTCTTTTGATTTATTTGTTTTTTTTTACTGTGTCTCTTGGTTTATTTATTTTCTTGTTAGTGATTGATTTCAACGATTTAGAGGTGCCTTTTTTTTTTTTTTTTCCAGGACTAAAAGTTTATTTGAATATAACTTATTTTACTAAAAATTAAAAATTAAAAATTAAAAATACTGTAGCAAAATAATTTTTAAATGTATGAATAGTGCCGTGAAACTCATTTTTAATGAAATTTTTGTTAACAAAAGAGGTTTGTAGGTCCCGTGAATAATGCAATAGACCCACAAGAAAAGCAGAATAGTTGTTGAAATGCACTTCTCAAAAAAAAAACAAAAAAAAACAAGACTGAAAAACGCATATGCTAGAGCAAATCATCAATATCCAAACGGGTACTAAATCTCTTGGATTATTGTTTTAGTCGATAAGTAATTTTAATAAAAAATTCATTAAAAATATATCAATAAAAGAAGAAATCACCATCCAAAGAAAAAATATAACTCCCATAGACCATAATCCTAAGTGCTTTCCTCAAGATTATGGTTTTTTATTTTATTTTATTTTATATGAGAGCTAGCCAGGAAACTGTTAGATTCCCAAAAAACATAATATTGTTAGTTTCCTGGCTAGCTCCCTTGTTTTTTTATTATTAAATTTATTTTACTATATTTAAAATTTATAATGTCTTATTTACCAAATTAGTGAAATTTGGACCAATATTTTTTATTGAGTTACAAAGCCCAACATTTTTCTAGCCTGGTTTGATTCCTGCAGTTGACAAACCCATAGAGCTCGTTTAATTTCCATTTCTCCCCCATCGTCCTCGGCATATCCATACTTAAGAATTGTATCAATCACAAATTCACTGATCAGTATGATTTGTCTATAGGGTAATGTTAGTGTTTGTTACACACAAGCTACTACACACTTTTTTAACTGAAATCATGAGCTTAAAATATAATTTCAAGTTAAAATCGTACCTACAACTCACAATTTCAATTCAAAATAAGTGTGTATAATAGCTTTTATCCTTATTTGTAACCCTTTAAAAAAAAACTCATTTGAGTAAGACAAATATTATTTTAAAGAAAACAATCATTTTGTGCCTCTTAGCCTATTTTGTTCTTTCATTATTTCCCTAAACTTTTCCAATAGAATTACCATTGACTGTATATAATTAGTACCTAATTGTTAGTGGATTAGGCCGGCCGCCATAACAGTGATTTTAAGGTTGTCTCTAGCAGATGTTTATATTTTAGCGAGAAGTGAGCTTTTTCCTAGTCTTTGCTCTGACTATTAACTTTGTTGCTTGTTTTACTAGAATGACTTCAACATGGCACGTAAGGTTCTAATTGTAATTTTGTAGAGTATTGAGTGGGTTCTTCTTCTTTACATTGATTTGACTCATTTGGATCTTAGGGATGAATTTGCATGAATATTCATATTAGATGAGGATTAATATAATGGTTAATAGAGACATGATCATAGCTGGGTTGCCAAAAGGTCCAAAACTAAGTTCTACCATGTCATTCGAGAAAAATTCAGCTCGTTCAGATTGTCTGAACCTTGTATTCTGTATATATTTTAAATATGAAAGTAATATTAAATAAAAGACCATGGATGTTTATGAATCTTCTTAGCTATAAAGTATGAGAGAGAGGCACAGTTTGTTCATGTCATACTGCTAACTAGCTATCACACCACACATTTTTCTTCCTTTGCTGCCTCTTCTACTTCACCAAGTCTCCTTCCCAACTTATATAATGCGATATTTTGCAGTAGATGTTGTCCATTTGATTTTATTTTCATGTCTTCTTTATTTATGTTCCACCAGTGCAGCTCAAGATTATGCGTATGTCAACTGTAATACTGCTAATAATTACACCTCTGGGAGTGTCTATGAGCAAAACCTTAACCTTACTCTTACATTTCTTGTCGCCAATTCTTCTATAAATGGATTCTATATCACTAATGTGGGTCAGAACCTTGATGCAGTTTATGGCCTAATACAGTGCATAGGTGATCTCTCTAACAAGGATTGTCAAACTTGTGCATATACAGCAGCAACAGAGATCAGGAGCAACTGTTAAAATCAGAAGGAAGCTGCCATGGTTTTTAATAATTGCTTATTACAGTACTCGGACAGGCGTTTTTTCTCGACTGTCAATATTGCTCCAACAAGGGCATTTGCTAATGTGAATGATGCAACTGACACGCTTCTTTTTAAGCAGAAGTTGGAACCTTTGGTGCAAAATATTTCATCTGATGCTGCAGCCAGTCCTTCAAAGTTTGTTGTTGGGGTCATAGGCTACACTGTTTATGTAAATATCTATGCTATGGCACAGTGCACCAGAGACTTGTTAGATAACTGCTGCTTGACTTGCCTGCAAGGGCTTATCAGTTATATGCATGGATGCATGCTGTGATAAAAAAGTTGGCAGTCGTATATACACTCCGTGTTGCAATCTTCGTTTTCTTTCTCTCACCATTACAACCTCCTCCACCTGAAGTATCATCTAAATCTTTTCCATCCCCTTCATTGCCTGAGAACAATGCAACTACTACTAGAACTGCGCCAGAGAACAATGTAACTACAGCTGGAACTAGTAAGACAACAAGTAATTATGCTGGTATGTTTTTTGCTCATTAATTTCAAATCTCTTGAGGATTTACCAACAAGTATCTCATTGATCCGGAGTGTGAAAACAAATTTATCACCTTTTGTGTTAATTTAGTATATTTCTTGTTGCATGAATGATGAAACTATTTCATGCGTATGTGAGCAGGAAAGAAGAACAACTCAGAAATTTTTGTTTTGGTGGTCATCCCATTAGCTGTTGCATTGATTGTGATATCTATAATCTTTGGCTACTTCTTATGGAGAAGAACCACAAGAAAAAGAGTTGGTAAATCACGTTATATCTATTGCAGCATTCAATCAAATTGTTAGCTGTAAAATTTAAATTTCATTCTTCTCGTTTTATCAATAAACTTTGATGTAATAAAAATTTATTCCTTACAACATTACATGATATTAGGAACGCTTTTAGTATGCCTTACTTAAGCGAATTTCTAAATTAAGCTTTCTGCTATCTGAGTTCATATATGTTTTATATTGTATTGTCAAATAGAGAGTGTTCATGAAGGTGGAGATAAGAGCAGTGAATCTCTTTTGATGGGTCTAAGTACACTTAAAGTTGCAACAAGAAATTTCTCTGAGGACAATAAACTTGGAGAAGGCGGTTTTGGTCCTGTTTACAAGGTACTTGGTTATCTACGATGCATATGCTATCTTTTCCCATTTCTATCTTGTAGATTGAATGCACTGTCTGTATACACCAGGGTAAACTCTTAGATGGAAGAGAAATAGCTGTTAAAAGGCTATCAAGGAGCTCAGGGCAAGGTCTAGAAGAACTAAAAACGGAAGTAGTGTTGGTTGCCTAATTGTTGCATCGGAATCTGGTAAGGCTGTTAGGCTTCTGCTTAGAAGATGAAGAGAAGCTACTTGTTTATGAATACCTACCTAATGGGAGCTTCGACAAAATTTTGTTTGGTATGAATAATTTCATGTTTTTCTTGTTCTTTTGTCTCCATTGTTTGACTAGCATATACTCTGTGGATATATAATCATGAAATTGTGGTCACTACAATAACATAATTTTAGTTGCAGAAAACTAGTCTAATACTGAAATGTAACCCTTGTCTGTTTGGCGACAACTTTTTCTTTTAGCTTTTTAGCTTTTAAAGCCTCACTTTTTTTAAGTCCAATCATATTTTAACCAACTTTCAGCTAAATGCTACATCCATCTACATTGTGGAGGAAATTTTTGTTCAAAGGAACTTCTCCTCATCAATTGGTTATCTTTTTGCACTTAATAGTTCATGTTCTAATTATCCTTTTCTTGTTAGCCTCGCTAAACCATTTTTTTTCTTTTACACCGATAACAATCTATTGATCTGATGCTTGGATGATGCTGCAGAGCAAAGAAAACAATTTAGTTTGGAATGGGAAAAGTGGTACAAAATAATTATTGGAATTGCTCGAGGACTACTTTATCAGCATGAAGATTCTCAGCTCAGGATTATTCATAGGGATTTGAAAACCAGTAACATCCTGTTAGATGAAAACATGAATCCCAAAATTTCTGATTTTGGTTTGGCAAAATTATTCGATCGAAGCCAAACTCAAGGCAATACAAATCGGATGGCTGGCACTTAGTAAGAACTTCCCCATTCTTGGACAGTTTTCATTCTTAATATATTTGCAAACATTATATGTAACTTTCAGATACTGAATTAGTCTGTGTACCAAGTGATGACATGTGTGAATGCTCACGTCTGCATGATGTTTGTGTTGTATGATTCTGAAAGGCCCTTTTCTTGTAAAAGACCAACCAACTTTTCTTGTTTGTTGGTGGCATGAAGCGGATACATGGCACCAGAGTATGCTAAGAATGGGAAATTTTCAGCTAAATTTGATGTCTATAGCTTCGGTATCTTAGTTTTAGAAATTGTAGCTGGTCGAAAAAGCTCTGCAATTCATTGAATCTTCAAACCTATGTAAGTTAGCTGTATGAGTATTCTCTTCTGTGCATAATTTTTAATTAGCAGCTCAAGATTGATTTGAATTCAACTTGTTACAGGTATGGCAACACTGGGGCAATGTAATGGCTTTGGAGCTGTTGGATACAAGCTTGGGTGATCAGTGTCCAAGATATGAAGTTATGAAGTGCATCCATATTGGATTGCTATGTATCCAAGAAGCTGCTGCTAATAGACCTACAATGTCAGAGATTGTACTATAACATCCCCAATACCCTCAAGACCAGCATTTTTGGTCACTAGGGAAAATCCTGAATTAGACTTGGTGACAGAAGATGCTGGAGCATCATCTCAACAATTTGAATCCAAACCAGAACCATCACAGCAATCTATTAATGAGGTTACAATTACTGATTTAGATCCTCGCTAGCAAAATATTTTGAACCATTGTTTAAGACTTTGTACTAAATCAGTAATGAGGTTACAATTACTGATTAAGATCCTCGCTAGCAATTCAGTGCTTGACTCCTTGTCCTTTCTTTGTCTAGAACTAATTAGACCACAAGTTAGGTTTTGAATCTGCATAATTAGGTTAACCTCAAATAGAATTGAAGGGTTCAACTTGACACACGCATGACCGAATTGGAGCATGTCATATATATTATATATTGTTGGATTGTGGTTGCTTGAAATAGATATTTTCTGGCTATGGCAAGTGAATACACGCATTATTAAGATAGTTTTATTTACGTTAAATTTTATTATTAAAACATCAAGTCACCTATTAATGGTTAGAATAATTTATTTTAGGTAAAACTCTGATGCTTAAATATCAAATGTCTGTTTAAGAACAGTTTATTTAGTTGAAGCTAAAAAATTTTCGTTGAGGAGTGTAGAAAATAAGTTAAAAATAAGCTAAATAGTTCAGTGAGAGTGTGAGATTTATGAATAGTATCAAAAAATACAGTAGAACTCATGAATAATAACAAAAATAAGTTAAAAGCGTAGATAAGCTGAACAAAAGTTTAAAATAAATAATTTTTTGTGTATTACAAGTTGTAAAATTAATGTTAATGATATTAGGCAATATTTACTTTTATTTACATTACATAATATTTTATTTTATTTTATATATATATATATATATATATAAATTTTAATTAATCATAATATTCGAATACTAGTTTTTTGTGTGTGTGTGTGTGTGTGTGTGGAGTTTTTGTATTCGTTAAAGAATACTAATCCTAGGCTCCTAGCTACTTTTCCCTAGTAGCCATACCCCCGGCCATAGACATCATAGAAAATAACATCTTAAATGAAAGGATATTAATTTTTTTTTAGTTATAATATGCTGCTAACTCTTCATAAGATCTCTCTTAAAAAAAAAAAAAAAAAAAAAAAAAAAAAAAACCCTTCACAAGTTGCAACTTGAACCCTTTTCTTGCCTAGACTCCAAAATACTTTGCGCATGAGGAGGTGCCAATTATGCTATAAAACTCTTGGCGGAATGATCTTAATTTAAAAAAATTAAGAGGAATTTTTTTATAATATATTTATAATTGACCTCTAAAAGATTCTACCATCACTATAGTTGAAAACATTTAACTTTTGGTTGAGCTTTTATAAGTTTCACAATTTTGTATGTCATTATATGTGTGTGTGTGTGTGTACCCTTTATTAGAATTTCACCACCATTAATAACTATCTTAAAGACCTTTTTAAATTTGGAAAAATTACACTTGCCCCTAAACTATGAGAATAAACATTTACCCCACTAAACTATTATATGTTTAACACTTTGCATCTTAGAGTAGAGTTTATTTAACTATTAACTTTGATGTGAATTTACGCTCACATACAACTCACATGATTTTTGCATAAGTGGCATCATATGAAAAGACCAAATTGCCTCATTTTTAATCTCTTAAAATACTCATGTGTCTCAACACTTCACATTAGTTCTTGCATTGCATCCTCTGCCTCCTACCATGATTTTGAAACCCCTAAATACCCAATTCTTCAAATCATCAATGGCACCTCGCCACCAACACCACCCCACCAGTTTAATTGTTTAATATTAAAATGCTACAACAGCTTGGTTAATACTTTCTTCTTTTCATGTGTGATTATTGATGGCACTTGGAAATATTTTTTGTTGTAGCTTCTTTTAAGAGTTATATTGTGCATCGTTCTCATGATTGTTTCACACTTAAGGTGCTCAAGACAAATGTTATTGATTTTCAAGATAAAAGTTGGTGGTCATACTTTACTCAATAAAGGAATAAATGATTTGAGATTCCAGTAATCTGTTAATGAGAAAAGTTGGAGAGACCAACATATTTCCTTCTTCTATGTTGCATGAGTACAAATTTTTGTGACCATCAACCTCTCTTATAGGGAAGAGAACACACCGGGACAAAATTGCTCTTTCCCCTTTTCGAGAAAATTATATCACCTTATGCCCCCCTTCCTAAACTAATTAGGGAAATGCCCCTCTTTTAAAACTCGATTTGTGATAAATCGAGTTAAAAAAAAAAAAAAAAAAAATTATGGAGCTCTATAGTGGCGTTTTAATGAGCTTATAGTGACGTTTTAAGGACCTATAGTAACGTTTTTTAGCTCAATTTCAATGAAATCGAGTTATAAGCAATTTTTTTTACCTATAACTTGATTTCATTGAGGTCGAGTTACAAAATGCCACTATAGGCCCTTAAAACGTCACTATAGGTTCCTTAAAAATGCCACTATAGGGCCTAACTCGATTTATCACAAATCGAGTTTTAAAAGAGGGGCATTTCCTTAATTAGTTTGGGAAAGATGGTATAAAGCTATATAATTTGCCCGAAAAGGGCAAAGGACAATTTTGTCCGAACACACCGTGGCTATAATTGTTTTTATCGACGGACAAAAAGAATGCCTGATCCTCTACACTTTTGTACTTTAGCAAAATCTAATTTATCAATCCCAATTTTTACTATATCACTGAACTGTGATCTGTAAACAATATTTCAAGTGTGAAACGTTCACCGCAAGATTATATTAACAAGGGACATGTGATGTTTTAAGAGATTAAAGAAGGATAATTATGTCTTTTCATGTGGTGACATGAATGCATAATGTCACTCGTGCTACTAATTTCCATTAAAGAAGGGTAATAGTTTTTTTATTTTTTTATTTTTTTTATTTTTATAAAACTTGAGTAATATTTTAGAGGGATAAGTATGCATTCTCATAGTTTAAGAAGAAGTAATAGGAAGTATAGTTTTTTTAAGATCTTCTCCCCTTTCTCTGTGTGTGTTAAAATATTTAGTATTCTAAAAAAAAAAATGAATAATGCTAGAGATACAAACTATTTTACAAACTATTAATTTGGTGAGTGATTATTGGTAAATAAAAAAGTAATATTAATAGTGGGCCTAGATAAAAGCTAATAAAAGGTTGGTCATATCAGCAGTTTGTAAAAATGTTGTAAAATAATTTGTGACTATAGCATTACTTAAAAAAAAAAAAAGTATAATTTAAGTGGGTACTATAATTATTAAATTTAATATTTAGACAAAAAAAATAATATTAACAGCTACTGTAATTATTATATTTCATATCACAAAAAAGGAGTATTAATAATTACCATAATTATCGAACTAAATAATTAGAAAAATAAAAACAAATCATATAACAAATCATATAACATTTTTCTAATAATAGTTGGCTTCAAGGAGATTTGTGTTGATGTTTCCTAGTCACAAAGACATTTTCTCGGCCACCACGTCCCTACCATAATTGAATATAACATTAAGTTTGTAGTTGACTTCAAGGAGGTTTCTATAGATGTTTCCTAGACCCTAGTACTCTACTAGGGATTAACTTACCGGCCAAGACTTATTAGGTTTCCATGGCTTGCGTATTGAGTGTGGACAATGAATTGAAATTTTTTTGTGGCAATATAATTAGTATTTTTTTACTCCTCTGGTGAAGGTTTACCGAGTTTACCATGACTGCGTTTTTCAAGCCATTGAAGAGATGTTAGGGATAAAAGTACTCCAGCAAGCCGATTCATTAAACAAGAATGGTGCAATTCCCTTCAGATATCCTCTTTGACATCTTTTCACGACTACCCATCAAGTCACTTTTTCGATTCAAGTGTGTCTCTCCACTATGGTCCAATATCATTGATGATCCATGTCTTGCTTACATGCACCTAACTCGATGTGTTCAAGAATCCAAAATCTTACTTCTTGATCATAATCACACACCAGATGTAACGTTTACAGAAGCTGGGGTCTTCTTGAAGGCTAACATGAATTTAGTCCCAAAGTTTGCAAATTCAAAAGCATATTTCTTAGAGGGTTGTTGCAATGGTTTGCTTTGTTTTACAAAACGTTGTGATGATAGTGTTTTGGTTTTGGTTAATCCTCTTAGGCAAGAAGTTCTAGCACTACCAACATCTACATCCTCTCCTCCATTAGGCAAGAGAAAATATGGATTAGGGTTTGATTGTTTAACCAACAAGTACAAGATTGTTAGCGTTTTCTTCCAGGAAGGTGGTTATGAAAATCCAGACTACAATTTGGGTGCTGAAGTATACACTCTTGGTACAAGTTCATGGAGAACTATTAGCAAAGGTCCTCCTTTCCCTTTAATTGGAAAGCCTATATTTGCATGTGGAGCTCTTCATTGGCTTGTTAACTCTCATGATGCTTTAAAGGATAAGATTGTTTCCTTTGACGTTGGGAAGGAGGAGTTTGGCCTGATTTCTCTACCAAAAATTTGGGTTGGTCATTTGTTTGATCTAGGAGCAAACTTGGCTATGGTTGATTTGTCATCTGATACCCACATCGAAATTTGGGTAATGAAGGAATATGAAAAGAAAGAATGGATCAAGGAATACAAGATTGATATTAATGCACCAATGGGGATGCCAAATAATTCATTGATTGAAGTTCTAGGACTATGGGAACTTGGTGAAATGCTATTGAAGTACCATGAAAGTTTATTTTCCTGTAATCCAAGGACTGGTGAGTTAAGGTATATCCAGATTCCAGGGCTCAGTAATGACACAGAAGTCCTATGTCACATTGGTAACTTGCTATCAATTTCTAGGTTTCAAAGCAGAGTAAAGGTTTAAGGCTTCTGTTTTTGAGTCAAAATTGTGATAAAAAATTATTTAACTATTTTGAAAGAAATGAAAGATGCTTAATATGATTTGCTTGGTTCAGAAACTATTGTGATTTTGCTTGTGTTATGGTATACATTTCCATGTCAATTTTGATCCTAAAGCTTGCTTATTTATTTTCAACGTTCTAGTCCATCATTAACGAGTTCACTTTTCACTTCCCCTTCTTGCTATTTCTATGTGTTCTTTTGTTATTCCATTTATATATATATATATATATAGTATTATGGGTTATTATAACTTATTATTTACATTAGGTTGTGGCATGTGTGTGGTAGCAAGATAATTTTTTTTTTTTGCTGATACAGGCCTGCATAATTTTAGCTTGGAGGTATTATTTGTAGACTCACACATGGCCTTTACCTAATCCAATTAGACAGTAGCTTAGCAATAAGTTTGTTTATGATCTGTTTGAATTTTATTTGCTTCATTTATAATAGATGTGTTAGTTTGTTACTTTTTTATGAATATTTCTTAAGTACTCCCGGAGCACAGCTTCATTCTCTCACATTCATGGTGGAGTCTACTCATTAAATTTATGGTTGGATCTACCATAAATATAAGAAGAGGAAGCACTATTTATCCATACTTTGAAAGTACCTAAGAATTTTCCCTTTTTTATTTGTCTATTGGAGAAATTGAATAATGTTTCCTCCTCTCACATTCATAGTAAAGTCTACTCATTAAATTTATAGTGGAACACACCATGAATATGAAAGGAGAAATAATTATTTATACATATTCCGGAAGTATCTAAGAATTTTTCATTTTTTATTTCTCTATTGGAGAAATTTAACCTGGCCTGTTTGCTGAATAGGCAAGACAACTAATATTAAAGAGGATGTTGTCTCGGTTTGGTTAAATTCAGCATGGATAAATCATATATATCTAATAGGGTCTGGACTGGGCCATGTGACATAGTTTCAGGTGTTATAATGTGGAAAACATGCATATACATTTTGCAATACTTGAGTGAAAATCATCGTCATTGCAAACCTACCCGCATGTGCTAATGTGTGCCTGAAATATTGATTTACTTAATTGTGGATGTGTACTTAGCACCAAAACACATTTCTAAGTATGTCAAGATCTTTAATTTTAATAATATTCTTATTGCATTTGAGATATAAAATGGCATGCATGTGGTGGTTAGCTCTGGGTGCCAGGCCTCACTAAAATCCAAAGCATATGTAACAACGACATAATATATATTGACCTTTTCAACATTAAAATATGAGTCATGACTCAGGAGTAGCAGATAAAATATTTTCGAATGACTTGCAATGTAAAATTGCTAGTAAAGTTTCCATGTAGAATCACTAGTGACAAAAGTGTAAGCTGTTGGCCAAAGTAGAAGATCCATTTTGTAATTTGTAATTTTGTAATTTGACATTAAGTTGGTTACAATTTTTTTTTTTTTTTTTTAATTTGTAATTTCGTATGCATATATGGTTGGTAATGAAATATTGATATTATTAGAATTTAGATTAACAAATTTCATGACAATGTAATCTTGGTTGAGTATATAATGTGTATCTTGTAATCCTATTTAAAAAAAAAAAAAAAAAAAGGTTTTAAGTTGTAATGTTTAAAATGCATCTTAAAGAATACAAGATTTCAATATTTCAATTGCATTGTGATCGATGTTTTTTATCCGATAGCCTTACGATCGCGTCTTGATTGATCAAAAAGAGTGCTCACTTATCAATAGATCATAGACAACGGCTTGATTGATCGAGAATGGAGAAAACTTAAAAGTGACAACTATGTCTGTTGTTGTCTTGGTTTTCTTTCTGTACTCGCAAACATATATAAGGGCTTATCATAGCACCACTTCATAGAGGTTTAGATTGAAGAGTGCTATTGGACATCGTGTGCTACCAAAAAAAAACTTAAACCTAGTTTTCAACTTGTGAGTTCAGGAGAAAAAATCTTACTTGTTGCAAAGCTGAAACCTTCAAGTTGGTGGAGTCATTCAAAGATTACCTTATAGTGGTTTTTTCTTTGGATATTATCCATTTGTCTTCCACTTCACCATCATATTATGTGTTCATTGGTAATGTTTACTACTTTATATTATGGTAAAATTCTTGCTCGTAGTGATTAACCTGTGGTAATCTTACTTACATAATTGGTCCATTGGATTAACTTGTTTAATCCACTGAATAATTTGGGTCTAAATAAGCTTTTTCAGATAACACCCTTGCCGTTACTTTTACAAGGAAAAATATGCCATCTGACGTTAATCATAGTACTTTAAACAATCATTTTTATTGCAAATGGAGATCCATTCATGCCTCCATTTTCATCAGAGCTTCACAATAGTCTTCTTTAGTTCTTTATATATTTCCTGCAATCCTGAGTTGGATACAGGGATTATTTTTTTGATAAACGTTGGATACAGGGATTAGGTACGCCAGGTCTATGTCTATCACATGGCTGCCATAACCACTACATGAATAGCTTTTCGCCTATGTGATTGTACATACACGAACCCTGACCTGTCCATGGTGAGAGGATTGCAAATTAAATCCCCTTGCAAGAAGTTTTGACTTTCTACGTTTCCAATTATTTTTCATGACTTCCTAACTCCTTAGACCAAAAAATAACAATTTCTTCAATGTGAAAGGGCTCTCTTCCTCATCCTATCACCTCTATATATAGAATTCCTAGCTCAAACTGAAATACATCCAATTGTTTCTCTGTGATCAACTTTCATCATTTTGCCATCTTTTCCAATTTTCTACTTCTAAGCCCCAGAAATGGCAATGCTGAGATCAACATTAATGAGCTTGGCGATATTAGCCATGCTCATCAATTTAGCTATGGGGGCAAATCACACAGTCGGAGGCGCAAACAGTGGGTGGGATACAAGCACCGACTTGCAAACATGGGCTTCATCTCAATCATTTTTAATTGGAGATAACCTGAGTAAGTAACATGTATTTATAAATGATCCACTTTCAATATACTAGAGATCTATTTATGCTGTGGTTTTCATAATTGTGTATGTTATCGAAACCACATTATCCAGCCTGTAATAATTTGATTAAACTTGATGGAGAAAAGAGAGTTAGAGCTGACTAAATGTATTCACAGTTTTTCAGTACACACCAAACCATGATGTGCTTGAGGTTTCAAAGTCAGACTATGACTCTTGCCAGGCAAGTAACCCAATTCAATCTTACAGTGGTGGCACCACCAACATCCCACTCTCTTCACAAGGCAAGAGATACTTCATCTGTGGAACAAGTGGCCATTGTAGCCAGGGAATGAAAGTTCAAATAGACACTCTTGCAACATCAGCCCCACCATCCGCATCTCCTTCAAGCAAACCACCAACTTCATCGGTGACTCCATTGGTTCCTACGCCAGCTTCAGAAAGTCATTCTTCCTCACCCGCTCAAACGCCAAAATCGACCCCCACTGTACCATCTCCAACACCATCTGTAACTTCAGCAAAACCACCTTCCTCATCAGCTCACAAAGGCGGTTTTCTTGTCAACATCACAATGGGGATCATCTTTGTAATGACAATGCTTCAGGCATACTAAGCATTGGATTCTTTGTGAGGAATATTTATTGTGGCCAAATATTATTTTACCTGTTGACGCATTTTGGAAACAAGTTCATAGCACAAGCATAATGTTATCTCACGATTAGCATAATGTTATCAAACGATTAATGTTGAGCCTCCTTTAATTCTCTATCTAGCAATTTAATGTTGGGATTTCTTGTTCGTTTATCAAAGAGAAAGGGAAACAAAAAGTTCCTACAAATCCTGTTTCTGCAAAACCCTCTCTAACTACACTTATCTTTGAAGAATTTGACATGACTAAATTTTCTTTAACATTAAATACGGGCAAATAATACAGCTGTAGTTGCAGATTTTTGTCTGATTCATTAATATATTCCACACTACTGGAAGAATTACAATATATTATATATGATGCTCCACCTCCAAGTTTAAAGTTTAAACCAGCCTACACCAAACCCGAACCAAAAGGCTAAAAGATAAACAACTATACTGCCATGGATTGACTAATAACCTGCTACTCAACAAGCTCAACTGCTGCAAGTTTAGGCACTAGATTAGTCAAATAAGGGTATTTTTAGATGGTCTTATTAGGCTGACGACATAACAAGACTGACGAATACATTTCCGTGAGTAGACGGGTCCAAAGGAAGCGAACCTCGATATGGACGGACCTCAAGCAGACAGACCCAACAAAGGGGACGGACCTAATAAAGGGAGACGCACGATACTCATGTGGCTCCCACGTGGCTGGAGGTGCTCATCAAGAATCCTGATATGGA
The DNA here is from genome assembly GCA_023621385.1 of Quercus gilva. Taxonomy (NCBI): domain Eukaryota; kingdom Viridiplantae; phylum Streptophyta; class Magnoliopsida; order Fagales; family Fagaceae; genus Quercus; species Quercus gilva. The sequence goes on from CM042480.1 coordinate 38,668,928, forward strand.
AAAGTCTTGCATCATATGCCCAACCATAATTGAGGGTCATTGAAGAGGATGAAAATTGGTGGTGACGGATCCACGTAGATGGATTTAACAGTTCTAGACAAGTAGGTTGGTATTGAACGGATCCTAGGTGAAGGGACACAAAGTGGACGAATCAAAGGGCTACGTGGCGCTCGATTTCGCATTATGTGATCTCCAAGAAACCCTAAATAGGAATGATTTACATCTCGTGATTAACTCTAGTCCATAGATTTCCAATATGAATAGAATTCTAACATGAGGAGGATTCTAGAATATACGCGCATTAATGGAGATATTCCCTATAAGGAAAAGACTTGTTACGCAAGTATGAAAGTTCGATTCTACACTACTATAAAAACCCAAAGACCCTCAGAAAACAGGTACGCACAACTTCTCTAAAGCTCACACTCTCTAGCATTGTTAGAACTTTCTTCTGACTTAACCTTCGGAGGGTCTTTGGCCAGTACCCCACCGGTGCCCTTTGATTGGTTCTTCTCTTTTGTTCTTTAGGTGCACCCATTGACGTACATGTGGACGATCAACTCATTTACGATTTTTTGTGCATCATCAAATATATTCCACATGATTGGAAGAATTACAATATATTATATATGATGCTCTACCTCCAAGTTTAAAGTTTAAACCAGCCTACACCAAACCCGAACCAAAAGGCTAAAAGATAAACAACTATACTGCCATGGATTGACTAATAACCTGCTACTCAACAAGCTCAACTGCTGCAAGTTTAGGCACTAGATTAGTCAAAAACCAATAGGTGATGCAAAAGAACTGACTCCATATTGTGAATATATACAATAATCCTAAAATGATACATATCAGAACCAAAATATATCATTCCTATGTCCAATCTGTACCAATATGGTATATACAACATTGCACTATACTAGGACATGTGAGATCACTCAAAGAGGTCCATATGATTAACTCATGACATGAAATGTCTTTTCCTCTAAGCAATAAAATGGGATTGCTTCCTAATAAATTATATTTCTTTACAGTACATGAAACTTAAAACACACAAGCAATTGAAATCAAAAACCCAAAAAAAAGCATCCTAGCATTACAGGTAAATGGTATTATGAGCCAAACCATGGAAGGCCTTCCATTTTAAGCAACTGGAGGGCGTAGTACATGATCCAATGATGTATCAACTGCAGCAGGTGTCATGAATTGCCACATGGCAATACTGGGGTACCCAAAGAAAGGTATCAACTTGTTGCTAGAAACATGCCCTTGGGCAGTAAATGCAGTCAACATTGCAGTGGGATGAGCCAGGAAGCCTTGTGGGGTACTCGTTGCTTTGACTTGCTGCTCCAACTTCTCTTTGTCTGCCTTGAGCCTCTGCTTCTCATCACGAAGCTCATTCTTCTCAGCCTGCACAGAAAAAGGGCAAGCAAAAGTTACGTGTATGCATAATGCAACCAGTTACCCATACATATGTGACGAGTATGCAGTGAGGGAGGATAATTGATAAAATGAAATGCAGATGACAGAGCAATTTTTAAATGAAGTAAATCCTCCAAAAAGATAAAGAAAGACCCCACTCCAAAATAATCCAACCTTCAATTCTTTGATCTTCACTTGCAAATCCTCATTTGATTCCTTCAGCTTCTGAGCTTTACTTCTTAACTGGGTCACCATTTGAATAGCATCAGCCAAAATGGCAGCCTTGTCTGTTTTGGGCAGCCTTCCGGGCTCCAGGATAGAACCCAATTCTAGAAACCTTGAAATCACACCAAATTTAATGTGAGAATTAGAACGCAGAGAACACTCAATAAGAAAATATAATGAACAATAGCATGCCTCTCATTCAGCCAATCTCTTCGCAATTTCTCCCGGCATGCTTTTGAGGCAGATGCAATACATGATTCAGGCCTCAACCTATAAGAAAATTTGCAGAAAAATTTAGGAAACATAATATGTGTGTGTGAGAGAGAGAGAGAGAGAGAGTCACCGTTAAAAAAAATTATTTATTTAAAGAAAATAACAGTCTCAATCACAACTATTTGCAATCACATCATAGCTCAACTTAATGTAATATATACTTGGGATTGCCTTTTATTTGTTGAAGCAGCATTGCAGTTTATTTTCAAGGGGAAAAAATTGTAGAAATTGTTTAGGATAATAGAATATGAGCAACTCAATTTGTATTTGCTGGTGTTTGAATTCAAAAGGAATATCATTTCCCAAACCTTTTGTCATTATGATTCCTCTGATCCATTGGTTTGAGTATCCACTAGAAGATCATCTCTACCTATTTAAAATATAAGGCATGGTTGCCAATTCAAGATTGAAAATTTACACAACTTGTATTATGTTCCTTTTCCTTTTTTCTTTTCTTTTTTTTTTTTTTTTCTTTTGGAAAGTATATATCAGTGTGCATTGCATATTAAAATAAGTCAGCCCAATACTTGAATAAGAGCAAGCCGTCTGTCAGTAGATGAAGTAGCAACCATGAAGTCTCAAGTGCAGCCAAAACTATTCCCATTAATCTGGACCGGGGGGGTGTGTGGTGAGAGGGTGGGGGAGGGGGAGGGGGGGTGGAATTATCATCAACATGCCTTTGATTGTATTCCCACTAGATCTATAATATGACAGAAAATTATGGCTGCAATGTTATTGGTTTTTGGTATGTTGTTGTCATAGCATGACCCACACACACAAAGTTGAGACTAAAGATGACACCCATCTCTGTACTTTTCACACCTTTCCTATTTTTCTCATGTTTGCTAAGTTACTCAATTGAGAGAACCTCTTGTTGGTTGAGTGTAGAAATGTTGGCAGTAGGTTTTCTCAAGAGAATTCAATTCGATCGATTTCCACTTCAACTTCATACAGAGCAAAACTTGTCTGTATAACAAAGCATAGCAATTTTGCACATGAATGAACCACTCCCAACAGATTCCCATTCCCCCTTCAAGATCTACAACAAACCAGTAATAGTGCTTTGACCATAAGAATCCTAGACTGGTCATCTCACCTATTTAGGATTAGAAAAGACAGAACCAAATGCCAAAAATTAACACACAAGTAAGTTTACAATGTTACAGATCTATCTATCCATTATGAGTGGTAAAAACACCAGATTACGATCTATCATTGAATGCATATACCTTATACATGGAAACATGTCGTTATCTTTCTTGCACAAGAAAAGGGAAGAGATATTTACCGTTTCCGATGACCAACTTCCTTGAGGCTATCTGAATCTCTAAATGAGCAATCCACTTCCGCACTGAGAACAAATAGCATGTGATCAGGACATCAAGAAAAACTGAGAAACATAATGATATTACTACACGTATGTATAAGATCTATTGCTCCTATTCTGAATTACATAATATAATTTCCTTTTTTTTTTCTACAGCTGACATTTGAGTGCTTTTGTTTTTTTGGCTTCAAAATGAAAACATGATATTACATTTAAGATAAGAATTGTTGTTGTCAATCCACCCAAACAAATAGAAAGAGAACTTTTGAACATAAAGGACTACAGCAGAGGAAACATTGCTTTACATACTGATCAAGAACTATCTTATATCGCCAATTTGAGGAGAAATCTAAAACCTTGAGCAAACTGTCAAGCTACAGAAGTAACATCAATCTATTACTACCAACAGCAGAAAACAAAAACCACAGAAAATGGGGAGCAATCGAGCACCCAACATGATTTTATCTGCAATTTGCAAAAGAGCTACCAGTGCACTCAATTTGACTTGGGGAATGGTTAAGGATTATCACAAAAGACTTGCATAGTTAAAATTAGTGGTATGACATGGTAATTTTGAAATATTCAGTCAACTAATTAGGCAATAAATCAGATTAACAAAAGCGCCCAATAGTTCAATAATTCTACAATATTTGTTTAAAGACACTTTCCTTCGTAGGGTAATAGTTCATAGAGAAGTACTACGTTCACAAAATTTTCACAACAAATCCTAAGTGATAAGTTGTTACTAATTTTAATTTGAAATCACCACAGAATTTTTTTTTTTTTTTTTTTTTTTCCAGCTAGTAACGACCTATCAATTAAGATTTGTTACGAAATTATTGTGGACATGGATTTCTCGTTGTACATATCCTAGGATATTATAGATTCTCTATCATTGTACCCTTGAGAGTTGATCAGAACACAACCGTATTGAAGTACATCTTTCTAGAGAAGCCATAACCTAGATTCTAGAACAGCACCTTCCTAGAATTGTCCAACTTTTGTACACATCACTTGTGGCAAGTCAGGAAATTTTTTTTTTTTTTACAGCTTAAAACCATAATTTGCGAAAATTAATTAAACATAAGTTGTAAACTCAACTGGTTTTCAGTCCAACTAATGTACTTATTACTCATGAACACGTTAAACAGACACATATGAGATAATTATTTCAACAAGCACAGTTCTAACAAGGCTGACTAAAAGTAAAGATAATTTATTTCCCAAAACAAACTATTGCCAAAATAATAGTCTTAAAACAGCAAAGAGCACGTGTTTGGACTTTATTGCATACAACCTAGGAAAAAGAAAGACATCACATAACAAAACTTCAATGTTCCTACTTTCTCCTTTTGTTTTCCTTCACTTTCTCGGTAACCAAACAGGGAAGTTAAGTCAAGCAAAACAGACCCCAACCTGGTATTGAAGGAACAATCGAGGGGTTGTGGGGCCCAGCTGAAACTACCGGAGATGGAAGACGGAAATGGGTCGCCGGGAACTGAGATTGGTTCTACAAAGCCATAGTCAAAGAGCCAATTGGAGCTTTCTGAGGAGTCAATTTCCATTTTTTGTGAGTGGGAAAGTTTTAGATTGCCGACGGGCACATACCCCAATTTGGTACTAGTACTTTTAGTTGAGTGGGAAAATTAATGAGGAAGTGCCGTTTGATTGGATGGAAAGACAAAGACTATGGAAGAAAATGCGAGAAAGTTATGCCAGCACTCGGCATTGTCTGAGTATCCCACGCCACCTTCAAATAGTCAACGCCATTCCGCACTGTTTGAAATTAACTGAAATTGTAACCATCACTTTTTTAAGTTTAAGATCGTGATTTAACAACCTCAAAAAAAAAAAAAAAAAAATTTAAAGCTCTCATTTTAATTATTTCAAAAAAAAATGTATAAATTAACTTTTTTAATAAATATATATTTTTTGGGTTAGGTAGAGGGGTTTTTTTTTTTTTTTTTTGAAATATATGTAAATAACATTTTTTTTTTTTTAGTAAAGTAAATAACATATATTTGAACCTATGTGTTGGAGTGTCCTACTCTATCATTTATGAAAATTGCTCTTATTATTTATCAATATAATATATTGACTAAATTTTCATATTTCAAGAATTTGAATACAGGTCCTTTATTTGACTATAAATAAATTTATTAATTGAACTAGTTAAAACCCATAAATAGAAATAACTTTGAGGGTCTGGATAGATTCATGTGTATGTTTGCATGTTTTTAGCTTTAAATTCAAAAAAGAAAAGGTTGAATGTATATTTTATATTTTTATGATTTCATGAATTTTTTATTTTTATTTTTTTGGGCTGAATTATGTTTGCGTGAATTAGAATTCGGCCGGATGGTACCTAAAATCACGCCTAAGATTTAAAAACATAGATTGAAGAAAAGATAGGAGGAAAAGATGTTTGACTTTGATTCTAAGTTTTAACTGAAGTTATTTCTCAAAAAACAAAAAGAAAAAAAAAAAAAAAAAGGTTTTAACTGAAGTTGGGGCGCATGAGTAGTGTAAGGACTCAATTTGTAATGAACCCTTAACAACAAAAATTTGTAGAGTGTGAGTAAAAGGGCTTGGCATCATCGGAGTAAACAACGGTTGATATGAAGTTTATAACAAATAATAGATGACATGAAATTCATAGGAATCTAATCGAAGAAATTTGGCTAACTGTTTTTGTAGAGAATGATCACCACTTCGGTTGAGTGTTTGTGAAACATATTTGTCTATTTTTCTTAGAGTTGATATATCTTCTCTCCTCCTTTTCAGGACTGATTCATCTCCCCCTTTTTATATTGGGAATCCTCTTGATTATATAGTATTGTTTTAGTTAATCTCAGCCGTTCATTTGTCAATTATCTGAACTCTATGTACAGAGGTTTGTCCCATCATCGGTGTTTGCAGGCTTTACGTTAGTTCCTAGCCACCTTTTCAGACCTTCTATTAGTCGGAGTGACCAAGGCACCTGGGTTTGCTAGTCACTTCACCATTAAAGCGGCCAGAAGGTTGGTGGCGTGAGTTTTAAGGGATGAGAGATATTTTCCTTCTATCAACGTCGGTTGGCCGAGGAAGTGTGCATCCTCGGCGAGGCCATTTAAGGACTTAGGCTTTTCTCTGTTACCCCCTCAACCTCTATATCCTCCTCGGCGCGGGCCTTGGCCAGACTATAAAGTGGGCCGGGGTTGTTTGAATATTTAGGGCCCCACAAGTAGTTATTTCCTATATTGGTCCCTACTCAAAATGCCCCTAATAACTGTGCTGTGTTTTTTTTTTTTTTTTTTTTTTATTTTAAATACAAGATAGAATTTTTCTCTAATCTAATCTATATGTTTTTTTTTTTTTTAATACAAGATAGAATTCTACTTTACCCTAATCTAAGTGTATATGTATGTGAAACTTCTTCCTAGAGACTTGAACCCTGGCCCTTACCTCCCACACCCTTACCTCCCACACCCCACAAACATTTATACTTGTGAAGTGACCATCGCACCAAGGATGTGCGGTGGTAACTCTGCTGTGTTTAGTGTTAAATATTCAACCACTATTGGTCGTAGCCCATCAATTCTTGTCTACATTTTTTTTTTTTTTTTTTGAAAACCCATTCAAAACTTTATTCATTTAAAAAAATAGAATCAAAATACAAAGCATCACGGATTGGTGGTGGCGAATCTTCCAACCACACAACTTCCTCATCTAGAACATTAGCAAAACGTGCAAGGAACGGGCCACAAAATTGACACTACGCCGAATACAACTGAAAGACACATAGCGAAGTCCAGCTACTAGACAACAAATATCATCATAAATCACACCCAGATGATAATCTTATGATAATATTTCATGATATATCATTTCGATCACAAATTAAATTGTTGAAAAAATTATTATCATTATTTTATTAGACTTAAAAAATAAGTTAAACTAAAACAAAAGTATAACTATATTGATGAAAAAAACTTATTTACATCTATTGAAAAGATTCTTATCATGGCTCCACCTGTAATTATTTACTCTTCATTAACTACAGCCCAAAACAAGTCTCCAGCCTACAGGTTCATTAAGTGAATCAATACCAAAGGTACTCTATCTCTCTCTCAAATTTCTATTGGGTAGAAACTCTACAAAATGCAACACAACACACACACACACACACACACAGCTGAATCGAATTTAAAGCTCAGGTCGAATCACTTAAACCATTTACGTTTTTCTTTTCTCCCTCCTCAACAATGATAATAGCCTAGTTTTGTTTGATTAAAAGACAAAACCTGAAAAGTACTTACACTTATTTTCCAACACATCTTTTCACATAAGATTCAAATTAAAGACTATTTATTCTCGTGCCATGATACATTATAGTTTGTTCTTAAAATTTAACAATTTTATCGAACTTATCAAAATGTGAAGATGAAAAAACTGATAGGTAAACTTTACTACAACAAAAACTACTTTCTTTCACCCACTTCGGCTGGTCTACCAATCTCTCAAGAGTTACTATCTGCCTAATTTTTAATGGGAAAATGTTAACATTATTGAATATTAGCCTTGGGTTTGTTTCGGACACTCGGATGCAACAGGCTAGCGGAATAAATATACAAAGTAAAATATAAAAAGTGGTATAAAAGATTTGCACCCCAAACCATTGATCAAAATATATTGCCAAAATAATTGGAAAGAGCCTGTATATATGCTATCACAAGAAATTCAAATAGGCTAGAAGACTAGAACTTCTAGATGGGTAAAATAGATGATAGAACTAGTTGAGGTCTATAAATTTCTATTTTTGTCTACAGTCTTAAGCCATTAGGAATGATGGTTTTGAACATTTAACCATTTTTCTAACACTTTTTTTTTAATGGGTGTTAGACTTGTCTTGATAAAGAGGTAAAGTGAAAATGATATTCAAATTAAAGATGGTTTAGTCTTGTACTCATGATACATTATTCAATCATTTAATTAATTTTATCAAACTTGTCAAAATGTGAAGATTAAAAAAAAATGATGGGTAAACTTTCCAGCAGCACAACTTGTTTCTTTCACACATTTCTGTTTCTCTATCAATCTCTCAAGACAAGAGTTCCTATCTGCAATTTTTTTTTAATGGGAATATGTTAAACGTTATTAAATATTGGCCTTGGGTTTAGGTTTTGGACACTCAGATGCAGCAGACTAGGCGGAATAAACAATAAGCAAATAAATACACATAAAACAAAGCCAGCATGCGCAACAAATGAGGCACAGTAACTTTTTGAAGGCACTGGCTATGTAACTATGTTTCGTCAGTTACTGCCTTTTTAAAATGATATAGACCTTTTTGTATATGCATGCACACCCTGGAAACTGTCATTGCAGATTCCCAGTACTGACCTGTGAGTTGTGACTAGCTAGGGGATGTTGATAAAAACCAGGAGACCTTCAGTCACAGTAGAACTTTCCTTGTCTGAACTCCGAAAGAAGATAATACTGATTCAGCAAAAACAATAGAAAAAGAAAGAAAGAAGGCAATACTGTCTGTCTTGGATTCTCGTCCTTTCATTTTCAGATAGCTTTTGACCCTACTCCATTCAAATTACAAAATTATCATTCACCTTATAATTTCCACTCATGTTACAAGCAATGATTCATTTTCCATCAAATCATTTACTTCCCCGGGGCCATGCTGTCCACGTTCTTTAGGAATGATTGGATATGCGATCGTAATTTAATTCTTCAACTATCCCTAAAGAGCATACTACACAATTTTTTTTTTCTTTTTTTAAGAATGGATTTTTTTTTTTTGGTTAAATGAGAATAAATTCAATACCAACGGGATTGATTCTCAAATACAGTAAAAAAAAAATTAAAATAAAAAAACAAAAACAAAAACAAAAACAAAAATGAAAACAGAAACACCAATAGCAATAAGATTTGGCTTGTCTCTATATATATATATATATATATATTTTTTTTTTTTGATAGAGAAAGCATAAACTTTTCATTTCTAAAAAACCATAAAATTTACATCATGGATAAGGCCTTGCTTAGCAAAGTAAGGATCCTCTTCAATCCATACAATGTCATTAACAAATACTGTAAGCATTTTTTGCTACTAAGTGAGTAGACATAGTCCCTTGCCTCTTTACATGGGAGAACTAAATTTGTGAAAACCCCATACATAGCTCAAGGACACCCTGAATAACAAAATCCACAGCTGAGGGAGAGGGGAAAGAACCCGCCAGAGCATTAACCAATACTTGTGAATCTCCTTCCAGCACCACAGCAGAACAACCACGGCACAGGGCAAACAGAATTCCTGCTTCAAGAGCCTTTGATTCAGCCTCTAGTGGACCAAGAGGAGCTTCCAACTTTCTGCATAAAACTGCTGCAACCTTCTCCAAGCTGTCACGGATTACAACTCCAATCCCCGTTACTCTTATATCCTTGAAAGTGGCCGCATCAACATTCACTTTTTATAATCCCGATAGAGGAGGAGACTAATACAATGTCTGGACTGCCGAGTTGGAAAGCACATCACCTTCATTAGCCGCAAGGAACTCATCCTAGTGCTGCATTGCCCCGAACACTAGTTGCTTACCATAACACATCACACCATTACGGCGCCATTCATTTCGACTCTGCCATACCTTGCAAGCTATCATAACCAGTCAAGCAACACAATCCAAATTCACATTATCACCCAACAGCAACTTCCACAAGATGTCCATAAAAGAGATATCATCTCTTCTATCTAGGCTTAGGACCAACTTAGAACACTCCTACACCTCTTGAGCTTTCGGACAACCCCACAAAATGTGGCTAGCAGTTTCGGGCTTCGCTTTACACCATTCACATGAATCCTTTGTTAGCACTTTCCTTCTCTTTAGGTTTACTTTTGTGGGTAACGCTTCTCTACAGGCTCTCCATGCAAAATGCTTAACCTTATGGGGAATAGGAAGCCTCCAAGGACTTTTCCTAAACCTTTTCATTAGGCTACAATCCAAAACTCCCTCTAGTAACCGAAGAAGATATACTCACAGCCAAATGATAAGCACTTTTGACAGTGAACTTACCATTAGCCGTTTTAGCCCACACCAATTTATCTGGAGGTAAGCGGACACTTAAAGGGATACTTTTGATTGCTTCCGCCTCATGTGGCAGAAAAATAGAGTCCACCACTGAGGATTTCCAACACTTGATCTCAGTATCTATCAACTCTCCAACCCGAGTATCCTCATGCAAGAACAACCAAGGAGAAATTACCCCATGAGAGGTAGAACAAGGCAGCCACCTATCACCCCATACCCTCACATCCCTCTCATTACCCACTCGCCACATAACTCCTTCCTTCACCAGTTCTTGCGCCGCCATGATGCTCCTCCAAGTATAATATGGATTATGGCCTAGAGAGGCATGAATAAATTCACAACTAGGAAAATATTTAGCTTTCAACACCCGGAATACCAATGAGTCTTGGGCTAGTTGCAACCTCCACCTTTGTTTGGTAAGTAGAGCCAAGTTAAAACATTTCAAATTCTTAAGCCCCAAATCACCACCCGCTTTAGGCTCACACATCTTTTCCCATGACACCCATGGAATTTTTTTCTCCTCAGATTTTTGGCCCCACCAAAAATTCCTAATCATACTTGTTAAGTCATCACATAGAGAATCCGGGATTTTGAAGCAACTCATTGTGTATGTTGGGATTGCCAAAGCCACAGCTTTAATGAGGATTTCTTTGCCCGCCTTTGATAACAACTTCTCCTTCCATCCCGCCAGTTTTTTACCGAGCTTCTCCTTGATGTCATTAAAAGTATTCCGCTTGTTTTTCCCTACAAGTGATGGTAAGCCAAGATACTTCTCATGTTGTTTTATGACTTGAGCTCCAAACCTTCTTTGGATTTCTCATTGAATTTCCCTTGGAGTGTTTTCGCTTAAGAAGAGAGAAGTTTTTGCCCGATTTAGTTGTTGACCTGAGGCTCTCTCATAAACTCCCAACACTCTTTGAAGCTCAACACAATCCTCTATAGAAGCTCTACCAAATATAAGGCTATCATTTGCAAAAAATAGATGGGATAGTTTGGGTCCTCCTCTACAAACAGAAATTCCTTTCAAAACACCATTAGCCATAGATGCCTTAATAAGAGATGATAAACCCTCTGCACATAGGAGAAATAAATAAGGTGACAAGGGGTCCCCTTGACAAATACCCCTAGTGGGAGTAATGCTTCCTTACAGAGGAAACACACTTCATAAGAAGACCTCTCCACCTTTTAGCGAACCCTAGCTTCTCCATAATTTTTTCCAACCAAACCCACTTCACCATATCATAAGCTTTACTCATGTTAAGCTTTAGAGCCATGTCCCCCACTTTCCTCCCCTTATTTTTACTAATATGATGCATAGTTTCAAAAGCTACCAACACATTATCAGTAACAAGTCTACCATGCACAAAAGAACTTTGAGAATCACTAATAATAGATGGTAAAATTCTTTTAAATCTATTAGCTATAGCCTTCGAAGCAATCTTGTAAATTACATTGTATAAACTAATAGGTCTAAAATCAGTCACATGTTTTGGCTCTTTAACTTTAGGAACAAGCATGGCATGAGTTTGATTAAAGTTAGGAGGAGAGATACCATGGTTCAAGAAATCCAAGACTGTTTTACACACTACACATCTGCATGTACTTCAAAAATGTTGATAGAATAAAGGTGGCATACCATCCGAGCCCGGAGCCTTCAGAGGATACATTTACTTTAGAGCTTTACGGACCTCACCCTTATGAAACACATGAGCCAAATCATCATTCATCTCCCTTGAAACTTTTGGCCCAACTACATGGAGAATCTCCTTAAAGTCCATGGGGAGGGAAGAAGAGAAAAAATCCGTGTAGTAATCCACAAAAATTCCAACTATCTCGGCCTCATTCTCGTGCCACACCCCATTCCCATAAAAAATACCCTCAATATGGTTCTTGCTATGACGGTTTGAAGCCTTTGCATGAAAAAACTTTGTATTCCTATCGCCACCTTGAAACCAATTTTGCCTAGCCCTTTGCCTCCACATCTCATCCTCCCTATCCAACCAGCAGTTAAGTTCAATCCTCATGTTTCTCAACGCATGAATCTGGTTAGGAGAAGTAGGTTGGTTCTCCAAGAAAGCTAGCCTAGCTTGTAGATCAACCACCTTAGCCCCCACATTACCAAACTCCTCTTTATTCCATCTTATTAATTCAGCTCTGCACCTTTCCAAGCAGTTCGAGATAGCCCAATCCGAACCCACCACTTCCCCTTCCTCCCAAGCCTCCTTTACAACCTCCTCACAACGAGCATCTTTGAGCCACATGGATTCAAATTAGAACAACCTTCTTTTACTTCTTTTACAAGACCGGTTTTTCAAGTGTAAGGATAGAGGAGAATGGTCAGAAACCGATGTGGATAGATGGTGTAGCAAAGCGCTAGGGAAAAAATCCATCCAATCCGTACTCCCCAAGGCTCTATGTAATCTTTCTCTAATCTGAAAATCATCTCTTTGTTGAAATAGCCAAGTAAATTTAGGCCCCATAAACCCCAAATTCTTAAGAGAACAAAAATTAATCACCTCCAAAAACAACTCCATTTGCCTTTTTGGCCTTATACGACCCCCTTCCTTTTCCGATAATCCAATGATTTCGTTGAAATCCTCGATCACCAACCATGGGAGAGAAGAAAAGTTCTTTAAGAACTTCAATTTAGCCCAAGACTCCAGTCTCCTATCCGTTTCCGGGTTGCCATTGAACCTCGTAAGGTGCCACCAACCAATACCCGAACCACCATCAATCCAAGCATCAATATGGTCATAAGCATAAGATTGCACATCAAGAGTCACCCTATCTTTCAAAAATAATGCCAATCCACCACTATTTCCATTGCTCGGAATGAACACTCCATGCTTTAACTTACACCTTTCTTTAACTTTATCAATCCACTCCTTTTTATCAACCTTAGTCTCCATCAAGAAAACTATGTCGAGCTCTTCTTTATTCACCACCTTTTTCAAGGCATGAATTGTCCAAAGGTTTCCAAGCCCCCGGCAGTTCCAACTTATAATACTCATTGTGCTCGGTGAGGTTGCCTAGCAACCTCCGCCGATGGACTAGGTTCAAGCATGTCAATAGTCTTACCTCTCTTCATACCTGATTCAGAACCATCAGGACCCTTAAGGATTTTTTTTACGTTTCTGCCCAACATCAATGTCCATGCAACAACTCACTGCCTCCTCTACGGGTCTCCCCTCATTTCTTTTCCAACTGCCCTGTTTAAACTTGCCCTTGCTTGGACTACTATCCTCCCCCACGTTAGGAGCCTTAGTAATTAACTTACCACTCTTATTCCCTTTGCATGAACTTCTATTGGCCCTTTTTTGTTTATTGACCTCAATTGGCTTACCCCCAAATTTAAAGCTCAACTTAGATGAGCCCACATCAAGCCTGGTCCCTACATCTTGTGTGGGAAGCACTATATTTAAATTAGGAGTAACCTCAGCTTTTTGAACAGCAACATCTATCAGTCCCTTCCAACAGAAAGCTCCTTGAAATTTCGCCTTGCTTGTGTCAGGGATAATAACTCCTGCCCCCTAAATTGCCTCATCAATCTTTTCCAAAACCCTCTCAAAATCCACCTCAACCCACGCTCCATGGTTAACCCTTCGATCACTTTCCTTATCCCTAGACCCTGTATCCTTTCTTGGGATATTCTCCGAAAAAACAAGGAGCGTTACACGAGGTTCGTCATTGTACTGCATAGCCACCTTACTTATCCCACCTGCTACTCTCTGCACCACTCTGTTCTGCGCAACCAGCTCATTCTCCATCATCGTCTCTCCCTCCGCCCTTGATGTTGTTCTTTGCCGGCCACCCACTGCTTTTAACCAGTCACCATACTGGAGTTCCATTGTTGCACCGTTCTTTTCTGCAGCAAAGAAGCACGCACAATGCTTCAAGTCGTGTCCAACGAATCCACAAAAGTAGTAGAACATCGCCAATCTCTCATACTTAAATTTTAACCATGTACGGTTACCTTTGGAGTCTGAGACAAAACACCCCCTTCTTAATGGTTTAGAAATAGAGACTGAAACTCTCACTCGCATGAACAAACTTAGTGAGTCATTTGTCCTTCGTTTTTCCACTTCCTCCACCGTACCAATCCGACCACCAATATCTGTTGCTACTTGTGGAGACACCATATCAAAGGGTGCTCCCCAAATCTGCACCCACAAAGAAACACGATCAAGAACAACATTGGCTGTAGACATCCCTCGTTGCCATCTCTTGAGTAACAACATTTGATTATCAAACGACCAATGACCATCTTTAAGAATTCGAGCCAACTGAAATTCCGTCTTAAACTTAAACTAAAACAAGTTTGCACCAACTTCCACAATCTATAACTCTGAATCCAACCCCCAAACCCTCCTTAAGGTACTCAAAGTAGCTCTCTTATTATACGGTTTACATGTTAAGAACTTGCCTACCAAGCTAAGCACACAGCTTTCAATCTCACTGATCCTCCTTTCATCAGCAATCTCAATGACTTCCTCCTCCTCGGACGTGAGTTTTAGCTTTTCTAGAGTTTTTATGTAGAACAACACAAATAAGACACGTGTTCTAATATAATTATATATTAGTTCTGTGTTCCGTATAATTCTCTTGTGCTTTGGATAAAAGCTTTACTATTACCAAGATTTCTAAATTTTTCACATAATCTCGAATGAAGTATTTCAAAGTAGCCATAATAATTACAGTTTCAACGAAGTCAATATAAGTGTCTCAAGACTCAACTACGCAATGAAACTCGTTGAGTAGTTTTGGTCAAACCTAAAAAGAAAAATCTTTTGCATTGAAAGCAGGCCTACTGGATTGTCCATTTTAAAAACAAGCTTTTTGTTTTCAAAAGAAAAGGTAGCAAGTCCCACTAAAAAAGAAATCTTGTTTGGAAAGGTAATTTGAAAAACACAACTTCAAAATTTAGTTCTCAAAATCACAATGCAAACACCAAAATCGAAAACATCTTTTAGGTGGTCTTAACAAAATTTTTTCTCTTTCTCAAAGATTTCCCCCAAGACTTGTGACTCAAGCCACAAATTTGGGTGGTCATTCATTTCAAATTCTCATTTAAAGATTCTTGAAGATTTCAAGGTGCTTCTTGTATCAAAGAAACTCGAAAGTGATGCAAAAGGTTGGTGAAATGATGTACAATATTTAATGAATGCAAAGAGTCAAACTTAGGATAAGAATGAAGAAGATGATGGTAAACATTTTCTTTCCCTGTGATTTTGATGAAAACTTGTTTTGTACAAGTCAAAATTATATGGTAATAAATTCATATAGTATGGATAATAACAAGAATTTTGATGTCCAATTATCAAGTGAAGAGTTCAAGAAATGTCGAGCCAATTTTTGAAGAAGAAAATATTGAAAACGTTGAATTTCATGAAATCTTGCCACAAGTCAAGATTGAAGACCATGATATTGTTTTGCAAGAAATTGTTGAAGAGGTTAAAGGAGGAAATATGGAGTTGTTGAAGAGGATTTAATTCAAGTTAAATATGAAGGTGAGTCCTTAACCCTTAAGTCTTAGGATCCCGTTGACAGTGCATCAAAATCTATTAATTTTTTGGGAGTAGAAAACTTTGATATTTTCTTCAATAAGTTGTTAATTAATGTTGTAACTCCATTAAGTGAAATGCTAACGAGTGCCCTTAGGGCACTGGTTAATAATTCATTTAAAGAAAGTTTTTATGGAAAATGAAAAAAAATTAATTAATATTTTGACAACTTTTTTTATTTCCTATAAAAGTGGTATCAAAATTTTCTTAAAATAGATTATTAATAAGTGCCCTAAGGGCACTCGTTAGCATGACCCCTCAATTAAAAGTCAATTGAAGTTCATAATTTCATTAATTAAATTTTAAAGGGGCTTTTCTAAAAATTTTTAAAAAAATTCCTGGTGGATTCCTATCTCTATTGCAGTGTTCAAACATGCTAGGTCTTGGAAGCAAAGATAGATGATCAAGTAGCCATATGAAGAGCAATAGTGAACTACCACCAAACAAGTGAGTTTCTTTCTAGGATGAAGCATCCAACCCTAGGAAAAGTCTTAGCAAGAATCATGGGAACTAGATTCTTGCCCTTGGCTAGTGAATTAGTGTGGGATAAGCTTTAATTAGACTATTGTGACCAACAACAATCACAAGCCCTGGTAGTAGCAGCCATGGATCACGCTTATATCTAACCCTTATTATGCTTTGTGTTCTATGTCATAAATGATTTTGGATTAGACTTTCTCTCTCTCCTGCTGGGGGAGAGAGAAAGTTTTTTCTCTCTCCCTCAGTAGGAGTTTTGTTTTCTCTTGCCTGGTACAAGCCTTCTCTCCCTTTTCGGTAGTTGTATAAATCTTTGTAGCCTTCAAGGTCTCCTCTGCAACATGGATCTAGCTACCACTGGAGGACTTTTGATTTTTCTTCTCACCACGTTTGAGGAAGTTGTTTGCGCTACTGCAGCCATGAGATCGGACAGCCTTGATGAGCGCGTGCGAGCTTCCAAGTCCACTCCAAGATCTGCCTGGAAGATGGGTTTGGATCTAAGGTTTGTTGATAGAGGAATAATGATCTTCCAGTTCTATTTTAGATCAAGTCTTCAATCGGAGTGGCTTCCTTCCTTTTGCTTTATTTGTGGTGTGTTGGGTTTTGGTGGGTTTCTCGGGTCTGGGTTTCTCGGGTCTGGATTTCAAGATTTAGCCGATTGGAGGAAGGGGGTTATTGTGAAACATTGTGCTGCTTGCCGTGGCGGGTCGGAGGAAGAACGAAGAGAGGAAGATACCAGTCAGAGTCCGGCAGCTGTTTGTCCGAGCCTGGGTACGGAGAAAGCCAGTAGTTCATCTGTGCTGGCAGTATGTTGCTCCTTAAGCCCAGCACCCTCCTCTGTTGAGCACGCATGTGTTTCCCATTGGTCCTCTGAGGCCAAAAATCAGTTTTGGGCTTTCAATTGTTTTCTCCTTTGGCCCAAGGACTTCCTTGTCCGAAATACCATATGTAATTTCTCTCCTCTTAATGAGTCTACCACTAGAGCCCAAGCAAAGAGACCCCAAATGGTTAATCAGCAAACTCATAAATTTTTCTGTGCTCTCGGGTTCATTGAGAAGTGTGGTGTGAAATTGTCTGTGATTTTCTCTCAGTGATTGTATGCTATCTTTGTTGTAACTCTCTTTTAAGTTGAATGAATATTTCATGTTTCTTATCCAAAAAAAAAAAAGATTTTGGATTGATAATTGCTATTTAAACTATTTCTTTTTTTCTTGTTTTGAAGCTATCCAAGTTTTGATGTGTTCATGATGGTAGTGCAATGACTTGTGTGTGGTTGACGTGTAATTGGTTTTTATTCGATTTGGGTCGGTGGTTACAATAGTGGTGGGTTTAGGTGTTGCTAGTTGTGATTGGAATTATAACACATTGTCGAATGAATTCCATCACTTTTTTGGAGTGGGAAAACACTAGAAAATCAATTTTTAGAATTAATTCTCAAAATAAGTTTTGAGTGATTTTAATAATAGGATGAGTTTACCTCTTTTTTTTTTTCCTTTTTTTTGGGTTGGAAAAAAATATAAAACAAATATGTTAAAATTGTTAACCAAATAGACCATATATATTCTTGGGCTCTATCTATTAATAGGATGAGTTTACTTCTTCTTTTTTCTTGCTAGGTTTATATTTTTCTCAATTGCCATGTAGCAAAAGATTTGAGATAACTACATAGAAACAAGAAATAAAAATAACCCAATTGTTAGAGGTATAAATGGAATCGAGCTATTTTCAACTAGCTCAAGTTTGGCTCAAGAAAAAGATTGTTTATGTTCATTTATTGAACAAGAGAGCTAAACTCAAACCCAAATTATACTCAATTGTTAATTGAGTGAAAGTCAAATATTATAATGTATTTATAAACAAATCGATGAGTATGAGGGTCAATTTAAGCATATACAATATTAAATTTATAACATAAATATACTTATATAGACTTGAGATTAAATTGTGTAAATTTGTAAATAAATTCATAACATATCAACGTACTATTTTGTGTTTTATTAATAATATAAATATTACCTATATAGTTCTATACAATATCTTATAATACAAATTTTGTGAATCTTATTTTTATACATTAAAAAAAAAAATCTATATAATTAATTGAAATAACATAATTTTAACTAAAATTTATTTTTTTAACTATTAACATAAGGGGTAAAAAAAATCTCAATTGTGGACTTTTTGGTATTTCTTGTATGGAGAAGGAATAAAGTTAATCAACAAACTCTTGAAAAGTTTGAGTTTGTTCAATAAGAAAGTAAACAAAGTTTGAACTAGGATAGCAACGGGGCAAGAGTTGGACCGACAAAGGCAAGGTGGATTGGGTTGGGGGTATTTGTCATCTCATTAATAACGGAGGATGGAAGAGAAAATGAATTGGAAGTTGTGAGAATACTAAAAAGAAGAGAAAACAAGTGGTTTTTTTGTTTTTTGTTTTTTGAGAATAGACGGCAGAAGAAAACAAGCGGTTTGAGAGTAGTAATAGAATATGAATAACATAAAAAAATAATAATTTACACATACACGTATATATATATATATATATATAAGATGAGTTTATGTATTGAATGGTAAATAACATCTGATTGGTATGAAAATTGGCATAAATGTTTATAACATATGGAACATGGAATTCAACGGTAGAATTTTCAAAATATAAATTCATTAATAAGTTATTGGATGGTGTAACATTACTTAGAGTTACACCAGGTGTAATTTGAACTCAACCCATATATAAGGTTGGGTTCAATTTACATATAGTGTAACTCTAAGTAATGTTATACCAATCGATATTTTTAATTAGATGTAAATTTTGACAAATTGACTGTTGGATTACATTATCTTTATATATTCTCCATGCTTGCAAAAGTTTAAGGTCAACAAAGATCAATAGTCATGTCATTTATCAATTGTATAAATTCAGGTTTTTGTAGTTTAAAATAATACATAAAAGATTAGTATATGGATTGAATAGTAAATAACATCCGATTGGTATGAAAATTGGCATAAATGTTTATAACATATAGAACATGTAATCCAACGGTGGAATTTTCAAAATATAAATTCATTAATAAGTTATTGGGTGGCATAACATTACTTAGAGTTACACCAGGTGTAACTTGAACTTAATCCTATATATATATATATATATAAGGAGCTATTACAGTGCTTCCAAAACATTGGCAATGGGTAATCAACGATGGAAGACCTATTAGAGCGGTTGGAAAGTGCCGCAATAGGTCCCAAATTGGGAAATGATTTTTTTTTTTTTTTATAGACATATTATAGAGCTTTTAAACGGCCGCAATAGGTAATTACAAAATAAAAACCTTTTATGGCAGTTTGAAAGTGCCACAATAGGTACAAAAATGAAGTTGATTTTTTTTTTTAAAGACCTATTATGGCACTTTTAAACCACCGCAATAGGGATTTACAAAATAAAAATCTATTACGGCGGTTTAGAAGCGCCACAATAGGTCTAAAAATGAAAATATTGAAAGCGTTGCGATAAGTGCAATTCACTTGTCAAAAAATCAAGCATATATATTTAAGCAAATGGAAAGTAATGGAATGGAATTAAGCAACTGTTGAGGGTCATTTTTGTAAAGACAGCCTAACCCAGCAAGGCAGGCAATGAGAGTGGCAGGCACAGAATAAGACTATCAGGCCCAAGCAACAGGAAGAATAGAACACAAGCCCATAACATGAATAAATGGGTCTAAAGAAAGCAAATGGGCCCAAAGGGCCCAGAAAGAGAGAAATGACACCCATGGGCAATGTATGGTATGAGAAAGCAAGAATGGGCTGCGGTAGGCCCGAAGTAATGTAAGCACAAAGAGTAGGGGTTGATGGCAAGCCCATGAGCCCCAAGGATGAGTATACAGTAATTGGGCCGAGGAAGCCCAATGAAATTAGTAAAAGCCCATGGGAGAAAGAATTGAAATGGGACAAAGGAGCCTAAATGGGACAAAAAAGCCCAAAAGTGATGAAACGGGCCGAGGATGCCCAAAAGAATACAATGGGACAAAGGAGCTCGAAAGCAATGAAATGGGCCGAGGAAGCCCAAGGAAAGTAAAAGGGCCACAGGCCCAAAAGAAAAAAGAAAGGGATAATAGAGCCCATGAATAAAAACACTAGCGGACTCTCTTGAGTCACTGGGGGAAAGAACGGAATGGCAGGCTTTAAAGAAGGCCTAGCAGGAACACATGATCATGGCAGGAAGTGCTAAGTAATGAAACAAAACGTGAACATGAACCAAGGAATGGGCCAAGAAAGATGTGAAACCCAGTATTAAGAAAGGCCCAATCCCAAAGAAAAAGCAGTGAAAATACTCCAGCCTACGTGAAAGAATGAAGAAGTATGGCAGACACATGCAAGTAAAGCTCCAGAGCACAACAAACACATGGGCCACAGGCAGGCCCTTTTTCAAACGTACTTGACAGGAAAGCATGCGCAAAGCCCAGGTGCCACCAGCTTGTAACCAGCCAATATGGGTCATGGTGGGGCCATGGGTCAGTGGAAAGAGGTAAAGGGGGGTGCGGTTTGGTGGTGGGGAGGGGGGAAAAGGTCTGTTTCACGGTCCTTGTCCAAACCCTTTTGGGAGGTATGTCCTGCTGGGATGACAAACCACCCAAAAGAGGTAAGATTGGAA
Organism: Quercus gilva; assembly: GCA_023621385.1. Classification (NCBI taxonomy): domain Eukaryota; kingdom Viridiplantae; phylum Streptophyta; class Magnoliopsida; order Fagales; family Fagaceae; genus Quercus; species Quercus gilva. The sequence continues at coordinate 38,689,946 of CM042480.1, forward strand.
AGGGAACGCTGGGTGCATGCCATAGGAAGAGAGAGAGAGCATTTAAGCCACGGCAGAAAACAGTGCCACGGCGGACAGAAACAGAACCAACCTGTCTTTGTCTGGCAAGGGTAAGCAGTGTGCAGACGGTGTCGGCAAGCATGCCCAGACCAGACAAAGGCCGTTAAGGGGTGAAAGGGTAAAAGAACAACCACGGCAGGCCCTATAAAAGGAGCCTTGCCGTGCCCTGTAAAGGAGACCGAAAAACAGAGGAAGAAAACGATAGAAAGAAAACTAAGAGAAAAAAGAAAATGAAAAGAAGGAAAGATAAGAAAACAACTTGTGAGGATAATGGGCATGCACCAATAGATCTTTTCTTCCCTTTCCCCCTCAAAATCCCACTCTCTAAGGAATAATTAAGCAAGTGAAAACTTTCTTCAGGCATCCAACATTTAGGTCTGATTCCCTCAAAGTTATTAATCCCCACGGCAGGATATTCTCCTGGGAGGTTAGTTTCATTGAGAGGAAACGTTCTTCCTCTTTGAATGGTTACCATCATAGGCTCGGTTTTTGACTTGATGTTCGTTTTTGATTAAGCTTCCATTGTTGTTCAATCCATTGTTCTTTCTTTTAGAAAGCCATTATTATTATTACTACTATTACTATTGTGATGTCCTGTCATTACTATTATTAGCTGCTGTATTCTGTTGTTTTCCTTTTATTATTATAGCTTCCTGCCATAATCTTTTTGTAATAACTCTGCTTGCCGTAAGGGTGTGCCTGGCAGTCTAGGCTAAGTTTGTGCCAAACCGGCCCAAAGTGAGTTTCAGTTGGGCCGGTCTCGACTTCCTTACTCAGAAAGAAAAACAAACATTCGGGCCCATCACCGCAGGAGGCAGTCCAACCCAAATACAGAAAAGGCCCCCACATTAAATTGGCGACTTCACTGGGGAGTTGAGAGATAGACAGGGACGAAAGCCCACACAAACAAATGCCTCCAAAGTCCAGGACAACTCGGAACATGAGTGCCGTACCCTCACAAGCAGAGTCTAGGCCTACAACACCTCGCAAACCACAACCTAACCAGGCAGAAGGTGCCAACGGAACGGGGGCTGACCCCCAACCGCCACCAAGAATCCCTACCGACAATGCCAACATTTTCATTGAAGTTTTACAGTCATTACAACATTCGCAGCAGCAAATGATGGAAGAAATCCGTCAGCTGAAGGCTGACAAGACGAAGGAAAAAGGAAGTCAGCATGACCCAGAGCATGCAACAGACAAAGAAAAGACACCGGCAGGAGGTGTCCCACACAATGCTGAACAAAGTTTCATCATTATGGCTGAGGTGGCCGCCCTCTTGGAGCAGGAGAGGGCCAGGGCACCAAAAGAAAGATTCTATGCACGAAGGCCTCCATACCCACTGAAGGTACTCAGCAAACCATACCCTGAGAGGTATGAGCCAAAGGCTTTCGCACAGTACGATGGTAGGAAGGGAAGTGTTGTTGAGCACGTAAGCAAATTCATTGATACACTTGGCCCTTATGCCGCAGATGAAGACTTATGTCTTCAAGAATTTTCTAAATCATTATGTGACCGAGCTTACACCTGGTATATTGGATTAAAGCCAAGAACGATCCCAACATGGGATGATATGGTGGATGTATTCTGTACCAAATATTTCCATGGAGAGGAAACGGTAACGCTTGCAACCCTGCAAGCAACCAAACAAAGAAGTGGTGAAGATTTGATGGAATACATCAAGAGATTCAGGGACATAGCACTCGACTGCTATAACCATTGCGAAGAAAGGACGTTGGTTGAAATGTGCATGACGAATATGATCAGGGAGTACAGGGCAGTCCTCGAAAATTTGGAAATCTCCTAGTTTGCCCAGCTATTGCAGAAGGCAAGAAAGACGGCCCAGTCTGTGAAACCAAGCACGGACAAAAGAAGCGCCCCACAGGCAATGGCAGTATCCACTGGAGAACAGAGAAGGAAGACTGGGGGGAGGGAATACGACACTCCCCCACCAATACCATGCACCTCAAAAGAGTTAGACGCACTGCTAGACAAATGGATAGCATATGAAGTTTTCAAACCTAATCAGGTTGCCAGGGAGCCCACCGAGGAGGAAAGGAGGGACCCACGTTTTTGTCGCTTACATAATTATGTCCAACATTCTACCGCAGAATGTTGGGCGCTCCGCAGACTAGTGCACTGCAGAATAAAGGAAGGGACTTTAGAACTGTCTTAGCAGGAAGTCCAAAGAAACCCACTCCCAAACCATAAAGGGAAGGGTGTAGCAATAGTGGTAATTTGTGCTGACCCAAGAGAGGACAAAGAAGAAAGCATGGCTTTGCCCGCGGCGGCCATAACCACTCTATAGCAGAGTTCCAAGTTCAGAAATTTGTTTGACCAGCTGGGACTCTCAGCAAAGGAAAGAAAGGTAGCCATAGAGGCCTTGGTGAGCATCGCCTCTAGTGCAGAAGTAGAATGCCTATCGGCAGAAATGTCAGGGGAAAGGGCTCTCTTACAGGAGTCAATTGAAATTACCTTTAGTGAAGAAGACATGGAAGTGGGGTATCCGGACCACAGGAGACCCTTGTACCTGGCGGCATCCATAAATCAAATCCCCATAAAGAGAGCTTTAGTAGACATGGGTGCTTCTGTGAATCTCATCCCATTGAGCACTCTGCAGGCAACAGGAATTTCAGAAAGGAAGATTCAGGGATGTCCAATGGAAGTAACAGGATTTGGTGGAAGGGGTGAGTACACAGCAGGCCACATTTAGCTGTGGTTGAAAGTGGGGTCCATAGCCTCTTTAGCACGGTTCCATGTAGTAAAGACTGAAGTATCCTACCACGTGCTTCTGGGGAGGCCATGGTTGCATAAACACCGGCTGGTCCTGTCCACCTATCACCAATGTGTGAAGGGAAGATTGAACGGCAGGATGATACATGTGGCCGCGAATCCTTCGCCATTCGAGCAAGCAGAAGCCCACTTGGTGGAAACTATGTTCTACGATCAATGGGCGCCCTCTGGGGAGAGTTCAATGTCAAGGCAGCTAGGTACTTTTGTGCCTAGATGGGAAGATGTCCAGAATGACCCAGAACCAGATTTAAGGGAGTTATTGGCAAGGAAGAGACGAAGGAAAGAGATGCCTGCCGCAGAACTTGAAGACACACCCCAATGCATTAGAGTCCGAGGCTCTGATGGCAGAATCATTTACAAATTATGAAGGCACGTGGGGCCTACAATTACCCAGATGGGCCCCACTCAAGAAGAACAGCACGAAGGTTTGACGTGCTGCAGAGTCCAAAAAAGTCCAGAGGAAAGAAATAGCGAAGAGGAAAATGAAAGAGTTGTAGCCGAAAAGGAAGTGCAGGTTATGGCAGAAGAGGAAATGGAAGAAGTTGACCTAGGGTCTGTCTCACAGGGACCGAGACCCATCTCAATTAGTGCAAGTTTGACAAAAAATGAGAAAAAGGAATTGATACTGTTGCTAAAAGAGTTCAAAGACGTGTTCGCATGGGACTACAGTGAAATGCCAGGGTTAGACCCTGGGCTAGTAGCACGTACGTTAAATGTGGACCCGCAGGCCAGGCCAGTGGTTCAGCCTGCCAGAATATTTCACACAGAAATAGAAGGATAGATAATCAAGGAAGTACAAAAACTGCTGGCCGCAGGATTCGTTAAACCTATTCAACATCCTCGCTGGCTATCCAACATAGTGCCAGTGAAGAAGAAGAATGGCCAGATCAGGTGTTGCGTAGATTTCAGGGATCTCAACAAAGCATGCCCGAAGGTTGAATTCCCATTGCCCAATATGGACTTGTTGATAGATTCCGCAGCAGGAAGCGTCATGTTCTCATTCATGGATGGTTTCAGCAGATACAACCAAATCAGGATGGCATTAAAAGATGCGGAGAAAACCGCTTTCAGAAACACCCATGGGAAACTTTCACTACACTGTGATGCCCTTCGGGTTGAAAAATGCAGGCGCAATGTATCAACGGGCAATGACAGCTATATTTTATGATATGATGCACCAGGAGTTAGAAGACTACGTAGATGACATAGTAGTTAAGTCAACAAGGGGAGAAGAACATTTCCATGTGTTGAAAAAGGTATTTGAAAGGTGCAGGGCCTTTAAGTTGAGAATGAATCCCCTCAAATGTGCGTTTGGTGTATCCTTAGGGAAGTTTCTGGGCTTCCTGGTGCACAACAGGGGGATAGATGTTGACCCAGCAAAGGCTACGGCCATTGCAACTATGAGACCTCCAACCACGGTAAAAGAACTGAAAAGTTTCTTGGGGAAAGTCTCATATATCCGAAGATTCATCCTTGGGTTAGTATCAATCACTTCGGCCTTTACCAAGCTGTTGAGAAAAGAGCAAAGTTTTGCATGGGGAGAAGTGCAGCAGGCGGCCTTCAAGAGGCTGCAGCAGATCATGATGAACCTTCCTACAGTACAAGCCCCAATACACAAAAAGCCATTACTGCTCTATATGGCTACTAATTCATATGCCATTGGTGCCTTAATTGCCCAAGAAGATGAAGGTGGCACCGAGCAACCAGTATATTACATCAGCCGCGCCCTGAAAGACGCAGAAACTCGTTATCCGAGGGCAGAAAGGGCCTGTTTGGCTATTGTTTATGCCTCCCAAAGATTACGCCATTACTTCTTGGCCTATGAAGTATGGCTGATGACTAAGTCCCATGCCATCAAAGCTTTATTACAGCAGCCAATCCTCTCCGGCAGGATATCACAATGGCTATTGCAACTATCACAGTCTGATTTGAGAATGGGGACACCCCGAGTAGTGAAAAGCCAGGCTATAGCAGATTTATTAGCACAGTTTCCAGGGGAGGAAGAGTTTTCGCTGGACGACGAAGTTCCAGGGGAAGTAGCCATGGCGGAAGAACTCAGAGAACAGTGGGTGATAAAATTTGACGGATCTTCTACTGCCCAGTTTGGAGGGGTTGGGGTAGTTTTGTACCATGAGGAAGACAAAGCAGTAGCGCTATCGTTCAAACTGGAGTTCCTCTGTTCAAACAATACGGCTAAATATGAAGCTTACTTAACTGGGCTGGCCACAGCCCTCGAGATGGGAGTCAAGCATTTGAAGGTATTAGGTGATTCCAATTTGGTAGTCTGCCAGACCAAAGGAAGTTTTTCCCTTAAAGAACCCAGTCTTGCCCTGTATAGAGCAATGGCCCAGAAGATGGAAGAAAAGTTCTTAACTTTCGAGATAGAACATACCCCGAGAAACGAGAATCGGTTTGTCGATGCATTGGCCGTACTAGGTTCACAAGTAATGTTTGAAGGGAAAAGCACCAGAGTGAAGGTTTGCAAAAGGGAAGAATCCATAATTGAAGTATTGAAAGAAAGGTTCCAAGAGGAACACTGCGAAGGGGATTGGCGGATACCCATGAAGGAAGTTTTGGCGGGAGGGGAGGAAGCCATGGAACTAAAAATACTCAAAGACTACGCCTTAATGAAGGGAGAGCTATACCGCAGGATGCTAGGTGGAGTTTTGTCCAGATGTGTGGGGCAAAAGGAGGCCCAGAGGAAATTGAAAGAAGTACATGAAAAGACTTGCGGATCCTGCGGAGAAGTCAGCCTTTACCGCAGACTTCAAAGGGCGGGCTTTTATTGGCCAACCATGAGCAAAGATGCAGACCAAGTCCAAACCCAGTGTGAGAACTGCCAACTGATGGTAGACAGAGAAGAAAGTTATGCTGCGTTCGTCAGCGAGGATTGGAGAAACCCATTTATACAATACTTGATAGAAGACATCTTGCCGCAAAAGCACAGCGAAAAATATAAGCTCAGGAGGTTAGCAACGCGTTATTTCTTGCATAATATGACCCTTTTCAAAAAGGGGTATGATGGAGACCCCTTGAGGTGTCTAGGTCTTGAGGAGGCAAGGGAAATGATAAAAGAAATACACTCCGGAGAGTGTGGGCAACACCAGGGGAAGAAAAGGCTTTACAGGTGCCTGCTGCAAATGGGCTATTACTGGCCTACCATGAAAAGAGACACGGCAGAATTTGTGAAAAAATGCCATAGTTGCCAAGTACAAGCCAACTTGATCCACACTCATCCACAGAGCTTGCATAGTATGGTCACACCATGGCCTTTCCATACTTGGGGGCTTGATTTAGTTGGACCGGTAAATCCGCCATCACGAGGATATATATGGATATTAGTGGCTGCGGAATACTTCACTAAGTGGGCAGAGGCAGTACCGCTTCGAAAAGCCACAGGACGGGCAGTGGCAGTACCGCTTCGAAAAGCCACAGGACGGGCAGTGGCAAACTTTATCAAGGAAAACATAATTGTAAGGTTTGGGGTTCCCCACAGGATCATCAGTGATAACGGTACCCCTTTTGTCAATAGTGAGGTGAGGAGAATGCTAGAATTTTATCAAGTCAAACATCACCGGTCATCACCATATTACCCTCAAGGAAACGGGCAAGCAGAGGCAACGAACAAGACTCTTATAAAAATCATCGGTAAAATGAGCCAAGAATATACGGGAGGATGGGCAACGCATCTGCCAGACACCCTTTGGGCTTACAGGAGCTCACCTAAGTCGGCCACAGGTTTTTCACATTTTTCCTTGGTCTACGGAACTGAAGTGGTGAGCCCAGTAAAAAAGATGACCCCATCCCTAAGGGTCATGCAGATGCAAGAAAAGGAAAATGATGAAGAGGTCTTTGCGGCAGAAAGGTACGAAGACTTGGAAGGACTTGATGAAAGAAGAGAAAAGGCTTAAGAACACAGCCACAGATACAGGCAAAAAATGACTGAGGCTTACGACAGGATGACTAAAGAAAGAATATTTGCAGAAGGACAACTGGTCCTAAAAGTGACAAACTACGTGAGGAGAGGCCTGGTAGGACCATCGAAGTTTGCACCGAAGTGGGAGGGACCCTTTGTGATAAGGGAAGCGCATCCAAGTGGATATTACTGCTTGACTCAAATGGATGGAAAGGACTTAATGGATCCCATCAATGGGAAATAGTTGAAACGCTACTACGCCTAAGGAGAAAAGGCAATGTGATCATCCCTTACCTTTTTGTTTTGTCAAAAATTGTCATGTTTTCTTTCTCTTTTGCTCTGTTCTTTATTTCTCAAAGATGACTATGTCACAAATCAAAATTTTGTAACTTGCTTTCTTGCAATGAAAAGCACGAAGTATTTGTTATCATAGCAAAAGATAAAAAAGTAGCAAAGTATAGCATCATAAGTGTAGCATCACAAAGTTAAATTACAAAACCCAAACTGTGGCAAGCAAGCCCAAATAGGTGCTACAGAAAATATAATGTACTGGACAAAGTAATAAGACAAAAGAGAAAACAACAAAACAAGGGAGAAACTGCATCATCATCAATAAAGTCCGGAAATAAGAGGCTGATCCCCAAAACGATCATGTCCTCCCACACCTGAAAGAAGACGCTCTCGACGGCCCTCCAAATCTGCCACTTCCTTTCTCAAAACTGCAAGACAAGAGTCAATAGCGTCAATGGTAGGCTGAACTCTCCTCATGAAGACTGCTCGAGCAATCTCTCGAAGGTGATCCAAGACGAACTCCACTGCAAAGCCAACGCTAATAAGCTCCTGCATTGCGGCCCTCCATTGCAGGATCCTCTCGGTGGAGACAGTATCCACGAAGTTGTGCTCAATGTCGTTCAGCATGCTGCCTAACATCCCTAAGAAATGCTCCCTGACTGACCGGCCAAGTCGGAATTCCTGCATAAAGTCTCTACGACTGTCATAAATCATCACCAAATGAGGAGCACAGTCTGCAGGAACTCTGAAACCATGAAAATCTATGTAAGGGGGTCCGGAACCCCAGAAAGAAGCAGGATCAAGGTCATTGACTTCAGACTGATCAAAAAGCACAAAGAAGGCCGCAGCCTCGCTCGCAAGATCTGAAAGGGTGGCAAAGCTACTACCCATCTCAAAGTGAGAAGGCACTGAAGGAAGTGGACCTGTCAAAGAACGCGAAGGTCAAAATGAGGAACCATGGTAAGAATAAAAGGGAGAGAAGCCACGGAGAAGAAGTAAAAGAAATGAGAGATAAAACTTACCAGAACCAGCAGTAACAGGGGCTGTGGGGAAAGCAAAAGTAGGAACAGAAGGGACTGCAGAAACAGACGTTGTAAATATGGCGGAGACTGGTATGGAAGATGTGGCAGGAATGGGTGATGTGGGCATGGCAGGAGAAGCTGTCGCAGGCACCCCCACGGTTGCTGAAATGCCTAACTCCCCAAAAGTCTCTACAAAACAGAGAAATGGACATGCAAATAAGAAGGGAAAGGAATAAATCTTAACAGAGAAAGAAAAAAAAGGGTTAGGGAAGAAAACACATACCCATTGCCTCGGGTGGAACACCATCCTCTTCCTCAGACTCTGAAACCCTCCTCCCCAAGCTAGGTTCATCCTCAGGATCCTCAAAGACCTCCTCGGACTCCTCAGAGGACAATTCAGCATGGGATCCACGTGTGGCAGAAACAAGAATGGAGGAGGGAGTTACTACCAAAGAAGAAACACCCTGCACTGCCTGAGAGAGAGCAGCAAAGGGGTCACTAGTAGAAATAATGAGAGGTGTAGCAGGAGTAACTTCAACTTCAGCAGCAGCAGGAGGAGTGGTTCCCCTTTGGGCAGAAGGTGTCATGGCAGGAGCAGGGATGGCCTCACTAACCTCCCCAATATGAGTACCCTCATTCATGGGTACCGGTCCAGTAGGAGAGGCGGTGGCTGCAGAAGGAACAGGCATTGCAAATTCAACCCCACCAAAAATGCCCTTCGAAGGAGTGCCCATAGGGGCAGAAAGCTCCTCGGCCGTAGGACGATATATGGAAAGAGGCTCAGGCTTATCCTGGAAGGCAAAACAAAGAAAGGGTGTAAAGATTGCATTGGTCCTTTAAGCAAATGAAGCAAACGAAGATAAAAATGTAGCAGATTGGACAAGTATAGGAGCAAGAAGAAACATACCTCTGATTCAGGTTCCTCAAGCATAATAGGACGGGCAGCTGACGTATCCTCCTTCTGCTTAGACTGTAAAAGCAAAAAGAGATAAGAAAATGAGTCAAAGAAAAAGTCAGCCAGGATTCAGAATGAGTCAGAAAAGGGAAGAAGTATATGTATGTATATGTGTACTTGGAAAACAAAAGCAAAAAAAAGTTTTAGGAAACTTACTCTTCGCTGAGCTGCAGACACGGGATGGGGAGTTGTCTTCCTTTTACTGCCTCGTGTTCTGTTGGCAGGAGAAACACTTACAGGAGGCTGAGGAGTAGCAGACTTGGACTTGCTGACAGATTAGGCTTGGCAGAAACTTTCTTGGCCGACGCAGGAATATTTACAACTTTGACTTTCTTTTCCCAACCTGAGGGGTAATCACCTGTGTGCCAAAACCATCCCCTCTTCTTCTCGTTCCACTCGAAGATGGAAGATCGGTTCTGTTTCCTAGCATAGGCCAGCACGGACTTAGAAGGGAGGAGTAACCGAGGATTGGGAAAGATAACCATACTAAGTCCCTCAGGAGGAACGAGAGAGAAACCACGACTACCAGTCAACTCTCCATCAAATGAATTCATAACAAGCTGCCAATAGAGGTGCATAGTAGCGGTGCAAATACCATCCCTCGAAGAACCAGCGACTGTGACTGCACTAAAGCGCTCTCTCCAAAAGTCAAAAGCTGTATGCCGCAGAAAGGGCCTAGCCGAAGTAGGAGACTCCGCGAGGATGGAGAGGTCATCAGGAATATCCTGATCCAGGCCAAACTGTCTCCTCACTCGGTTGGCAGGATAATGAACAAACCTAACACCCTCATCTGCTAAATAGGGTAGCCACCCAGGATTGGTGGCAGCCAAATATGTGATACCCGTCTCATCGAAGCCAGCCAGAAGGGTAGTAGTACCAACGGTATCAACGAACAAACCCATTACCGAATCAACACAAGTGTAACCAGGACGCAACTGTCTATAAGCTCTCTAAGAAAAACCAACACCCTCATCAAAAGACTCAACGACGGAATAATCGATGGGCTTCAAACCAGACCAACGAAAAGCCAAAGGAAAATCAAACTCAAACCTACCACAAAAATCAGTGATGGCCCGCGGACAAGACTGGTACTTCTCCTTAGCAAATCTGATAGGCCTACACTTCACCAAATATTGAGCACAACGCTCAAACAACAACTGCTGCAAAATAGTGCTGTGTACAGAGGAAGAAACAATGTGGCAAGAACCAGCCTGACTCTCATCACTCCGCAGAATGTCCAATTGCACATATAGGTGCCCCAAGAACATGGGGGCTAGCGGCAGACTCACCCCAGCAGATATCTTAATGGCCAAACGAAAATACAACGGCTTTATGGCATAATGGGGATAGGACCCAAAGACAAACTTCGATAGCCAAAAAGCAATAAAGGCAGCATGACGAGCAACAGCAGAAAACTTAGAAGAAAAACTAACCCAATAAGAGAGCTTGGCATTTCCGGCCATCCTCTTCCTCAACTCTGCTTCAATGTCTTCTTCTTCTGGGGAAAGCTCAATAGCGGCAGGATCAGCATCCCTGAGGATAGGCAAAAGTAACTGATTAGCCACGTCCTCGAGAGTAACCGTGACTTCGCCGTAAGAAAAGAAGAACGTATGAGTGGTGGAACACCACCGGCGAACCAAATGGCGAAGGTTGTAGAGGTCTCGAAAGTTGGAAAGGCTTCGGGAAAGAACGACGGCCTTTAGAACACCGGCCCGCTGAAGCAAACCCATAAAATGGGTGTCCGATAACTCGCTGTCAACCCACTCTTTCCAACCCAAGGCGGTGCCAGACCGAAACTTAAAGTGAATAGGCACAGGGAGGGCAACGCCTTGACGAATGACCAAATCGGAGATGGAGGAAGACACCGGAGCCCAAGAAACATTAGGGTTTCGTTGGCAAAGAACGAGCCACACACGGCCCGGCGGCGGCGGCACATAATCTCCAGGAGCCTTAGGGAAGTGAGGACTGGGACTATACCAAGGATCAATCAGAGGGACGCACTCGCTGTCTGGGTCGCGCCGCGCTTCCTCCTCTTTGGAACGGTCTGAATTGGAGCGCACATCCTCTTCTTCTACTTCTTGTTCCACCGGAGGGTCCACGGCGACGCTTTTCCCTTTACGGCGGGAAGAAGCTTGAGTTTTCACCGGTGCCATTGTGTGAGGATTTGAACGGAGCAAGAAAGGGATGGGTGTTCGGGAAAAAGATGATGATGGGGAAAGAAAAATATTTTGAAATAGAAGAAGTTTATGTTTACGTTGGGAAGAGATTCTTCCCTTAAATACCTGAGTTATTAAAGTCGGCATGAAGGCAGGTGACTGGTCAGCCATTAAGAAGAGAATGAAATTAATGAGGCAGCAGTTATGTTTTAAAGCAACCACCATTTTGGGAAATTCGAAGAGTTGTCACTGTTCACGGCAAGAAAAAAAAAAAAAAAATATATATATATATATATATGTAGGAAGGAGTTCGTAGTTTCAAAAAGCCCGCGAAGAAAAAGAAGAAGTGGAAAAAGACAAAAAAAAAGTCCTTCATTCACATATGAACCGCAAGAGCACTCCATATGTTCAGGGGGCTAAATGTTGAGGGTCATTTTTGTAAAGACAACCTAACCTAGCAAGGTAGGCAATGAGAGTGGCAGGCACAGAATAAGACTATCAGGCCCAAGCGGTAGGAAGAATAGAACACAAGCCCATAACATGAATAAATGGGTTTTGAGAAAGCAAATGGACCCAAAAGGCCCGGAAAGAGAGAAATGACACCCATAGGCAATGTATGGTATGAGAAAGCAAGAATGGGCCGCGGTAGGCCCGAAGTAATGTAAGCAAAGAAAGTAGGGGTTAATGGCAAGCCCATGAGCCCCAATGATGAGTATACAGTAATTGGGCCGGGGAAGCCCAATGAAATTAGTAAAAGCCCATGGGAGTAAAGAATTGAAACGGGACAAAGGAGCCCAAATGGGACAAAAGAGCCTAAAAGTGATGAAACGGGCCGAGGATGCCCAAAAAATTATAATGGGACAAAGGAGCCCGAAAGTAATGAAATGGGCCGAGGAAGCCCAAAGAAAGTAAAAGGGCCGCAGGCCCAAAAGGAAAAAGAAAGGGATAATAAAGCCCATGAATAAAAACACCAGCGGACTCTCTTAAGTCACTGGGGGAAAGAACGGAATGGCAGGCTTTAAAGAAGGCCTAGCAAGAACACATCATCATGGCAGGAAGTGCTAAGTAATGAAACAAAACGTGAACATGAACCAAGGAATGGGCCAAGAAAGATGTGAAACCCAGTATTAAGAAAGGCCCAATCCCAAAGGAAAAGCAGTGAAAATACTCCAGCCTACGTGAAAGAATGAAGAAGTATGGCAAACACATGCAAGCAAAGCTCCAGAGCACAACAAACACATGGGCCGCAGGCAGGCCCTTTTTCAAACGTACTTGACAGGAAAGCATGCGCAAAGCCCAGGTGCCACCAGCCTGTGTCCAGCCAATATGGGTCATGGTGGGGCCACGGGTCAGTGGAAAGAGGTAAAGGGGGGTGCGGTTTGGTGGTGGGGAGGGGGGAAAAGGTCTATTTCACGGTCCCTGTCCAAACCCTTTTGGGAGGTATGTCCTACTGGGATGACAAACCGCCTAAAAGAGGTAAGATTGGGAAGGGAACGCTGGGTGCATGCCATAGGAAGAGAGAGAGAGAGCACTTAAGCCACGGCAGAAAACAGTGCCACGGCGGACAGAAACAGAACCAACCTGTCTTTGTCTGGCAAGGGTAAGCAGTGTGCAGATGGTGGTCGGTAAGCATGCCCAGACCAGACAAAGGCCGTTAAGGGGTGAAAGGGTAAAAGAACAACCACGGCAGGCCCTATAAAAGGAGCCTTGCCGTGCCCTGTGAAGGAGACCAAAAAACAGAGGAAGAAAACGATAGAAAGAAAACTAAGAGAAAAAAGAAAATGAAAAGAAGGAAAGATAAGAAAACAACTTTTGAGGATAATGGGCATGCACCAATAGATCTTTTCTTCCCTCTCCCCCTCAAAATCCCACTCTCTAAGGAATAATTAAGCAAGTGAAAACTTTCTTCAGGCATCCAACATTTAGGTCCGATTCCCTCAAAGTTATTAATCCCCACGGCAGGATATTCTCCTGGGAGGTTAGTTTCATTGAGAGGAAACGTTCTTCCTCTTTAAATGGTTGCCATCACAGGCTCGGTTTTTGACTTGATGTTCATTTTTTATTAAGCTTCCATCGTTGTTCAATCCATTGTTCTTTCTTTTAGAAAGCCATTATTATTATTATTACTACTATTACTATTGTGATGTCCTGTCATTACTATTATTAGCTGCTGTATTCTGTTGTTTTCCTTTTATTATTATAGCTGCCTGCCGTAATCTTTTTGTAATAACTCTGCTTGCCGTAAGGGTGTGCCTGGCAGTCTAGGCTAAGTTTGTGCCAAACCAGCCCAAAGTAAGTTTCAGTTAGGCCGGTCTCGACTTCCTTACTCAGAAAGAAAAACAAACATTCGGGCCCATCACCGCAGGAGGCAGTTTAGCCCAAATACAGAAAAGGCCCCCACAGCAACCTTATTTGGATGCTTTAAAATAAAGGAATGCAAATGAATGGAATGCAAATGAATGGAATATAAGTAATCTTATTTAAGAGTAACATAGAGGAAATAAATGAAATCATTTTTTGACAATATTACTATTGGATCTCTATTTTAAAATAAATAGCTAAATATATATGAGTATTTTGGGAGTTTTAGTAAAAAATTCATTAAATCTAATTTCATTTTCTCAAATTCCTCCCAGATTTTGGGGGAATGAAAATTCAAGGTTTTAAGGGAATAAAGAGGAATGAGTGCTTCCTCCTAAGTCCTACCAATTCCATTTCTCCCTACTTAAACTCTCAAACGAGGGAATAGACTTTCAATTCCCTCCATTAAAACTCTCAAACAAGGAAAGGAAAATATATTCTAAAGACCTCAAATAAAATATCATTTCATTTGACTATAAGACCTCTAGGATAGTATATGAGGATCGTAAAATTAATAAGAATGATTGTGGGTGAGAAAGCCCGACGCCACATGATGGGCCTGAGGCCCAGTTCAAATACGACTCACTGTCCGAAGAGGTTAAATGTAACAATGCTTTGCCACCCTGGCGGAAGCGCGGCCCATAGGGAAAAAACGCTCCGTCCGAAGACAACCTGGTATGGCCGAAGAGATCCTACTCAACGGAGCAGCCCAGAACTTGATCAGGTAGCTGTGCTGAAGGTCTCCCTCCCAGGACGGAACTTCGAGCATGTCTAACTGCGTAGCTATCACGAAATATCTTGCCAATAAAGCTGTCACCGCCACATTTAATGCACTGCAGCAACTTTCCTGGCCGCATTTATGTGGAGAAGACACCTGAACAGTGCGTTTTCACCCACCACCACTCACTGCAGGTTAAAGCAAACGGCTGATGTGACTAGTACTCAAGTGGGTGTCTGGATGGAGGACAAGTGTGCGGTGAAGATGGGAAAAGGGGGTCTATATAAGGGAAGCAAGTCTCGCAGAGTGAGGGGAAAAAAAAAATTGTATTTACTAAGCCTTTAAATAGAAAACCTCTTCGGACTACAGGGATTCATCCCGTTGAAGGCTTGACTCAATCCATCTCTTTATTATTGGTTTTTGTTCATCTGGACCGTTGCTAAATCCACCATTAGCCCAGTTGTTTAGCCCATTCTCTACAAATTTATTGTGGGAAATTTGATGGGCTCATCATATAGAGTGTTGGTGCCTGGCCCAACAAATTTTGACTCTACAATGATATATATATATATATATTTTTTTTTTTAAATCATTTCATGTGAAACTATAAGCCATCTCCTTTTTCTAATTAATTTTTTTTCTTTTTTTTATATGACGAATTATAAGTTCATTCAAGTAATTAAAATAGTTGTTCTCAATTGCTAAAATTTTATAAGTTTTTTTCTTAAAAAAAAAAAATACTACTCTAGTAAAATTACTACTACTAGCAAGAGTTTCTAAAAATTTAAAAGAAAGTTCATTATTATTATTTTTTATTACTTTAACACTCAAACATTATTTTTTGTATTAATAAAAGTTAGATCACACTACATGTGTTTGAATCATGTGACTCAATGTGAGTATTATATGTTGTACAACATAATTTCGTAATGTGACTTAGTAGATGTACCTGAAGATTATTAAAATAATTTACTTTAATTAAACTCTATTACTAAAGTTTTAAATAAAAATAAAAATATGAAATATCAATCAATTTAAAACTCAATCATCAAAAGTTTCAGAAATTTCATTATATTTTTTAAATTATTTTATAATCAAATAATTATATATATATATATATATAATAAACTTAAGCTTACATGTGCATTCGTCGTTTACTTTCAATTTTATCATTCAACTTAATTAAATTATTTTAATATTCATATAGTTTAGTGATTCCTAATTAAACAGTGCAACATGCATAAAACTAGATATATTTTCACAAGTATATGGAAGCCGCCATATAAAAGGGGGAAATGGTATTCTTGCTGCCTCTATGTTTGTGTGAGAGAGAGAGAGAGAAAGAGAGCTTTTCACATGTCATCACTGACGTAAATCTTTGTGGTAATTTTTGAGTTTTTTTAGAGAATATAATCTCACTATCTTATAATGAAATTTTCATATGCCATCACTGATGTAAATAGTTATATCATCAAATCAAATAAATGATGGTGTTCTTTTTTGCTAAATTATGGTGTTCTTTTTGTTTTGTTTGATGATGTAGTTTTATTTTACTATTATTGATTTTAATGGAGGAAGTGCTATTGACACATCATATTGGGCTATAGGGTAGTGAATGTGACTGTGAGGTCTCCAAAGTTCCAAACTCCAAAGATACATATTGTCACCTTATTAAGTGTTATTAATTGATATGTGTGTTTAACTTTTTGTTAACTTCATAATTGTACTAACTATAGTTTGCGAGGCTTGAAAATGTTAAATATCATTATTCTAATATATATTTTAATTTAGTTTAGAATTGGTTTCCAAAAAAAAAAAAAAATTTTAGTTTAGAATTTATTCTATATTTAAACCTATTTTAGAATCGTGTCATATCATTTTTTTTTTAAATGGTAGAATAAATTGTTTCAAATTTAAACATAACCATCCTAGCTAAGTGACTTGTAATTTAATTGGTTGGCACATTGTTCCTCAAAAAAAAAAAAAAAAAAAAAATTGGCACAATCTAATAGTTCTATCGAAGATATCTAAAGTTCAAATCCCCATTTTCTCATTATACTAGTGAAATTTCATATAACACAAAAAATAAAGAGAGAAAAATCATATGTTATTAAACTTTCTTGTACATTGTACAGGTTATTTGCTAGTAATCTATAAATTTAGAAGTAGCAATATATAGGTCTGCTTCTTTAATTTTATTTGCATTTAGAAAAATATTTATAAAATTATATCATTTTATTTTGTTTCAATATGCTTAGAAATTTTATATTTATATGTTAGATTTCAAAAAATATTTTGAAAAATCAACTTTTGGTTTGTGCTAAAAAGTCCTAATATTTTTTCATTCCGTTGTTTAAGAGTTTTATTGGAAGGAATGTAAAGTTATTTTCCTTATTTAGGAATTTAAGTGGAAATGTATGAAATGGATAGAAGGGAACACTCATTCATCTCTATTTTCTAAAAATTTCATTCCTCCCAAAAATTGGGAGGAATTGAAGAAAATGAAATTAGATTTAATGAATTTTTTTACTAAAACTCCTAAAATACTCCTATATATTTTAAAGAAAAAATTACAGTAAACCCACTTGTGATTTGCCCCATTTGTACTTTACCTACTCGTGGTTCACAACTTAATGCTCTCTCTCCATCACATCATTTCTCTCTCCTCTCTCATACGTTATTTTAGAATTTTGCTTCTCTCCTTATTTTGCTAAATAATTATGAACGGCACCCATATCACAAATAAATTTGATTTTTTGCATTATTAAGCCAAAAGACTTGAAATGATGGTTTTTAGTTGCAGTGGTGGCGCCACGTTGAGGCCAGGGTGTTCCTAAGACACCCTGACCTGAAAAAAAAAATATATATATATATATATATATAATAATTTAATTTTTTTTATTTGTTTACCTTAAAAAAAAAATGAACACCCTCAAAATTTTTATGCCAAACAAATTTTGTACTAAAATCTAAAAAAAAAAAAAAAAAAAAAATTGTAACATTGAATTTGAAAAAAAAAAAAATTTGTAACAGAGCAAGCCCAAAAAACTGAAGGTGACCTTTGATAATTCTTTGATCTTGAGGTGGATTACTAATGAAACTTCGACCATCACAATGTTCACATATTTGCAACTCAAAGAGACTGGGTGGCAGAGAGACTGTTGTGCCTTGTAAGATAGAAGTATAAAACACAGAGGCAGAGAATTTGAAAACTAGGGGCTCTATTCAGGGAAAAAAGGTTGGATTGGGTGGGGGTAGGTGAAATATTAAATGGGCACCCAAGCAAATATGGACACGTTTTTTCTTTTCTGGCAAATAGTGTCCTTTAGGCCAAAATCTAACATCAGCTAAAAGTTAAAAATAGGAGTACCACTTGTTTAAAAAAAAAAAAACACATTGTTAAAAAAAGGCATCCAATTAATGGTATATAAACCACATAGTTCATTTCTTTTCTTTTTTCTTTTTTCTTTTTTTGGAGGTTTTTTGATGTACAGAATGTGTTGAGGTCCAAAATTTCACAAGAAAGCCCATTCCATGAAAAGTAAAGAAGGCCCAATTTGTGCAGCAAGAAGAATCGACATCAAGGCCCTATGTATGTTCAGATTTCTAGCAAAAAAGGCCATTAAAAAATCCAGCAAAATCCAGTGAAAGAAATGGGTTGGGATACCCAGAGGCTGCCAGAGGCTTGGGATCCTCGGGATTCTCGGGACGTGCAGCATAGCTAAAGTAAGATTGAAACGGCTCAAAGGAGAAAAGCATAAAGGATGAAGGACAAATGAGTCTTAGACGCCCTAGCCATGCAGTGAGGGATCAGAAAGTATAAAGCAAACATTCATGAACAAAGGAGCTGTACCCCAAGGAACCAAGCATGAGAAAACCATAAGTAGAAGTGGCTGGAGGGAGCTTTCAACCCAGCAGTAAAAGATCTCGACTGTTTGGGAAAAATGACAAGGATGAATGGCAAACAAAAGCTGAAAAGGCAAAGAGGGCCAAATAGCTAAGATCAACAACCTGAGTGGATCTTGGAATAGAAAATTAGCTAGGGGTTTTCAGCTTGGTTGGACCAAAAGGAAGAAATTATGAGGAAAAAGGAAAGGACAGCCTCTGGGTAATTGACACGGCATGAGCTTTGGTACCCAGGGAGGGGCAAAAGAGAGAAATCACTGGTACCCCCGGAGCCTTAGAGTCACACTATAAAAGAAAGAAGCAACCAACGTTGAAAGGAGGCAAGCAGTAAAGAGATCATAACAAAATCATTGAGAGAACTCTGTCAAATTCAAGGAAAACAAAGAAACATCTCCTGGTATCCTAGAAACAGCCAATAGTACATACTTGGATTCAAAATGATTCAAACTTTGCAAGTCTTAGAGGCTTATTTGCCATCTAAGTTTGTAATTTTTGAGCTTATTTGGACCTTGTATAACATCTTAGTGAGCATATTGTAATCCACAATTAAGAAAAATAATGAAATACCTCATTTTGATTTGAGATCTCTAGCAGTTATTTCGTGTGTTTCTTTATTACATTATTTTCCTTTGCTGCTTTCTGGCTGTTCAACACACATATTCTTGCTTGCTAGTTTTCCTTTTACTCAGCCAAAAGGCTGAGTCCTTTTACCGGGGTCCTCACTTCAACTTGGGTCTTTGGCACACTTAGCCTCCAAAGAAACATATGCCAAAACACACACACATCAGATATTACTCTCTCCCATAAAAATCCTTCTCACCTAACTATCTTAGAAGACAATGCCCAATCAAAGTCACTTGGACTTGAGTTCCAAATTCCACAAGTCTTGTGCAAAAGCACTAAGTCTATGAGAATTGGGGCCAAGATCCTCGTAGCTGAATCATTCTCATGACATTCATTTACATATATGTATATGTATTAAAATGTATATCCTAATCTAAGAAACTAACAATTATTTGAAGATATGTGTATTGTATAGTGTGTTTTTATGTAGCACCTATAGAGGTAAAGGGAAAGGACAAAACTCTATTACATAATAAACATGGAGAAAGATCATATAGTTCAGAGAACCAGCATTCTAGGTTCTTACAGGCCTAGTACACCCCGGGATCTCACGACAGTATGTCCGGGATCCCACGACAGTATGCCTGGGGTCCCAAGTGAAGGAACTCTCTTAAATGTTTATACAATAAAAGATAAGCCTTAAATATTTTATTTCAATCTCATTCTCATTGTGAATATTATGAACATTTATTTTACTTATTTTGTAAGAGTAAATGGTCATTTTATGGCACTAAAACACTTATAATGATATTTTATTGCTTAGGAGGAATTGCATTTTTGCCTTGAGGAGATTTATGTGACTTGCGCACAACTTGGTTCGTAATCAGCCCCTATTTAGCTGTGGTGAACCAAGCCCAGTCTATCAAACAACAAATATTTGACCCGGGATCCTTGTCTCTACTTGGGCCTATGTGCTAAAAAAAAAAAGCATTCTCACAAAATGTAAATTTGTTTTGGTTTTAAGAATTTTTTTTTTCTTTTAAGTACAAATTTTATGTCGGTCAAATCTTAAATTTCGGCCGATATTTACCAAAACATCCTGAAACACTCGAAATAGACCGAAATGACCTGAAATTTTTTCAAAGTGAAATAGGAACACTTTAGACAAAATTCTTAGAGCCGCCATTAGTTGCCATTAGCAAGGATAAGTTTGTCTTTACGAATGGATGACAAGATGAGAATGTTGGGTTACTTGGGTAACACAGGTGGCTCACATGTGCCCCTCTCCGTCTCATTTTAAAATTTTAATGTCCAATTTAGATGGCTGAGAGAGTCTGAGACGCATCAATACAATTCTCTTCGGTGTCAATTCAGCCACAAAAATAGAAAAGAAAAAAGAGGACGTTCCCATCAAAAAAAAAAAAAAAAATAAATAAATAAAGAGGACGTTATAAATGTGAAGATAGTTTTGGGGCGTAAATTTATTTCCCCTAAATAAGAGGTATTTTCACTATTTCGTAAGCTGGTAGTCAAGAAAGAGTGCAACTATAGTCTAATACTATAGGTTTATTTATTTATTTATTTTGGAAGAAGAGTCTAATAGACTAATACTATATAGGTTTTTTTTAGTTTGAGGAAAGTCTAATACTACTATATAGGTAGTTGCAGAAAGCAACAGCTAAAACTTTTGGAAAATATAATCCATTTTGCTTGCCTTTCACTCTCATAATTGGCGTTCACGTGCCACGTTAACTCTTTCCCAATCCTTAAAATCACAAAAACCAAACCAAGCAAGTGACCAGCCAACCAGTGAACCAACCAAACACTATTCTAGGCTCTCTCTCTCTCTCTCTCCTTCGTTTTCTCTTACCGACCATGAAAAGAAGACGAAAAAGAACCCAAACTCAAACCCATCTTTGCTAAAATCTACAGAACCAAAACAAACCCTATCAGATTCAGAATTCCTAAGCTCAAATCCTTGAAGCAAACCCCAGAAACAGAAAGAAAGAAAGAAAAAGAAGAAATGTGTTATGTGGGTAAAGCTACAAAGATCTTCATCTTCATAGTGACAGTGCTGGTGGTTCTTGGACTTGTATTGGGATTTGGGCTTCTCCGCCATGGCCTTCAGAAGACCCACAAATGCTTCGGTGACTCCTGCCAATCTTCTTCTTCCTTTTCTTCTCCTCCGGCTCCGGTGTTCTTTTCTCCTGGTTTCGGCCCACCTAATCCAAATCCAAATCCAAGCCCTGACCCCAGCTCCAACCAGCCCAGCCCACCTAACCCCAACCCCAACCCCAACCCCAACCCAAGTCTAAGCCCACCTCCGCCTAACTCCAACCCAATCCTAAGCCCACCTCCAACTAACCCAAATCCGAGTCCACCTCCGCCGCCAACAATGGGGGTTCCGCCGCCAATGAATCAGCCTAGTCCGGTGCCGGTGGCACCTGGCCCTGCGCATGCCTAGCAGCATTGTTCATTTAGTAAGAATCCCAGAAATTTCTTATGCCATTGTTTTTTTTTTTTTTTTTTTTTAGCTATTTCATTTTAAAATTATTCATAAGTCTTAGATGAGGTTGTTGTATAGGACAATGTGGGTTAATTTTGGTGGTTGTTTCTGGTTCTGGTTTTTGTAATGGTGGATTTTTTTTTATTTTTTTATTTTTTTTCCTCTGGGTATTGACTATTGAGTTGAACCATTTTTCTGTTACTTGGTAGAATTTTTGGTTACAATAAGTGAATTTACAGAGTTTCTGTTTACAATAATGACCTTGCACTGTTTTCGATGTTGGTTGTCACATTAGTTGACTAGGATGTCTGGTTGTCTACTTTGAAGTGAGACTTGCTGATGCGAGTAACTAGTGCAAAATGTTACCGCAAATAAGTAAGTAATATCCACTACTGTCAAAACTTGGCAATTTCATTTTCAACGATGGCTGAAGCAGCAATTTTAAATTTTAAAACAAATTTGGCAATGCAGATGCTTCCCATTTTTCTTTTGACCCAACAATGGCTGAGGCAGCATTTTTAATTACTCTGGCGTTTCCCATTTTTCCTTTGATCCCAACCAAAAAAAAAGGGTGCTCATTTTCAATGCAATTGTCAATGTCATGGCTGATTGATAATTGATTGAATTCCAGGACTTATATATTTTTTTCTTTTTAAGATGGTTATTCCAGGTATTTCATATTCTTTGCTATTTCATGAATTTGTTTTTCCTTGACCTTTTGGTGAACAAACGGGCCCGACCCAAGAGCTATCATGTGCTACAGCCTAGGTGTCTTCCACCGGAGAGCTACTAGCCTGCGGTGGCATTGGGACTGTCTTGAAGTGATAAAAATGGCAGTTTACCTTTTTTGACCTTTTTATTTTTTATTTTTAGGGTCAAGAGTTACTATTTAGAAGGAGAAATTAGAAATGTTTTGTGAACAATATTTTTACAATATTTTTTTAATAAATCATAGTTGATAGATGTAATTGGTTCAAATTTGAATTAAATTACTTTTTTGCTCCAATAATAATAACCAGTAACAACTTGTCACTTATGATTTATTATAAAAATATTGTGAAAATGTAACAGGTATCATTTCTAGTTTAGAATTTACTACCTTTTACTTGCTCACTTGCCGGCACTTTTGGTCATCCCATTTGATGTTAGTCTCTGACTTGATCAGGCAGTAAGTTGGGCTATAAAGGAATATAGCTAGATTTAATCCAGTATTAATAATTTAGAATTAATTTATCTAATTTTATTTTCTAAACAAGTTGAGCTCAATCTCAAAATAACTCTTCAGCCCAAAAAAAGAAAAAAAAAGAAAAAAAAAGAAAGGCTCATAACAAGTTAGAGCCGTTTGGTTAGAGATTTTTATTATTATTGTTTAAAATAATGTGAAAATTATAATTTAAAAAGTGTTGTAAAAACATGTGTTTATAGTATTCATAAAATAAAAAATATGTTTGGTATTATGTTTCAAATAACACGTTTCAATGAGTGAAAAAACATAGCCAAGTGTTTGGCATGTGTGTGTGTGCTTTTTTTTTAAAAAAAGTTGACAAGTAAGAAGGAAGCTTTATATATTGTCTAATCAAGTGAGTCTTATGTTTTTCAAAATATTTACAAAAGTGTCATTAAGCAGCGTTGTTTGAAATCTGAAAACTAGTAAGAGAAGTTTTCTAAATTTAGTATTTAAACACTTTAAAATGTGCAACGTAACTTAAACACTCCTTTAAAAACACTCTTACCAACACGTTATTTTTTTTAGAATAACTGTTTTCAGTGTTTAAACACTAAAAATTGTTGTTTAAAATCATGTAGCAAACAAGCTTTTAACAACTCAATTAGTATGTATGTTCAAATTAGGGTGGCATAAATTTGCTACCCCAAAGAGTTGACAAGGCAATAACAGGTTCTGCTCATTATTGCTCATTATGCATAAATATATATGGGTTGAGTGTAAGTTACATCTGGTGTAACTCTAAGTAATGTCACACTACCTAATAACTTATTAATGAATTTATATTTTGAAAATTCCACCGTTGGATTACATGTTCTATATGTTATAAACATTCATGCCAATTTTCATACCAATCGGATGTTATTTACCATTTAATTCATAAACTCATCTTTTATGTATTATTTTAAACTACAAAAATTTGAATTTATATAATTGATAGATGACATGACTATTGATCTTTGACTACTTTAAAATTTTGCAAGCATGAAAAATATACAAAAATAATGTAATCTAATGGTCGATTTGTCAAAATTTACATCCAATTAAAAATATTGATTGGTGTAACATTACTTAGAGTTACACTAGATATAACTTGAACTATATATATATATATATATAAATTGTGGACATATTCTGAATTGTTGTAATAGGTCCTATATAAAGAAAGTGCCGCTAAAGGTCCTTAAAACGCGGTATAAATCAAATGTTTTGCTGTACTATCATAAGTGCGGCTATAGGTTAGGGTTTCTAGCGGCATCTATCAAAAACGCTGTAATAGCTCACGTATGGTGGCGCGCTTTCATCGGCTTTTTTAGTAGCAGTGACGATATTTTTCTTGATACCAAACTTGTTATACAGTACTTTAAGCCAAATGACTTTTTTGCTGCCTCTATTACTGTCGTATATTCTGCCTAAACGTCGGATAAAGTAACTTGTAGAGTAGACTCTCAATTGATTAGTTCACTAATAAAAATAAACATATAACATGTCATGGACCTTCTAAAATCAAGATCCCCAATATAGTCGTCATTTAAAAAAAAAAAAAAAAAACGATAGCATATGTACAAACTCTCTTAGAAAATAGGATATCACAGTAACAAGTGCCTAGAATATGTATGAAGATCCATTTTGATGCACTCCAAATGCTCTATTCCAGGATCTACCATAAGCCTATAGACCACCTTTACATGAGAGATAACAGGTCTAGTGCATATCATCAAATACATGAGACACTCAATTGCGTTAGCATGCTTTGACTCCTTATTTGAATTTGGAAGTGACTATGTGGATAATCTGAAATCTGTAGCAATCAGAAGCAGATAGCCTTTCCAAATCAGAAGCAGGTAGTTCTTCTAAGATAACACAATTTATTTGCAAACCCTCTAATAGTAAATTTCCATTCCTAGGATCATCTTGGTAGCTCAAAGATACCTTCATGTCAAATTCTTACTCAACAATGACGACAGATTAACTTCTCTCTTACTCTTCATAGGAAATAGCATATTCATCAACATATAAAGCAAGAAATGTAGAAATTATTAGCAAAAACTTAAACCACCGGGCCTTGAAGCTTGGTGGTGCCCAGTTTCGTGGTAACCGTTAGCTCGGGAGTTCTATCCCCGCAATTACCCAGAAAAAAAAAAAAAAATATATATATATATAGCAAAAACTTAAAAATAATTGCAGTAGTCATACTCACAATGTATCTACCTGTTACCAAGAATGTATCAAATACTTGTACCATTGCATGGGAGACTACCTCAATGTCATATAATAATTGTCGCTGTTGTGAAAATTCACACAAAATAATAAATAGCAAGCACTACAAGATATCAAAAATTAATGTGGATAGGCTAACTCCAAGCCTACCTCCATGATCAACCCCAACAATATTCACTATTAATAATAGGAATTACAACAACAACAACAACAACAACAAAAAAAACTCTCAACATGCAATAAACCAACTCAATACAGTCAAATGTGTTCCCATACTAGGCAAAGCTATTCTCTAGTTTCTCACGAGACAAAGCTTTGCACTTATCTCACACATATAATAAAGCTACTCTGCCACTCTTTTTACAAGGATGTCACACTTCCTTACTACTTCTCTTTTCAATGTGGACCTAACTCTTATAATATAAGTGCATCTCCTTGTTATTCTTCTAGGTTCTAGCCGATGTGGGCTTCTAAAACCAATGAGGAATTCTCTAAATACTCCCATCATGGGGCTGAACTCAATGGTTGCTACCCCATTTTGCCCTATGAAATCCTAAAACCTTAAAAAAAAACACACACACACACAAATTGAAAAAAAAAAAAAAAAAAAAAAAAAAACTCTTATTTCATAAAATAAATTAAAAAAAAAAACCTTGATTTGATCCAATATACAAAGCTCACTCAAACACCTTCACTTGGCTTAATTAAGTCAGTCCAGAGGTTTCAAGTTAAAAATGTGAAGTTTGACCAACGTTGACGACAAAAGAAAAAAAAATCCGACTATCCAATCAAATCAATTCTTGTCCCAATGCCATGATAATCAATTTCCTTTAAAACTATAGGTAGGTTGTTGATATCAAGTATAAAATGAGCAAGATTTCGTGAAAATGAGAAACCTAAATTAGGGTTTGATTGTAACCCGACAACATATCATCAGAAAGCTTGTATGATAAAAAATCCTAGCAGTTAGTCTACAACAGACTTGGGTTAATTACATATTTTCACTATTTCTGGTTAAAGAATCGAACAAACAGAGGACAATGACAGAAATAAGAATAAAAACAAAAACGAAAAAAAAAAAAAAAGGAAAAAAAAAAAGAAAAAAAAAGGAAGTATACGATTGTACTTTAATTAAGGTGCATGCAAACGTGAGGACTCCATTAAAAGCCGACAAGCATACATCATTTTTTACAGGCTCATAAAGCCTACTAGAAATACTCCAACCACAAAACATATATAAGAACCGATAAACCAGAATTCTCTAGCAAGAAAATTAAGGAGTCTTCCATAATTCCACCATAGAATATATAGTTTCATTCATTAATTCTTAGATTTCCTGTTCTGCTACTTGACTGGCACATATATATAATATCATCAGTAGTTGAAACACATTGTTAACCATACATATATAGCGACCATGGAAAGCATTCTATATTCAACACAAGGTGAGATGGGAAGGAGAGTACTGGGGCTTCACCATAGGCATATTCACTGGGAAATTCCATCGGCGAATCAAGTTAAAGGTGCACCAGCAGGAGAATTGCAAGTAAAGAGGGTAGGACTTAATCATGCTCTTACTACATTCAGTGCTGGTGGTGGTATAGTGAAGAGTCTCCAAGCTGTAGCGCCTGAGGTTTCGACCAGAGAACAACAACAAGAGGTAACGTACTTCTTGGATATCAATTTCTGCTATATCTAGATATCACAATAAGCTGTGGTCAGGACAACTCAGTTAGTGTGTGAAGTGAATTCATTAGCCTCCCACGTGTGTTCAAAAACTGTTTTGTTTTAGTCTGTCTTGGGGGACCGGTTATCCTTGTCATTTGGCAACAAATGTAATGTAGCTCAAAGAGACTAACATGACCCTAGAAACTAAAAACTCACAATGTTATTATACCCCAACCAATTTCATTCTGTGCATGGCACCGGTGAACTAATGACCCAAATGGGATGGCAATGAGACGGGATGGGTCCGAAGGATGGGGTTTTTACTCTCGCCTTGCATGGTTTTGTCTTATTCCATCCCCGCTCTGCCCCGCATGATGGGAAAAATTTTCTTGCCTCATCCTCGCACTTTGGAGCCTCGTGAAGTCTTGCCACACCTCATAAAATTCTACTTCTTGTTAATTTTCCTACAACTATTACAATTTTTCTTTTAATAAAACCTGTTTCGTTAATAAAAATATACTTGAAATTACAAATAAATTTATCCCATCAAATCAAACTAATTTTTAGCAAAAATTGAATAATATTATTAAAGTGTTTAACAAAACAATATCATAACGAAAACAAAAATATCATAATACAAAATCAATTATTCAATGGTATATAAATTTGTTTATAATAAAGACAAAAGAAAATGTTAAAATTGATATTTTATTTCCAACCTTGCTAGAGAAAAAAAAGAAGAGAAAAAAAAGAAAAAAAAAGAGGCAAAAAACGTTGTTGGGTAGAATAAAATAAACTGATAATATGCTTATTTAAATAGTAGAGTTTTAGGGTATGAAAATTTTACAATTTAACTTTTATCAATGTGAGGCGAGTTGGGTCTAAAAAGTCTAAACTCATCCCCACCCCGCCCCGTGGTGCGGGGCTAAAATCTAGCCCCATCCCCGCTTCACCACCTTTGTGGAGCGGGAAAAACCCACGTAGGGAGAAGCAGAGAGGGGTAGGTCAAGTGGAGTAGGGAAAAATTGCTATTCCCACCAAATATGTATTTAGACTCTTTAATTAGATCGTTCAAGCATATTACCCGATTAAATCTGGTCAAATTCAATAAATTCTTTAAAATCCTTTCAGCCCGAACTGGTTCCTTGAAATCGTTTGGTATTTTCTTGTACTTCAAGTCACTTAAAACATCTCTAGTAGCTTATCTAAATTTTTGTACTGTTTTAATAGTGAATAGTGACATTTAGCTTTTATTTACCTACTTTTTCAAATATACTTTCTAATAGATTATCTATCTTTTTCTCCATCTCATTTAAATATTATTTCTTTATTCATTTTTTATTCTTTTTTTAATCATCATTTATTTTTCTTATGTTCATTTCCAACAACTATATTTTTCAATAAGAAGTGTTATATCAACAACATTTTTCATAATACTTTCACAAAAATCACAACAAAATCTTATGTAGAAAGTTGTTACTAGTTCTAATTTGAACCCACTACTGAAATTATTTTTTTTACTTACCAATATTAGTTAATAACAATCTGTTACTTAAAATTTATTGTGAAAATATTCTGGTAACATTTCTTAATTGTTATTTCTTATTCTTTATATTATTTTTCCTTTCAATTTCATCCATACGTTTTTTTTTTTTTTTTACTCTTGTTTTTTCCCCACCACACACGTATACCCACTCTCCCTTCTTTTTCTTTTTCTACTTGATTCCAGATCACTCTCTCCAGCTCTCACTCTCTTTCTTTCTCTAGCTCTCTCTTTTTCTACTTTTTCTTTTACTACTTGATTCTAGAACACTTTCTAGCTCTCTATGTGATAAGAAACAGAGAAAGAACAAGCGAGAGATGTCTTGCTTGCTCCACCATTGATCATAGGACACAGGCAGGCGTAGAATCGGCATTCACTGTGCCAAGCCGTGCCTTTCGCTCCGCCGCTGCTCGTCTTCCTCCCCAACGCAACCTAGATAGGTCAGATGGCTTCTGTCCTTATTTTATTTTATTTTATTATTATTATTTTTTTGTTATGATTTGATAAATTTTAAGATTGTGTTTTTGAGTTTGTATTTTGATTATACTTGAGTTTAGAGATGTTTAAGAGAAAGGATTGGTGTGTTTGTAGCCTTTGTAAATGTTTGTAGCCATTGTGAGAGGAGATAGAAAGAATTGTTTTTTATTGAGTTGTATGATTTTTTTAAGTAGAAAAATTCATTTGGAGTTGTTACAGTGTTTTCTATATTTAGAGAAGTACTATAGCAACTTCAAAAAAATTTTAGAAATGTTTTGCATTTGGAAAATCTGTTGGAGTTGATTTTTGGGATTTGTTCTCCAAAAAATAGATTTAGCTAATCTATTGGAGATGCTCTAATCTATCCAAGCTTAAAATGTCTTTTCATAACTAGTTTAGCATTTTGGTCTTTTGAAAAAAAACAAAAATAAATAATGAATACAATATCTTCTGTTGTACCTTAACGGCTGAACTTATGTATAGTTATTTGGAAGAAAGTTATAAAATTTTTAAATGGTTAAAAAAAATTTCTTTTCAAATTTTGAATTGTTTTCCATAATAATTTGCCGTTAATGAATGAATTATTTCTACTTTTATTTGTGCTGGCCTTCTATTTTATTTTTTTTCATAATTTTATCTTTTGTAATGTGGGAACTAACTCTTATAATAGAAGTGCACCTCTTTATTATTCTTCATAAAGAAAGAGAAATGTTTAAATCCATAATATTTTCATAACAAATCGTAGAAAGTAAGTTATTATTGGTTCTAATTTGAACTCACATTTGAAATTACATTTTTGCCCACTATTAAGAGTAAAATACAACTTACCACTTAAGATTTGTCGTGAAAAATCTTTTTTAAAAAAAGTGTTGTAAAAATGTTAGATATAAACTTTTCTCTTTCTTTAATAATAATAAGTTAAACTCGTTCTTCTTTTATGTCTTGTCATATAGGCATATTGTTTGAATATTGATTTCATATTTATATACTGTAATTTAATGGTTTAATAATTAAAAATTGGATAAGCTATATATTTGGTCTCTAATATTTCAATTGTATCAATTTAATCTTTAACATTTTAGTACTATGTCAATTTAGTCTTTATTGTTATTTTTTGAATGAAAATTGATAACACGTCTAATGGTCAAAATAAAAAATTAGCTTTCATTAATGTGACAATACACTAAAATTTTATTTTGACCGTTTGACATGTCATAAATATTCATCCAAGATATAACAATAAGGACTAAATTGACACGATATTGAAAGGTTATGGACCAAATTAACACAACTAAAAGGTTATGGACTAAATTAAAATATGCTATAAAGGATAGGGACCAAATATGTAGTTTACCCTTAAAAATTTTGTTATGAAATAATTGTTCAGCTCTTAAATTCTTTTTGATATAAAAAAAAAGTCCAGCTCTTAAAAAATTAATGTTATCTTTTCGTTATACAAATTGTACTCAATCATTATTATTGTGTTAAGTAGGTCATTATATCTTTAATTGTAAATTATCATAGACAATTTACTGTATTTAAGTCAAGTAATAATAAGTGGGTTACAGTTAACTCAACTGGTAAAGTTTCTGATGGTTGTATAAAAGATCTGGGGTTCAATTCTTGCATATACTAAAAACTAATTGGTGTCTTAGTCTGATGATAAAGAGTTATTATCAGGAGTGGACGCTATAAGTTGAAACTCTCTCTCACAAAAAAAAAAAAAAAAAAAAAAAAAAAAAGTAGCAAAAGAGAAAAAAAAAAAAAAAAAAAAATAGAAGTTATACAAAACAGTGAAACACATGCTAGTTGAGAAAGTAACAAAAAGAAAATATGATTTTCTTTTCAAAGGTAGTTTCAACAAGTGGAGTGGTCCAAACTCCAAATGTCATGAAAATGATGATCATCTGGTTTTTTTTTTTTTTTTTTTCAAATTTTTTTTTTTGCACCGAAAGTAATAAAGGGAAGGGCCCATCTTCCAGCTCGGCTATCAAGGCAGAGTGTGTGAGATTTGAGATAGGGATGGTCCCCTCTCTGTGTTAAAAGAATCAGCCCGGCCCAGTGGCAACATTGTGGGCTGCCATCTTCCATTTTGGTTTTTAGTTCACCACTTAAGCCTCACAGACTCCGAAAAATATACGTATCCATTTAACGCAAGATAAGGTGCCATATCAGTAGAAAATGATATACTATATATGTATAAATATAAAAGGATGAAAGACTGTAGTAAGTTTTGACATCTCACATCAGCAACCAATAAAGAAAACGAATTGTGGAATCTCCATTTCCATTTTCTTGTAGAGTTCCTATAACTTTTCTCTTACTCAAAAAATGCAGGCTTCTTCTCTCACCTACAATGAAAAGATGCTGGCAAACTATGTCCCAGTCTATGTAATGCTCCCGGTAAGTCTCAACCAAATCCTATACACTAAACATTATTATTATTTTTTTTTTTTACAGATATGATATAATTTTAATCTATAGGATCCGTTCCATGACAATCGCTAGATACACTAACGTTTGATCTATGTATTCTAAGATGATATTAAAAACTAATATGTGCTAATATATATTTATATATTATTTACTCTTTCTTTGCGTATCAGTTGGGAGTTGTTACAATTAATAATGTCCTGGAAGACAAAGCCGGGATTGAGAAACAGCTCAAGGAGCTAAGAGCAGCTGGAGTGGATGGGGTAATGGTAGATGTCTGGTGGGGGATCATTGAATCCCAAGGACCTAAGCAGTATGATTGGAGTGCTTATAGGAGCTTGTTTCAAATAGTCCAAGAATGTGGATTGAAGTTACAAGCTATAATGTCATTCCACCAGTGTGGGGGTAACGTAGGAGATGTTGTTAACATCCCACTGCCACAATGGGTACTGGACATCGGAGAATCAGACCCTGATGTCTTTTACACCAATCGCTCTGGTAACAGGAACAAGGAGTACCTCAGTCTTGGTGTGGATAACGAGCCTCTCTTCTATGGACGAACTGCTGTTGAGGTAATCCTACTTCACACAATTGGACTAGACTACTTGCATCCATAGCCTTCTATTACTGTAGTCTCCTCAGGGTTTTTGAAACTGTTAAATATATGTTCTATGATAAAAACTTGGACTAGCTATATATTAGATTTGAAATCCATCTACTTACATGAACGTCTGCTATATACTGACACCATGTTAAAATTGATTATTGAACCATACAGATATATGGAGACTATATGAAGAGCTTCAGAGAGAGTATGTCAGATTTTTTTAAAGATGGACTCATAATAGACATTGAAGTGGGGCTTGGCCCTGCGGGGGAGCTAAGGTATCCCTCTTATCCACAAAATCAAGGATGGGTTTTCCCAGGCATTGGAGAATTTCAGGTGAGATTGTTTTTTGTTGCTTGGAAGTCCTTGAGCAAATATTTAAGGAATAGGTTTTCGCTTTTATGTTAAGTGCACACGTGAGGCAGGAAAAAGGGCTCTAATACCAAAGATGATGAAGCACAAAATTCTGAAAGTATTTGAGAGGAAGACAAAAAAAAAAAAAAAGATCCGCTTAGAAATCAACATTTAGGGTTTTTTGGAATATGGGAAAAGGAAAATAGAACTTAAGAATCAACACCTACAATTGCCTAAATCATCACCATGCTATGGGAAGAATTCAATAGAAATTTTATTTACCAAATCAAGCTGAGCAATACTGAACTCTGGGGTCTTTAAATAGGGTTCCAAGTTACATTAGTGAAAGAAATGATCCAACTTTCTGACCAAGTTAGGAAATGAAAATAAATTCCAAACCAAGTATGAAAGTAAATAATAATGGACCAATTACAGAAAGGAAAATAACAATTAAATCCTAGAAAGAAAAAAAAAAGCGTAATAAATATCAATCTAGTCAACTAGCAGTACAACCATGTGATCTTTGATGTTTCTAGCACTTAGCCACATACTAATTAAATGTTGCAGTGCTATGACAAATATCTCAAGGCAGAGTTCAAAGAGGCTGCAACAAGTGTAGGCCATCCCGAGTGGGAATTGCCAGATAATGCAGGGACATATAATGACACACCCGCATCTACAGAGTTCTTTGGACCAAGTGGTACATACCTTACTGAGAAAGGGAAGTTCTTCTTGACTTGGTATTCTAACAAGTTACTGAGCCATGGTGACCAGATCCTGGATGAAGCAAATAAAGCTTTCCTAGGCTGTAAAGTCAAGTTAGCAGCCAAAGTATACCTCATCATATTGTAGCCATCGTATATTACCATCCACCATCTTTAATCAATGAAATGATTCACACTTCATTGTGAACAGGTCTCCGGAATCCACTGGTGGTATAAAGCTGATGATCATGCTGCAGAGCTTACTGCAGGATACTACAACTTGAAAGATAGAGATGGGTACCGACCCGTAGCCAGGATGCTATCCAGGCATTATGCCATTTTGAATTTCACATGTCTTGAGATGAGGGACTCTGAACAAAGTTCTGATGCCAAAAGTGGACCTCAGGAACTTGTTCAGCAGGTAAAAACTTATAAATTCAACCCATTTTAAGACTTCCCTTCCCTTCTCATGTTTATTAATTTCTGATGAGATATGTTGTTTGGTGTTATGAGTTGTTTTAGATTTTTTCATGTTGCAAAATTCTTTTTGATAACATCCACAAAATTCTTTTCATATATATATATATATATATACATATATATTTTCCTTTGTTGACTGTTAAATACTATGGGAAATATGAAGTTACACACACACACACAGCACCATGCCTAGCATCTCAAGATGCTTCTCACCAAGTTCTAGTCTTTAATTGAAGTATATTTTGTAAAGAAAAGACATTTTTTATTAATGAAATTTATAGAAAGACCTTCAATAAATGTTGAATAAATAAAAAAATCACATTGGCACAATGTTGCACATGCATTTTCAGGTTTTGAGTGGAGGCTGGAGAGAGAACCTAGAAGTTGCAGGAGAGAATGCACTTTCAAGATATGATCATGATGCTTATAATCAAATCCTCCTAAATGCTAGACCTAATGGTGTCAACAAAGAGGGCCCACCAAAACTACGGATGTATGGGGTGACATATCTTCGCTTATCAGATGATCTATTGCAGAAAGATAATTTCAACATATTTAAGACATTTGTGAAGAGGATGCATGCCAATCAGGTTAGTAATTATCATAGTTACATACTTCAAAAAGTATATGCTCCTTCAAAATTGAAATGATGAAATGCTCTCTCTCTCTCTCTCTCTCTCTCTCTTATAGGATTACTGTCCAGATCCAGAAAAGTACAACCACCACATAGGTCAATTGGAGCGATCAAAACCAAAAATGCCAATTGAATATCTGCTAGAAGCAACTGAGCCAATGGAGCCATTCCCATGGGACAAAGAAACAGATATGAGTGTCGGTGGTGCACTTTCTAATTTGATAGACAAGATCTTTTCTATATTTAAGTGAGAACATGGCCAAATGTGAAGAGAAGCAGCAGTTAAAGAATCAAATAAAAGAGTTGGTTCTGGGGAAAAAATAAACATCCATAGTGGCAATGTTGAAACAAGTGTTGGGTATCTGCTTTTCAGATAAAAGATCTGTATTTTCATTTCTGTATCAAATGTACAATTATATTGCTCTTAGTATAACTCACCAATAATCAGAGCAAGAGCAAGATCCATCTTTAAAATGGTGAAACCTACGGATATCTCTCATGATAATCTCTCGACACATAAGCTTAGAAATTAGTTTTGTCACTGTGTGGCAATCTCCACACGTGCGAAGATTCTTAGTTATCCTGATTATGGTCCCTGGACCTGTGTTAATAAGAGCAAAAGCAATAGCCAGTCTTTCACTGTGATCCCAAAGCATCTTCTCCTTTACTTCTTTGTCAACATCATAAAACACTGAATTTGTATCAGGCTTGTATCCAGCCTCCTTCAGTTGCTGTTTTAAGTCCTCTAACTTGGCATATATATACTCTGTCTGTTGGTGTGTCCTATCTCCAACTAAGAACCGATGAACCTTCTTATCTACCTCGACAAAGCTGCAGCCTGGTGGTTTTTTCAGTCCTTTCTTTCTCACCATGGCTCTTATCCTTTCAACATCACCCCACCGTTTCTCTGCAGCATAAATATTGGAAAGGCAAACATAGCTACCCACACCTTTAGGGTTCATTTCAAAAACTTTCTGTTCCAGAATTTCCGCTAAATTCATATTACGTTGCAGCCTGCAAGCAGAAAGCAGTGCAGCCCATATATCATCAGTAGGAACAACTTCCATACTTTTGATAAGGTCGTATGCTTCATTTAAGTGCCCTGCTCTACCAAGAAGATCCACCACACATGAATAGTGAGCAGGAGTAGGCTTCACATTGTACTTGGTGGTCATTCCATGGAATATTTGTCTGCCCTCATTTACTAGTCCTGCATGACTACATGCCGACAAAACTGAAGTAAGAACACCCTCATCTGGACAAACATTGTCTGCTATCATGGCATGAAAAATGGTGATAGCCTCTCTTCCCCTCCCATGAACCCCATATCCTGTAACCATAGCACTCCAAGAAACCAAATTCTTTTCGGGCATCTCATCAAAAACGCAACGCGAAGAAGCCAAGCTTCCACATTTAGAATACATGTTTAGAAGGGAAGTTCCCACTATGGTATTCACACCAAACCCTTTCTTAACAAGATATGAATGAATAGATGTGCCAAATTGTAAGGCCATGATCTGATCACAAGCTCCAAGAACAGTTACAATAGTCACTTCATCAGGCAGTGCCCCTTCTGTAACCATTTTACAGAAAAGTCTTAAGCACTCAAAAGCGTCTCCACTCTGTTCATAACCCGAAATCATAGAATTCCATGAAACTGTATCTTTCAACTTCACGTCATCAAATAGTCGCCTTGCGTAAGCTATAGAGTTACAACTACAATACATTTCAATAAGAGCATTTCTCAAAAATTTGTTAGACATTTCAGCATTGTGTCGAACAGCATACCCATGTACGCCTTTCCCTAGCTCCAAGGCCATCAGGCCAGTAAAAGCAGAGAGGAGACCAAGCAAAGTAGTCCCATCTACCGTCATTCGAGCTTTTTCCATCATATCAAAAACCACCAAAGCCTCTTTCGGGCTCTCATTTTTCACATAGCCCGAGATCATAGTATTCCAAGAAGTTAAATCTTTCTCAGGCATTCTATCAAACAACATCCTCGCCATCCCCATATCCCCAAACTTCATGTACATGGCAAGCAGAGAATTACCCACATAAATATCTGAGTCCAACCCACTAACCACAACCTCACCATGAACCCTCCTCCCAATTTCCACAAGCAACAAATAACCACAGGCCTTAAGAACAAAAGGGTAGGTGAACTTATCCGCTTTCCAACCAGAAGCCAACATTTCACGGTACAAAACAATAGACTTGAAAGAAGAAGAGCCGCCATTACAAGCATAACCCCTGATCATGACATTCCACAAGAATAAATTTTTGAAATCAATCGCATCAAAAATGAACTGGGCTTGGGGCATACGGCCACAACTGGCATAGAAGGCAGCCAGTTTGGTGTTGAGATAAGTGTTGTTTTGAAGAGTGCCAGAAATAGTGATGTGGGCATGGAGTTGGTGGCCTTTAGTGAAGGATTTGGCGTTGGTGAGGGACTGTAAGATGGTTCCGCATTGCAGAGAGGTGAGTGGGAAATGGGTGGTGGTAGTGGTAGTGGTAGTGGTGTATAGAGAGTGCTTGAGGAGTTTGTGAGTGAGAGAACCATTCATGAAGGAGAGTCAGAGAGAGAGAGAGAGACTGAGAAGTAAAGAGCTATGGACTATGATGGAATGGGTAGTGTGG
Organism: Quercus gilva; assembly: GCA_023621385.1. Taxonomy (NCBI): domain Eukaryota; kingdom Viridiplantae; phylum Streptophyta; class Magnoliopsida; order Fagales; family Fagaceae; genus Quercus; species Quercus gilva. The sequence continues at coordinate 38,726,176 of CM042480.1, forward strand.
CCCTGTGTGAGAGTGAGAGTGAGAGTGAGAGAGAGAGCTTTGTAGGTATTTCAGTTTGTTCCTTCTGCTGCTGAGACAAGACGACGCCGTTTTAGTCCGAAACCCCCTAAAAAGGAAAAGGAGAAAAATGAAAGTGGAGATGCGGGGTATCGATCCCCGTACCTCTCGCATGCTAAGCGAGCGCTCTACCATCTGAGCTACATGCCCATTTGTGATTTTTTAGTAGACCTTGTCTAATTAGGTTGTACTTTTCTGAATTAGGGAATAGAGACCTTTTTGAATTTCTCCTAATTTATTGAGTCATACTTTTCAGGGGAAAAAAAAAGGTTCATCTTCTTGTTTCTATCGAGTTTTTTCTTTTTGGTAAATAGAGATTACATTACCAATTCAAATGTATAGATTTATTTTTTATTTTTTGAAATTTTGATTTAATTATTTTCTTTTATGTTTTGAAGTTTTTATGGTCATTATACATGTGACAATCTTTTTTATTATTATAGAGTTTCAATCTATGGCGTCAATTCTTAATAATAGTTATTTATTATTAGATCAAAATACCAATCAATTTTTAATGTAGACGGAAATTGAACCCCAAATTTCTTATCTAACTGGAATCCACATACATTTGATAATCAATTATAGCATTTTCTGAACAATACTTATATAGCCATTGAAAATTAAATTTTTTGAAAAATTGATTGGAAAATGATAAATTCAAAAATTAATGCTTATAAATAAAAATTAAACCTAAAACATATATACATTTTTTTTTTATATCTAAATTCAAATTATCCTACTCATCATGGCATGTGACATCTTTTTAAAAATGAAACCATATATAATAGAGTAATTTTAGTGTCACAAAATAAAATATATGAATTTTTTTATATAATATATTAAAGTAGAAGTACATTGAGAATCCAAATCAAATCCAAATTAATTTATACTTGTAGTCAAATTTAATATCAAGTTTCCATTTTAGTTTTTGTGTCAAATGATACATTCACAACATTTAGGATGAAAACCATGATACCACAATAATAATAATTCCAGGTAAGACCACCTTATCATCATTATACAATTTAGAATAACAATACAAATATTTTACTCCAAAACTATCTAGGAACTTTAGTAGAAATGTATTTCCAAGAATTTATTACAATTTTTAAAATTAGAAAGGTAATCAGTCTTTTCTATACTCAAGTGTCGGTTCCATGGGTGAGGCAAAAAAGCAATCGCTTAAGGCTCCCAATGAAAAAATGCGCCCAAATTTTTACCAATAGAAATATATCTGTACCAATGGAAGTATTAATTAAGTTCCAAATATTCACTAGTAAATAAAAAGTAGTTTATTTTTTAATCAAAGAAAAACTAGTTAAATAAAAATCTTTTCATGGTATGAGGTAATGACGGTTCATTTTTCTCAGTTTTAAAATGTATAACTCATTTAATCTCAAACACATAAATGCTGAAAGAACTCATTAATCTCTTACTAGTAAATTAATTTATACTAAAAATTTATTTATAGATATCAAATATATAATTTTATTAAAATTTTCAACCATATTTTTTAGTATATGGTTGCTTCACTCAATAAATAGTGTTTATTTTAGTAGTATAGTCATTAAGTAGTACGATGGATTCGTTTTAATTTATAATTTTGCATTTAAAAAATTGATTTTAACTGAAAAAAATCCCAAGTTAAATAAATCTTTGATTAATATTCAAAATATAAGAATTAATAGGCCCAATTAAGGTAGTCGGTTGCCTTAGATCCCACAATGCCTTGAGCTGGCCTTGAACTTCAAGGTTCTGAACAACACTGTTAGCTTGATTTAGATCCTATGAATGATTTTCATGCACTTGAACAACATAATATGCTCCATAATGATAAATAAAAATAAAAATAAAAATAAAAATCTTGTCTCATTTGCTACTTCAAAAAAATCTTGCCTCATTCAAAAATAAATAAATGAGATTAAAAATTATGACACAAAGGAAATACAGATACAACAAAAGCAATCAAAAGATGCAATATTAATGCTTTTATATCATATTGTTTTCCTTTTTCAACAAATATAATGTATTAAAATAGAAGTTGCTAAAAGGATTCAAATCACCGCTTCTCTGTTGCAATTATCAAACTATCAAAAAAGAAAAAAAAAAAAATACACAAGTCATTTTTAAGTTTTAATGGTCATTGACTCATTATACACATAGCAGTAAATTAATGCATTTTCAGAAAAATACTTAAATAGCTGCTAGAAAATTAATGGTTAGAAAAATTGATTGGAAAATGACAAATTCAAAATTAATGCTCATAAATAAAAGTTAAAACCAGACTCAAATTCAATTTTTTTTATTCTCAAAAAAAAAAGTTCAAATTATCCTAATGAATTATGATCACATCACATGACATCTTTTTAGAAGTTAAAATAAACTTTCTTATTTTTTTTAACAAATCAAGTAGAAATTGTGGTGGGTCCATGTGGAAGATACGGAAATTGTGTTTTGTTTTGTTTTGTTTTGTTTTGTTTGTTTTTTTTTTTTTTTTTTTTTTTTTTTTTTTTGTGGCCATGCTTTGTTAAAGGATGGAAATTATATGGTTAATTTTCTCAAATTTATATTAGAAACAATTGATTTTAATTTATTTTTAATTGATTTGGAATATAGCAGTTTGCCCACATTCAGTTGCTTTGAAAACTATTGAAAACAAAATCATCAAGAGGTAAAATAAAATTCAATAAAACCTTTAATAAAATATATAAAAATTAATTTTGCACATAGGATAGTAGAAATAATTAAATATTTGTAAAGTTCAAAAAATACATTGATATTCTTAATTATATTAATCTTAACCATTTATTTTTCTAATTTCTTTTAGTGACATGTAAGGTAATACATAGATAAGCAAGATTCCATACTGGCAAATGCAAATTTTTCTATGTAAATGCATTTTTTAATGAGATAAATGCATTTTTCCATGTATTTATTTAAAATGAATTTATATTTTTTTTTGAGGAAAATATAGTTATTTTCCTAAAATTTATATAATAAATGGGCTATTAAATTTTTAAAAAATATTTCAAAATAAGCTTATAGCAATCTCACTCATCGTATAGGATAACCGGTAGTAACTAAGAAATTCATATCCTACACATCACACACAATAGAGCATTTGCACATTTCCGTTAATCCATGAACAAGATCGATATAGACAAATATGTGAACCCATGGATCCACTCAACTCATATATATATATATATATATTTTTTTTTTTTTTTCTAATCCAAATAATCATAATATTAGATTTATTTTTGAGTTTTTTTTTTTCATAGAAATATAATGACTTTGATGACCCCCCCTTTTTTTTTTTTTTTTTTCATTTGATAAAACACTGATAATTCTCTCAAAAATTTTATTTTCAATATCAAAACATATGTAATAAATGTCATTATTATCCCTAATTAAAAAAGTATCCTCAAGTACGAAATTATGAATGTCTCTAATGCTCATATGAATTCACAAAAATTATGTGAATAAAAACTTAAAAAAGAATATTGATGTCGTTTAGATGATTCAATAATAAAGTTTTGAGGTTTGAGTAGTTCCCGCAAGACCTATTTAAATATCTAAATTATATGTATATAAATCCTTCTTTTTTACTGGAAGGAATCAGCCAGAGAAATTTTGTGTTATATAAATCTTGGTAAAATCAAACTTTTCTACAAACTTTCAAATCCTGTAACGGTAAGCTAGACTCTAGAAAAATTTTACGTTTTAGCTTTTCAAGATAATCTACAACTTTCCCAGAAAATCTTACTACAAATGACTTCAGAAAAATCCTATAGTAATTATGAATTGAGGAATCTTTGACAATTGTCAAATTACCCTAACAATATTATCTTTTTCATGGCTTGAACAAATTAATGCACCGTCCTTTCCTTATCCTATAAACTCCCTTTATTTACTCAATGTACTCAAGAACAAATTGTTTTCCATCTTTTCTTCTTGTGATTGACAATGGTTCGCAAGAAGCTCATTGTGAAGAAAATTGAGAATCCTAGTTCGCTTCAAGTAACATATTGTAAGCGTAGGGATGGAATTATTAAGAAGGCTTCTGAATTAGCAGTTTTATGTGATACAGATGTTGGTCTTGTGATGTTCTCTCCTACTGGTCGATTGTCTAGCTTTGCAAGCAATGGAAGGTTGATTATTAGTTTTAATTTTTGAATACTTGTTTTATATCTCTTTCTTCCTCTATTGTGCTATTGTTTCTCAAATACATTTTGAGATGATTTTTGTCTTGCTTTTTGTAGGATTGAGGATATCTTTCTTCGTTATATTGACCGGCCTAATGAATTACGAGGAGGGTGTGTTTTGAAAATGTTTCTGATTTTATTTGTGGTTTGGTTTTTCCTGAATACCTTATTTTTAAGCAAAGTTTGTTTTATTATTTTTTTCTTTGAATAACATAATACTGTTGTTTGATTGTGCAGGCCTATTGAGAATGAAGAGGTAATTACCACACTTTCTTTTCCCCCTCTCTCTATATGGGCAAACTTACCTGGCTGTGATATAATTTCTACTTGTAGTGTTTATATCAAAGCCTCAAGAATTCGAAGTATGAAGGAGAAATCCTGGAACAGATAGCAAAGTATGACCTCTTCGTTTTCTCTCTCTCTCCCACACACATACACAGTAGCACAGACCTTTAGCAATTTATGCATGTCTTTTCTTCTTACTTTTTTTTTTCTTCTCTTATTCTCTCTTATTTCTCCATCAAAATGATTCACAAACTGGTAATGGCATGACAAGCTCAGACTTAAGGTAGCATTTGAATTATTTACAGTTTTAGCCTTACAAGAGTGTGCTTTTCATGAGTAACCAAAAAATTACACATAAGTATATGATTTTTCTCTGTTTGGCTTGTAGACTCTTGGAGAAGAACTCCATGATCTCAATCAGCTAGAAGATGAAATGCAGCAAAAAATGAGGTCAAATTTTCATTTACCTTTATATTTTCAAATTTATTTTGTAGAATTCACATAAATATGTGAATGTGATTTATCATAGGTTTAAGAATTCTGACATTAATTGAGTTTATTTGTGCGAACATGGAAAAAAAAAAAGGTCCTACAATCCAGATATAGAGAAGATCACCTCGATTTATGATGCTTTGGTGCACCAGAATTTTCTTACTAATGCTATTCAACGTATTGAAGAGATGAAAGTGAGTATATTCAGCACGGCTCACTTATTTCTTGGTGTCAAAGTTGGAATTAACAATTTTTCTTCTCCCTTTTAGCAGGCAAAGCTGCTTGGTAAACAAATTATTCCACTGGAACCTGACAGCATTGAAGTAGGAAAGGAAAAGGAAAATCAATCAAGTGAAGTAAGAGAAAGATAAATAAACAAAAGCTACTATAAACTTCTACACCAATATTCTCAATTAATGTAGCTGTTTTGTGTAAAATGTGTTAATCATTTCAATGTATTTTACTCGTAGGTACCAGTTCTTGATATAAAGGATTCAAATTTTATGGCCGAAGAGTCTGTAGATTCTAATGGAAGGAGGTATTGAGATTTTATTTCTTGAATTTAGTCTAATTTTTTCATAGATTATCAGCGTTTGTACTTCTGGTTTATCGGCACGTTTGAGCATTGTAAATATATATGCATATAGCCATAAGTCACTAACTGTTAGAAAGTGAGGTTCAAGGCATCTCAGATTTGGTAACTGAGCTTTTGCTACTGTTCTATAGGAATCCAGTGATGGAAGATCATCACCAGCAAAAGACATTCTCACTTGGGGGCCCGCACCTTAGTATTGACTACCTAAAAACCCAAAGCAACTGGAACCTTCAATGTGGTAGCACATCCCAAGGTTGACATTATGGCAGCTTTCATGGTTTTACATGACAAGCAGTAGGATTAGTATCTGTTACTTAGTACTGTGTGGTTTTTTAGCCCCGTTTCTCTAAATATGTTGAATGTAGAACATGATTTACTATATAAATCCCAAAACAAAAGAGGTGTCCAGAGGTTTTGAGAGTTGTAGTGATCTGTTTAATGTATCTTTCTTGTGACAAGTTATTTTTGTTTTCTGGGCCAATGGCAATGGAAGCTGTCATGAAAAATTATAGCAAGCCCTAAAATGGTGTCATTATAAGAAAAATTTTCCTTGTGATTAATGGCTCTAATCATAAACAAGGAATTGGCTTTTCCAAAATGATATTGTCAGGTCGTTATTGTTGACTTGATACGCGCGTGTCGGGTTGTGATTGATGTGTTTTTAAACCCCGATTCGTGTTGGTAAGTCAAGTCCGCTACTCATGTCATGTTATGATTTATGAATGGAACTAATGACGGCTACTGGTGCATTATTGATCATGCCATATGAATGTAACAAATAGAGAGAGTGTAAGAGGGAATCAATCATGATTAATAATTTGCATTAATGAGTGATAAATGAGAGAAGGTAGGAATAAGTGAGGAGAGAGAAAAAGAGAATTTGCATTAACAAGTACCATAATAAACTTCTTTCCTCATAAAAATACTTAAAAACACAAATAAGATCATATTAGATTTTGATTTGAATTCTTGCACCATGAATTGCATCTTTGGGCCAAATTTTCAACACGAACAAGCTTACATATACCATGAGAATGAAACCTATATTTGGGGGAATTGCGATAAGACCTCTGGAACTTTTATGGTGTTGCATTAAGATCTTTAATTCTTTTTGTGTTGGTACTCTAACAAATAAAAAATTATAGAATACTTTAAAAGTGCTATAAATGAGCACTCCTTTATCTTACATAAATAGTAAATCTCACAATCAATTTCAGTAAAGGATTTTTCTAAAGGATGCCCTGAGGGCATTCATTAAGAAAATATTTTAGAAACTTTTTTAGGTGAAAAGAAAAAGCAATTGATTTTTTTTACACATTTTTTTCCCTATAAAAGTTGTAATAAAATTTTCCTAAAATGATTTTTTAACAAATGTCCTAAGGATACCCATTAACCGGGCCCTTTAATTAATGTGACAAGCTATTTTGTCAGTTTTAGGCCCAATTGCTACCATCCCATTGCCCGTAACTTTCTACAAGAAAAAACAAAATCTCTTGCTCACCAAAAGAACAATGAAAAAGGATTAGAGATTCGATTACGATTACACATTATATTGCTATGGTGGAAAAAGGAAAGGATTAGAGATAGTGGGAAGATTTAGAGAAACAATGTTGGTTACTCTTTGAGGGATCGATAACAAAGTTCAACGTTTAGAGAAAGAAAAAGATTCAAGATATGAAGATGGAAAAGAGCAGAAAACAATTGTTGAATCTGTTAGGTATTTAGGCCTTGATTGTGGCAAGTTACGTACCAAGTTTTACAGTCAAGATGAGTTTTAATCCAATTATGCTCGAAAACCAATGGTGACTCAAGGAAAACCAATGGAACAACTTGTCCCACAATAAAAACCACTGGGAGAGTTTAACCTTTCAACCCTAAGGTAAAACATCATCCACTAGAATAGAATGAAAGTTTTAAATTTTACCCTAAATCTACTAGTACCTCATGCACCCCTGACCCCACATAGTCACGAATCCACAAACACTTCTATTATAGACTTTATTGAACGTGAACCTACTGCTCATGACTTCAAGTACCAACTTGAAGGTTTGTACCAACAATTTCGGTGTAACTAGTTTGCAGCAACTTCACTTCAATCACTAGATCTTTAGAACTTGAGTTAGATCTATGGTTGACACCTTATGAGGATCTTGGAAGATCTCCAATTCTAGTGTCCAAAGCATGCCTCTCCAAAAGTCTTGAAAAACATGCTCTAGGATTGCTTTTATATTTGAGTTGAAAACCACAAAAACCTTTATCAAACTGTTGAAAGAAACATAACAATGAAACAAAACTTGCACGAATCTTGATCGGTCAAGATTCAGATTTGATTGGTTGAGAATTGTGCAAAAAAAAAAAAAAAAAAAGCTTGGCCCGCTAACCCGCCCAACCCAATCCATGTGGGTCTATTAAGTGAGACATGTGGGGTTGGGTGGGTTAAATAGATAATTTAGTGGGTTGGCTTGAATAACGGGTTGAGATATTTCTAACCCACCACAACCCGACCTATCCACCTATATATAGATATGTTGCAAAATTTTACTTCACATACACACCCACTTTATTTCTCTTATCTCTTTCTCTTTCTTTTTATTTTTTCATTTTCATATTTCTCTTCCTAATAAACTCCAACCACTCTATTTAACATTTTAATATTATTTTTACTCTATGTACATGTTTAATTTAAGATTTTGAGATATTTTTATTTTTAGTGTGATAAAATTTTACTCATTCTAATAAAAATAATGTAGTATTTGTGATTGTTTTTAATAAAAATTTCAATTATTTATTTCCTTTTTTTATTTATTTGAGGGAAGAAACTATAATTAATCCAATTTAATTGAAATAATTTCATTTAGCTAATTGCATTTGTCAACCCGCTCAACCTGCTCAACCTGCTCAACCCAACAAGTTGAAACTATTAATATTTTCAACCGATTCACCAGATTTTTAGATTAGTGGGTTGGCTGTAGATTGGAATTTTCCTAACCTTCCATTGGTGGGTTAGTTAAAAATATTGCCTTCCACCCGCCCAATCCAACCCGTGCACACCCTAGTCAAGATGGAATCAAGTTGGAGTAAAGATCCTAGAAACTTTAGATCTTTTGTTGCTTGAACCTTGGCTTGTCTTGAACTTGAACTTGGCTTTAAACACACTAAGGGTATGTTTGGTAACTGATTTTTCCCCTTATTTCTTATTTTTAACAACAATTTTCTATTTTTGAGACTAAAAAACTTGTTTGGCAACCCAAAATGGACAGAAAACAAAAACTGTTCTCAAAACTTAATTTGTGAAAGAAACTGAAAATATGCAAAAAACTGTTTTCAGTTTTTAGTTTTTAAAAGTCAATGAAAACATGCATTTGATTTAATAAATCTATCTCATTTAATGAGTTAGCATCAGAGTTTAAATCCTAGTAACAACATTTTTTAGTATTTTCTATTTTTTTTCTTCAAAAAACTATTTTTTTAATTTCAGCTAACCAAACATGTTTTTTATTTCAAAAATATAAGAAAATTGTTTTTTCTTTATATTCTTAAAAACAAGTTTTTGAAAATAGAAAATAAAAACTGTTACCAACATAACCTAAGATTTCTATTTTTTATTACACAAAGTCATGGTTTGCCAACCTAGTCTTATGGACTTAATAGAAACTTTGGTTTCAAGGCCTTATTTACACAAATTGTAGGTATCTTTCAAGATTGAAGTAACAAGAGTGAATGGTTAACAATATAACATATTTTGGAACTTAAGCTGAGTGGTTAACAATATAACTTATTTTGAAACTTTACCCATCAACTTAAGTTTCAAAATGTGTTATATTGTTAACCACTCACTTCAATCTTGAAAGACACCTACAACTTGCTAATTCATATCCTAGAAAGCATATTAATGCCTCTTGGGAATTGATTAAAACATAAACTTATAAATTGGTCGAGAGAAAGAAAAACTCAAGAAGCCTCACAACTCACAAGCAAAGCAATAAAAAAAATGAATTCATCCTTTTAAAAAAAATATATAAAAAATAATATCACCACACATCATTGATTTGATGATTACTTCACAAGTGCTTGTAGGGTTAGGGGTGTGAGAGGGCAAGGGCCAGAGTTCTCAAGTTTCTAGGAGAGAGTTTCATATGTATACACTAAATTAGGCTGGAATAGTTTTATCTCCAAAAAAAATATATATATATATATATATATATATATATTAATAATAAATGACTTTAATTAGACCCCAATTAATGAAAGAGAAAGGGAAGATTAATTGGAACATTTGTCACAATCTTACAGAACTGTGAAAATAAATTGAAAGTTCGTATTTTATCTCAACAAACATATACTGGCATCGAGCTGGCATGTTAAACCAAATTTGATTTATATTAATAAACAAAATGGGTCCGTATGACACTAACATTATATTGGGTCTGCAAATATGCTAATAAAAACGCTCGTTTGTTTCAAGTCAACTGTTCCTTAGACATCTTCTTACAAAAAAAAAAAAAAATTGTAATCAATTCCTTGTGTAGTCACAATTCACAACTACCTTTCTGTCAAAAAAAGAAAAAGAATATCAATTATGTGGTCACTTACTCACTTTTTCCAAAACGGCATACAGATATAAACATGTATAGCATGACCTAAAAATAAATAAATAAATAAATAAATAAATAAATAAATAATAAAGAAGTCTCATCTATATTATAATTTATTTTAAAAAGTTTATAAGTGGACTCATTTTTAAGCTAACAATTACATGCCATCTTTTTAATATTTTCTTTGCATTGGTCTAGAATAGGGTAGGGAGGCCATTAAACTAGTATAAATATCCTCTGAAATCAATTAACATATTGGCCCTATCAAAGATAAATATTGTGGGGACAATTTTTGCTTCAAAGATCAAGGGCTAAACCATGTTATAACCTTAGGCAATTTTTGTTGTCCCACACTAGAAGGAAAGCCTTCCTCTTTGCACCTTATAAGGCATGAACCAATGGATTAAGAGTACCATTAATTTGGTTAAGGTTACAACAATTGCCTAAGGTTACAACATAGTCTAGCCCTTGGCCTTTAAAGCAAAAATTGTCCCCATAATAAATCTTAAGCAATTTTTGTTGTCCCACATTAGAAGGAAAGCCTCCCTTTTTGCACTTTATAAGGCATGAACCAATAGCTTAAGAGTACCATTAGTTTGGTTAAGGCCTCGCAAATATATATATTAAACTATTGCCTCTGTTGGCCGACTTCAATTGTTTAAAGGTTTTTTTTTTTTGGGTAATTGGTATTGATATTTTGGTTAGGAACTTAGTATAGTAAAACATGTTTTCTTTTTTAATATTTGATAGTTATACTTTTTCACCCAAAAAAAAAAAAATTTTTTTTAAGTTAAAAAATATTTATGTAAACCTTTTTTTTTTTTTTTTTGAGAAACAAATATTTATGTAAACTAATATATTTAGACTTACAAAATATGTACTAATATATATGAGATGAAGAGTCACACATTTTTTACATTATTGGATTTAAGGGTTTGGCTTACCTCCGATATTTTTTTAACTGGAATTTCTATTTATTTTAATGAAAAACTATTACATCATTCACTAACTAAATAAAAAGTAGATATTAAAACCCACTACCACTTATTATGGTTAGGGGTAGGCCTCATGGCTGTATATATAAAACAAAAAAACATATCCAATTAAAAAAATATTAGAGATAAGTCAAACTTTGAACTTACTTAGAGATATAACAGTAAAAAGAGAAACAACCACTTCATAAATCTTTTTTATTTCCCAAAATTCCAGGTGCCACATGGGAGAAACGTTGACTTACATTATTGGATTTGCTCTAAAATTGAGGTTAAGTTTGGGTCCAATTTGATTCTCCAAAAAATAAAAAAAAAGGTCTTGGTCCTATTCACACTGAAGCGGCTGAACCCATCTATTCTGGCTCTTATTTTATTTATTATTATGATTTCTGGTTTTTTTTTTTTTTAAAAAGCTCCATGTTTATCTCCTCCTTTTTTTTTTTTTTTTTTTTTTTTTTTTTTTTAACAATTGCTAATCACTCAAATTACTCCACATGTTAGCATACTTTAAAAATATAACGCTGTTGAACCTTTTTTTTTTCAAAGTAATCTTTCACCATTTGACAAAACGAAAGATGAGACAAGAAAAAGGGGGAATATATATATATATATATATATATGGGGTAAGGAATCAAGAAAAATCTGCTTTCACAATTTGCTGCTTGGTAGATTCCGTAAGGTCTTGGTAATATGTGTAATAGTATAAGGAATTGGGAAGCCATTTATGAGAGAGAGAGAGATAGAGAGGGAAATAAATGGGAAGAAAAAGATATATGTGAAAAATATGAGTTACAATATGTGTAAATTGAATCTATCTCTTATATATATATATATATATATAATTTTACAAGAAAAATAATTAGAAGTCATGATTTCAGTTTAAAAAATTGTATACACGACTTTGTTTATGGATGATTGTAGGCGTAACATGCTCTAGTAGACATTGATAGTTGTAAACAGATAAATTAGTATTTAGCGATTAGATTTACTTTGAAAAAAAAAAAAACGAAGGCACAAAAAATATGGGAAAAAAAGAAAGGAAAAGATAGCAAAAATTAATTTTGAGGAGAGATTATAAATATTTCATGGGTGTCCCACATTGTTCTCTTCACGTCTTTTTGAGTCTCTACGCGTCATTCTCTTTCTCTCTCTCTCTCACTTCTTCTCTCCTAAAAAGATCAAATCTTTCGCATGAAAAAAAATCCCAACAGAAAATTCTTCCATTGAAATACATTCAAAAACTATTTTTGGAAAAAAAAAGAAGAAGAAGAAAAAAATTTGATCCGTACCACCCAAAAATTCGGATTCAAACAAAGTTTTCAGCTTCTGGGTTGGCTTAGAGCTTTGCATGATTTGGTTTCTTTGATTCTTTTACGTTGGTGGCATTGGTTCTTGCAGAGATATTGCCTTAACATGATCACCTTTGAGCATTATATCAATGTTTGATACATATGTTTGGTGTAAATGTATCATGGTCACGTTCGAATTCCAGTTCATAATGTTGAATTATACGTAGCAGTATTGGAAGCTAAAGGCTATTTGAGAAGGAGAGATTGTAAATATTTGTTTTGTTTGGTTTGGTTAGAGTGGTTTTGAAGGATTTTCATTCAAATTCCGATGAAATGAGAAGGAAAATATGCGGTTTGAGTGATTTGGGAAGACATGGAATTGAGAAGGGCTGGTTATGCGGTTGTCTTCATGAGTTTGCTTTGCACATTGGCGATAGGGGGATCAGACGCGAAGAGGAGGACCATGGACACAATTTTTAGCAATGGAGATTCCTCGAAAACGCATGAACAAGATGAAATGGTATGAAAACTCATGCATTAATGTACGTTTTTTGTTTATTTTTGCTGTGTTTGAACTTTGAATTATTAGTAGCAATTATGGTTTTTCAGATTTATTCCCATTTTGCGGTTCTGGTATTAGGATGGTAGTTTGCAATTGGTTGCCTTATGACTCTGCTTCGGTTTGTGGGAATTGTCAAAGGAGTAATAATGCCAGTTTCCTGAGTTTTATGGTTTCTGAAATGAAGAGAATTTGACTATAATGCTTGTTGATTCTTGATGATCACTTTCTTTAGATATTAGTTGAGTCTGTAAATATTAAGTTTGTGATATTATTGGATCAAATTGGGTCTAAATTAAATCAAAGGTGATATAAAGTTCAAGAGAAAAGATTTAATTGAATTCAATTTAGCATAAGGCCCTGTCAATTCTGGCCTTCCATCCTATGACAACTTTGGAGAACTCTAATCCAACCTTTTGAATTCTCAATAGTGAAAGAGGGATTTAGATAAATATACTTGGTAGAGTATTTGAGCTTTCAAAAATATTTCCAGCTTGGTGACTAAGAAATGATGTCACAAAGAGAAAAAAAAAAAAAAAAAATCCTCTGTCCCAATGGGATACTGTAGTTTGTAGGTAGTAAAGTATAAAGTGGAAAACTCCTAATGCGACAACGTATTTTTGTTCATCACAAATATATCCTTTGGCAGTGGTAGAAAGGAAGACTGATTTTCTAAAATTAGGTCTACACAAATGTCTTTCTTTCTGTCTCATTTTTCATAATTTTGAATGGTTATACTATTTAGTCAAATGAGCAGGTGAGAGAGCAATGAGGGTATGTCTGTGAATGATACATTCTTGCTCCAAATGAACTAAGCAACTTTTTGCACCTTGTTTTTTGCCATTATTTTCTGCTGAAAGCAATAAACACTCTTTCATATTTGGAAGATTAGCTAGCTGGGTAATGAAGTATTCAAGGTTCAAGCACCAATTGTGTTCTACTCTTGGTTGCTACTAACGGTTAATTTGTCTCTTCCTTCTAGCTGTTTTACTTGTTCTGGTGTCTTAAATAAGCAGATAAGTGTATGAAACAGGTTCAATCTCATCTAGGCACTTATGATAGTTGAGATACAGTAATAGAGAATAGGTGCCAATCCAAAAGACTGCATACTTGATCTAGAATGGCAGATCTATAGTAACTACTGTTTTCAAACTGGTTTAGCTATGTAGATAAATGATTTTACTTTCCATAATCTTTACACAAGTGCATTCTTGTTAATGTACGTGTATGTACTAGAAAACCTCACTTGTTGCATCGTCTTTTCTTGGATAGCTTCCCTGATACAAGTAAGGGTTCTAGTGATTCGAGGTATGCAACAGCAATTAAAGGAAAGTAATGGAAATTTTATAGTTCTCACACTGAACTCAGAAAATAGCAATTTTTTAGAATTAGGTTTGAATGATTTACAGAGATATTTGATGCAATATTCTGACTACAGGTGGAGCAGGTATGGGTCCATTGCAGGAAAGAATTGATAGACAGGAAGGATCTCCTTGAAGATTTTGAGTTGAACATCCTACAGGAAGCAATCAGGAATACAAAATCAAGATTGCTGCCAAAAAGAAAAATAGACAAAGCCATAAGGGTTCTACCTCCCCATATGAGACAACTAGTTTTGGATTGCTTAAGAAGAAAAAGTTTTCTGTTTCATCCTGATGAAGATAGCTTCAAGAATAGGTTCATCAAGTGTGCTGAGTTGCTTTTCAGTTTGCCAAATGCCCCCAGAAGACATCTGGTTAGTCAGTCACCTGGACAGATAGCAACAAGCCCAGCTCCAGCTCCTAGCACAACAGAAGCAGAATCACCTAATTATGGTCCAGCACCATCTAATCTAGCACCTTCCAGTTCTTCATCTCCAAATCCAAACCCCTATGTTCAGGCCCTTGAAGCGCCAGCTCTTTCACTTGATGTGATAAGCTCACCTCCTCCACGTCCTAAACATTTGCCACCACATCACTCTGTTGTTCCACAAAATTCACCAAAAAAGGACGATAGCTATCAGATGAAAACAATTGTGGTTGCTGCTGCAACTGCAGTGGGAGTCCTTGCCCTTCTTGCACTGCTCCTCATTTGCTGTCTTAAGGGTGGAAGCAGCAAAATTGGACCTAAAGAGGGACAAAGAGATGAGAGGCCACTTCTCAACTTAAGAATGAGTGATTTCTCAGGTGGTATTCTTTTGTCAGTTTTTATTTATCATTGACTCATTATTATCTTCCATTATAGTAGTGCATTTTCTGATGATGTGTATAAGTTTAATCTTTCAGGTTCTTCTCAAAAGTCTGTTAGTATAGGAAATTCAAGTAGCAAAGATTTCAGTATTCATAGTGGAGTGAATCCTTCTTTCCTTACAAATATGTCCATGAAGCATGGAACCAATGATTCCTCACTGGCTGGGGCATTATCATCAGAAGGCACAGGGCCAGTTCCATTTCTTCATTTAAAGCCTCCTCCTGGAAGATCAGTTACTATGTCTCTTGCTCCACCAAGTCCACCACCACCACCACCACCTCCTCCTCCTCCTCCTATCGCTCCTCCTGCTCCTAAACCCCCACCACCACCACCACCACCTAAAGGTTCTCGCCCTCCACCAGCTCCACCAAAAGCGATGCCTGGGAAATATCAACCTTCACCTTTTGGACTAAATCATCGAGGAAGTAATGATTGTAGCGAGGGAGGTGATCTTGATGGTGATTCTGGAGCCCCAAAAACCAAGTTAAAGCCATTCTTCTGGGATAAGGTTCTTGCCAACCCTGATCAATCAATGGTTTGGCATGAGATCAATTCCGGATCATTTCAGTAAGGATATACCTCTATCTATATAACTTCAAATTTTATGAATAAGCAAAAGTCAAATCAGTCGTTTTAACCTCTGAATTCATTACAATTTTTCAGGTTCAATGAGGAGATGATAGAGTCTCTATTTGGTTATAACAACATGGATAAAAATAAAATTGACCGCAAGAGAGAGTTAGCGTCCCTTGAACCGTCAATCCAGTATGTTCAGATTATTGATGCTAAGAAGGCACAAAATTTATCAATTCTTCTACGAGCTCTGAATGTGACAACAGAAGAAGTCATTGACGCTCTTCAAGAAGGTCTCTCTCCCTCCCTCCCTCTCTCTCTCTCTCTCTCTCTCTCTCTCTCTCTCTCTCTCTCTCTTGAAGTTCCTTAGCGTAGGGAAAAAATACATTAAGAAACTTCTTCAACTATCAAATATCAATTGAGTACAGTTCAATTATATGGTGTGCTCTTTATTCCTTACACGTGGAGAGTTTTTCCTTAAAATCCACTCTTAAATTCCAAATCAATCATTTTGTATTCAAACCTCTTCATTTTATATGTTATGTGCTTCAGCTCAAGGGTATATTCTAAATTCATCAGTGAAGAGCTTCATGGGTGATTCATCTAAGTTTAGATTTGAAATTTTAAGATAACTTCATCTTAAGTTTAGATTTGAACCAATTAAGATGAGTGTTATCTGGTGGACCAGTTAGGAACTCCGGAAGTTGATATAGAATTGCTAGGTTGAGTTTGAATTTTCTCTATAGCTAATTATTAATAACCCTATATCATATTTTTAACATCACCATTTTTTCGTAATTAGTTAATAATTCTTGTTAGCTTGCAGTGTGAAAAATTATTCATAATGAACAGTGTATAATAATAATAGCTTTGGGTTGTGGACCAAAGCTATGCATGTTCAGGTCTGTAGAAGGTTCTGTGCCATAAAGCATTGATTGTTATTATTCTGCCAGATGAAAGAAGCAAGTTTTGTAAGAAAACTATTGTGGATGATTCAAGTATTTTATTTTTTTGCTGACATCAACTGGGGTGAGGGGGATTCAGACGAAGTTCTCCTTCATGGGTGATTCAAGCATGTTGTCTGCTGGCCATTCATCCTCATTACTATGCTTGTGTAATGACAAGTGAGCATAATATGTTAAAGAAAATAAGGATGAACAGCCTGTACATAATTAAAACTTGTGTAAACCTACCCCAAAGAAGCAATGAATTATTTGCTTTACTTGCTATTATGTATGCTCTCCTATATGACAGTTACTGCCTTGTTTCATATCCACCTAGCCAAAGTTGTTTGGTAAATGCCTAACTGTTGGGTTTGAAGTCATCAAAAACTTATTAGTATTTAATTGGATCAGGTAATGAGCTTCCTGTTGAGCTTCTTCAAACTTTGTTGAAGATGGCACCGTCAACAGAAGAGGAACTGAAGCTTAGGCTATATAGTGGTGATATTTCTCGACTTGGCCCTGCAGAGCAATTCCTCAAAATATTGGTTGACATCCCATTTGCATTTAAACGACTAGAGTCACTTCTGTTCATGAGTTCCCTTCGGGAGGAGGTCTCTAACGTTAAAGAATCCTTGGCAACTCTAGAGGTGAGACACTAGAGATAGGAATTGTGTCTCACACTTAATTTTATACTGCTATATTTCTGATATAATATTTCCTATTTAGTATACATACATAGGTACAGGATTGGGGACTATGGCATTCTCTTAGTTAATATGCTAAAAAGGTTATGTGGAATGTTGCTTTAATGTGCCAGATCTTCTATTGCTTTAGAATACAGTTTCAGATGTTAATAATTATATAACCATGCCTCATTTTAAATGGCAGGTTGCTTGTAACAAACTAAGAAATAGCAGGCTATTCCTAAAACTCTTAGAAGCGGTTCTCAAAACTGGAAACCGCATGAATGATGGTACCTACCGAGGTGGTGCACATGCATTTAAGCTTGACACTCTCTTGAAACTGTCTGATGTAAAGGGAACGGATGGCAAGACCACACTACTGCACTTCGTTGTTCAGGAGATTATCCGTTCTGAAGGCATACGAGCTGTCCGTACAGCCAGAGAAAGCCAGAGCCTATCCAGCATGAAGACAGATGATTTTACTGACGATTTCACAGAAGAATCAGAAGAGCACTATCGCAGGCTTGGTCTTCTGGTGGTTTCAGGTTTAAGCAACGAACTGGAAGATGTTAAAAAGGCAGCATTCATAGATGCTGATCTTTTAACATCTACTGTATCAAAACTCAGCCAATCATTGATAAAAAATAAAGGTTTCTTAAATGCTGAGATGAAGAGTCTGGATGAAGACAGTGAATTCAATCATGTGTTAGCCAATTTTGTGGAGTTTGTGGAAGCTGATATTTCAGGGCTTTTGGAGGAAGAAAAGAAAATAATGGCTCTGGTGAAAAGTACTGCAGATTACTTCCATGGGAATGCAGGAAAGGATGAAGGCCTGCGCTTGTTTGCAATTGTACGTGATTTCTTGAGAATGTTAGATAAGGCATGTAAAGAAGTTAGAGATGCCGGTATGAAGAGAGTGAGGATTAACAGGAAAGAGGTTCCATCAGTGTCATCTCAGCAGTCTACAGATATACGTCCGCGGCTATTTCCTGCAATAATGGAGCGGCGAATGGACAACAAATCTAGTTCAGATGATGAGAGTCCATCTCCATAGCTTTCATTTCAAATAGGTACATAAGAATTTTTAATTGGAAGAAGCTTTCTTCTAGCATATTACATATGCTTGGTGTGCTGCATGCAAGTAACTTCAAGTTGTGATTATTGTAAAAAAAAAGAAAAGGTATAGCGTACATGTTAAAATCCTCAAAAAGATTTTGCATCACCGTCGGAGTCAATGAGTCTAAGTTACATCAACTTTATAGTATGTCCTATGAGATGCAAATGGCCAAAACTAGGCGGCAAGGATTTCTTAATCCCCTTCCCACAGCCCGTAGGTTGATTGTGTTGAACTTTCTTCGTTGTTTAGTTAAAATTTTCCTGACACATCAATCTAACAACACACAAGTTTTCAAGATAGAAATATGGCTGGAAGTTTATCTCAAACAACTCCATATGTACAAACTGTAAATTTTGTTGAAGATTAGGAGCTTCCCCATAATTCATGTGACTATGCTTACAATTTTTTTTTCTCTGTCTTGGGCATTTATTCAAGTTGCTTGGAATTCTCGGAGGCAAGATGAGCAGATCATCACGGTTAGAAGAACTAGCCCACATCAAAATTCCATCCAACAACAGAATATGAACCTTGAATTTCATTCTTGTATTTCAGTCAATGATTATATGTCAGCTGATGAAAGTTTAATTTTTGAAAATAGGATTGGCTGTGAACGGATTGACTTGTATCATCTACCTTTCTACTGATAGCAAAAAGATTTTGGTTGTACAGATGAAAGTATATAAATAACCATTATTGTTGCCATCTTATACATTTACACTTGTGAACCACATATTAGTCCATAGTCTATTATGATTTTATCTTCCCATACACCCAACTTGTTTAAAGGGGAAAAATGCCGGGGATAATATATTTTCTTGGTCATTATGTAATCTGTTGAAAGTCTTCATTATAATTGTGTTGTTACTACTTTGAGGAACTACATTGCATATGGTTGACAGACAGCTTCCCCTCAATTCCTCAATCTCACAACATACTGACCAATTAAACAAGCCGACTCAAGGCCCAGGCCATTTAGGCCTAGCCCTAAGGCCAAAAATGGCATACTATCTCTACAAAAAAAAGTCCCACCTCCATTGAAAAAAAAAAGATAGATCCAAATTTATATATATATATATATTAATAGCTAAAGTTGAGATAAAATCCAATTAAATTCTAAATTGGAGTCTAGTTTTGTGTCATGGTGTTTCATCTAATTTTTAAATTTGTGTGTCAAATGAATTATTAGGTGCAAAAATCAAAGAGTCTAAATTCAATTAGATTTAAAATTGAATTTTAATTGAAATTCAATTTTGTGTCACGTGTCTCATCTATTTTTTTTTTAATTTTTATGACTAGTGAATTATTTGATACAAAAACCAAAGAGTCTAAATTCAATTAGATTCTAAATCATATATATATAATTGTGATTATTTTTAAATGTACTTGAGGTTATACACTAGTTTTATGATAATAAGTGGATTTATATAAAAAAAAAAAAAAATTGTATACTATTTTCTCACTACCAAAGGGAATCCAAATATTAGATCATTAGAAATTCAACGCAATTGCAAACCTAAATTGTTTTGGAAAAAAAAAAAGTTGTAAATGTGCCATATTGCCAATGATGATTAATTTTTCATATTGGCTTGTGGTTTTAATTTTTACAAATCAATGTCGGGGACAATAAATAGGGAAACTAGCCGAAAACTTCTCTTGGGTTCTTTAAAATGTGATGAAACCAACGGAGTCAAGCCCAAATTTCCAATGCGTCACAAGAGTGAAATCAAGTGCTAAACAACAAGGGATAGAAGAATATGGGGGAAAATGTGCACAATATCCTATGTTTGAAACTGTTTTTCACATATTAGGAATGAAAAGTTGAGAGAGGTGGAGAGGGAGAGAGGGAAGACTCTTCAATGCCACTATTTTCATCCCAAGACCTCCAAAAATATTGCTACTCCTTGTTAAATGGACTTTTATTTTGAAACTAGATTTTCAATGTTTAATCCAAGATTAGTGTTGTTAGATCTAATGGAGTGCTTTTAGCAAGTTTGGGGGCATCCTTAAGGACTAATTTATGGATAATGAATGAGGTCATGGATCTCTATAGTTTTAGAGCATCTCCAATAGCCATGGGCGTGGTCTAATAATGGGAGATTCACGGTCAAGAGTGCGTACAAGGTAGTTCTCAAGGTGCTGTGTGAGGCAAAGGGGAATGATGTCCATGGGGAATGCTCTGATTCTTCTAAAATGGCTGAGACATGGAAGTCAATATGGAAGCTGGAGTGTACAAGTAAAATAAAACATTTCCTGTGGAGAGCTTGCAAAAATATTTTGCCCACAAACTACTGCCTTGCAAAAAGGAAGGTGGGCAAATGGGAGAACTGTGCTTGGTGTGGTGAGAAGGAAACATCAAGTCATGTGCTTTGGGACTGCAGAGTTGCTGCTAATACTTGGAAGGAATTGGGTTTAAAGCTCCCTAGCTAGAAAAATTCCCATTATGATTTTCTTGATGTTTACTGGAGACTCAAGGAAGAAGCAAAAGGGTTAGATTGGAATATTTTTGCAACAATTGCTTGGGGCTTATGGAATAATCGTAATTTATTCAAACATGAAGGAAAATGTAAGTCAGCAAGAGTCCTTGTTTGTGAAGCATCCAAGTACACAAAGGAGTACAGGCAAGGTATGGTCAATACTAGTCACACTCCCAGGCAGCCTCCTAAGTTGGGTTCGCAATGGAGTCCTCCTGAAAGTCGCTGGTATAAAATAAATGTGGATGGGGCAGTCTTTAAAGAGGAAGGGAGCTGTGGTGTGGGTGTGGTCATTAGAAACGAAGAGGGCTGTTTGATGGGGGCGATGAGCAAGAAACTCCCATTCCTGTTGGGCCCATTGGAGGCTAAAGCCCGGGCAACAGAGGAAGGGATCATTTTAGCCTGGGAGTTAGGACTAAGCAAGGTGATTATGGAGGGAGATGTGAAAACCGTTATGGTGGCCCTCACGGAATTAGCTCCTATGGCTATTCCAAGCTCGATATAGATGGTGGTGGAGGGCGCTAAGCTCATGTTGCAGAATTTCATGGCTTGGTGGGCTCTACATATTCACTGGAATAGCAACACAGCTGCACCTGTGCTGGCTAGAAACGCGCGTAATGTAATGGACCATATTGTGTGGGTGGAGGACACTCCCCCAATGATTCTAAAGAATATTTGTATGAATGTAATTTCTATAGGTTTATCCCATTATCAATGAAAGACTTTCAATCTTGACTATCAAAAAAAAAAAAAAAAGAGCATCTCCAATAGATGCTCTATCTCTACTTTTTGGAGAAAAAAACTCACTATTCACGCTCCAACAGCATGTCTAAACCCAAAACTTTTCCAATTTTTTTTTTGAAGTTGCTATAGTAGTTCTCTTAATCTAAAGAACACTGTAGCTTAAGAGAATTACTGTAGCAACTCCAAAATATTATTTTATCTTAAAAAAAATACCCGGCTGAATAAAAAAAATATTCTTTCTCTTTCCTCATCTCTTCTTTGTTCATCTGTCTCTCTCTCAAACAGTAACACAATCAAAACACAAATACAATCTAAAATCAGAATAGAAACAACAGATCAAGAACAGGGAAAAATACAAATTTAATTAGAACAACAAATCTAAAATCAAAACAAAAACAACAGATCAAGAGCATGAACGCCTATCTAAGCTCCATTGTAACAACAAAGTGAATCAGAACAAGAAAAAGAAGGAAGAAAAAAAGAAAAAAAGACGAAGGCCATGTCGGCTATGTGTGTGTGAAGTGAGCTGAAAAGGAAAGAAAATAGAAGTGAAAAGATCATGCTAGAGAGTGTTCTAGAATCAAGTAGGAAAAAAAAAAAAAAAAAGCTAGAGAATGAAAGAGAGAGTATGGAATGTTCTTGAATGTGAGGGAGAAAAAGAAAATAAAAGATGGGGGGGGGGGGGGAGATAGAGATAGGCTGGACACGTGTGTGGAGGAAAAAAACAAGAAAAAAGAAATGAAAACTTATGGATGAGAATGAATTGAAAGAAAGGAAAAATAATATAAAAAATAAAAATTCTTAATTTAGAAATGTTACCACAATATTTTCATAATATTTTCACAATAAATTTTAAGTAATAGATTGTTATTAGTTAATATTGATGAGTAAAAAAATAATTTCAGCGGTGGGTTCAAATTAGAATTAGTAACAACTTTCTATATAAGATTTTGATGTGATTCTTATGAAAGTATTGCGAAAAATATTGTGAATATAATATTTTTCATTAAAAAATATAATTGTGAGGAATGAATATAAGAAAACTAAATGATGATAAAAAAAAGAATAAAGAATGAATAAAGAAATAATATTTAAACGAGATAAAGAATAGGTTAAAAAATTTATTGGAAAGTGTATTTGAAAAAGTAAGTAGCTAAAATGTAAAAGTTACTGTTCTTCTTCATACAATATAAAAATTTAAAGAATTTGCTGGAGATGTTCTTATCCTAGTGGTAAGGTTCAAATTTGCCTTTGTTTAGCTAAAGTAGTGGGCTGCTTTAGTCATGAATAAAGAAATTAATTGACTTAAGCTAATTGGCTGCATATTCCTAGCTAATTCACCCTCGAAGGAAGTTGCTCTATGTGGCAGAATGCATCAAAAGACAGCTAACAAATTAGAGTGCTCTAGGGACCTAGAATGGCAATCTGAAACTTCAGTAATGTATACCAAGAGCTACAAATCTCCTTCATAAACCTTGGGTTTTGCAAGTAGCCCCCAGCCCACTTAGCAAGACCCACTTTTTTTTTTTTTTTTTTGGGTTTTGGAAAAAAAGAAAAAAAGAAAAAGAAAAAAAAGACCCACTTTTTGGGCTTATGAAAGGGGTTCAAACAAATTTATTCATACCCTCCATGGTTCTTGATTTTCTCAAATTATAATAGTGATTAGCGTGACGTTTGGCTTTGGCATTAAAAAAAGAAAAAAAGAAAAAAAGAAAAAAGGCCCGAGATACGTGGGCGTAGTCCCTGGTTAAAACCCTACTGCCCACATATATAAAACCTCCCAGATCCCTTCTTTCATTCACTCCCCAAAACCCTTTTCATCGTCTCTCTCTCTCTCTCTCAAAGTTAAAAAAACAATGGCTCCGAAGCGCCTAAAAGAAGACCCACCTCCCGCTGCTACTTCCTCTGGAGAAGAGGAAGAAGACTCTGAGAACGATGCTGCCTCTGACGAAGAAGAAGAACAACAACATGAAGTAAGCAACGCTGTTCAAGAAAAGGGAAAATCTGATGATGATGAGGAAGAAGATGAAGATGATGATGAAGAATCCCCTGCGGGAAAGCTCACTGTAATCCCTTCATCGAACAAAGTCTCCAACTCCAACCCCCAATCCGACAACGAATCCGGGTCCGGGTCGGACTCCGAATCCGAATCCGAATCTTTCAACGACAAGTCCTCCCCGCCTTCCCCATCCCTCTCCGCCTACACCATCAAGCCGATCGCTTCCAAGCCCATGGAGCCCAAGAAGTCCTCCGCCGCCGCCGCCGCCAAGCCCATTAACTCCAAGAAGAGGAAAGTTGTTGCGTCATCATCAGCAATAACCAACGGTGACGATGAGGACTCGAAGAAGCACACTGGAGGCGTTCCACGGCTGTGGAGTGATGAGAATGAGCTGGCAGTCCTGAAGGGCATGATCGAATACAAATCCAAGAAAGGGTTGGACCCGATTTCGGACATGGGTGATTTCCATGAGTTCATCAAGAAAAACATCAGTGTTGAAGTGTCTAAGAACCAGGTGGTCGATAAGATTCGAAGGATGAAGAAGAAGTACCAAGTCAATGTCGAAAAAGCCGGCGATAATGGTGAGAACCCTGTTTTCTCTAAGCCTCATGAGCATAGGTGTTTTGAATTATCCAAAAAGATTTGGGGTATTGAAGCTGGTAGCAGTAGAAAGGCGAAGCCTCCTACAAGGGTTATTGCTAATAACAATATTAATAGCAATAACAATTCGATAGCAATAGCATTGCCTGCGAAGAAGAAGGAAAAAGAGAAGGAGAAGGAGAAGGAGGCTTGTTTGGATAATGGGGAAGTGAAGGATGAGAAGGAAGAAGAGTTTGTGGCAAGTTATCCGTGTTTGAACTCCGTGCTGGAGTCAGGGCAGGAGGGTTTTTCGAGGTTAGGGAAAAGGTTTAAGATGGAATTGGTCACGGGCATTGGGAGTGCCAAGGCAACGGAGTTGGAGACCAAGTGGAAGAAGGTGAGGGAGGCTGAGTTGGAGGTGTATGTGAAGAGGGTGGAGTTGGTGCACGAGCAAGCTAAGCTGATGTTGGAGGCATTCAAAAATAGGGCTTAAGGAGCTCGGTTTTGTTTGATTTATTTTGTTTTGGTAAGTATGATATGCTTTTTAATTTTTTGTTAAAGGAACTGATTTTGGTTGAAACCCGTGTTAAATTCATTGGGGTTTCTAAATTTTGGTATAAATTTGCATACATGGGATTATTTGCTTATGATATGAGTAAAGTTAATTTGCTTATGGGGTTTATGGTTTTATTTTGTTGGTCTTTAGAATATATCTTGATAGAAATTCGGTTGATGTTGTGCTGCATAGTCTACTTAAATTTTAAAGCTGGTATGAGAATCTATATACATATTTGCTTATAGGATGAGGAGATTGTTAATGACTTCAATTGTTACAGTGATGCTAATTTGGTCATAGGGAGGAGGTACTTTGGATGTTATATCACTGACCATGGTCCTGCTGGTTCAAGTCTTTACCACAAGTATCCTTTTCCCCCTCCACCACCCCACCCCCCCCCCCCCCCCCCTTCCGCACGCCGCCCTCTCTCTCTCTCTCTCTCTAAAGGAAGGGGGTGCAAAAGGACTTTCAAGAAGGTTATGCCTTCTTTATGGGGGAACTAGAAGTTTGATTAAGTTGCGTCAAGTTGATGGGCATTATATGGATCACTTTGACCATCTAGTTTATGTAATTTCACTAAGGTAAACAGATTGAATCCTGTTCTACAGATTTCATTTTTGTGCCTAGAAGATGGGTTGCCCGCTATGCTTTTTTGTCCTTTTGGGTTAAAGAGAAAGTGATTTTTTTCCCCTGGATGAATAGAAGTGGGGTTGGATTAAAATTTTCATCATAGTGGAGATGAACTAGACTCGTGACTGAATGAATTGCATTCTCTCAGATGTTCTGCTAAAGATTTTGTTTCAACATAAATAATGTGTGGGGATGACCTTCCATTGTTTGTCAGCTTTGTCTTAGATATCTGCCTTTTTTTTCATCGTCTACTCAATGATTCCTGTATCCGTTTTCTCTATCCACTCTGGCTGATGGTTGATTTCATTATCAGGTAAAATACATCTACAAGAGAAATTGAATTAGAATGAATATTATTATCTCAATTGACATTACGTCTCTGACGCTGGATCTCTTAAATTATGTAAGATAGATGGTTCTGTTTACCAGGATTATAGATGAGCCCTAAGCAGGTCTAAGCATGTCAATAAACACCCTGCTTTAATATGTGTGAACATGTAGGAGGTTTTGTAGTCCTTACACTCTGTGTTGGTACGGAATTTAAAGTCTGCCACTTTCAACATTTATGTTGTGTTCTATAGTTCTAAGACTTATGATTCTTTTAGATAAAGGATCGTAGGGCTTACAATTTAGAGAAGTTAGTTTGTTGCCTGCTCAGTCCTCGTTTGTTTGTTTCTACCTGTCCTGCTCATGCCTTGAGATGGAGACATGGAATTCCACAAAATAGCTGCTTTGATGTAATCAAGAATGATTTTCCATAGGGACTCATGTTCCTGCTTTCCTAGCTGATTTCAAAACTTGTACTACTATTGTGGTTTCTACCTGTCCTGCTCATTCCCTGAGATGGAGACATTGAATTCCATTGAATAGCTGCTTTGATGTAATCAAAGAATGATTTTTCCACAGGGATTTCCTGCTTTCCTAGGTATTTCAAAAGTTTTGCTACTATTGTGGTTTGTTAACATTGGAGAAATTTTTACAGCTCGGGTTTATTTGCCTTTTCAATATCCAGTGGAGAAATTGAAACAGTTCGTGTAATTTCCTTTTTCTACCAAGCTTGGGTATAATTTTGTGTTTAACCAATATCCTTAAAAGTCTAGTTCGTTCTCATTACTTACATTTGGTGGAACCAACACAAGAAAAATGATTTGCTGATCCATGGCTCGTGTCTTACACAATGGGGTTTTTGAGGGTGGACGTGGGTGGTGATTCGCTGTGCTATGCTATGTAAATTTTGATCTGTTTGGTCGCTGGAAACTTTTATTTTTCCATTATTTGAGCTCTATAGTACTACTTGGCTCGAGAAAACTTCTTTTCCACACTCCTGGAAGCAAGAGAAATATAAAGACTTGATTTTTTTTTTCCAAGCAACCAAATATGGGTTAGCTTTTAATTGTGCTTAACAAGCTATTGGTATTTTAACATTTTTTGGGGAGTATGAAACAAGTAGTGGGTCTTTGAGCGTTTCACAAGCATTGAGACCCTTTACGTCGACCCACAAGCATCTATCACCCACAAGTTCGCAACAGTACTCTCTTTTTTTGGAGTTGGTACGTGGGTGTGGGTGTGGGTGTGGGTGTGGGTGTGGGTGTTCGTGTAAGTGCTCTATCTCTGTTTATTGGTTTGTGGGTGTGGGTGTGTGTAACAGAGGAAAAAGAAGCAAAGTTTTTGAGGTTTGAGATCAGACTGAGGTTAAATCGAGATTAAACTGTAATAACGTTATAATTAATTTAATAATTATTTAAATATAAATAAATTTGTTAAATTAGTATAAACTAAAAAATTAACTAAATTAATTCAATTAAATATATAACTTTTTAAAGTTTAAGGACTAAAAAAAAACTGTTTGTAAAATTTAGGGACAAAAGTAATATTTTACCTACCTGTATGTTTAATTTCAAGAATGAAGAAAGCTGTAATGAATACAGCGAGAATCGGTACAGGGACGGTGGAGACTTGTTAGTTGTTAGGGGAGAATGAAAGTTATGTTGTAAAAATGAATTGCAGTGAATAAAAAAAAAAAAAAAAAAATTGCAGTGAATAAAAAACGTGTAACCTTAACCCTTCAGCTGTTGCAAATGTAATCTTGAAGGAGGCATGTCAGTAAATTTGTAGGCAGCTCTGTGGCTATTTTGTTTTGGTCTTCAATAAAGTTTTTCCTATTTAATAAAAAAAAAAAAACAAAAACAAAAACAAAACAAAACATGTAACCTTTTAAGGTACAACTAGTTAGGGTGTCACGTGTCTTGCACAGACTACAAATTAAAATAAAATTTTTATTTAAAGAAGTAAGAAACTATGTAAATAAAAAATGTATGTTATACAAAGTTAATTTCATTCATATAAAAAATTTTATCACACACAAAGTTATGATAGCTATTTAACATATGAATATCTATTTTACTATAATATTTTTTTAGTACTTATTTGCTAAAGGTAAATATTCACTAACTAAAAACTTCTAAGAATGTTAACGAATATCATCATTTTTTAACAATAAGCAATTGATTTTTATTAAGACATGTCACAATATTTAAATTTTTGTAATGAATGATGTCATATGCTATATGTAAGGCCTAGATTTGTAAGAGACCCTAAACAATGAAATTTGTAGAGTGCGGGTAAGAAAAAGGGGGTAGGCACCAACCAAACCCCCATACAGCCAGTGTCCAAAACTCTTATATAATTTTTGGTGAGGACTAAAGGTTCCATGGGGTTTCATGATTGTGATCTTTCTTGGGCTTTAATGGGGATCTTGGCCGTGTTTTTGGGGTATTTCTTCTCTTCGGCTCAGTCTGAAGAGTTCAAACCCTTCTTCTGGCTTTTTCCCCTCCCTCAAGATAGGGAATCATCCTTCATTATATAGCCTCCATTTTCCTGATCTTAACCGTCCATTTGTCAGTTATCCGGACGTTGTGCATTAGGGACTGTCTTATCACCGACTTTTTCAGGTTTTATGTCCGTTCCCAGACATTTCTGGCATACTCTAAAAGTTGATGTGATTGAAACCCCCAGGTTTAGTAGTCATATCATCATTTAACGAGGCCAGGATGTTGGTGAGGCTTTTCAGTGGACATTGGCGTCTTCGGACAGGCCCTTCTTACACTCAGGGTCCATTTTCCGTTTTCGGCCAATAATTTCCTTAGTGCGGGCCTTGGGCCGGTTATGGAATGGGCCATGTATGTTGACATTTAGGGTCCCACACTATAATTGAAGCTCTTCATCAAATACTTTCAACCATGCATAATAAAAATTTTGTCATTCATATTTTCTTCTTTATCATTCTATATGAGTCTAGGTGCAATGTTTAGTTTACATAGTTTTTAATAAACACCAATTTTAGGTAAGAAAATAAATAAATAAATAAATAAAGATAATAAAAGGTATGTGTCATTGAATTTTCTATTAGATAAATTATAAGTTTTGAATATTTAAACCTAGAAAATTAATATTCTCTAGGAAATATTAATTTTCTATTAGATAAATGGTGCATAAAGATAAAAATACAATAAAAAATACAAAAAATCAACCCAAGAAACAGTGAATTTTGGCTCAATAGAATGGTACAATATTTTATTTTGACTTGTAAAAAATTGACATTTCAATAGTTCTGAAAATATTATGACGACAAGAAAATGTTTTAACATTTTCACAAGAGAAATGTTATGTTTACAATATTTTCATAACAAATCATAAGTAGTAGGTTGTTACAAGTTGTTATTGGTGGGTAAAAAAGTAATTTCGTTGGAAAGTTTAAATTAGAACCAATAGCAATTTATCAACTATGATTTGTTATGAAAGTATGGTGAATGTAGCAGTTCTTTTTTCACAATACATTTATTTTTAGTTGTAGTTATTTCTAGTATAATATTTTATTTTGACTTATAAGAAATTAACACTTTGACAATTGTGAAAATATTATGACAATTTGTTGCGTTAACTAATAGTTGTATATAAAAAAATAAAAAATATAAAATGAGTTGACCGAGCAATATTACTGAAAAAAGGCCAGTAAACAGTACAAATTGAACAAACCAAAAAAAAAAAATTATATATATATATATAGCTACTACTATAGTTTTATGCATTCACACTTTTCTTATGAAAGTGTTGTGAAAAATATTGTGGATGTAGCATTTCTTTTTTTACAATATCTTTATTTTTAGTTGTGATTTGTTTTAGTATGATATTTTATTTTATTTTGACTTGTAAGGAATTAATACCTCAACAATTGTGAAATATTATTGTAAGGACACAATTTGCTCCCAAAGCCCAAATGGATGGTCAATGGCCTAAAGAGCCTAAAACAATGAATTTGTAGAGAGTGAGCTTGAATTTGAACTTTTAATGAGTTAGGTGGACAATAATCACAGTAGGTTAGTTGTTATTGAAAAGTATAAAACAAACAATTTTGAACAAGAAAAGTTCTCCTCGATTAAGTCCGATAAAGGTTTGTTCTTATATATTTCTCTTAGACTTATTCAAAATTACAGTACTTAAGTATACAATGATTCTCCTTAGATTTTCTGATCCCCCCCCTTGTAATGGGGTTTTTCTCCTTTATATTCTCCTTCCTTCCTTTATCTCAACCCTCCAAGTGTAGATCAGATTGCTAGTTTTGATACTTGTCTCATCAGCACCTTCCTGAAATCTTTGTGGGTAGCTGTAAGGCTGAATGTTATTGTTTAGGTATCACCTCTACCTTAATGCGGTTAGGGGGTTAGTTGCAAAACATTTAATGCGACGGTAGCAGCTTTCTTCTTAGATATTTTCTTACTCTATTTGTCTTATCCCTATCTGATGTTTATCCTTGTCAGCATGATTGCTTGTTGCCTTGTTTTTGATGAAAGGTCGGACCTTTGACCTCTACTCAGTTTAGCTGAGGAGGTACTTCTCCTTAGACAACATTTCCAGCTCCTTATGACCAGACTTCGTCCACAGCCCATTAACCTGTATGCCTTCTTTAGTATTTACTTGTCCTGAACTATTTGATGTCCTTAAGCACGGCTCACGGCCCAATACCTATATCTGGGCCCTCCATCTCTACAATTATGATAATTTGTTATTGAAAGCGCTCAGATTTGTGCTAAAAACACACGAGCTTGATCAAACCCCTAATTAAAAATTACGGCTCGATTACTTTTACTCTAACTTAAATTAAGTGCAGAATAAGAGTAAATAAAGCGCAATCACCGAATCTATTCTAGTGCATGCACATGATCAATAAACAATAAAAGTAAAGCACAAGAGCAAGGGAAAATAGATGTAAAAACAAGATAACACTAAGATGTGTTATTGAAAAGGAAACTGAAGAACTTGGCGAAAAACCTCTCCACAACCCTTAAAGTCAAAATCGATCTACTAGAGAATAAAGTTGGAGTACACGAATAACAAAAGACCCTCCAAGCCTAGTCTACCCAATGTACTTGAGCCCTCCAAGCTCCTGCTACCAACGGACTTTTTGGAGTCATGTCTCCTCTAGCCTTTCAGTTCTCGCAATACGCCCAATTGCATCTATCAAGCCTCACCGGCTTCTTTTGGCAAATCCCCAAAACTTTCTAAGCTCCAAAACACTCTCTACACTCTGAAAATGTGTGGGTTGTGTTTGGGTACAAATCTCCTCTTAAGGTATAACAATGGGATAGGAGAGGAGAAGAGGCTACAGTGATTTCTTACTAAGGATGAGTAGCTCTCTCTCTAAAATATGGGTGTGTTGTGTTGTAGAAAACCTATCTAGGGTTTTTCTCTCTGAATAACCTCTTTTACTTTTATGGGTAATGAGGGTATATATAGCATGGGTGAAGGGTAAAAAAGTCACACTTAAAAATCTTCTAGGCAGAATGTTTCACGGGTACCTGGTGAGATGGCCTGTATCACGAAGCACTCACGAAAAGTAGCTTGGCACTTGAGTCTTCAGCTTCCAGCATGTGCTTCTCTCATGCCCTTTTCGTAGGTTACTCTTCTTACGAACTTCTTACGAGCTAGTTGCGAAACTACACTGATTCTTCATTTCATGCTCGATTCTTCATCAACTTAATACTGAACCGAATACAATAAAATCCCACAAAATACAAAGAAATAAATTAATGTAATTACAACACTTTTTGTCATGGAATAAAGCTAACATAAAATGTAGTTGTAACTCACAACTTTTCAATCTCCCCCTTTGGCTATTCCATGACAAAACACCCTATAACAGACGCTAGACGTAAACGTGAGTTTGTGAACAATGGCAAAATTCACTCATACCTAAATCCAAAACTTGTGATGAACTTGGAACATATATACCTATAACCTGAAACACTTGCACAAAACGCATTAGACCCTCAAGGTAGAGCAAGTAATAAAAGGACAAGGTATAATGTAACAAGTAAAAATGCAATCAAGTAAACATGATGTGAAACATATGAACAACTTGATCAAATACATGATAGTCATATGGAAATGACTATAATGATCATATAGCAAAGCAAATGATCATCCGAACATGCAATCAACAAAGCTCAATGGCATAAGGATGTATGCATATCCAACACATAAACATGATGCGATGAGAGCAACAAATTATAGATACTAAACATAACTCAAAGCACTATAAAACAAACAAGAAAACAAACATAATATAAAACAAAACAAAACAAGGTTTTCTCATTGAAAAAAAAGATGTCTTCTCCCCCTTGGTATATGCATCTCCCTTATGGTTTTCTCTCCCTATGAATGTGCACGAGATAGAATTTCTCCCCCTAAGAATGAGCATATGAGTCACATAGAAATGACGATACAGTCTGGTATACTCTCTAGTATACTCTCCCCATTTTTCTCACAAATAAACAAATGAATCAAGAGGAAGAAGGGAAAGAAAAGAAGATATGAACAAGGATAAGAGGCATGAGGGGTGCAAGATATATGAGAAAATGAAGCTAAAAAGAAAGATAAAACATCTTAAAAACAAAATGCTACAAAACATAAAGTAAATATGACATACTAAGGATGATGAAACAAGATACAGACCTAGGCATGACATAGACACAAGAAACATTTTATATGTGCTAAAAGGTCTAAAAAGACTTAACTAACATGAGTGAATGCAAAACATGTCAAGTGTTAGAGTGTGTGCATAAAGGTGCATCTAGTATGCATGTGAGATGCATGACCAATGCATGAGCAAGCAATCATAGGGCAAAGTATGTAAAACACACAATCAATGATCAAAACATGATAAACATGAATAATTATGGTTATCCCCAAAAATTGGTACTCATCGAAGTCCAAAACAACGAGAAAATGTCATTTAGGCATTTTATCAAACACTTAGAGTGCACACACTATACATGTATGTTAAACAATGCATGAATATATGAAAATCTTACCTAGATACATGTTATTTTTGCCACAATGGGCCAACATCCAAAGCAAATCATCATATAAAACAAAACCCAATAAAAAAGATTGACAAAAATTAAGTTTTCTAACCTCCATTTGAAAAATCCCCAACTATGAACATAAAACCCCAAAAAACATAATCTAAAGATCAAAATCAATGAAAAGAGTTAAAGATTACCTTAGAGATGTTAATGGAATGAAAAACAGTTGAATTTAATTGGGTTTTGATGTAGAAACATTAAAATAGGGGTTTGGGAGAAGATGAGAGGAGCTTAAAATAAATATCTCACGAAAAGCCCTTTAAAAAGTTGATTTGGAAATTTTCGCAAGTAGTTGGGAATTTTCATGGGTACTTTGCGGGTAGGCACTTCTCACAAGTTACTCGCAAGACACTCGCGAAACTTTCTATCCAAACTTGCGACTGAGCTTACTCACGAAATAAGTCGCGAAAACACACAGAAAACATGTTTTTCGCACAAAATCAACTTGAAAAACTTTGAAAAACATGGATGATACAAATCACTTCCAAAAGCAAATAAAAGAACAAAAATCTTTTTGATTTGATCCATATATAGTTGAGTACACACACATCACATTTGAACACGTACAATCACACAAATGAAATAGGTATTCGTTGAACATTAAACTTATGTGTTGTGTGTGTGAATCAAGTATGAACTAATCCATAGTCTAATATGAAACTTCAATGATCAATTCAATCAAGTTATACACAACTAGCACAAATTCAAGTGACCTATATCACTTGTAGAAATGAACATATATGAACCCCTACCAAAGTGTTTACATTTGATTGAAAGCTTTCATTTGGCTTTCATTTTTCATACTTTTGATCAAACATAACTCAAATTTTTGAGAAACGATGCCATGAACTTTTTGATATTTTTGACAAATAAGCCTTTGGCTTTGGCACCATACATTTTAATACATATATGCTCCACCTTTTCCTAGTCAAACTAGTTTTCAAAGTAAGACTTTTTTAGCTCTTTCTCTTTTTAGAGATTGACATTGTAGAGCTCTTTGAAAAAAAAAATGTGAGGAGATATATAGGCACAAGTCTACGCATGAATCAAGATTAAGCAAGACTATTGACTAATCATTCATGACAAGCTTGAAGATATATTTACAACAATCAAACGTAGATTTCTAAATGTCACTCACACTTAAAAAATGTGCATATATAACAAACTAAGCTCATAAATGCACTACGCCATTAGTACGGAGGTACTAGGCCAAACTCACATGTGATATGTGCTCAAACATATACGATCAAACTTTTTGAAAATTTTCACTTTTTGTGTGTTTTTGGATTTTTACTCACACCAAAACAAAGCACTAAAGTAAGATCAATAACAAAAACAAAAACAATGTATAAAAAGAGATGCATGATGCATAAATGCATGATAATGAAGCATTTAATGCATGAGGAGTCCTACAAAAATCGAAAGAATTAGATCAATGATCAAAAAAGCAAAAGTTCAACCATAGGAACTCTTCCTCATCCAAACGGAACAATTGTTTGGAATGGGTATCTCATGAGAAGTGAGATAAGGATTGGAAGAGTGAGAACCGGAGATGTATATTGACAAGGAGGTAAGAGCATTAACCACATGCTTTAACAACTTCCCATTTTCAATCCAATTTGGTTTAGATTTCTTAGTACAACTTCCAAGAAGCTCAAGTTTCTCTTTTCTTTTGATCCTTTTAAGAGCTTGAAACTTAGAGCAATGAGGTCTTAGATAACCAAAGGCATCACAATGGTGACAAACAATGTGTTTAGGTCCAGTAGGCTTTTTAGGGAGGGATCTAACAACAAGATTTTGTTCTCTTTTCATCATAGAACATTGTGGTCTTATGTGACCAATCACACTACAATGGTGACAAGTAGGAATAAACTTAGATCCACTTAAATTCCTTGGATGAGACCTAAATGAAGGCTTAGGCTTAAGAGCCTTTCTTCCACTTTTTGGTTTCTTTTGTGTGGAGGAATGTACACCGATTTGTCTTTAGAAATAGAACTCGCAATAGGCACAAAATCGGGTAACATAACATGATTGCAACAAAGATTTTCTTCCTTTTTAGCAGTAGGTTTTGCTATTAAATACTTGACATGCATCTTAAAAGATTCATTTTCACATTGAAGATTATCAACAAGTTTGTTAGACAAAACAAGTTTAGCATCTAAGTCCACATTCAAACATTCAAACTCCTTTAGTTTTTCAAGAGAATGTTTAGCAAGTGTCTTATACTATTCAACCAATTTGTTGGATTCATTAAGCTTAGCAATCAAATCATCATTTTCACAAATGAACTTGATCAAATTCTCATGAAACTTCTTAGCCTTTTTCTTCAAGAGTTTGACATTAGGAATATTAACAACAACTAAAGATTCATGTAACATGTCATCACAAGCATAAGGATAAAAACTCATAGAGGCATTTTCACCAACACATGGCATGTTACAATCAACATCATCCAAAACATCTATAGAAGCATACAACACACTATACATGGCAATAAAACACAAGGAGTTAAGGATCACACTTAGGTAATTAAATTAAAACAAGTGTACCCACTCTGATACCATGTGAAAGTGCTCAGATTTGTGCTAAAAACACACGAACTTGATGAAACCCCTAATTAAAAATTACGGCTCGATTGCTTTTACTCTAACTTAAACTAAGTGCGGAACAAAAGTAAATAAAGCGCAATCACCGGATCTACTCTAGTGCATACACATGAACAATAAACAATAAAAGTAAAGTACAAGAGTAAGGGAAGACGTGTTATCGAAGAGGAAACCGAAGAACTTGGCGAAAAACCTCTTCGCAACCTTCAAAGTTGAAATCGATCTACTAGAGAATAAAGTTGGAGTACACGAATAACAAAAGACCCTCCAAGTCTAGTCTACCCAATGTACTTGAGCCCTCGAAGCCCCTACTACCAACGGACTTTTTGGAGTCATGTCTTCTCTAGCTTTCTGGATCCCGCAATACGCCCAATTGCATCTGCCAAGCCTTACCGGCTTCTTTTGGCAAATCCCCAAAGCTTCCCAAGCTTCCCAAGCTTCAAAACACTCTCTATACTTTAAAAAGGTGTGGGTTATGTTTGGGTACAAATCTCCTTTCAAGGTATGAAAATGGGAGAGGGAAGGAGAAGAGGCTACAATGATTTCTCACTAAGGATGAGTAGCTCTCTCTCTAAAAGACGAGTGTGTTGTGTTGTAGAAAACCTATTTAGGGTTTTTCTCTCTGGATGGTCTCTCTTACTTTTATGGGTAATGAGGGTATATATAGTATGGGTGAAAGGTAAGAGAGTCACACTTAAAATCCTCCAGGCAGAATGTTTCGTGGGTACCTCGTGAGATGGCCCGTCTCTTGAAGCACACGTAAAAAGCAACCTGACACTTGACTTTTCAACTTTCAGCATGTGCTTCTCATATGCCCTTTTTGCAGGTTACTCTTCTCGCAAATTTCTTGTGAGCTAGTCGCAAAACTGCACTAATTCTTCATTTCATGCTCAATTTTTCACCAATTTAATACTAAACCCAATATAATAAAATCCTACAAAATACAAGGAAATAAATTAATGCAATTACAACACATTTTGTCATGGAATAAAGCCCACATAAAACATAGTAGTAGCTCACAACTTTACAGTTGTGTTAATGAACAACTTTATTTAAAAAAAAAAAAGAAAAAAAGAAGAAGAGCTGACCGGACATTATTACCCGAAAAAAGAAAAGAAAAGAAGAAAGAGGCCCGTGAAACAATGCAAATTGAACAAACCAAAATACTATTGCTTTTTATTGTATCTTTAAAGCATTGGCTCTTTATATATATATATATATATATCTAGGACCTCTGGCTAGTTCGTGTTGGGATTTATGCCCTAGAATCCTATTATATGATGCTGTGTATTATATTATGTATGACATTATGTATGACATGATGTATGACTTAATATTGAAATTAATAAAGTTGTTTTATTATTATCTGAAATAATGGTAACATGAATATTTAGACATTATCATATAGTCCATAAGATGCATAGTATGTGATTTATGTGATTTAGTCACAGAAGATATAAGTCACAAGTTCTTTATAAACTCAGAATTTGGTTCGTAGTCGATGATGAAATTGGGCATTTCATCTGCGAAGACTATAACATATTAACTAAGATGATTTGTCTTGATCATGGAAGTGGTGACTTCTAGTTGATATGTTGATATGTTTTAAGAGTTAAGACATATTGAATAGGACCGCTGTGAGATTTATTATTCTCCTAACGACTGTCAATTGAATAATAAATCTCACGACTTATATTTGCATGAACTCTTAATCTTGAGAGAATAATGGACCTGATCATGAAATGTAGGTTGCTTTGATATATCAAGAGTGAGATCTAGAGTAACGGTCAAAACCTCAGTATGTTGGGCAGTCACATCTAGTGTTGATGGAACATATATTTTCAAGATGGAATTCATAGTCTCTTAACGGAGATACAAAATATTCCCTTGAGATAAGTTTAATGGGTTTGTTATTCAGAGAGTTAGGCCTAACCACTTTGGTAAGAAATTACTAAAGTATATATTTATGAAATTAGATTTCATAAATATATGATGAATAACTTAAAATGATTAAACCGGGTACTCAAGGATTAAGATGTAGTAATTTTCAAAGTTGCAGTCTATATTTATGACTTTGAATTACTACGAATATTTTATGAAGGGGTTGCATGTACAATAAAGTCTTGGGATATAATTTATTAATAAGGCCTAGAGTGCAATTATATTTATATAGTGGTATTAAATATAATTAATGGTAACTTTGGACTTGTCAAGAGTTGACAGAAAAGCCCAAGACCCATTGGAGCTAGTGTCTTATTGGTCCCTTTTGGTCCCACTCCAAGCCACACATTAAAGCCCAATTAGAAAGGCCCAATAGGCCGGCCCAATTAGATAATCAGTTATATATAAAGGGAGAGACATACATAATTTATATATATATATAAGAGAAAAAGTGAGACACCATTGTGAAGTGGTGTGTATGTGTGTGTGAAGCCACTCGTTATTCTCCCTTAAAAACTGATTGAGAGACCACACTTCTCGGGCGTAAAGTGGAATTGGAGTGAAGATTAAAAGTGTTCCCAAGTACTTCTAATCTTTTGTTTTGAATTTCACCGCATCAAGGTACGCTATCTTGTTCTTAAATTCTGAAATTTATATAGTGCAAGTTATCGATCATGAATGAAATAGATCTTTGTTTGTTGCTTCCGCTATGTGTTTTTGTATGAGATACAAAACCAGATTTTACCAACAATTGGTATCAGAGCTAGGTTTTCATATCATGATTGTATAGCATGTGATTGAATTTTAGAATCAAAGAATATCATTATCCTTGCATGATGGGATTCTTGTATCTGCCGTGATTGTTCTATATAATCACGTTTATAGGATTTTTGATTTCATAATTTATTTTTGGAGATTGACTTTGCATTGATGTGAAGTGAATTCCTTTTAAATGGAATTCCATCTTCAAAAGCATTTATGTTGGCCCACGGTTGTTTATTGTTGTCTTAAAGGATTCATTTGAATTCTTGCTATATAACAATTATTGAAGACCATTCGGTTATATAGATTGAAGTTTCTTTACACTTCTTGAATGGTATTAAAATAACCGTCATATGCATGTGAATTATGTTGCACCGATTGTGTTGCTTTATGGTAGTTATTGTTTGTTCGAAGTGGCTTATAACTATTAAATGATGGTGCCGTGTCTTAATAGTGATTGCCAAGGATATATGTTTTTGAAATTCAATAACTGCCATGTGCGTGAATCAAGTTATTGCACTGGTTGGATATAGATGTATATATTGGCTTGATTTGTTGCATGACTTCGTGGACCCATGTGGCAAATACCATCTGCCATTAACATGCTTTTATATGAATCAAGAAACCGCATGCATCAAGGATTCAAGTTCATCATTTCATATTGAATCCGTGTATTATACATAATGTAATAATCATATATTACATGTAATAATCCATATATTATATTATATATAATGCAATATGGGTTTATAATGTAATATGGGTTTTTATTACGTTATATATATTTATATATATTAATGCTAGGATTAAAGTATTCATTTTATGAAATTTATTCCTAATGAGATTAGGATTATGTTTTCAAGGGTTTCTAGCATTATTACGGTTCTTGATCTTAAAAACCTTTAATTTAAAATATCTAGTGGGAGAGAGATTCAAGGGTTGGATCTCACGGCCTCCATTA
Organism: Quercus gilva; assembly: GCA_023621385.1. Classification (NCBI taxonomy): domain Eukaryota; kingdom Viridiplantae; phylum Streptophyta; class Magnoliopsida; order Fagales; family Fagaceae; genus Quercus; species Quercus gilva. The sequence continues at coordinate 38,765,464 of CM042480.1, forward strand.
TCGGTTCATAGTAGTGTGGGTAAGCATCTCGTCTTGGCGTATATGCCTTGCGATCCCAAAGGAGGGTGTTTACTTCAAGTACTACAAGATTGAACTAACCTGTTTAAAGTAGTGTGGACAAGCACCTCGTCTTGGCATATATGCCTCGCGATCCCAAAGGAGGGTGTTTTGTTCCATGGTACTACAAGTTTAAACATTATAAGGGAGATGAAATGTGGCTACACATAATTCTAGATAATAGTGTACACTAGACTAAATGTAATGTTAACCTCCCAAAGGAGCTATGTCATTATCATTTAGAGGCTAAAGCTAATACGGCATATTATTAGTGTATGATAAGAGTTATCATGATAGCACTAATAATGAGAATAGTTCTCAATCAATTAATGTGTTTATAATAAACTTGCTACCAAGGAATTATAGACATGGATTGGTTTGTCGTTGCATATATTATTTTATGGTTTTATAAGGTTCCATATTATATGTTTATATGCTAAATTGATAATGTCTAGTTTACTTATTATATTCATGTTTGTTATTTCAGATTTAACATCATGGCATCATTTAGCCCACTTGTTGCTATTCTTAATCAAAACAAACTGACTGGATCCAACTATGTTGACTGGAAAAGAAATTTGGACATTGTTCTTACTGTTGAAGAGCACAAATATGTGCTTACTCAACCATGTCCTAGCTTTCCATCATTAGATGCTCCTCTTGAGGAAAAACAGCGATATGATCGTTGGCAGAAATCTAATGAGATGGCTAAGTGCTATATCCTAGCATCTATTTCAAATGTTCTACAGCATCAAATGCAGGATGTAGAACTAGTTTCGGACATTATGCTAAGTTTGAAGGAGATGTTTGGTGAGCATGGCCGTTCTGCAAGGCAAGAAACTATGAGGCAGATTTATAATACCAAAATGGCTGAAGGTACTTCAGTGAGGGAGCATTGTCTTAGGATGATCTCTAATCTGAATACATTGGAAGTTTTAGGTGCCGATATTGATGGAGAATCCCAAGTGGATATGATACTCCAGTCACTACCAGAATCATTCAAGGAATTCAGCCTTAACTATAATATGAACAAAAAGATTTATACATTGTCTGAATTGATGAATGAGTTGGTAGCGGCGGAAGGCATCCTTGGTACTTCTAGTGTTGATGCTAATATGGCTGAAGCTTCTACTTCTCAACCTAAGTCGAAAGGCAAGGGTAAGAAGAAGAAGAAGAAAGACTTCTCCAAGAAAGATGGTAAACAAGTTGCCTTAGGAGTTGCCAACAAAGGAAAGAAAACCAAAGGAAAGTGTTTCCATTGTGGTGAGAAAGGACATTGGAAGAGAAATTGTCCAATATTTAAGGTTGCCAAGAATAAAGGTATGAAAAGTACATTTCTTCTTGAAACATGTACAGAATCCCACAAATTCCTGGTGTGTGGATTCAGGTTGTACTAATCATATCTGCAAATCCTTGCAGGGGTTTTAGGAGACCAGAAAACTGAATGAAGGGGAAATGTTTCTTACCTTGGCTGATGGGAGCAAGATTCCAGTTGTAGCTATTTGAGTGTTTAATTTATGTTTTGAATCTAAAGTTTTAATATTAGAAGACTGTTTGTATGTACCTAATGTTCGTAGGAATTTAATTTCTGCAACTTATTTAGGTAAACATGGATATTATGTTATCCTGAAAGACAATGTTGTAATAAAGAAGGATAAAGTGTTTATCTGTTCTGGCAATATTGTGGATGGTCTTTATATTTTAACTCCTGATAAGTATGAATTATACAATTCTGAATTAGATCATAACTCTCATGTAAAATCATTAAAGGGAAAGTTTCCTTCTACTAATGAAGCATATCTTTGGCACTTGCGTTTGGGTCATATTAATCCAAACATAATTCAAAGACTGATCAAAGATGGACTCTTAGAGCCATTGGACTTTGATGAATTTTCAGTTTGTGAATCTTGTTTGGAAGGCAAAATGACCAAACGACCTTTTAATGCAAAAGGTAGAAGAGCCCAAGAATTGCTTGAATTAGTTCATACAGATGTATGTGGTCCTATGTCAACCCAAGCAAAAGGAGGTTATGAGTACTTCATCACTTTTACCGATGATTACTCAAGATATGGTTATGTATACCTAATGAGACAGAAGTCCAAAGCCTTTGAAAAGTTCAAAGAGTTTAGGGCTGAAGTTGAGAATCAATTAGGTAAACACATAAAAGCCATCCGATCTGATCGTGGTGGTGAATACCTTCTTGGGGATTTCAAGGATTACTTAACTCAAAATGGGATCATATCCCAATTGACTGTACCTGGAACTCCCCAACAGAATGGTGTAGCAGAAAGAAGGAATAGGACTCTTTTGGAAATGGTTAGGTCCATGATGAGTTACTCAACTTTACCAGTTTCTTTTTGGGGATATGCACTAAAAACGGCAATGCATATTTTGAATTTAGTTCCATCAAAATCTGTTCTCAACACACCTAAGGAATTGTGGAGTGGGCGTAAGCCTAGTATGAAATATCTCCACATTTGGGGATGTCCAGCACATGTGTTGAAAAGGAAGTCTGATAAGTTGGAAGTTAAAACCGAAGTATGCATGTTTTTAGGGTACTCAAAGGAAACAAAGGGTTATTTATTCTATAATCATAAAAATAACAAAGTGTTTGTTAGCACACATGCCAAATTTTTGGAAGATGATTATATGAATAATTTTGATCCTAGAAATAAAGTTGTATTGGTTGAAATGAATGAACCTGTAAATGAACAACCAATGGATGAAACTAGGGATGATGTGGCTGTATTAGATATACCGCAAGATATTACTCATGAGATGACTAGTACACAGGTGCCTCGTAGTAGTGGGAGAATTATTCGGTCTCCTATAAGATTTATAGGTTTAGGAGAAACTTATGAAGCTATCTCAGAAGAGGCTGAATCGGATCCCTACACTTATGAAGAGGCAATGAATGATATAGATGCACATCATTGGGTCAAAGCTATGAAATCTGAATTAGATTCTATGTATTCCAATCAAGTTTGGGATCTTCTAAAGGTGCCTAACGGCATTAAATTTGTTGGTTGCAAATGGGTTTACAAGAGAAAGAGAGGGATAGATGGAAAGGTTGAAACCTTTAAAGCAAGATTAGTGGCGAAAGGGTATACACAAAAAGAAGGTATTGACTATGATGAAACTTTTTCGCCAGTAGCCATGCTTAAATCTATTAGAATTCTCTTATCCATTGCTGCTCATTATGATTATGAGATTTGGCAAATGGATGTCAAGACTGCATTTCTTAATGGCAATCTTGAAGAAGAAATCTATATGATGCAACCAGAAGGTTTCATAGCAAAGAACTAAGAGCATATGGTATGCAAGTTGAAAATGTCTATTTATGGACTTAAGCAAGCATCTAGGTCATGGAACATTAGATTTGATCAAGCAATCAAGTCATTTGGTTTTGAACAAAATCTTGATGAACCATGTGTGTACAAAAGACATCGAGATAAAGTAGTAATGTTCTTAGTGTTTTATGTTGATGACATTCTACTCATTGGAAATGATGTAGGTGTAATGTCATCAGTAAAAGTTTGGTTGTCAAGCTAATTTGATATGAAGGACTTAGGTGAAGCTTACTTTATTCTGGGGATCAAGCTTTGGCGAGATCGCAAGAATAAGATGTTAGGTTTATTACAAACTGGATATATAGATAAGGTTCTAGAACGGTTTAGCATGCAAAACTCCAAGAAGGGATTGCTTCCTTTCAGACATGGAGTTCCTCTGTCTGATGACCAAAGGCCTAAGACTCAAGAGGAAGAAAATATGATGAGACAAGTTCCTTATGCTTCTGCAGTAGGAAGTCTCATGTATGCCATGCTTTGTACTAGACCAGATATCTGTTATTCAGTTGGCATGGTCAGCCGATATCAATCAAATCCATGACCAAAACATTGGCAAGCTGTAAAGCATATTCTTAAGTATCTACGGAGAACGAGAGATTATATGCTTGTTTACCGAAGTGAGGATTTGATACCTATTGGCTATACAGATTCAGACTTTCAATCGGATCTAGATTTCAGAAAATCCACATCAGAATCTGTTTTCACCTTGGGAGGTGGAGCCATAACTTGGAAGAGTGTCAAACAATCTTGTATTGCGGACTTCACCATGGAAGCAGAATACGTTGCTGCTTGTGAAGCAGCAAAGGAAGCTGTATGGCTCAAGAAATTCCTTTCTGACCTTGGTGTAATGAGAATGGAACAAGTTCCCATCACATTGTTTTGCGACAATAGTGGTGCAGTTGCACAATCAAAAGATCCAAGGAACCACAAGAAAGGAAAGCACATCGAGAGAAAGTATCACATCATTAGAGATATTATTACTCGTGGAGATGTGGTGGTAGTAAAGATTGAAAGTGCAAATAATCTAGCAGATCCCTTTACCAAAGCCTTGCCTCAAAGGACCTTCGAGTCACATTTGGAGCGAATGGGAGTTAGATTAGTGCACAATAGTCTTTAGGGCAAGTGGGAGATTGTTGGGATTTATGCCCTAGAATCCTATTGTATGATGCTCAGTATTATATTATGTATGACATTATATATGATATGATGTATGACTTAATATTAAAATTAATAAAGTTGTTTTATTATTATCTGAAATAATGGTAACATGAATATTTAGACATTATCATATAGTCCATAAGATGCATAGTATGTGATTTATGTGATTTAGTCACAGAAGATATAAGTCACAAGTTCTTTGTAAACTCAGAATTTGGTTCGTAGTCGGTGATGAAATTGGGCATTTCATCTGCGAAGACTATAACATATTAACTAAGATGATTTGTCTTGATCATGGAAGTGGTGACTTCTAGTTGATATGTTTTAAGAGTTAAGACATATTGAACAGGACCGCTGTGAGATTTATTATTCTCCTAACGACTGTCAATTGAATAATAAATCTCACGACTTATATTTGCATGAACTCTTAATCCTGAGAGAATAATGGACCTGATCATGAAATGTAGGTTGCTTTGATATATCAGGAGTGAGATCTAAAGTAACGGTCAAAACCTCAGTATGTTGGGCAGTCACATCTAGTGTTGATGGAACATATATTTTCAAGATGGAATTCATAGTCTCTTAACGGAGATGCAAAATATTCCCTTGAGATAAGTTTAATGGGTTTGTTATTCAGAGAGTTAGGCCTAACCACTTTGGTAAGAAATTACTAAAGTATATATTTATGAAATTAGATTTCATAAATATATGATGAATAATTTAAAAGGATTAAACCGGGTACTCAAGGATTAAGATGTAGTAATTTTCAAAGTGACAGTCTATATTTATGACTTTGAATTACTACGAATATTTTATGAAGGGGTTGCATGTACAATAAAGTCTTGGGATATAATTTATTAATAAGGCCTAGAGTGCAATTATATTTATATAGTGGTATTAAATATAATTAATGGTAACTTTGGACTTGTCAAGAGTTGACAGAAAAGCCCAAGGCCCATTGGAGCTAGTGTCTTATTGGTCCCTTTTGGTCCCACTCCAAGCCACACATTAAAGCCCAATTGGAAAGGCCCAATAGGCCGGCCCAATTAGATAATCAGTTATATATAAAGGGAGAGACATATATAATTTATATATATATAAGAGAAAAAGTGAGACACCATTGTGAAGTGGTGTGTATGTGTGTGTGAAGCCACTCATTATTCTCCCTTAGAAACTGATTGAGAGACCACACTTCTCGGGCGTAAAGTGGAATTGGAGTGAAGATTAAAAGTGTTCCCAAGTACTTCTAATCTTTTGTTTTGAATTTCACCGCATCAAGGTACGCTATCTTGTTCTTAAATTCTGAAATTTATATAGTGCAAGTTATCGATCATGAATGAAATAGATCTTTGTTTGTTGCTTCTGCTATGTGTTTTTGTATGAGATACAAAACCAGATTTTACCAACAGTTCGTTCAAATATTTTGGGTAGACATAGACAGATTACGAGGAACACAACAACAATATCAACCAGCCAGAAAAGAATGGCTCTGATACCATAAAGGGGATGAAGTGCACAATATATTAAAAATATATTAAAGCATATATTAAAGCAGCAAAATATAGCTTTGATAACAGATTAAAATACTTACAGGAAAATAGTGTTTACAATAGTTGGAACAAGAATAGGAAAGGTTACTAGCTTTGATCTCAATCTAGAAACTAGAAGGGATTTTTAAATTGGAAAAATTTCGGATAATTTCTTCATAAGGGACTTCCCCCCTTTTATAGGAAGAAAAAGCATATTTTAAACAGTGAATAATAACTTTTACTATTCATAGCAGGTTCGTGAGGGACAGGAGGAGCAAAACCCGAAACTTTAGTATGGGAATCTCTTTAACAGTTTTGGCTTCTTGTGCCAACATTATCAATTTTCCTCTAAATGAGTTGTGTAGTCTTCATCATGACCAAATAATTCTTGATTGTGAGGGTAATCTCTTTAACAGTTTTGGCTTCTTGTGCCGACATTAGCAGTTTTCCCCTAAATTAGGTGTGGAGTCTTCATCATGACCAAATAGTTCCTGATTGTAAGGGTAATAGGGATTATCATTTGCAACAGAGGCTTCAGAAGATGCTTGTGATTCTTCTCCTGAAGTAGCATTTGCAGCAGCTTCTTCCTCCCACCTTTCTTTAGGAGGGCATAAAGAGCATCTTTGCTAAGACCATCAAGAGGAGATTTCTTCTTTTTGGACTTGGTAGAGGATTTAACAGATGTGGTAGCAAGTGTATTTGCTGTGATTTGAGGCACAGCTGTTTGAACTAGGGGGTAAGCCATCGAATGGGCTTTATTAAGGGAAATATTAGTAGCAGGAGAAAATTCTTGAGTACCATTATCAATAACATCCTGAATGTGTCTAAATTTGTCCCACAAATTAACAAACCTTTGTCTAGTAAGGACATCACCTTCTTTGACATACTGCCATTTTAAAATCCAGGGGACCTTGTATTTTTTAAGAAAATGAAGTGTAGCAAGAAATTTAGCACCATGTGGATCTGTTTTGTAAAGACTTGTGAAATATTTGAAGGAACCAACCAGAGGTCTCGGAAATATTTCAGTAATAGAACCAAATTGGATCCACCAACGGCTAAACCAAAGTGGCAATTTAGCATCAAAATTTTTATCAAAGGAAACAAACCAAGAGTGAGTCATATTACTATCTTGGTGTAGCATGAACTTGAACCAGGCAGTTATGTAATCATGATAGGAATATAGGATGGGTGAGTCAGGAAACATTTTTGTAGAGGCAGGGTTTAGGCCCCATTTTTCTTCAGTAACAATGTGTAGTAGGATAACACTATGGTAAATAACTTTTGAAGTATTTTTATCAGTTATGGGTTTAATGAGAATTGATCTTTCATGGAGTAGGATAGTAGAGTAATATCTCAGATTTTTCTTAGCATGTTCAGGAATCCAATGGAATTTCGGAAGGAAAGTAACTTGTAGCAAGTTTAAGTGGGTCAGTAATTCATGCCTTATTGGGTTCAATGGAAAATAGGTTTTGGCGATATTGCTTTGAAATATATTGGAAAGCATTGGAGTTTTTGGAACAGGTGGTTTTAGCAGGTTGGTTAACAAGGACCATAGCATATGGGTCATAAGAGGATGCTAGCACAGACGAGTAGTTTTGTTTAGGGATAGTACCTAAGGTAATAAAACGGTTAGCAATGTCAACAGGGGAAGAAGGTTCTAATTTAACAATTTGTTTAGCAGTTTCTGTAACAAGGTGTTTGTCTTTTGATCTTCTACTTGCCATTGTGGCACTGCAGAAATTCACGAGTAAGGAAATCAGGGATAGCATTTTGGGATCCTTTAATATATTCAATATCGAAATCAAAAACACTTAAACTAGCTTGCCATCTAGCAAAAATATGTTTTGAAGCAATATTTTCAACATCTTTTTCTATAACATATTTAGCATTTTTGCAATCAATTCGTAATAGAAACTTTTGGTTTAATAAATCACTTTGAAATTTTGAAATACATAGTACAACAGATAAAATCTCATTTTTAATAGTACTATAATTTATTTGTGCATTATTCTAGACTCCGAAATAGAAATGAACAATTTGTTCAGATAAGTCTAGTGAACACACGTTGTTTCAGAATACCTCCATAACCAATGTTAGAGGCATCCATTTCAACAAAATTTTTTTTTTTTTTGATAAACAACACTTGATAAACTTTCATTTAATCCAAAACATAGTTCAAATTGATTACATCACATTGTATTTGGTCCTTGATAACTAAGGGGGTATCTTCTACCCAAACAATACAATCATCCAAACCTTTGGCATTTTTTGCCAATATGTAAGCTGCCTTGTTGTAGCCCCTTTTGGTGTGAACAACCTTCCACAAACTAAATTGCCTCAAGGACCATTCAATGCCTTCAATTACCTTCCTGATAGAGCTTTGAATAGGACCTTGCCCTCTCAAAGCATTCACCACAATTTGTGAGTTGCTCTTAATGATGATATCTTTGAGTCCAAGATCCCAAGCCAATTGTATCCCCTCCTCCACGGCTTTAGCTTTCGTCTCTAATGCACCCAACAGCAGCTCCATACATTTACTCATTAAACCCATCAGCTGGCCTCTTTCATTTTTTATCACAGCACCCATATCGCAGCAACCAATACTTCCAAAAATAGCTCCATCTGTATTAATTTTGTACCAGCCGAGATTGGGGGGGGGGGTCCATGAGGGAAAACCTGAATTGGGAGGCCGAGAATTGACTTATTGAGGTTGCCTCACTTCCTTTGCGTACTCCGCTGCGAGTCTAACCATTTTAGCTACTGTTTTTCCACTCCCATCATGTCTGAGTTTGTTCTGATTACTCCATAAACTCCAACCCGTAATTGCAAACAATACCCAATCTACCACCGAGCATCTCTCCCTTATTTCCCATACAATGTCCATAACATCCAGGCAAGGCTCAGGCAAAAGGGGAAGCTTTATTTTTGTTGCACTCCAAACCTCTGCTGCTATTTTGCATCCCCACAGGATGTGGCTGGCAGTCTCATCTCTTCCACACACATCGCAGCTGGTTAATGGTTTCCACCTCCAAACCTTTCGACTTTAGGCGGTACTTTGTTGGGAGAATGTTTTTGCACGCCCTCTACATGAAATGCCTAATTTTGTTTGGGCAATCCAAATTCCAAATGAGCTTCCAAATGGCTTTAGATTTCGACCCATATGAACTTTCCCCTCTTTCTCCATGCGAATTTAGCTTCGGCATACTTTTGGGCTGCCTAGTAGGCACTCTTCACAGTAAAACAGCCATTAGGAGTCCAAGCCCACACTATGGAGTCTTTAAGAAGCCTAGGACTAAGAGGGATTCCCAAAACAGTTTCAGCCTCATGGGAAAGGAAGGAGTTTCTTACCAAAATTGCATCCCAACCACGGGTCTCCCTATTAATGAGATCCGCAACCATTACAACATTAGTTGAAGGACCCCTTGGACTGATAACTTTGAACGAGTCTGGGTTTGGAATCCATCTATCCTCCCAAATATGAACCCTTTCCCCATTTCCAATTACCCATCTAGAGCCCTTCACAACTAAGTCCTTGGTTGCCATGATACTCCTCCAAACATAGGATGGTTTATAACCAATTATGCCTCCCAAAATGAACACCCCACAAAGTACTTTGCCTTAAAGACTTTATGGACGAGGGAGTTTGGATTTTGTTGGATTCTCCAACCTTGCTTTGCTAAGAGAGCTAGGTTGAAAGTCTTTAAGTCTCTGAAACCCATGCCCTCTTCCATCTTTGGAGTGCAAAGTTTTTCCCAAGAGATCCACGCCATTTTTCGCTCTTTATCCTTATGTCCCCACTAGAAATTTCTCACCATGGAGTTCAACTCCTTGCATAAAGAGTCTGGGAGTTTGAAACAACTCATAGTATAGGTAGGCGTGGCTTGGGCTACGACTTTTATAAGAATTTCTCTCCCTGCATTGGAGAGAAGTTTACCTTTCCATCTCGCGATTTTCCTTCCCACGTCTCTTTGATGTGGTTAAAAGCTTTCCTCTTCCCCTTTCCCACTAGTGGCGGCAACCCAAGGTATTTTTCATGATGTCTTACAATTCGAGCTCCAAACAAACCTTTTACTTGGTCTTGGACTTCCCTACTTGTATTCTTGCTGAAAACTAGGGAAGTTTTCTCCTTATTCAGCCTTTGCCCCGAATCCCCTTCATAATCTTCAAGCACCTTCATGACTCGATTAGCTTCATCTAGGGAAGCCATACAAAAAACTATGCTATCATTCGCAAAAAGAAGATGAGAGATTCTTAGGGCACCCTTGCATACCACAACCCCTTTAATATTCCCTAATGCCTCCTCCTTTTTCAACATAGCCGTCCACCCCTCCGCATAGAGTAGGAAGAGGTATGGGGAGATTGGGTCACCTTGTCTAAGCCCTCTAGATGGGGTGATTTTTCCTTTAGGTACACCATTGATCAAAACTGAATAATTCACCGAGGTCATACACATCATCATGAGTGATATCCACCTGTCGTGAAACCCCAACCTTCTCATCATTGCTTCCAAATATCCCCATTTCACCTTATCATAGGCTTTGCTCATGTCGAGCTTTAGGGCCATAAGAGCTTCCTTTCCTTTCCTTCTTTGGTCTATACAATGCATTGTTTCAAAGGCCACTAGTACATTATCTGTAATGAGTCTTCGAGGGACAAAAGCACTCTGGGATTCATCAATCACAAATGCAAGGACTCTTTTCAGCCGGTTAGCTAGGACCTTAGCTATTATTTTATACAGAACATTACATAGACTTATCGGTCTAAACTCAGTGATTTTTTTGAGGTTTTTAACTTTTGGAATAAGGCAAATGTAAGTTTCATTTAAACCACTAGGCAAAATCCCACCATTCAGCACATTTAAAACACAATCAATCACATCTGTACCAACCAAATCCTAGTATTTTTGATAGAAAATCGGGGACATACCATCTAGTCCAGGAGATTTTTTTTGGGTGCATTTGTTTGATAGCTTACGCCACCTCGTTTAACTCCAGAATTGTACTCTCTATTCGTCCCTGATCCTCCTGCCACACTCCTTCCGAATCTTGCATCCCTACTATCCTGTTCTGCCTTTGTATTTGGCTAGCAGTGGCGTGAAAAAACTTTGTGTTTCGATCTCCCCACTTTATCCAGAGAGCTCTAGACCTTTGGTTCCACATGATCTCCTCCCTCAGTAGAGACTCATTTATTTCTGCCTTTAATCTCTTAATCTCCTTTGCCTTCTAATTTCCCCATTCTGTGGCTTCCAGTAATTGGAGTTTGTACTGATTTTGCTTTAGCATCTTATTCACATGCCCAAAGACTCACCAATTCCACCTCTGTAATTGATCTTGGCATTGCTTCAACTTATCCATGATTGTTAATCCTAAGTCACAGTATAGAGGATCCCACATTGACTCTATAACTTCCCTGCATCCCTCCTCCCTCGCCCACATAGCCTTAAACATAAACCTCTTCTTTGTCAGCTTTTTTTGCTAACTACGCTTCAGAGCAAGGACCAACAGACAATGATAGAAATTGGATATTGAGAAGTGGTGCATGCTGGCCTCTGGATACAGCCTCAACCAATCATCATTTGCTACCATTCTATCAAGCCTCAGCTTAGTTCTCTGATCACCATATCTTCCATTACACCAAGTGAAGCGTTGACCCACAAAACCCAGATCAACTAAGCCACACCTTCCTAAAACTCTCAAAAATCTACCATTTGCTTGCCATTTCTTTCCAAACCCCCTGACTTCTCATATGAGAAGGCTATCTCATTGAAATCTCCGAAGACGATCCATGGCAGATCGCACTGAGTTCGAAGAGCGTCCAACAACTTCCACGATATATGTCTCTTTTCTATTTTCGGATGACTGTAAAAACCGATGGCTCTCCAAGGGGGGGAAGAATCACTTTCATGCACAACCACATCAATGTAGGAATTTGAGCAACTCTTAAAACTCACCTTCGTACCCTCCTTCCACAAAAGAGCAAGACCGCCGCTCCTACCGTCACTTGGGATGGTGATACCTTGTGTGTAGTTCAGCTTTGATTGGAGCCTTTTTATTCTGCTTACACTGGCCTTGGTTTCAGCTAAAAAAGACCAGCAGGGGTTCATGTGTTCTCACCTCCTCGGCGAGAGTTTGAACTGCCAAGGTAGACCCCATACCTCGGCAGTTCCATACCATCACGTTCATTAAGCACGGCGGGCTGCACTGCAGCCACCGCCTCTCCATCAACCGTTTCTTCTTCATTCTCTAGGGTAAGCTTCCTCTAATTCTTCCCCTTTCGTTTTTTTCTGATCAACAACGTTGGGGTCCAGTTCTTGTAATGGAGTTGGACCCGTACGTTTTTTATTTTCCTGACCGAGGCCCACTTTAGTGCTCTTGCCTTTAATTTCTCTCGCTAGACGTTTCCAATGTTTTGTTGTTGGGCCAAGAGTTTCAGTAATCCAGCCCATTTTAGCATCGAAAACCATTGCTACTAGGCCTTCTGGGCCCTCAATTTTTCTTGGGTTTGTTTCCTGCTTTTCCGTGGTCATACCTGGTGCCAATTCAAAATTGAATTTTGGCTCACTCCCCTGTTTTGAAGCATTCTCCCACTGCATAATTTTGGTTTCCTCGGTTTGGGCTAACTTCGTATTTGAAGCCCTTTCACTATTTTGTGCTTCAAACTCTACTACCTTTTCTTCTCTCAGCTTGACCTTTCCTTCTTTGTGTAAGTTTTTTTGTCAATTGCTTTGGGGAAGGCAGATTTGTTTCTACCCAGGTAGGGCTATTGTCACCCCTATCAGCCAACCTAGGCACGTGAGGACTACCCACACAGTCGGCCCCTCTCAGTTCAGTGGCAAACCTTCTCTCCGACTTTGGTCTATTTTCGGTGTTACCCCCTCCTTCAACCCCTCCTTCCATACCTGAGCTGTGTACCTCCTCAAATCCTCTCCTCATGGGCTCTCCTCTCAACCAGGTGCCATATTGAAACTTTCTATTAGTCTGAAGAGCATTTGCATGACTATCCGGACACTCCTTGATACCGTGACTGAGCATACCACACTTGTAGCAGAAGTTTGGTAGCCGTTCGTACCTGAAATTGATCTAGCGACTCTCCCCTCCTTCTATGGTTACTCGTTTTCCCTTCACCAGAAGTTTTGTAACATCAATTCAAATTCTCACCCTTAAACACTTTCCCCACTAAACTCCTGATTTGGGGACATCCACATCCAATACCTCCCTTAACTTAGAGCCTATTGCAATCCCGGTCTCCCTTGTTCTGCTCTTCAATGGCAGATTGAACATCTAAATCCAAAAGGGAGACCATTTCAGTTCTATCTCCTTTGGAGTCAGATCGGCTTCAAAGTCTTGAATGAGTACTAGCTGTTTCTTATAACTCCACGGGCTCATGTCAAGAACTCTCCTCTTGTCCTTTTCGTCACCGAACTCCACCAAAAAAATGTCTTCCTCTATCTCAGAAAGTTGCACTCCCTTTTTTGGTTTCCACATCATCCTCAGATTCTTCCTCAGAGCGTCCAAGCTAATACTTCTGTGTGTGAGTACCTTCAAAACAGCACAGTTCTTCCCTCTTTCTATTGCCGCTTTTGTGCTACCACTTCTAAGCTCAACGTCATCAACCTCTTCCTTCGTAAACGATAACTTCTTCCATAACTCTTCCAACTGCTCCGCCATAATTTCCTACCCCAGCTCTGCCATAGATAATACTTGTTTTGTATTTTACACCCACTAGTTGTAAAGATAACCACTGATGACCTTACCAAAGGAAGGTCAGAAATAACTCTTGCAATGGAATGCAAGACACTTACCTGCTGCTACAAGCCAAAAGGCTAGAGAGCACCAGTTTCAACAATTTTGAAAGCATTGACAATAGGAATACCCAAACAAGGAAAAGTTTTAACATGAGACTTGATTTGTTTAACAAGGGAAGTATGAACATCAGACCAAGGTGGATGATTACATTGTAACCAATCAAAAAGGGGTTTACATTGTTTCCTCAAATCCTTGTAGAAATCAGCAATATAATTTAGCGACCCAAGAAATCTTTGGAGCTGAGTTTTATCAATGATAGCATCAAGAAATTTATCAGCAAACTGAATGGCTCTATCAATACTTCCGGGAACACTATTTTCCACTGATACCAGACCGAGCAACAGTTTTGTCTTCTTTAACAAAATTTGATTTCTTTACCATATTCAAATTATGTTTTGAAACAATTTTTGGAAACATAATAATTTTCAAGGAAATCAAAAAACAAAATATGCTTTTCCAAGCCATTCATTTTTTCTTTCCATTTTCTCTTAACATGATCTTTTTCTTTTTAATCAAAAGTAGTTTGGTAGGTCTTTCTTTTGTTTTTGTTTTTTGAAGATTTAAATTCATTAAGCAAAGCAACCATGTCAATTTCAAAGTGTTTATTTAAAACTCTTAGTTGACAATCAATAATCGGAGTTTGAAAATCAGAAGCAGTTGGAGACCTAGATTCTCTTCCTCTTCTTCAATAGCATGTTTGCTATGTGTAGAAGGAGGTTTTGTTTTTGTAGAGTAAAAAGCAGTACTAACTTGGGAGCTGTTACTTGAAACTCCTTTTAGCATGAATCAGATTTATACCATTATCAGTATCAATTTCAAATTTTGAAGAAAATTTAAATTTGACTTTCTGCCTAAAAGGGTCAATAGTTAGACCATCATGTTCAGTAAGGAAGGGTATAAAGCATTTATAAAGGGAAGGCCAATAATCACTTTATCAGTCATGTTTTCAACAAGCACAGAAGGAATCTTAAAACAAAAATTTTCATGGCAAACATGAGCATTGTTTAATTCATATTTATTTTTCATTTGAATACCATTAGCAGAAAACAATTTTTTAGTGGATTTTTCATAATACTTGGAAGGAATTATTCTTTCCTGAATGCAATTCATATTAGCACCAGAATCAATCATAGCAATAACATTAAATTCATATTCAGGGCAAACAACAATTTTAGCTTTTGAAAACCATTTTGGGGGAAGCATTTTGCTAAGAGGAGCCTGTTGTTCAGAAGCATCATCCTCTCCCTGCTTATCCGATTCACTATCAGTTTGTTGATTATCAAGTTGTTTATCAATTTTTAAAAGTAACAATTCCTATTTTAGATCAAAGTTATCACTTTTAATGTTTTTGAATTCATGTTTTAGCTCAATGATTTCTCCTTTAATATTAGCAATTTCATGTTGGAGCTCATTAACAATTACTTCTTTGAATTTCTTTTTATTAAATCTTTCCAAAGTTTCATCAAGGCTTATCTTTGATTTTGGTCTTTTATCATTTTGGTCTTTAATTAGGGTTTTCTTGAGTTTTTAAAGATATTCTCCTTTTAGCTCAGGGTTATCAATTTGGCTTATCAGATTTATTAATAGGTCTTCTTGTTCTTCACTTTTAGTCAAGACATTAATAGTTTTATTGGTTTTGGAGAGAACATTAACAGTATTGCAACAAGAATCCCTACAGTCAATTTTAATATTAGGTGAATTAGAGGTTTCATTAGATTGGTAATCAAAATCAAATGATGAAGAAAAGTCTTCTTCACAAGAGTCAAACAAAGTAGTTGTTTGAAGGATTCTAAACAAATCTTCTTGATCTTCATCATTAATATTTAACATGTTAAGCTTGTTTTTCAAATTACCAGGTTTTTGTGACAGTCTTTACTAATGTGTCCAGATTTGCCACAATTAAAACATTTTCTTTTACCATATTTTTGTTTATCATATTTTCTTGAGGCATGTTTCTATTTAGCATAAAAATCATTAGATTTAATAAAGCTTGTTCTGTATCTTTTGTGTTTTTTATCATGTTTCTTTTTCCCTTTTTGCTTGAAAGGGGCAATAGGGGGTAAACCATATTGTTCACAGAAATTTCCCATTTCATATTTAGCTTTTCTGCTATTTTTTAACTGTTGTTTTAGCATTTTTTTTTTTATCATTGCACATGTTAATACCAACTTTTTTAATAGTGCTAAAAATATCACTATAAGTTAGATTATCATAATCAATGGCATCATTTTTACTAATTAGTTCTTGTTTTACCTTATGAGCAAATAGAGGAGGCAGTCTAGCAATAAACTTCTCTTTCCAATAAGGCTTCAAGCAGTCTTTTCGAAGCATGACTCTAGAAATAAAAACATCTTGGTACCATCTGTAATTAGAAATAATAGGACATCTCAAATTGTTTAAATAATCACTAATTCGAGACGAAATATTGGAAGGAGCACTGTTGAAGAAACTGATCTCCCTGATTTCTAGAAATGGAATATTCCTAAGGTTGATGCTAAGTCCATCTATAGGCTAGCTAGACTAAAAATACTTTTTGTTCCCAATATAGAGTTAGAACTGTTGAACAAACTTTCTCTATTTCAAGAACCCATGAAAAATGTTGCCCGTTTTCTAAAAGAAATATTAATGATTTCCTTGCTAAAAAAATCAGTTATTTGCAAATTGGCCTATATATATATATATATAGTCACCTTTTGCATGCAAAGAAGACAAAATAAATTACTCATTTTTCTTCTTATTAACATGTGATAAAAAAAACGTGCAAACTTACTCATAAGTCATAACATGTGATCAGAAAATAAATAAATAAATAAATGTGCAAAAAAGAAAAAGAAAGAAAGAAAGGAAGAAAATTAACATGTGTAAAAAAACCTTAGATTACCATAATAAAAAAACAAAACCTTAGATTATAAGATTATTATATTTAAATTAGCTGAATGACCATTATTTTTTCTTCATAAAAAGAAATCAGTAAAAGAAAGAAATTAACATGTGAACAAAACCTTAGATTACCATAATAAAAAAATAAAAAAAAAAATTTAGATTATAATATTATTGTATTTATATTAGCTAAATGACCATTATTTTTTCTTCATGAAAAAATCATTATTTTCTTCTATAAAAAAGTGGGGGAAATGGAATTTAAATCAAAATTCTCCTAATTTATAATGTATGCCAAAATATATTATTGGTTCCTGAAATTTGTTAAGTGAGTGCTTTCAGTTTCTTAAATTTCAAATGAGCACTACTCATACCGAAAGTCTAAAAATGAGCACTATTGTTTACTTTGTTAATTGTTATTATGCTTAATATCTACATGGTTAATGAAGAAGTGATGTGGCATATTTTTAAGTGAGAAGACAAATTAAAATTATACTTGTACTTATGTAGCGGGTCAACTAGTTGGCTGTGGAAGATGCAGAGCATGCGTTATGGTCATGTCCGGAGTTGGATATGGTGTGGGCTAATCGGGTAGCATGGGGTTTCAGGCATAAAATTGGTTTCTCAAGTGTGAAGGAGATGCTGTCATGGATGGTTAAGAAAGGAATGTCCTTGGAGTTATTTGCATTTATGGCTTGTAGTGTTTGGAGTCAGTGGAATAAAGTCAGGTTGCACCTTTAGTTTAGTCCGCTTCATCAGGTGGCAGAGCAAGCAAGAGCCATTTTGGCGCAATACCAAGAAACCACACGGACTGCAAAATTGCAGGTAGTGAGCAGCGGCATTGGAGAAACACGGTGGAAACCTCCGCAATCTGGTTTTGTCAAGGTTAATTTTGATGGCGCCGTGTTCGATAATTCAAACTCGTCAGGTGTTGGAGCTGTAATACGGAACCATAGTGGAGCTGTTATGGCCTCTTGTGCAGAAAAATTAAATCAAGCTTACAAGACAGAGGAGATAGAAGCTTTGGCAGCACTTAAAGCATTACAGTTCGTGTACGACCTGGGTTTCCAAAATGCCATACTCGAAGGGGACTCGCTTGGTCTAATCCAAGCTTTGAAGGCAAGAAACCATAATCTGTCCCCACTGGGTTTATTGGTAGAGGATGTCATGTTGTTTGCAAATAATTTTGTAAGTTTGTCGTATTCTCACATTAGGAGAAGCGGAAATAGTGTAGCTCATAATCTGACGAAACATGCTATACGCATACTAGATTTTCAAGTATGGATGGAAAATGTCCCATCACATGTTGTTTCATTTTTACATTCAGATGTAGTTGATTTACCTTAATAAAATCACACAAGTTCATTCTAAAAAAAAACTAGTTGTTTTTATTTATTATTACTATTTTTTTTATAGGCGTGGGGGTGGTCTAGGTTTGAAAAGGGGGTGGGGGTGAATATATCCAAAGTCCCTATTTTGAATATGATGCTTAACTTGAGAGAGAGAGAGAGAGAGAGAGCTGAACTTAATTTGATAAATCTTTTTTTGAGTACATGATGATTATGTGGGTTTCTCAAAAACAATAAGCACCATACAAAGTTTCAATCTTGAACAACATAAACGTCTAAGAGCATTCACATCTAGTTCTCTAAAAAAAAAAACATATTTTACACTTTAAAAAGCTATTTTATCTATCTTATCAACTTTTTACAATACAACCAACATTCTAGTTCTTATTTGTATATACAATCCAATAAAATAATATAAACTACACAAATAAATAAAATAAAACTATACTCTCTCTCTCTCTCTCTCTTTCTCTCTCTCTCTCTCTCTCAACCACTAATCACACAAACCCAAACCTAGAACAACCCCTCCACCGCCACCACCACCATTTATTTATCATTTTTTTCTCTTCCTCTCCGACTCTTTCTCTTTCTTCCACTTAGTTACTATCTCTTCCTCTAAAACAAACTAAACAGAGCAACATCTAACAAACCTACACCTAAACCAACAAGCAACCCACCACCACAACTGCCAATTCAAACCAAAACTCAAACCCAAAACCCCCAAAACCCATACAACTCGCCACCAGACTCAAACATAAGACCCAAACAACTAGCCGCTACCACCACCACCCAAAACTTAAAGAAACCTCAGTAGCAACCCATAACTCAAACACACCCTCCTAGACCCTTAAAACTCAAAAAAAAATCCTAGTAGCAACCGAAATTCAAACACCAATTTAAACCCAAACCACCGATTCAACAACTGCCTGAACCAAGCCTAGCAACACCAATTCAAATCGATCCACCAATTCAGCCACTAATACAAACCTAACCCACCAATTCAGCCATTGATTTAAACCCATAAACCATTGATTTCATCCTCAAAGCCATTGCTGCCGCTACTAGAGAAAGCAAGATTTTAGTCCGGTTAAGAGATAAGAGAAGCAATAGAGAGAGAAGAGACAAAGATCGACAGCTGGGAGAAGAGAAAGCATTTGTTTGAGAGAGGGAAAGTCTGAGTTTGTTGAAAGAAAGAATTGGTGAGGAATGAGAGAGGAGATTTTTTATTTGGGAAGAGAGAGAAAATAAAATATTATAAAATGTTACAACTTTAGCTATAATGGTTCGAATATATAAGAACCCAATGTTCACTGTTGTTAAAATTTTTTAGCAATTGCAACTCAGATAAACTAGGTTTTGAGCATAAGTGGATGTAAAATAGCAATTTGAGGGGTTTTACACCCCCAATGCTAATGCTTTAAGCAAGCTTAATAGCCCATAGTTTTAATTTAAGTTCCCAATTTTCAAAATCTCCTCCAATCCCACTCAACCAAAGATGCCCATTCAATATGATTCCCTAAATTAAGGTTTTCCACGTACGAAAACAAGGTAATAGATTTGCATATTTGCTAGCAAAACATGTTTTAGGCATTATTGATTTTTCTATTTGGATTGAAAAGGGTCATTGTTTATTTAGAACAAGCTCTTCTCCATGATGTTATTATTGTTTTTCATTCTGAATAAAATTCGTAATATTACCATAAAAGTTTTTTGATTCCTCAAATGTGCTCATAAAGAAATACATGACCCCCCCCCCCTCCACACACACACACACACACACACACACACACACACTCTCTCTCTCTCTCTCTCTCTCTCTCTCTCTCTCTCTCGAACATCAGATTAAAAATATGGATTTTGATTTGGGGTTAAACCCAAATAAAAAAGGTTACCTGTTGGACATGAAACATGTGTAATTTTTTAATAAAAAGTTGCCACATCACTTAAAAAGATCTCTCATCATTTCTCCGTTAGTCACATAGGTATTGAGAATAATGACTGTTAGTAGAAGGACCAATATTGCTTATTTTTTAAAATTTAAGAACCAATAACATTCACTAGTTACTTGAAACTTGAGAGACTAAAAATGCTCACTTTGCAAGTTTCAATAGTATATTTTGGCCTATAATCTATAATAACTATAAAATTGAAAATGTTTTAACTTTTTGTCGAATTTATAATGAAAGCTCAATAGTGCAAAACACTAAAGCTTATTTAGACCCCCAATTTTAAATTAACAGCTAAATTTCTTTTAACCCACTCAACTAAGTGTGAAATAAGAGTAATTAATGCAAAATTAACCGGGACAACTACCTAGTCCATATGCATATATAAACAACAAGTAAATATAAAGCACAAGTAGTAAGGGAAGAGAGATGTAAACACAAGATAACATCGAGAAGTGTAATCCAAGAGGAAACTGAAGTACTCGACGAAAAGCCTCTTCGAGGCCTTCCAAGCTGAAATGATCCACTAGTGAATAAAGTTGGAGTACAAGGATATCAAGAAAACCTTCAAAGCCTAATCTACCCACTATACTTGAACCCTCCAAGTTCCAACTCTCAACGGACTTCATTGAGTCATGTCTTCACTAGTTATTTGGATCTCGCAATTAGCTCCAAATTCCATACGCCAATCGATGGCTTCTTCCAATACTTCCCACATGCACTAAAGCAACTCTCAACACTCAGATTGGGTGAGGTATGTGTTTGGGCTAAAAACCTCTCATGAATTTGTAATTGAGAGGTAGGAGTAGAGAAAAACTAAGATAAATGTGTAGATGATTGTGGGTTTACAATCTCTAACTCTCAAGTATATTTCTAGGGTTTTCTCTCTGAAAGTCTCCTTACATTTTTGTGGGTAATGTGGGCTTTTATAGTATGGGTATAGAAATTAGGAAAGCACATTAAAACAGCCTGGAAGCATCTCACGGATCATCTCGCGAGTCTTTAGCTTCTAGCATGTGCTTCTCACATGGCCTTTCGCCAGTTGTCCACTTGCGAGCCAATCGCAAGCAAGTCGCAAGGTTCTCTATTCTTCACAATTCTTCACCAAACACTCAGACTCAACCCTTACATTAAATCCCACTAACATACAAGGAAATGATTGAATAAATACAATCAAATTTGATACAGAATTAAAACCAACAAAACATAATTGAAAATTACAACTTTACAATCTCCCTCTTTGGCTATTTTGTGACAGAACCCTCCAAACAAACTCTAGACTTAAAACGTGAGTTTGGGAACAAAGGCAAAAGTCACTCACACCTAAATCTAAAACCTATAAAGAACTTGTAACATATATATCTGTAACTTGAAACACTTGCACATAACAAATAACTTTCTTAGGATTGAGACAAGTAGAAATCAAGGCATGTATATAGAACAAGTAAAATGCGATCAAGTAAATACCAATTGAAAATAACTTAAAGCACAACTTGATCAAACATGAACAGTCATTAAGAAATGACTACAATGAACATTTAACAAGTAAATAAGCATCTAGACACACAAGCAATTAAGTGCAATGCAAAAACTAATTGCATGTCCAACAAGTATATGATGCAATAAAGAAAACTAAAGCAAGAAGGCAATATATAACTAAATGCATTATAAAGGTTATAAAAATCAAGGTACAAAAGTACTAGAGATAAAGTGAGGTTTAAACTAAAGTACTGAAAGCTTAAATAAAGCAAAGTAAATAAACTACAAAAGACAGGTTAGAAGCAGTTAGAAACTTTCATCTTGTGTGGCTATGAGTTAACTTTCTTTGTATACCCATTGTGCTCCCCTTTTCAATATGCTCTCCCCTTTACTATATGCTAATCTTGACATATTCATAACAAAAAATTTCTTCCCCTTTTTGTCACGAATGGCTAAAGGTTTGATTCAAGCTTGCGCTGAATTTGATCCAACCGCATCTCAATTCTGGTTATGCAAAGTTGAACTTGATTGTTGTGAGCATACATGATAGATGATATCCCAGATATATGATCATGTATCCCTTTTATCATAGGCATCATCCGATCTAGTTGAGGAATGGATGGATAAGAAGGAGACTGAGGCTGAGATGGTTGAGGCTCTAGAGTCCAAGTAGTTGATGCTTCAGCTTCAGGCTATTGGAAGGAGCGAGAGCAACAATACATTTCCCAATAGGAGTTGCAAAAGAAAGAGTTTTTGTTTGTTTCACTTTTTCTAGGTTAAGAGGCACTTTTCTTTGCTCTTTCTGCAGATGAGTGAAACTTGCTAGTCTTTAATGATTGTAAAGAAATTGGACCTTGACGAGGCAGGACAGTTCCATTCGTGGGAGGATGAATTCCCTTAAGTAGTAGAATTTTCATAATGAGATTGCAGAATGGAAGACAAGTCCTAGCAGTTGATCTGCTTGCTGTTTTTCCCAAAATCTGGAAAATGTGTGCACAGATGTTGATTTGAGCTCTATTTATGAGATCGCAAAGGAATCTTGCTTTTCCAAGGTTGATGAAGCCCGTGTTGGTCAATGGGTACAAGTTTGAGTACATGATCAATGCAAGGGTCTTGATTTCAGGAAAGAACCTTGCGGTGCCAATGGATGTACCTACGAAGGAGACTTCGAGATTAGCTCCTAGAGGTTCAAGAATGAGATCAAAAGATCCCAATCTGTCATCATAGGAAGTTGAGTCAACATCTATCGGATGATGTATTTGAAGAATTTTGGCTAAGTAGTCCGATGTGATGATGAAATCCTTTTCTTGAACCCAACACTTCAACTCAGCTCTAATGAAACAAGCATTTGAATAGAATTCCTTGATCAGCTCCTCAATTGGTTCATCAAATATCCCAAAGAGACTTTCCCAATATTTATTAGCAAAGATTCTTGTGATGAAGGTTGATCCCAAAGTGTCAAACTTCACAGTCCTTTCCACCATAGTTGGTGCATTCTTGAAAAGAGTGTTATAGGATTGGAAGTCCAACAATGTCTTAAACTTGCTTCTATCAAAGGCAACCAATGCCTGTCGAGATACGGGAGAGGATGTGAGATCAATTACGGGTGTTTTCCCATGTGTAGACCTTTGAGCCGTTTGCAAGATGGCCACATAAACAAAAACCATACAGAAAATGGTAACAAACTTGATTAAATGCAAGTTAGTACAAATACCAAGCAAAAACACTCTAAAACCTAAGTTAAAAGAGCATAAACAAAACATAAAGACATGTTATATATGCTAAATGGTCTAAATAGACTAAAAGCACGAGAAAATGCATGACATGTCAAGTGTAGTAGGGTGCGTGCACCAAGGGTGTGTATGCAATGCATGGAAAAAGCATGAACAAGCACTATGGGGCAAAGTGTGTAAACACACAAGCAATGATCAAAACATGTTACAAATAGGTAAACATGGCAAATCCTAAAATTTGGTACTCATCAGAGTCCAAACGAGTGAAAAAAATCCCTTAGAGGCATTTTATCAAACACCTAAAGTGCAAAACTAAGCCCTATATGTGATGTAATGCATGAACATGTAAAAATCTACCTTTATACAAGTTTAAAATGCCTTAAAGGGCCAACAACATCAACAAAAACACAAATGGGACTAAGCCCAATCAACAATTTCAAGAAAAATTGACAAAATTTAAGTTTTCTTAAATCCCCATTCAAAATAAACCCAACCCTAGGTTTTAAGCATTCTAGAACTTGATCTAAAGATTTGAAATATAAAAAGTGTTAGAAATTACCTTAGAGTAGTCCAAGAAGTGAAATCCAAGCAAAGTTGGTTGAGTTTTGAGAAATTTTGGTGATTTGGGGAGAGGAAGTCATGGAAAGTAAAAAGAAAAAGTTTTTTTAAAAATGACATTTCGAGCCCTTTAGAACTGTCTTTTTGCACATTTCGTGAGTCAGTGACTCGCGAGCCACTCTTGAATGGAGTCGCAAAATGTACAAATGCACAAGGCTGATTTCGCAAGTCATGTCTGAGTCGCGAAGCACTTGCGACTGAGTCACGAAACTCTTTGCTTGATTTTGTGAAGAAATTGAAATTTCCTCATTTCAACTCGCGACTTGGATGGGACATATCCACTTGTGAGTTGAGTTGCAAAATTGCCAAACATTAAGTTTTTCAACACAAAAAATTTGGTTTTTTGAGAAAAACTTTTAAGGACAAAGGTGATTGAAATCACTTCCAAAAACAAATAAAACACTCAAAAATATTTTTGGTTTGATCAACAAGTAATTGAGCATACACATATCAACATATCACATTTAAACATGTACAATCACACAAATGAAATTCATTGAACATTAGAATTGTGTTTTGTGTGTGAGTATCAAGTATGAATTAGTCCATAGTCTAGCATGAAGCTTCAATGATCAATTCGATCAAGTCATACATAGATAGTACTAAGTCAAGAGACCTATCTCATGAATAGAAATGAACGTATATGACTTCTCACCAAAGTGTTTACATTGATAGAAAGCTTTTCATTTGGCTTCCACTTTCATACTTTTTGATCAATGCAACTCAATTTTTTAGCATCAATGCCGTGAAAGTTTTGATATTTCTTTGAAGAATAAGCCTTTGGCTTTGGCATCATACATTGTGAATATATTTTGCTCCACCTTTTCCTAGTCTAACTAGTTTTCGAAGCAAGACTTTTTTAGCTTTCTCTTTTTAGAGATTGATGTTTGAAGAGCTTTTTGATCCAAAAAAAAAAAGGTGAGGAGATATATAAGATCAAGTCTATGCATGTATTAAGATTAATCAAGACTATTAGCTAGACATTCATGACAAGTTTGAAAATCTATTTAAAACAATCAAACATAGATTTTTAGATTTCACTCACATTCAATATATGTGCATACATAACAAGACTAAGCTTGTAAATACACTACGCCATTAGTACGAAGGTATCAAGCCAAACTCATCATGTGATATGACACAAATACAAGCGGTCAAACTTTTTGGATTTTATACTTTTTATGTGATTTTTGGATTTTTACACACACAAAACAAAAGCATTAAAGTAAGATAAAAAATAAGCAAACTTTTAAACAAAAAGCTAGTAAAAGAAACACATGATGAGATGAGTGCACCCTTCTATGAGAATGAACAAATGTAAACCATGCAAGGGTCACACCAAAACAAAGGAGTCAAGGAATGATACCGACACTGATAGTCTTACAAAGAGACTCAAACTGTGGACCATAAAATGGTTTAGTGAAGATGTCAGCCTTTTGATTCTCGATATGGATGAATTCAAAAAAAACCACTTTCTCCTTCACCAAGTCAAGAATAAAATGATATCAAATCTCGATATGCTGTGACTTTAAGTGTTGTACTGGGTTCTTGGAGAGATTAATAGTACTTGTATTATCACAGAAAATGCACATGGTATCTTGAGAGATTCCATAATCATGAAGAAACTTCTTCATCCACAAGAGTTGAGCACAACAACTACTGGTAGTAATGTACTCTGCTTCAGCGGTTGATAAAGAAACTAAATTTTGCCTTTTGTTCATCCATGACACCAAGTTGTTACCAAGATAGAAACACCTTCCGGAGGTATTTTTTCTATCATTCGCATTTCCAGCCCAATCAGCGTTTGAGTAGCCAGCTAAGTAATCATCTAAGTTCTTTGAATACCAAATGCCATAGTTAGATGTTCCATTGACATATCAGATGATTCTCTTGACAGTCGTTATATGGGATTGTTTAGGTGCTGCTTGAAAATGAGCACAAACTCCAACACTGAAGGCCATATCGAGTTTGCTAGCAGTGAGGTACAAGAGGCTGCTAATAATGCTCCTATACAATGTAAGATTAACCTTAACACCAGAAGGATCTGAGCTCAATCTTGCCAAGGAGCTCATTGGTGTAGATGCATAAATCTCTTGACAAGATTCTTGGCATACTTCTCTTGAGAGATGAAAATCCCATCTTTTCATTATTTCACTTGTAGACCAAGGAAATAATTTAGCTCCCCTACCATGCTCATTTCAATTTCCTTCTTCATTTCTTCCGAAAACTCTTGAGCAAGAGAGTCAATTGATGAACCAAACACAATATCATCAATGTACACTTGGGCTACTATAAGAGATTTTTCATCTCATTTCACAAAGAGAGTACGATCAACATGACCTCTTTTAAAACCATGGTCTAAAAGCTATGTTGTAAGACAATCATACCAAGCCTTTAAAGCTTTACTTCAACCCATATAACGCATTTTTCAACCAAAGAACATGACCTGGGAAATGAGGATCTTGAAATTCTTTTGGTTGCTTAACAAACACTTCTTCTTGGAGGAGCCCATTAAGAAATGCACTTTTGACATCCATTTGATATAGCTTGAAATTCATGATACAAGCCATCGATTAGAAAATGCAAATGACTCAAGTCTTGCTACCGAAGCGAAAGACTCATCAAAATCTACACCTTCAACTTAAGTGTATCCTTGTGCCACCAACCAAGATTTGTTTCTCACAACTTCACCATCCTCTTTGGTCTTGTTCTTAAAAATCCATTTGGTGTCAATCACATGTATATCATTAGGTCATGGAACAAGTTCCCACACATCATTTCTCATAAATTGATGTAGTTCTTGATGCATGGAGTCTACCCAATTTTTATCTTGCAAAGCTTCTTCTACCTTCTTAGGTTTAAATTGAACAAGATAGCAATGATAAGTCACATGATTTATAGTTCCTCTTCTTTGACGAAGACCCTCTTCCATATCCCCAATTATGTTGCTCTTGGGGTGATTCAAACTCACTTTTGACGATGGTCTTTTTGAAGTAGATGCATCATCATCACAAGATATAGGAGGTTGAACCTCCGGTGGAGTGAAGGGACTTGATGGCCCATGAGGTGACCTTGTTTCTCTTTTTGATGGACTAGGAGTAGATTCCTTTTCCGGTGATTTTTTTTCAACATCATTGTCTTGAGATGAATTTTCATCATCATTATTCTTCTTAAGATTTGTTACATCACCACTTTCATCAACAATCATCATTCATATAGCATCATCTATGACAACATTGATTGATTCCATAACCATCTTGGTTCTTTTGTTGAACACTCTATATGCCCGGCTATTCACATAGTACCCAAAGAAAATTCCTTCATCACTCTTGGCATCGAACTTTCCAAGATTTTTTTTCTATCATTGAGAATAAAGCCCTTGCTACCAAACACTAGAAATATTTGACTTTAGGCTTCTTTTCATTCCATATTTCATATGAGGTTTTCTTGGCACCCATTCGAAAGAAGATTCGATTTCTAATATGACATGATGTGTTTATGGCTTCTCGCCAAAACTTTTGAGGGATATCCTTGTTGAGGAGCATCACTCTAGGCATTTCTTAAATAACACGATTCTTTCTTTTAACAACACCATTTTGTTGAGGTATCTTTGGAGAAAAAATTCCTTCTTCATTCCATTTTCATTGCAAAAGGATTCAAATTTTGCATTCATAAATTCTTTCCCATGATCACTTCTTATTTTGGCAATGGGAACCCCTTTTTCATTTTGAATCCTTTTGCAAAGTTTCTCCATGTTCTTAAATGCTTCCGACTTTTCTCTAAGAAATTCCACCTAAGAGTATCTTGAGAAATCATCAACTACAACCATGATGTATCTCTTGCTACCCAAACTTTCAGTCCTTGTAGGATCCATTAGATCAACATGGAGTAACTCCAAAGGATGAAATGTGGCGATGACATTCACCTTGGGATGATTGAATTTAGTTTGTTTTCCCATTTAACATGGTCTATAAACGGTCTTCTCAACTTTTCCAAACTTTGGTAGACCAACCACCGCTTCAAGTTTTGAAACTTTCGCCACTTGCTTATAGTTTGCATGAACAAAACCTTGATGCCATAGTTCCAATAAGTTGACATGAGCACTTCGACTTGATACATTTGGCTTGGGAACCACACCATAACAATTGTCGGTAGTTCTAAGTCATTTCAATACTTGAACACCATCTTCATTTAGGATCACACATCCTTTCTTTAAGAATTGAACTAGAAATTTTTCATCACAAATCTGAGTAATGCTCAACAAGTTTGCCTTTAGACCTTTCATATATAGCACATTAGTCAACAAAGGTAGTCCCAAAATTTCAACCGTTCCCTTTTTAAGAACTTGAAAATGACTACTATTTCCAAATGTGACATATCTATTTTCCTTTTCTTTAAGACTCTTGAAGAGAGATTTATCACCTGTCATATGCCTTGAACATCCACTATCAAGATACCACAAACAAGAATTAAATACTTTCAATGCAGTATGAACAAAAAGGCAAGCATGTGATAAACATTATTGATCCTTAAAACAAGTTTCACTCAAAATTTTACTCTCATCTGATGAGTAATGTTTTCTTTCGAGTCTATCAAGCTTATTGCACAAATGTCTATTCATTTTCTTATATTTCTCAATCAAGGAATTAGACTCACACAAGCTATTATGTAACATGTGATTCCTATGCTTTAAACATTTTAGGATGTGTAAGAAGATTCTAGCATGTTTCTTTGATTTTAGCAATTCTATGAGCTCATTACTATGACATTCTCTAAAAGTGCTCATAGAGTCATTATCACAATCACACGAACCGTAATTCATGTTAGCATTTTCCATAGCTAGGCAAGGGTCTAAGATCACACAAAGATACTTAAATCAAATATGTGTACTTGCTTTGATACTAATTGAAAGCTCAATAGTGCAAAACACTAAAGCTTGTTTAGACCCCCAATTTTATACTAACGGCTAAATTGTCTTTAACCTTCTTAACTAAGTGCAGAATAAGAGTAATTAATGCGTAATTAATCGGAACTACTACCTAGTGCATATGCATATATAAACAAGAAGTAAATATAAAGCACAAGTAGTAAAGGAAGAGAGATGCAAACACAAGATAACACCAAGACATGTTATCGAACAGGAAACTGAAGTACTTGGCGAAAAACCTCTCTATGGCACTCCAAGCCGAAATGATCCACTAGTAAATAAAGTTGAAATACAAGGATTTCAAGAAGACCCTCCAAGCCTAATCTACCCAATGTACTTGAACCCTCCGAGTTCCAGCTCCCAACGGACTTCACTAAGTCATGTCTTCACTAGTTATTCAAATCCCACAATTTGCTCCAAATTGCATCCGCCAATTGATGGCATCTTCCAATGCTTCCCACATGCACCAAAACAACCCTCAACACTCAGATTGGGTGAGGTATGTGTTTGGGTTAAAAACCTTTCAAGGAATTGTAATTAGAGAGGTAGAAGTAGAGAAAAACTAAGAGAAATGTGTAGATGATTATGGGTTTACAATCTCTAACTCTCAAGTATATTTCTAGGGTTTTCTCTCTAAAAGTATCCTTACAATTTCGTGGGTAATGTGGGCTTTTATAGTGTGGGTAAAGAAATTAGGAAAGCACATTAAAACAGCTTGATAGTGCATCTCGCAGGTCATCTCGTGAGTTGGCCTAGTCGCGAGATAAGTCATCTCGTGCATGAGATGCTTCCTAGCACTTGACTCTTTAGCTTCCAGCATGTACTTCTCACGTGGCCTTTCGCAGATTGTCCACTCACGAGCCAGTCGTGAGCAAGTTGAGAAGTTCTCTGTTCTTCACAATTCTTCACTAAACTCTCACACTCAACCATTACATTAAATCCTACAAACATACAGGGAAATAATTGAACAAATAAAATCAAATTTAACATGGAACTAAAGTCAACAAAATATAATTGAAAATTACAACTTTACACAATATTTTGTCATAAGCATTTGAGACCTTATAATTTTTACATGTCATTAATCCAATTGAATTTTTTATTAATTTTAAATTCTATTCTATAATTCTCTCCAAAAAAAAAAAATCTATTCTATAAAATAAACCATGTGATATATAATATTATTCTCATGCATTATAACCACAAGTTACGTAACATAGATTACAATCACAAAGTAGAAATGCCACAAAATAGGGAGAAACCTTGTAAAAAAAAAAAAAAAAACAATAGGGAGAAACGGCTGCCAACAATTAAAGCAATCAAGGATAAACAAGTACCCTGCCGACACTTTAATAGTTTAATTCTCTACTCCCCATTGCTTTTCAAGCAAAAAAAAGGAGTTTCTAGTCTCACTGTTAACTCAATCAAACTCATGTATTGATTTCTATTATTATTATTATTATTATTATTATTATATAAAACAAAAAATAGTAAAAGATAAACATAAAAGTAGAAACAGTGTTAGAGAAAGGGCTGCACGTGCTGCCCTTAAGCAAAAAAAAATTTAGATAGAATTTTTTTTTTTTGGAAGTAATATCAAATCATGTATTTAAATTTAGAATAATTATTTAACATATGACTCTCTATTCATTTAGTATTTTAATTATTTAGAACATATTTACTAAAAACAGTATCTACTCACAAAAAAATTATATTAAGAATGATAACAAATGTCATCATCTTCCAACAATAAACAACTAAGTTTTGATAAAATATTGTCACAGTATTTATATTTTCGCAATAAATGATAACAAATGCTACAATTGAAGCTGTTCATCAAATTAAATACTTACAACCATTTGCAATGAATATTTTGTTCTACATACTTTCTTCTTTATCATTTTATTTTATGAGCCTAATTACAATACTTAGCTTGCTTAATTTTTAATGAACACCTTTTTAAGAAATAAAAGAAAAAAAAAATAACAAAAGACATATGTCATTGAAGTTTCTATTATATAAAATTATAAATCTAGAAGATTTAAACCTCTAATAAATTAATGTTCTCTAGGTAACAAATAGAATACCATTTAAGTATGATTAACACATAAATCTCAAAATACATAGAAAATTTTTGGGACATTAAAATTTAGTGAGGCATTTTAGATATTGCACAATAAAATATTCTAGGAATCATAAGATTTTGTTAGGATTTAACTAAGAGAGTAACAACAGCGACTATATGCTTGTGTACAAAATATAAGTGAGGAAATTATTCAACTTTAAAGTTGGGGGATGAAACTACTCCAAACATAAAGGGGGGAAGTATTTTTTTCTCTATTTTTTTTTTGGGTAAAACTATGTGTTTTTTACTTTAAACAATGTGTTAAAAAAAAAAAACCCAAGAACTGTTTGTAAAACTATGAATTTTGGCTCAACAAATTGGCTAAAAAAAAAAGTTGAGAACATAATAAATGTCACGATATTTTCTCAATACCTTTATTATAGCTATGGTGGGCCCTGGTATGATCTTTTATAATTTTATTTTAGAGTAATGTTACATCCACAACAAATCCTAGATGGTAAATTGTTATTGATTTTTTTAATTGGGACAACCACTTTAAAATGTTCATTAAAAAAAAAAAAAAAAAAACCAACAAAAGAAAATTGTGCATGAAATAGTGAATTTTTGCTCACCCAATTTGACTAAACAAAAAGAAGTTTAGGGACATAATAAAATGTCAAAATATTTTCACAATACTTTTATTTTTAGTTGTGGTAAATTTCGGCTTGATATATATATATATATATATTATTTATAGAAATGATATCTCCATAATATTTATATAACAAATTCTAAATGGCAAGCTGTTACTGATTTTAAAATGGACCCACAACTGATATCACTTTTTTATCCATCAATAGTAGCTTACCACTTATAATTTGTTGTGAAATTAATGTGAAAATGTTGTGGACTTAGCATTTTTTTTATTTGATCTATAAGAAATTAAGTTCCCAACAATTGTGAAAATATTATGATAACTGATGGATTCTATTATATTAGTGGGCTGAAAGTCTCGGATGTTGAAGATTTTGTAAATGAGTCCTGAGAAAATAAACATAGAATCAGAGGAGACCGGTGGAAGTCAGCCAAGAATCCTCTGATGGTAAAGTTAGTCTTTTATGTAATTCCAAAAATGTTGGAAGTATCTGAATGCCTTACCCTCTCGTTGGCGATCGTTTATATAGCATGTGGGCAACGGTTACTTATTTGATAACCGCTCCTATTGTTGAGTAGTACGAAAGATTTGGAGGTAACTTCCATAACTGCCATGGAAGTTACATTATTTGGATGTGCATTCCACAACGGTTGGATTTGGCTTACAATGGTTTGACTTTACTCACGCCTGGTGAAACTATGCTCGTCTAAGGCTCAAGATGCTCAGGACACAACAACCTCGTCCGTCCCTTAAGGACGGAGGGATGAGGTTGCTATGGACGAGCACGGGGTAACTTCCTTTTCTTTGGACGACATGTATGGACAAGACATGACTTGTGGATTTTTCATTACACCATCAATAACAAAAAGTGTTACAACATTTTCACAAACATTTATTTTTAGTTGTGGTTGATCATAGTCTCATATTTTATTATTTTATTTCGACTTATAAAAAATTGACACCTCAATAATTGTGTATTATGAAATTTATTGTGTCAGTATAGCAATATATATACCAGCTCATATAAATATTAAAAAAAAGAGCATAAACCGATGACTGGAAAAAAAAAGAAAGGACTAATGAAGTGATGAAGAGTATATATTGAATAAATCAAAAAGTAACGTAGCTACTACAATGGCTTTTACACATTCACTGATTCACACAACAAGTATTACAACATTTTCACAAAATATTTATTTTCAAATGTGGTTGGTCACAATCTTATATTTTATTATTTTGTTTCGACTTATAAGAAATTGATACCTCAATAATTGTGAAAATATTGTGAAATTTTTTGTGTTAGAATGACAATGCCTCTATTTTTAGTTGTGGTTAGTTCTAGTATGATATTTTATTTTAACTTATAAGGAATTAACATTTAAATATAAGGATGCAATTGGAATCTCAAGCCCAAAGGATAGATGAACTTAAGCCCAAAAAGCCCAATACAATGAATTTGTAGAGGGTGGGTCGAAAAACTGGACTTTAATGAATCAACCAACATGTTAGGAAATTTAGACCCCGGTTGATAGAATTAACAATTTTTAAACCCAAGTTGTTAATTAAATTTATTATGAATAAAACTTGTTAAACTAAACAAACATCAATATCATGTCAAAATCACTCAGCAGAAAAATAAATAAGACAAGATATGATGACCTAGAAAAACCAATGAAACCAACCAGTTTTATAGTAAAAAACCTGGGGGGAAACCTTCCCGAAAAGCAATCTACTATAGTAAAGAGAAGTTTCAGATCTAGTACAAAACCTTTGTCCCTAAACTCTACAATCCTCGTAAATGAACTCACAGCAGAAACCTTCTACCGCTTCAAAACCTCTGAACTCTTCAATATATGAATGCCACCCTTTTGTTGCACGAATCCCAGTATGTGACTAACCAATTGCGCGGATCCCAGTACGCGACTTCAATAACCAACTAGAAGAAGATGTTGGCTGCAAAGTTCTTCACTTCATCAAGAATGAAGATCAAGAAGCACTTGATTACAAAACCCTAAGGCGCAAAGACGCAGTAGTTTCTTTCAGAGAGAATAAGGCATCGGTCACCTTTTTCATATGTTCTCCTTTGTATTCTCTTATGTGATGGCCTCTAAAATAAGTCTTATATAGGTCTAAGGTTGTGAGAAAAAAACCCTACACATACATGTCAGCATGGGCCAAAAATCAAATCTGAAAATCTAAATTCCCGTAACCTCAATAGATACCTCGATAGATAGTATTTGTCGAGCCTCATTAAACCTCGATAAATAGCTAGGTGTCGAGGAGGTGTCGAGAAGCTGTCGAGGGGACAAGAGCTTTCTCGATCGATCCACCAGCTGTCGAATTATCTGTCCCCAAGTGTCGAGCTATCTGTCCAGCTTTAATGAACAGCTTTTCTTCACTTGTTTCTTGGTTCAATTTTCATGGCTTTAATACTAGACTTGAACAACATGTTCCTTGAAGTATTAAATACATCCTAGACCTACCCAAATACAAGTAAAGTGCGTTTTGTCAAAGGATTAGCCAATTACACAAAATATGTCCTTAACACAACAAATAATGTAGATTCAGATGGTAAGCAAAAGAAGATAGACTAGTTTAATCTTAAGAAAGCTGTTCTTGGCACAATCCGAGGAGATCAGTTCTTATATGTTGATTCTCAAATTAGATTACAAGTTCAGTTCTTGATTGCTACAGTGTTTCTCATTTTCTTTTTTTATCCCCCTTTCCTCAAGAGTTTCTTACATTATATATCTCCCTTTGAATGATCTTAGCCCTCCATTTGTTGATCATCCAGGCCACTACTTGAATGCTTGTCCCATCGGATACCCTCTTTGGCCCTCTATGAGCTGGGGTAGCCAAGGCAACACTGTTTAGGGGTCTTCTCCACATAAATGGCCAGGAAGTTAGCTGCAGAGCATTCAATGCAGTAGCAGCAGCTTTTCCTTAGATATTTCCTAGCTCTCATTCTTCTCGTACGTTCATTGTGCATGTCTTTATCAATAGAACCTCCTGGAACGTCACCCTTGATGACAGGAGGCACATCTTAATCTTTGTTGCGTTTAGCCAAGGGGATGTTTCTCCTCGGACAACCTCTCCTAGCCTCTACAGTCATAGTTTGCTCGTGAAGTTTGAAGTACTATGTCTTCCTTGCTATTGATCTATTCTTGGACCGTTGTGCCTCCTCGGATAAGGCCCAAGGCCCAATATATATTTGGGCCTGCGTCCCCACATTAACAATTGTGAAAATATTGTGACAATTTATTGTGTTAACTAACAACTATACATATATATATATATAAAGAGTTTTTTTTTTTTTTTTTTTTTTTTTGTGAGTAAATATATATATATAAAGAGTTGATTGGTCAATATTACTGAAAAAAAAAAAAAAAAAAAAAAAAAAAAAAAAAAAAAAAAAAAAAAAAAAAACGGCTAGTGAACAATGCAAATTGAACAAACCAAAAAAAAAAAAATGTAGCTACTACTATAGTTTTATGCATTCACACTTTTGTTATGAAAGTGTTGTGAAAAATTTTGTGGATGTACCACTTCTTTTTTCATAATACCTTTATTTTTATTTGTGGTTGGTTCTTATATGATATTTTATTTTGACCTATAGGAATTAACACCTTTACAATTGTGAAAATATTGTGACAATTTATTGTGTTAACTAACAGCTCTATATAAAAATTAAAAAAGAAAAAGAAAAAAAAGGAGTGGACTATTGGACGATATTACCCGAAGGAAAAAAAAAAAAAAAAAAAAGAAGTAAAAGGCAGCAAAATAGTGCAACGGATTGAATAAACCAAGTTACTGTAGTTAGCGCATTCGCGCTTTTTATATATAGATAATAAGTTGATATTTATTTATAGGTCTTCTTAACTAATGCTCTTAACACATTTATTAAAGAATAATTTTAGAAAAGTTTTTTTTTTTGTGATAAAATTAAAAAAAAATTGTCAAAAGAATTAGTTATTTTTTTCACATAAAAATTTTTTAAAATATTTTCTTAATGAATAATTACAGGGCTTCCTTTAACAAAATATTTTATCTATATAGATAAGTGTTATTATTGTGGTCCTCACCTTCGGCATTAAAATTTGATAAATTAAACTTGAAATCTAATTTGGATTCAGTTACATTTTTCTTTATGCTTCAGCTTTAATATATATATATATATATATATATAGGTAAGTGTTATTATTGTGGTCCTCACCTTTGGCATTAAAATTTAATAAATTAAACTTGAAATCTAATTTGGATTCAGTAGGATTTTTCTTTATGCTTCAGCTTATATATATATATATATATATATGATGAGGCCGTGCTTTCGTCCAAAAGCCAAAACCTCTCTAAAGGCTCTTGCTAGAATTAAGAATGTGGCTAGCAATCCTTTGAACTCTAGGGTATCTAATGAAGATCGGCTAGATAGCCCAAGTGAGTCTTCCCTTTCCTTAAATATCCAAATGGCAAAGGAGGCGAGCCTTATCAAGCCCCACCCCTCGCCATAAGGACCCTTGCTTGGAACTATCGAGGTGCTTGTAAAACCCCGATAATCAGAGCCCTCAAGGCTCTTATTAGGGAAGAAAGTCCTGATGTGGTTTTTATAGCTAAATCTAAATCCAAGTCGTGGAAGATTGAAAGAATTCGCTCAAGTATTGGTTTTGTAGAGAAGTTTTGTGTGAAGCCTGTTGGTAAATCTAGAGGACTAGCCCTCCTTTGGAAAGCTGGTGTGGATTTAGAGATTGTTTACTCTGACAAAAGTGTTATTCATCTCTGGTATACTCTGATCCACCATCATCACCTTGGCTCCTTCTTTTGATTTATGGCCCTCCCCATGCAAATGGCAGGGTAAGGTTTTGGAAGTGCTTGGAGAACTTAGTTAATGCCTTTGCAGGCCCCTGGTTGGTAATGTGGGATTTTAACTGTTTATACAGTAATTTGGATAAAAAAGGTGGCAGATATCTCAGTGAAGGTTCAACTAAAAGCTTTAGCAATTTTGTTCATGGAACTAGGGCAATTGATCTTGGTTTTATCGGTTCTCAATTCACTTAGCCCAACAAACGTGAAGGCCTTGCTAACATTAAAGAGCGGATGGACAAAGCTGTGTGCAACCAAGAATGGCAATGTCCCTTTCCAAAAGCTGGAGTTAAACATTTAATTGTCTCTGCTTCAGATCATGCTCCAATTATATTGGACACTCATTTGGATCAGTTTGTGAGGGCAAAGCCCTTCAGATTTGAAGCAATGTGGACCAAAGATGTATCAAGCTCTGGGATTGTAGAAAAAGCTTGGCAAGGTAATGTAGAAGGTTCTCAATGTTTCAAGTTGGCTAGGAAAATTCAGTAAACCAGAGAAGACTTAGTGGTTTGGAATAGGAATCAGTTTGGCTATGCTAAGACCAAAATTAAAGAAACAAAAGCAAGAATAAAAGAAGTACAAGACAGAGCTCCTACTAAAGAGAATTTGGATTTGGAAGTAGATTTATACTTAGAGCTGGATGAATGGTTGGAAAGAGAGGATCTTAAATGGAGACAAAAATCCAGAGAGTTATGGATCAAAGAAGGAGATCGAAATACAAGATTTTTTTCATCTGTCTACTTTGGTGAGAAGAAGAAGAAATCTTATTACGGAGATAAGAGAAGAAAATGGGCTTCGACTGATGGATAGGAAAGATATTAGGGAGTATTTTTCCACCAAATTCTCTTTAAGTTTTCCAATCCTCCTCTCCTAATGTTCCTCCAAATTTAGATGGCCTAATCGAACCTTGTCACTCCCCAAACCCAAGTAAGAGCTAGGCATGTGACAACAGCTACACACTTATAAAATTTATACCCTACAAGTGTGAAAGGCTTTCTTAACAACTAAAGAATTATCCTCAAAGAAAATTTCATCCATAAATCCAAAAATATCTTCAAAAGTGCAATTCTCAAAGAATCTACAAAATAATAATCTTCCAACATCATAAAAAAATAAACTAAATCTTTGAGACTAAAGTCTGAACAAAAGACAATATTAAACCTAAAAGTCCAAATCTTATTCCAATGATTCCTAAACTTCACTCATACACACATCCCAGCAAAAGCCCAAAAATATGCTACTCTTCCTGATCAGAATCTGAAAGGAGAAAGAGAGGGGTGAGTTGACAACTCAATAAGTAACCAAAGTTCTAATAAGTTTTATCAAGCAAATAGATATGTAAAATAATAAATTGTATAGAGATCAAATATTTTAAATCTTACAAATATATCATAGATGGATTATAAAATAATCAGTTTGCCACATATCAAAGTTATAATTTACAATAGGTTCCAAAAACACATAAGTAGTTTCAAGGAATTAAAACAGTTCAAATATTTAAACATAATTCATATTCTTAACAACCTCTATGACTATGGTCACGTTATATCCCCGTGACTGGACATCAGATTCAGATGAAACTAGTTCCGTGTTAACGTATATCCCTCATTAGCTGTGTCCAAAAACACGATAGGCTCGTGATGCCCCAGATAGAACTAGTTTTAGTACCAATAAATAACCCTCATTGACTGGGTATTAGAGTACCAATGAATAAATCCTATTAGTTGGATATCAGAGTCAAAACATAGTCAGATTGTCTAAAACCATATATATCAAATTATAGTTCAAAAAATATATATATATTTCACTCAAATACATATATAAAATCATTTATTCAGTTATCAAATATATTTGTGATAATTCTTTACTCTTTACTTTAAATTAATGTAGCTAAAACAATTAAAATAAAATTGTAACAATTGTAAACAATTTTCAGTAGTTAAAATATAATAGTATAAGCAAAATAAAACAAATTAGGATAAGGTTACTTACCTCAGCTAGCTCACCACAAAAGAACTTCTCCCTAATACTTTTTTTAAAATCTTTAGATATCACCTAAACAATTTTCAAGCACCATTCACTCAATAATCAAATAATTCAAAAAAACTTCTAACAGTACTTAGCTAGAAGAAAAACTGCTAAAAATATCTGATAATATTCCACTAATATTTCATACCCAAAAAATCCTCATTTTCTTAATATATCTTCTTTATTTTCCGCTACCAATAATGCCCTAGAGATAGGGCTAAAACACGTACTGTATCATACTAGAAGAAAGACAAAGACTCCTGAACACTATTACGCTAATACCCTTTTTTTTTTTTTTTTACCACCGGCCACCATTATCATCTCAAAATCTTATGCCACCTGCCACCGTTACCATCTTTTGAGGTGACAACTCTAAATACAAGTTAGGCACATGGCCTTACAGGAAAAAACAACAATTATTTCTTTTCT
The DNA here is from genome assembly GCA_023621385.1 of Quercus gilva. Lineage (NCBI taxonomy): Eukaryota > Viridiplantae > Streptophyta > Magnoliopsida > Fagales > Fagaceae > Quercus > Quercus gilva. The sequence goes on from CM042480.1 coordinate 38,804,326, forward strand.
TTTTTTTTTCTTTTGTTTTTTTTGTTTTTTTTTCGTGATGGCATGTCAGAACTATAAGCCTAGGCGCAACAGGCTTTTTGTTTTCATCAACTACTCTATTTCGGCACTGTTACTCAAAGAAAATCTGTGCCAAACACCTAACCCCTTCAAAGAAAATTCTGCGCATCTGTCTACGCTTAATGCACAAATGTATAGAAAAAAATTGATAATTGAAAACTGAAAATACTGTAACGAATAATTTTAAAATTAGATTATATAGTATTCATGTAGGTCCTAATGAGGATAGACAAACTGTTACGTAAATAAATGTTGAGATGTGCATAGTACACTGTGGTTGAAATGTGGTATAAATACCACAAAAAGTACACGTGAGTCCCAGCAAGGATGAACAAACTACATGAATGGCCGAAACATGCACAGTGTCGTGGGTCCCATTGTTCAAATGCCAAACGCAAAACGTGCAAAACGTTATATCCAAACGTTTGCGTAGCAAACATGGCAGGTATTTTGCGTTTTTTCTTGGATCCCGCGCATTATTTATGGGACTCACAACTCATAAGTACGGAAAATGTAGTAAGAAGCAATATGTCAGAACTATAAGCCTAGGTGCAATAGGCTTTTTGTTTTCATCAACTACTCTATTTCGGCACTGTTACTCAAAGAAAATCTGTGCCAAACACCTAACCCCTTCAAAGAAAATTATGCGCTTCTGTCTACGCTTAACGCACAAATGTACAGAAAAAAATTGATAATTGAAAACTAAAAATACTATAACGAGTAATTTTAAAATTAGACTATATAGTATTCATGTAGGTCCCAATGAGGATAGACGAACTATTACGTAAATAAATGTTGAGATGTGCATAGTACACTGTGGTTGAAATGTGGTATAAATACCACAAAAAGTACACGTGAGTCCCAGCAAGGATGAACAAACTACATGAATGGCCGAAACATGCACAGTGTCGTGGGTCCCATTGTTCAAACGCCAAACGCAAAACGTGCAAAACGTTATATCCAAACGTTTGCGTAGCAAACATGGCAGGTATTTTGCGTTTTTTCTTGGATCCCGCGCATTATTTATGGGACTCACAACCCATAAGTACGGAAAACGTAGTAAGAAGCAATAAATCAGGTCCCATGGGCACTACTTATAATTTAAAAATTATTTTGCTACAGTATTTTTAGCAATAAATTTTCAGTTTTCAGCAATAAGCGGTATCCAAACAGATCTTAAGTTACTGAACATAGAAAAATCTACCAGTATAGTGTCTAGTTTACCGAAAATAAATCCAAATTATTCTTCGTTTGCATCATTAAAACTCTTGAATAATTAAATAATTTCACTACTGGTCAAAATATTTACATAAAAAATACTCTAATTTTAAATAAAACTTAGATTTGATAAGAAATAAATTCTTAGGCTCTTACCTTAATTATGCAGTCAAACATTCTCTACTTGAGTATTTTGGATAGCCTCATTTCTCAAAATATAAGTCATTATACGCTGACTTAAAATTGGTCCCTTAACCAGTATTTGTTTGGTTCTTTTGATCTCGGATTTGGCCTGCCAAGTTTTGTTAATGTTTTCTTTTGATCGACAAATTGTCCGTACTCTTCAATTTTTACTTTGAATTAGACATGTTTTTTGAATTAGTCACGTGGGCTGATGGCCACATGTTTTAAAATTTTAATTTGACTTAGTCACATGCGATGCTGTCAACTTGTTAAGCCATTAACAATTGTTTAATAAGATTTTCTCTTTCCCTCAAGTTTTCTTTCACCCATCATCCTCCTATGTATATATATAATTAAGCTTCAAACTCAATCCAACCTAAATCCTTTTTTTATTTGATTTCGAAAATCACCAACCATTTCTATCTCAACTTGTTCAAGAAACAACACCTTCCTGATGGAACTAATAACAATCTCTTCCTCCTCTCCTTCATATCTCACTACATTAAATTACAAAAGAAGTGCTGCACTAACAAGGAAGCATACAACAATTAGATGCCGCAAGCAAGGGCTATCAGTATTACCCATGTTCATCATCGTCTCAAAGTTCAATGACACACAAGTGAATCCACGGCGATCAGCTAATTATCACCCAAGTATTTGGGACCAGAAACTCATTGAGTCCTTTACCACTCCCTACTCAGTAAGTCCCACTTATTATATAACACTTCTTTTCCCCATTTATTAAGACATATATGCACTAATTAGTTATCTTTACTATATGAATATTTGGTTGTGTTGCAGTATGAGTTCCATGGCACTCGACTTAAGGGGTTGAAGCAAGACATTAAAACTTTGCTGACATCCACAAAAGACCAAAGTTTCTTACTAAAGCTTATAGATTCAATGCAGCGGTTAGGAGTGGCTTACCACTTTGAGCAAGAGATAGAAGAGGTTTTGAAATTTCAACATCCAGATGTTACTAGCGATCTTTACACAACCGCATTGCAATTTCGAATTCTAAGAGAACATGGTTTCTCGATTAGCTCAGGTGATGACATATATATTGTAACCATGTATGTGTATGTTAGGTCCAACTTACACTACACATAATTTTAACAGAAATTACACTACACTGTTAGAGCATTCGAATCAGTACGTATAAAGTTTTCTGTTTATTTTAGAATAAGAACTTACTTTTTCTATTTTACATAGATATTTTACAAAAACATTCACGTCAGTTTATTTATTATACAAACTCTGTTATTTAAATAATATTTTTTCTCACTTTTTTTTATTATTTTCCACCTACCCCCACCTAATGCTCTTTCTCCCTCTTTGCTCTTAACACAGACTCCCTTTCTTCTTTTCTTGATCTTTAGGCTCCATTTGGTACACTAGTTCAAACATATATTTTCAGTTTTTAAACAATATTATACGTATTTTTACACACTTTTTCACCTACACGTATTTCCAAAAAAACTGAAAACGGTTGTTTAAATACATGTACTAAACATGCCACTATTTTCCCTAAACGCGCCTCTCTTTCTTCTTTCTTCTTTTGCAATTTGGGTTTTATTATAGATGATGATTTTGGGTTTGCAATTTGGGTTTGATTAAGGTAGTGATTTTGGGCAAAGAAAGCAAAGATTTTGGACGGATTTGCAGTTGGTGCTTCTTCTTCGACATCTTCTTCTTTCTTTCTTCCTTCTTCTTCTCCTTCTTCTTTTTTCAATTTGGGTTTGATTATTTATATGAATTTGTATATATAGATTTGCTGTTGTTGGGTTGAAGAGAAGGTAAAGGAGGAAGAGGGTAGAGGAAGAGAGAGCATCGAATGAGGGAGAAAATAAAATAAAATAATCATTTAGAAAGCTAGAGTAACCATGCAGATTTATTAATATAGATGAACTGATGTGATTAGAGTTTGAGCAAAAATTATGTAAAATTATGCACTTTTTCTATTTTGGTGCAAGTGCTCTTAGATGATAAGAACTCTCCGTAAATATCCGTGCTATATTCATATCAATCAAATTAGGGGCGGAGTAGGAGATGATAAGAACTCTCATAGAAGTTTCTCGCGGAGCAGGGGGGGCAGTTATGAAACAGCCTGACATCGGAAAGAAGAATAGAAAAAAAGCTCCTCAATTCTCTCACACTTTCAGTCTTTCACCTATTATACTATTCTTAAATAGTATTTTTTTTATAAGATACTATTCTTAAATAGTATTTATTTCAATTAGTTTTGATTTTGTCCCCTCCATGGTACTATTTACGGTACTTTTCTTCCCTATTCTTAAATAGTATATTTTTTTTTTATAAGATACTATTCTTAAATAGTATTTATTTCAATTGGTTTTGATTTTGTCCAATCCATGGTACTATTTGCAGTACTTTTCTTCCCTATTCTAATTTTTCTTTTCCTTTCTTATTATAATTATAATGCTATAAACATAACATTTTTTATAATAAATTTTACAATTGTGAAAATAGTTGACTGTAAAGGGTGAATAACTTACATTGATAAACTCACTATTTTATTTTCTTCACAAGTCACAATTCACTATTTTAACAATTATAAAATTTATTGTAAAAAAGTTGTATTTGTATGACAATTCAATTAGTGCGTTCCATAGTTAACTTTTGTAGATTGATTTTTTTTTTTTTAATTTATTTTAAGCAATCAAATTATGTCTAAATTTTATGTATTTAAATTAATTTCTCACTTTTTTTTATTACAATTAATTTCTCACTTTGATTGTTAGTAACTATGATTTTGTTTATTTGCTTTAATAATATGAAATATATACTTGTAGTTACAATTGTCTATTTATTTTGTATTTATTATCAATTAATATTTTTAGATTAATTTTGTTTTTAGTATTGTTTTTCAATCTTGCCCCTTCTAAATTGAAATCTTGGCTCTGCCACTGAATCAAATCATGTGTCTATTTTATTTTTTATATTTAAACTTTTGTTAATTTATAAGAATAAATAAAAAAGACGTGTGATAGATAGCAACTATAGCACAGTATAAAGTTGAAAGGGAGATAGAAGATTTTAATTCATCTATTTAGCACTCCTATTCAATGTATAAATTCATGCATTTAAGACGTATTATTACAAAAATAAATTTTTTTAAAATTTATATATAATAAGATAATTATTTAACTAGTACGATGTATAAGAGAAAAAAAAATGTTTTCCAATGATAAGATTGAAAAAGGAAAAAAGGTACTATAATATTAAACAAAATTTACACTTGATATGAATCTAATTTTATATATATTGTCTCATGGAACTGTAAATAACTCACTCCTAGGTGATTATGGTAAACAGATGTGTTTGACAAATTTCGAAGTAGAGATGGGAAATTCATGGACAGCTTAAGCTTGGACATAGAGGGACTTGAGAGTTTGTATGAAGCCTCACACCTTGGAATGGATGGAGAAAATATTGCAGAAGAAGCCAAGAATTTTAGTATGAAAAACCTGAAATCATTAATGGAAAAATTGGACAGTAATTCAGCAAAGCAAGTGAAACAGTCACTTGAAGTCCCCTTATATTGGAGGGTGCCAAGAGTTGAAGTTCGGAAATTCATTGGTATCTATGAAAAGGATAGTACAAAGAACTTGACTTTGCTTGAGCTGGCTAAGTTGGATTATAATTTAGTACAATCTGTACATCAGCGAGAACTTAAGGAGTTACAAAGGTACCAATTACTTCCATCCATAAGTTTCAAAGGAAAAATTGCAATTTTAAACTAATATATTTGAAATTGGATGCATTAGGTGGTGGAGAGAGTTGGGTTTGGCAGAAAAGCTAACTTTCTCAAGGGACCGGTTGATGGAGAATTATTTGTGGGCTATGGGGATCGTTTCTGAGCCCCAATTCTCCAAGTGCAGGATAGGCCTTACCAAATTTGTATGCATATTAACAGTAATTGATGATATGTATGATGTGTATGGATCACTAGATGAGCTTGAGCGCTTCACTGATGCTGTGGATCGGTATAATAAAAACATGATTATTGAGTTTACTAGTTTGTTTTTATCTTGTTCTAACCATAGCTAGCATGATAAACATTTTACCATTTTTAATTTCTTTCCTGCCTAATATTTTGAACAGATGGGAAATGAAGGCCATGGAGGACCTTCCTGAGTACATGAAGGTTTGCTATGTCGCCTTGCTTAACTTCGCTAATGAAATGGTCTGTGGTGTCATCAAAGATCACGGCTTTAATACTTTGCCCTACATTAAGGCAGAGGTAAGCTGATTCTTTAATTCTGTGAAAAATTAATTGAAAAATTCTTCAAATTTAAAAAGAAGACACATTTTTCATAATTATTGACTGATTGGCATGCATTATTTTTTACAATGTAGTGGGCAAATCTTTGTAGAGCATATTTAGTAGAAGTACGGTGGTTTTACAGTGGATACATTCCTACTGTGGATGAGTACCTAGAAAATGCATGTATTTCTGTTGGTGGTCATGCAGCCATGGTCCATGCTTATATTTTGCAAGGGTGCACCTTAACAAATGATTCGCTTGATTGCATCAAGAGAAGCTCAGATCTAATATATTGGTCATCCCTTATAACTCGACTTAGTGATGATTTGGGAACTGAGGAGGTATGCTTAAAACAAAATATTTGCATTTCAAGCCGTCCAAGTATTAGTTAGTTTTGCCTATATTGATCCTATTCAGTTCTGAAAAAGTAACCATATTAACCAAAATGAAATTAATTCGTAATGTTAATTCTCTGTTTCTCTATTCAAAGGCTGAGAGCGAGAGAGGTGATGTGGCAAAATCCATCCGGTGCTACATGGTACATGAAGGTGTACCTGAAGTAGAAGCAAAACATCGCATAAAGGAAAAAATCAGCTATTCATGGAAAAAACTGAACAAAGAGATCGCCAAAAACTCCCTGCCAAAGTCCATGGTAAAAATGTCACTAAACATGGCAAGGACTGCTCAGTGCATCTTCCAACATGGAGATGGTATTGGAACATCAACTGGAGTGATGAAAGATCGTTTAAGCTCATTAATTGTCAAACCAATCCATATTGAATAAGCTTAGTGCAGTGAAATGTTATATGACGAGAAAGTATACCATGTTTCGGTAATACTAACTTATTATCTGTTTTGGTATTTTTTACTCAATAAATGACTGATACCTGTTTCAAAAAATCACATTAGACTACTCTAATAAATTATTAATTTATCTTTTCGATAGTATAGAAAATTGTGATTAATTTATTGAAGTAGTCTAATGTAGTTTTTTGAAACAGGTGTTAGTCATTTATTTGGTAGAAAATACTAAAACAGATGCTGAGTTGATATTACCGAAGCATAGTATACTTTCTCATTATATAACATGGAAGATTATATTTAGTTCATAAATGAATTAATGTAATATTCATTAATTGTCAAACCAATCCCTGTGCGCAATATTATTGAAATTATATTTAGTTCATAAATAAATTATTCTGGTACTCTGGTTAATTTATTTGCTGATATGAGAGAAAAAAAAATAAAATAAAATAACTAGCTTTGCTTTGAATTGTTGAAGAACATTTAGTTTGCTTCATGGTCATAATCATTTGCTTCATTTTATTGGTACGAGGATAGTGTTGAGAAACTGATTTAAACGAAAAGCTAGAAGAAATTGACTGTAATGAAGCTAGAATTGTAATGAAGCAAAGTAATTTGTATTAATAGTAAGTTGCCCGTAGATGTGCAGATAATTTTATGATGTTTTATGTATAAAAGACAATTTTGAAAAATGTTGTAAATATACTATAAAGAAAAAGTAAACTAAACTAAAGTAAAGATACATATACATTTTGAGATATTAAAAATTAGTTTAGTAACAACGTATCATGAAGATCAACCTACTCAAACAACATAATGAGTCAATGACAAAGTTTTCCTTATCAAAATAATTAGTTAAAGATTAAAAATGGAAAGACAAACCACATAGGAAAGAAAAGACAACAGTGTATCAAAAAATATTAATATTTTCTCCAATATTAAATCCTAGATATGAGAATGCAAAAGATATTTCATTTATATTAAAGCAAAGCTATCATATTAAATTTTTTACCCATATAATAGAAAGAAATGTTTGGTTACCACATGGTGAAAAATTCTCACTTTAAAGTTTCAAGTGAACACTGAAACTTAGCAATTATAAAATTTTTTTTTTTTGGGAATCAAAACTATGAAATTTCATTACGGGAGGCTCTCAAGATCAGCCAAAAATACAGATTCGAGGTCTGGTGGTACTTCTTCCATCCAGACGGACACAGTAGGAGGTATAATTGCTCTCCTTGCTAAAGAATGTGCTAATTGATTACAGTGTCTCCTGACAAAAGATAAATTTTCTTTAGAGAAATGAGACAAAAAGAAAAGAATATCAGCTGCAATGTTTCTGTAGTGCGTTAGCTTATTGCCTCCATTCATCAGGTTCTTTATAAGGAGTTTAGAGACACCTTCAAGAGTTATATTGTCAAAGCCAAGTTCCAAAGCAAATTCTAAAGCTCTTCTAGCCGCCAATGATTCCACCTCAATGACTGATGTTGGTAGAGGTATTTGTTGAGTCAAGGATGCCATAATCAGCCCAGCATCATTTCGGATTACCACACCAATTCCAGCACTATCATTGTCTGCAAATGTCGCGCCGTCAAAATTTATCTTGAACCCGTTAGCTTCAAGTGCTGTCCAATGAGTTGTTGATCGTCCATGGGGATGCGAAGGTCGCTTGTTGATAGTTTTAGACCCCATCAAGCATTCCTGGGCAAACTCCAACACTTTGTCAAGTGGTAATGCAGCTTTGCTGAGGCGTAGATTGTTGCGCCTATTCCATAAAGTCCAAATTACTGCTGCAAATAGCTCTGGCTCTTTGTTACCTGCAAAAATGAAATCAAACACATCAATAAAGGAGGAGCACGTTGAGAGCATGCCATGGTTCCACTCTGGTCGTGTGCACCACAAGGGCTTCAGGTTTGGACAGTGCAATAAGGCATGCATGGCATCTTCTTGGTGCATTTTACACCTGTCATAGGTGTCTATGGTAGTGATTTTATGACGAACCAGATTCACTTTAGTAGGTAGAAAGTCTTTGCAAGCTCTCCAGGCCAGATGTTTCACTTTGTTTGGAACATTGAGATCCCAAATCTTCTTCCACAGTGGCTTCAATACTTCATTCTTAGATGGACCAGGTTGCTTCCCAAGATTTTCGTTAAACAGAAACTTGTACCCAGATTTAACAGAGTACATACCATCCGGGTTAAAGGGCCAAATCAGAACATCCTCTTGAATCGTCCTACATAGGGGGGTATTTTTTATGATACTCACTTCAAAAGGGTAGAAACTTCTTTCTAAGACATCTTCCCTCCAATTTTTCTGCTCGTGGTCAATCAAATCACTGACAAAGGTAATGGTGCTGTCCACAATTTATGGTGACAGCAACTTTGGGTTTGTTTTGATTGGCAGCCAATTATCCCACAAATGTGGACTGAGTTCCCCGAACCAATGCTCCACCTACTCTCTCGTTTAATTACATCTCTTCCCCGCATAATACTCCGCCATGCATGAGAAGCATTTGCAGGTATTTTGGCCTCCATCACTGATGTATTGGGAAAGAATTTGGTTTTAAAAACACGGTAGAATAATGAGTCTATGTCATGAAGCAACCTCCATGTGTGTTTAGCCAAAAGTGCATCATTAAAAAAAGAGAGATTTTTAAAACCCATACCTTCTTGGGATTTAGGCTTACATAAGTCTTGCCACTTAACCCAATGAACTTTCTTATTATCACCCTTTTGACCCCAAAAAAATCTGCATATCATCATTTCAATCTCATGGCAAAGTGTTGAAGGAAGCTTAAAGCAAGCCATGGTATAGGTAGGGAGGGCTTGTGCCACGGCCTTAATGAGGATCTCTCTACCTGCTTGGCCGAGGAGTTTTGCTTCCCAACCTTGAATCTTTTTCCAAATCCTCTGTTTGATGTATGTGAAGCTTTCCTTTTTATTACGCCCAACAAGAGAAGGGAGGCCAAGGTATTTCTCATACTGTTGGACCATCGGAACCCCAAGCATCTCCTTTATAGCCAATTGAGTTTCTTCAGAAGTTGATTTGCTAAAGAAAAGGGTTGTCCTTGCTCTATTTATTTGCTGCCCTGTTGCTCTCTCATATTTGGCCAATACGTTGAGCAAACTTTGGCATTCCTCTATCTTGGCCTTGCAAAAGACAAGACTACCATCTGCAAAGAGGAGGTGTGTTAATTTGGGCCCATTACGACAAAGTGAGACCCCTCTAATGTCTCCATTATTGGCTGTACTTCTAATCAGCCCATGTAAAGCCTCAGTACACATGAGAAAAAGGTAGGGAGACAGTGAGTCGCCTTGCCTTAATCCTCTATCTTGCCTTAATATTACATTTTTCAAACACTCTTTAATAGAAATCTAATCTTATTTAATGCTAATACTAATACTAATTTATAAATATTAGGCGAAAATACAAAACTAACCCTCTAACTTTTAATATTTTTCATTTCAGTCCTCTAACTTTCAGTTTTGTCATTTCAATTCTCTAACTTTCAATTTTTGTCAATCCAAGCTTCCGTTAGAACTCAGTCAAGGTTGGTGTTAATCTCACTGGGAAACGACTGTTTTTCCCTCTTTTTTTTAATTTTGGAATTAAAAGAAAAAAAGAAAAATCTGTAAAAAAAAAAAAAAGAAAAAAAAAGAAAAAAAAAAAAGAAAACAATGAGAGAGGAAGGAAAAAAAAAAGATTTCAGGGGAAGGGGAATGATGTCATCGTTCCCCTTCCCCTGAATTTTTTTTTTTTTTTTTTCGAAAACCCCCTTTCCCTGAAATCAAAACAAAGACAAATTGAGACCCAAATCCCTAATGTAAATCTTTAACATTGAGAGAGGAAGAATCGGTTTCAACAACCCCAAAAGTTTGTGTTAGATCCGGTCCAAAATGGGTCAGATTTGAACAAAAATTTAGCTCTCAGTGCTACAAATTCAATTACGTTAGAGCACAAAAAACACATTTGGAACATTACCCAGAAATGAGAACTGAGAGACAAGCAATCCAAAAATACAGAGACAATTTATAGATGATATTGTATAATTTAGATTAAAAAAAAATAGTGTTACCAGTGCAAGATTTGATGGTGTGGATCTTGAGGAGCAAGATCAGGACACTAGCCAAATGGGTCATATCACCAAATAATCTGAATATATTCATCTTCACTTCTTTGCGTTTGGTTTCTTCTTCCTCAGATTAACTACTTTCGTCTCACAAAGATAACAGAGAGATTCGAGCTTGGTTAGAGCTCTCTGGTTGTTGTTGTTGTTTTTTATTTTTTTTATTTTTATTATTAAAAATGAATTGAAGAACAGAATAATCGGATCTAACACAAACTTCTGAGGTTGTTGAAACCGATTCTTCCTCTCTCAATGTTAGTTTTGATTTCAGGAGAAGGGGGTTTTCCAATAAAAAAAAAGATTTCAGGGGAAGGGGAACGCATCGTTCCCCTTAAATTGTTTTTTTTTTTTTTTTTTTTTTTACATTTTTTTCTTTTTTTCTTTTGATTCCAAAAAAGGGGGCAAAATGGTCGTTTCTCAGTGAGTTTAATAGCAGTCTTAACGGAGTTCTAATAGAAGCCTGGATTGACAAAAATTGAAAGTTAGAGGACTAAAATGACAAAATTGAAAATTAGAAGACTGAAATGAAAAACGTTAAAAGTTAGAGAGTCAATTTTGCATTTTTGCGTAAATATTATATGGCACAAGTTTCTGATTGTTTGTTGACCTCGATAGACTTATAGAGCGTGACGCATAAGCTTTATAGCTCCTACGATTTTTCACATCACTTAATTAAAAAAAAAAAAAAATTTAATGCTTTTATTTCGGTAGTTGTTTCCCCGCTTGGTCAATACTTTTTTTCCCTTCACTCTCATTGCCCTGATCGAAGCCGAAAGCCATCCCATCTCCATTTGCCACTCTTTGTCCCAACTTTTTCTCAGTGCAAATTGCCATACAATCTCTCCTCTTTCTCTCAAACATAAGGCTATATTGAAGGCTAACTATATAAAGAATTTTCTTTACTTGATATTATGGCTGTTGAAGGCTAACTACATAAAAGAGTTTTCTTTCTTGGGTCAATCTGAAGACCCACTTGATATCAATAAGTGTTACCTCGATATGAATAGTCTGCAAGCTAGAGAAGAATCAGCCATTAGGTGGGTCATTTTTAAAGATGTTTTTTTTCCTTAAATTTTACCTTGATGTATCAATATGTTTCTAATTTGTAGATTCCATTATTCTAAATATTTTTTGGTGCCGAAAATTATGCTTCCCTTTATTACAGCACCTAACCAAGGTCTACTTCCTGGTTATATTGCTAGGTGTTCGATAAAAAGCCTCTATGAGCAACCGGTGTTGTTTGGCATTTTTGTACCTATATTAGTTTACAAGCCTGTATAGGGGTTGGGATAATAGTGTAGATGAACTGTCATAAACTATTTGACCATGTAGGTTTGATCCATTGATATATTTTTTTTCTTTTCAAGATTTTCAATTCTTTTTATTATATAGACATAGATATATTTTTTTTTGATAGATCAATTCTTTCCCTATTTTTTTTTTTCTCTTAATTACTTAATTACTGTGACTATTATTTATATCAAGAGTAGTAATAAGCATGAATTTTATGGGAAGCTATATAGTGAAATCATCCAATTGTTTGAAATACAGAGTATTTTGGTCTTCTTTCTGCACTTTGCCACTTCTTTTTATCATAAATCAAACATTAACTTTCTTAATCCTGTCTTGTACTTTTCTTTTCTATAATTTGTTTTCAAATTTAAGTAATTGGTTGAGTAACTACACTCAATAATTAGTTGATTGTTGTACATGTGTTGAAGATGAAATTTTGGGTTGAGAACAAGTTGTAGGACCAGGTTTTATATCTAATTATATTAATTTAAAATGGGTGGAATTATATTAAAGGCTGAGGTTTCTGCAAATGCAATCTGAAATTTGTTGCAGAAGTTTTGGGTTTAGGGAAATCAGATTTGTTTTTGGGAATTCATTTTAGGTTTTTTGATATTAAATATGCATAGAATTGGGTATGGATGGTGAAGGAAAAGTGGTAGGGATTGGGTATGGAGTGGTGTTTATGGGTTTCTTGGGTTGGAAGATGAAGAACCAGATTATGCAGATCGGAGTTTTAGAGTTTTCTGTAATGGAAAGGGGAAAGAATTGTGTTATTTTGATGGTGGACTTAATTATGTTATTTTGTAGCTAATCATACTCCATAATGTATTTCTTCAAGGCCTATAGGAGAGTCCTATTCTTCATCAGATTGATGAGAAATTCCGTGCTTAAGAGGATAAAGACTTAGTATATAGTTAGCCTTTTCAATATAGTCATAGGAGTATAAGAACTAATATTTGAGAGCTAAATATCCAAGCTTTAGAGCTAATGTGGGCTTTGATCTTCAATATGTGTTGATTTGCATTTACATATCTGTTGGACTTAAATGAGGCACTTGAGGAATGCAATGAAGGTGTTCATCTTTTAGTATAGTAGGACAATATAACCTTGGTGTAGAGAAATTGAAGGACATTTATGCTTTGCCTTTTGAAATAGTTTATCCACAGAACCCCCCAAAAAAAACAAAGAAATCAACTTGAGGGTGGGTGCAGCAATCTAAAAGGAATAGATAACCCCAATAGCAAGCAAAGTTTATAAGGCCAATCTTTTGCAAGCCATGTGCAAAATGTATATGAAAAGGGTCATAACTGCATGTACTCCTTAAACTTATGCTTTATATCTAATTTTTACTTTTCAGCTTGCATTACTTTTGTAAATTAAAGGGTTTAGGGGTTTATCTAATTAAAATTTTGTTGAATTAGCTCTGACTCTAAAGATTATGCATACTGTAACTATTTAGTCAAAAACCTCTCTAACCTATGAGATTATAATAAGATTTGCTTCAATTTGGCACTTTGTTGAGAGAGAGAGAGAGAGAGAGAGAGAGAGAGAGAGTCGCCAACTGTAAGACAGTCCAGGCCCAGATTCCAATCAAGAAAAAAGAGAACCATCTCCCAGTTCCTCTCAAATAATCTTTGTTTCTAGTTACACTAAAATGACCTTTTTGATTTTTGATTTTTCCAGAAAAAGAAGCAGAAGAAGAAGGAATACGAAGCCGACTAGAAAGAGTTCCCTCTGAATTTTTGATTAACAATGACTCCGATGGGTTACCATTCTTTCTCTGACCCTTTTTTTCCCCCACAAATTTAAAGTTAAATTAGTTCCGTTATATGTTTTCAACTTTTACAATTGCAGTTGGATTTTGGTTCCAGCAATTAGGGTTAAAGAAATTAGAATTATCATATGCGACTATTTTTTTTTAAAATATTTTGGTAATGGGTTTGTTTGAATTCTTCTCTTTTAGATTTAAATCATTCAATTTCTTTCTCTGCAGAAACGAAGTGGAATATTTCTACAATCTAGAGTCTCTAATCTAATCAAAGCAAAGGTACTAATTTCTTTTCCTAATATTCTTTTCCATTATGGTTTGCTGTCAATTTAGGAATTTGGATTCATAACCCTTTTTCTCTCTATTTCTTAAAATCAGGGAAAACCCCTCACAATATGAAAATCCTACCTGAGTTTTAATGGCTGCTTAACTGTTCTGTTTATTTGTAAGGGCGAGTGAAATTGTGAGATTTTGAAATTTGATAGTATAACTTTCTTTATGCTAAGTTTACAATGTTTTCAGTGTTTACAATGTTTTGTTTTGTTTTTTTTTTTTTTTTTGGTTTTGCATGTAGTATTACATTCTTGAAAGTTAATTAAGAATTTGTTTGGTACTGAGAAAAAAAAATTAAACAATAGTAAAAGGAATTGCAGCCAGTTCTAAAGTTGTGTTTTTTTGTTTGTTTCAAATTTCAATTACGTTTGTTAGTTTACTTTGCTAATTGTGGATTATTTCTGATATTTAAATACCATGAAATTTCAGACTTTCAGTAAGTTGGGGAGTAAGTAGAGAATTTGTCATGTAGTACTCGTGAGAAAATTTAGTAATTTAAGGTTTTATATGGTACTTAACTCAATTGAGATTTTTTTTTTTCTTTTAAATTTGTGAATGATAGAAGTATATGATTTACCTAAATTATAGTGTAATATATCAAGTTAGTTCTGTTAGTTTTCTTAATCCTCTTATACTTTTAAGGTCTATTTTGGAAGAAAATGATGGGTGGCACTGTAGCCGAAGCTTATAAATAGAGGGGTTCACAAGCTGAAGAAGCCACAATATTGGGTAATCTTTAGTAAACTTTGGTACTTGGTCTCACTACAATTTGACAATGTACTACAATTTGACAGTGGGCATGATATTCTATTTTTGTTTCATACTTCCAGTTGTGCTATATTGATCCTGAAGTTTCTAGTGGGGAGGAGATGGAACTACTGAAGAGAACCAATAGCACACAATTATAAAGTAATTTATTCTTCTTTAGTGCTTCTTTTAGGTACTATTTATCTATTTCATTATGTTATTTACCTCATTCAATGCCTTTTCTGTTGTAACATACGATAAACAATATTCCAAAGTTATTATACGAAGACCAAAAGAAAATTACAGTTGTATGGTTGTTTATAATTTTGTTTAGCAAGTCAATGTAGTTAAGTTTTGTCATTGGTGATCTGTAAGATTAGAAACTCACAATCCTATTAGGTAATTCACAACTTAAATCACAAAAGATATCAATCCATGACTAGAGAATAACCACGAAAAGCACAATTGCAATTTGATTATGCACACCAACTTAGTCTCATTGAGTATTTCATTTAGAACTTTCAGTTTATCATTATATAAGCATTACAAAAGAATTTATGCACATGCACACTTTTAGAGAGAGATCATCATTGTTAAAAATATCAGAACATTTCTCCCTGTATTGCCTCATTTTGCTTTAGTTTTTGTTTTATTTTTTCAGGTCTGAGAAAATAGTGTTATTACTTAAAAGTTAATATATTGGAAACAAAATTTGAGTTTTGTGTTTATGAGGGAAAATGCTATATTGTTAAAGACTTAAATTTATAGCTCTCTTTTTCCCTCCCTTTTGCTAATTACCCATGATGAGTCAATAAATCACTTTGCATAGACTGTTATGTTCTAGGTGTTCATTACTCTTATATTAAAAGCTTTAATGTTGCCTATATTGATTCTCAGGATAAAACTTCAAATGGAAGTTTAAGACCTAAGGTTAATGTGTTTGTGAACATGTGCATAGAGAGAAGCCTGTAACTGTCAGATAAGACAATGGCTGAAGAGTTACAATAAGGTAATGGTCAATAATATAACTTTTCCATAAAATTTGAAACTCTTTCACCTTTCTTCTGATTTGGTAGCTACAGGCTCCTCTAGCTTATGATTACTTATGTGCAAAAAGGTTTTGAAGTGCTGTAGAAGAAATATTTTCTTTGGTTATTGCTTTTTTGCCGTAGAAACATCTATGATATTACTATCCTTCTAAAGACCATTATTCAACTATAATATAGCTTTTGATATGGTTCTTCTAGGGTAAATATGAAGGAGAATGTTTGATGATTCAAACAAATTTCTTATCATAAATTGTGTAATTTTTAAATTTGTATTTACCTAAGTTAGACCATATTTTTTTTTGCTGTCTTATGTTTTTTTTTTTTTTTTTTTATGTTTCAAAAATTTTAAATATGTGTGCAAGGTATACCCTTGGCTACGTGAATATTAAAGCAAAAATGTTGTTTATACTTTGCTGGTTGAACTTAGACATTGATGCTGAAGATGTGTATGCATGAGTAGATTTACAATATCAGCCAAGTCTAAAATAGTTGGTCCTACAATTAAGGCTGTTCTGCCATGTAGGAAAAAAAACCCATTTTAAAAATAGACATGCGTTAAGCAAAAACCCCATAAACGCCATACCCTTATACAATCAGCACATCCCAAAGAGGAAATGATGTATTCATTCGGTAAAAAACAAAGCGACAAAAGAAAAGATCTTCCTCCTTTCAATTTTCACTCTCACATCTTCAGTTCTTGCACTTTTTGTTATGTTTCATCTCTTCTCTGCATATACCTAGGGTCAGCATAGCATTATTATTTTCTTTCTTCAAATACTGTTTTTGCAATCCAAAGTTTCTGCCGTTGCTTTTCCTATTTGAATTAGGATCTCCATTTTAACTTATTTCTATGCTATAGAATTTTTTTTATTTCATTGGCTAGGGTTCTTCTTTGATTGCATTTTGTTAATTGCTTGAGTTATGCTCTTTCTTTGGATTTTCCCCCCAGATTTACAATAATCTGGCTTCTGGTTTGGTGCTTTTAGGGGTTTAGCGTTTGAATATTTGTAGAAAAAGTCATATTCCCTTGGATGGTTGATTTTTCAATGCTGCTCTGAGCATCCGTATCTGAAGGGAAAGTCTATATAACCCTTCAATTCATTTGTTAATGTTTGGTAAAAAGTTTATGTTTTCTATTGTATGGTTTATTGACTATTTGTCAATGCTGAGTTGATCGTCTATATTGGAAGTTGAAAGTCTTTAGGAATTTATGGCTTTTTTTGCAATGAAATTATGTTATTTATTATTTTTTACTGTTTGAATTGAATTTGATTAATGCTGTGTTTTTTTTTTTTTTTTTGCTAAAATTAAATATCCAACATATCGCTTAACATTTTGTTATTGAATATTTAGAGATTATTTACTAAAGATGGTTGTGTGGTGTATACATTGATGTTTTAATCCGTGAGTCTTTAGAAATAGCTTCTTTTTTTTTCCTCTGAAAACGGCTATGTGGAATCAATCTTGCACATTTTTGCTGTTCAAACCAGATTGGAAAGTTTGCATATATCTTTGTGTTTTCCTTCAACTACTTTTGTAGTCTCTCTTTTATCTTGTTTTCTGTAATTTAAAAACCCTTCTTTGCTAGTCCTTTTGTTGAAGAACAAATTTACACAGTTATTTACCAGATATGACAGTTGGGTATTTTGCAAGAAGAGTCACTGATTTTTCTTCTGTTTATCTCATCTTTTGGGTTAGATTTTTTTTATTTTGCAAGAAGAGTCACTGATTTTTCTTCTGTTTATCTCATCTTTTGGGTTAGATTTTTTTTGAAGGATGCCTTTGGGGGGGTTTCAATTAGTTTTGTTTTGGATATTTTAGTTAGAATATTTTTATTTATATTTAATTTGGATTCAATTAAATTTTTATTCTGGATTAAATTGACCTGTAAAATTGTTATGTTCCAATTAATTTTTCCCCCTTTTTTCCAGTTATAGCCAAATAGATGGTTCAAGTTCTCAATTTATTTTATGTTCGCTCTACTTTGCAATCAATTTGGCTTATTTGTTTTTGTGCAATTTTACTATTCAGTCTAGCTCAATGATTACATTGTGTTGATTTTGAAGGATTTGAGTTTCTATTAGTGATGATTATGTAATCATTAATTTCAGTTTCAAACCAAGTTTTAATATTTGGTTTGCGGTCTCTATAGCATTTATTTTTTTGGTGTTTGTGGGTTTTGGTCTTTAGATTTCATGGAAGAACAAATCCAATACTCTACTATTTACTAATTTGTTAATTATATTTATCATTTGATGACTTTATAATTTACTTTTGTTTGTACTAGGATTAGAAACAAATAAATACGAAAGTTAATTAAAACCACTAGCATATGCATAACTTGCATTCAATTATTTATTTTTCCATGTTATATGCTTTGTAACCAGTGTTGTTTACTTATCAGGGATTGGTTTTTTGCTTTGCGATCTCATTGGGTTTTCTTTATTGTTGCTCATGCCCATTTTTGTTGTATAATTATTTTGTATATTTTAGTTTTTCTTTTTCTTTTTTTTTTCTTGTTTTTCCAAGTATTTGGATTCAGTTGACCTGTAAAATTGTTATATTTCTTTAATCTTTTCCCACTTTTTGAGGAGCTAAATAGATTGGTAGAGTTCTCTTTGTTTTGTTTTGTTTTTTTTTTTAGTAAATTGCAAATTACACTCCTAAAGTTTAGGGTTGATTGGATTTTACATCCCAAAGTTTCAAAAATTTGATTTTACACCATAAAGTTTGGTTCCGTTAGCTTTCATCTCCTTAATTCCTAAAAAATCTGATGCAATGGAGGTAAGGGATTTTTGGCCTTTTAGTTTAATTTGGGGGGGGGTGTACAAAATTATTGCTAAAGTTTTAGCTGACATGTTGAAAATGGTGCTTGGAGATATTGTTTATGAATCTGAAAATGTTTTTTTCAAAGAAAGACAGATTTTAGATTTCGTTCTTATTGTCAATGAATGCTTGGATAGTAGGCTGAGATCAGGAGTTCTTAGGGTGTTATGTAAGCTAGATGTAGAGAAGGCGTATGATCATTTGAGTTGAGACTTCCTCATTTATACTTTGGATTGTTGTGGTTTTCATGAAAAATGGAGAAAATGGGTTTTCTTCTGCATTTCTACGGTTAAATTCTCCATTCTCATTAATGTAACTCCGTGTGGTTTCTTTGAAAGCTCAAGAGGTATAAGACAAGGTGATCCATTATCTCCTTTGTTGTTTGTCATTGTTATGAATGCTTTTAGTGAAATGTTGGATTAGGCACTGAGGGATGGGCTCATGTCTGGTATTAGGGTGGGTCCCACGGGTAACTCTTTGTAGGTGGTATCTTCTCTTCATTGATGATGCCTTGATCTTATGTGATGCTGATCTTGATCAGATTCTGTTTCTCCGGCTAGTGCTGTTTTGGTTTGAAGTTGTTTTTGGGCTGAAAATTAATATGGGTAAGTTTGAATTGGTCCCTGTGGGTGTGGTTCAAAATGTAGTAGATATGGTGGATGTGCTAGGGTGCAGGCAAGGCTCCTTCCCGATGAAATATTTAGGTCTCCCGTTGGGTGGTAATGTCAGAGATAGTTCTATTTGGAATCCAATTATCGAGAAGATTAAAAAAAAAAAAAAGGTTGGAAACGATTGTATCTCTCAAAAGGAGATAAAGTTACTCTTATTAAGAGTACTTTGTTCAATCTTCCAACTTATTTTCTCTCTCTTTTTCCTATCCCAGTGGAGGTTGCAAACTGTGTTGAGCAACTTCAACGAAATTTTCTCTGGAGTGGTATAAGGGATGTTAAAAAAACTCACCTAGTAAAATGGGCTACAGTTTGTGCTCTTCATTCTAGAGGTTTAGCTATTAGAAGTTTGAGAAGTTTTAATAAAGTTTTGTTTGAAAAATGGTTATGGAGATTTGGGAATGAGCAATATGCCTTGTGGAGGAGAGTGATAGGGGCAAAGTATGGTTGTGAAGGAGGAGGTTGGTGCTCTCTTCCTGTTACTGGCCCTCATGGAGTGAGTTTGTGGAAGTCTATTAGTCGTGGTTGACCATCTTTTGTTCATCACAACCAATTTGAGGTTGGGGCCAGGTTTACTGTTAGATTTTGGTAGGACATTTGGTGTGGGGACACTTCTTTGTGCGTGCACTATCCAAGACTTTTTTTTAATTCGAAATAAGAAGGCCCATGTGGTTGATTTGATGAAGTTCCCAAATGGTATTCTTTTCTGGGATCTAAATTTTAGAAGATACAGTGAAGATTCAGAATTGGAATCCTTTTACAGTTTAATGTCTAGAATTTATGGAACTTCTTTGAGAGGAGTTGGGGACGATAAGGTGTGTTGGAAACCTACTATGAGAAGAGGTTTTGCTGTTCGTTCTTATTACCAGGTTCTAACAAAAAGTTTCGATCAGTCTTTCCCTTGGAAGACTATTTGGAAGTCTAAGGTCCCTTCTAGAGTTGCTTTTTTTGTTTGGACCGCAGCTTTGGGGAATATTTTGACTGTTGATAATCTTAGGAAACAGAAGATTTTGATTTTGGATTAGTGTTGTATGTGTAAAAGAAATGGGGAATCAATAGACCACCTCCTTATCCATTGCCCTATTGCTATTGATTTGTGGTGTATGGTGTTTACTTTGTTTGGCATTTACTAGGTTATGCCGAAAATAGTGGTGGAGTTGTTGGCTTGTTGGCAAGGAAAGTTTGGGAGGCACCGGAATTCTGCTATTTGGAAGGCAGTACCCCTTTGTTTGATGTGGTGTATTTGGTGGAAGAGGAATAACCGGCATATTGAGGATTTAGAGAGATCAGTTTCAGATCTTAAACTCTTTTTCCTTAAGACACTTCTGGATTGGGTTACAGTGTTAGGCTTTCGTTCTTTTCCTTCAGTCCTTGGTTTCATGAACTTTTGTACTTTATGCATTTGATTTATTTTTGTCCTTGATGTATACTTCCTGTATACTTAGGTGACACTCCTCTTCTTCTGTTAGCAATTTACCTCTTACGGTTAATTTTTGCTGTTAAGTGACACACGTGCATGCTAACGTGCTTTTTAAAATTTTTTTTTTTGGCCAAATCAGCCCCAAAACTACGTCATTTCAAGGAAAAATAAAAACTTACCTGGCACTATCCAAATGGTACCATTTTGCCCAGTCTAAAACACAAAAAATCCAATCCTAAAACTACACCATTTCAGCCTAATTCTCAAAATCCAATCACTCGTATCATCAGCTCCTCCCAAATCTGTGAGCAAGCCTCATCGTGAACCCATCATCTCAGCGGCCGCCACGGCGACAGCCACAGCAACCCAAAGATTGTGTCTCTCCCAGCTTGCGTGAACCCGACTAACCTCCTTGGCTTCTGTGAACCTCAGCCATCAGCCCAGCAGTGGCCACGGCAACCTCCACATCAATGGTGAGGTTTGATTACTGTTTGATATGATATGGTTTGGGCTATTTTCATAGCAATTGATGATTTTTCATAATTCATTTTTTCTCTTTTAAAATTAAGTTTTGATTACTGTTTATTCACTATTACAGACCTGTGTAAAGGATTATGATGATGACTGTAAGTTCTAAACTAATTATGGTGTAGAAAAGCTGGCATTGCGTTGACTTGAGATTTGGTTGTGACGTGTTAAGCACTTCAATTATTGTTGATTGGTTAGGCAAACCCATGATTGTTCTATCATGTAGATGATTTTTAACATCTAATAGATTTCCATCTTGGAATGAGATTGGTTTTTTTTACTAATTTACTCACATATTTTAATTTCATGTATTGGGTGCAAGTTCAATTTTTTGACTGTTTTCTTGTGAATGACAGGCAATGTCTTATGCAAAATTAACTGGGCTTGAACCAATATATGGACTTTGTAAGTGCATAACCAAATTTCATGTAACTAAAATTTATGAGTTGCTTTTGTATTGAGAAATATCGGCTTGAATCCGTGACCTTACCCTCCAACCATTCTTATAGGAGGGAGAAATGCCATTTGAGCTATTACTCATTAGCGAGAAATATTGTCTTGATCCATTTTGGCAATTATATTCAAATGGATAATGTTGAAAGTGTTAAAAGCATGATTAGAAAGATTATAATTTTTAAAGATGCAACCAAGAGAAAATTTTGGCATACTTGATGATGCACTGACAGTTTTGCATATTTGGCGTACATTAATTATGAGAAAAATTTCATGATACATAATCATATCGTACAAGCTGTGTGACGACTTGTGTTATATCTCATCTTATTTTGCAGTCATATATCTCATCTTTAATAACTGTGACTTCTTGAATATAATTTATTGGAGGGAGCAGATTTTATCTAATCCAGATTTTTCAAGATGCAGTCAAGAGAAAAATTTGGGATACTTGATGATGCATTGACAGTTTTGCATAGCTGTGTGACCCCTTGTGCTATATCTCATCTTTTATAACTGTGATTGCTTGAAAATATTTTCTTTTTGAGGGACCAGAATTTTTTTGGAGGGAGCAGGTTTTTTCTAATCCAGATTTAATAACTGTTCTCTGTTTTGTCTGGTCAACCTTGACTGTACTGTTTTGTACTAATCTTACCTTAGCATCATTAGAAAGATGCAATCTCTATTTTTTTGTTTACTTCAAAGTTGTGAATGTGGTTAGCTGTATTGTTAATAAAAGTTGTGTAAAGATGCACTGTTTTTTTGTTTATACAGTGGATTGATGGAGAATTTTGTTCTAGAGTTAAGCAAATTAATCCTTGATTATTATGAAAGGCCGTATGTGGTATCCTATGATTTTGTTACATATAATGTGGTTCAGTTTTGCTGCACGTTTGTTATCTGTGCTCCAAATGATTCTACTGATAAAGCTTTACATCTTCATGCATATGTTGTACCACCTTAGTACTATAGGGTTCGTGTTGTCATGTTATCTGTGCTCCAAATGACTCTGCTAATAAAGCTATACATCTTCATGCATATGTTGTACCACCTTAGTACGATAGGGTTCGTGTTGTCAACAACGTCACTTCCATTTAAAATATTTGTCTACATCATCTTGCAATTGTTAGCAAATTTAGATCTTCAAGGATATTTAAATTCTTTAGCCTAATTTCCCCTCTGTTGCTTTTATTTTTAAATGAATCTCTTTTTCATTTGTTATGCTTGACAAAAAAGAAACATAGAACAAAATCAATATAAGAAGATTTTCCAATACGTACTTCCTGTGTTAAAAAAGTCATTAAAATTACTTTTGGTCCCTCACTATGTTATAATAGAAAAAAAAATTAAAAAAAAAGAAAAATGCTGGAGTAGCACGACAAAGAAAGGGATGATAAAGTTTGAGAGGTGAACCAAAAGAAAATGGCGTAGAAGACAAAATACTGTCCAAATTATGGGCGATAGAAATGGTCCTTACCGTACCTGCCAAAGTGAAGTTGTGAACTATGGCCCTACCGAAGCTAGAAATTGTCCTACCTGCCAATGTGTATTGGAATACAATCATCTTCCATTTTTCATGAACGCTATCATGTTTAACCGATGATAATTTATGAATACTCTTTGTTGCATTTACTTGATCTAACTAAGTATAAATATATTACAAAGTTCTTTATGATTTAATTTTTATTTTAAGTTGATTTTTTTTTTTTTTTTTTTTTTTTTTTTTGAGAAACTATGTTAAGTTGATTCAACACAGTTAAATTGTATTATCCTACTACTACAATTTCATTCTAATTTATAGACAGCATACCCACAAATACATTATGCTCCAGACAAATTTTAATGTATTTTATTGTATTGTTTTATTAAGTTAATTGTCTTCAAATGCATAAAATGATCCCGTGTATTGTGCAGGTTAAACGCTAGTGAATATAATTTGGAAGGATTTTAGTTTTTACACAGATTTGAACACCTTATTCATTTGCCTTGTGACTGGTTAGCAAAGCCATTGTCTTCCATTCTGCATTTTTCTTTCTTTGCATACTTATCTGTATGTCGCCCTTGGAGTGTTTTTTCCATTAGATTATTATTATTATTATTATTATTTTTTTTTTTCACTTCGTGTTATCTATTGTTTCTCGTTTTACTTCGCAAATTTGGTACTTCTTGTGGTTGTGATTAAATTGTTACAATTATGATGACGTAATCGGCATAATTGGTAAATAATTGATTAATCCGCTACTTCCTCAATCTGGGGCCTAAAACAATACTCTTGATATCTCTAAATCATTTTTCTCGGAAAGTAATTAATAGATTTTGGATGGTACAAAATAGAACCACGTAAGATCTTATCTGATTATTATTTACAGCATTTTCATGCGATGATGTCAAAGACTTATTATATACATTCATCACCGACTAATTTAATAGAGGATTCTTCTCCCCCAAAAAAAAAAATGTAGAGGACCTTTTTAATTAACCTGGATAAATCCTCTTCTTCGCATTTGTTAATTTGTTGAGTGTGAAAGAACGATTTTCGTTTGTCTTGAAAATCAGGAGACCCACTCTCAATAGATTAGATACATTTGGATTTGGGCAAAATCACGGGCATCTTTGATTTTTTGAGCTTCCTTTTTGTATAGTGTAATGCAGTACTATGCACAGATAGTGGTCCTTATTGCTCATTAAAAAAGAAACTCACATGGAATTGGACCACTTGTACCTGATTGTTCTTGAATCTCCCTCCGTCCCTCGTGATTAAACTGAAATTAAATGTACCCTTTTACAGGTTCTGCTGGGCACTGAATCTTTGTTTGCCATTAGAAGATTTACTTGTTCTTCAATAATTGTTCTCAACTATTTATTCACATGTTTCTCAAAAGAAAATCATTAAAAAAGAAACTCACATGGAATTGGACCACTTGTAACTGATTTTTCTTGAATCTCCCTCCGTCCCTCGTGATTAAACTGAAACTAAATGTACCCTTTTACAGGTTCTGCCGTGCACTAAATCTTTGTTTGCCACTAGAAGATTTACTTTTTCTTCAATAATTGTTCTCAACTATTTATTCACATGTTTCTCAAAAAAAAAAAAAAAAAAAACTATTTATTCACATGGAACTTAATAAACTTCCCATATTCATAGCAATGCACCCAATTACAAAAGAACTGTAGTTTCACAACAGCAGGCAAGAAGAGTAGAAAGTAAGCGAGGGCTGTTAATTCACAGCAAATATTTGCCCCAAAAAAAAAAATCATTTCGTATTCGGTCTATTTCTATATACCCTTCAATTGTTATGATGTTGAATGAATTAAGGTGAATTAGAAAGATCTCTATCCGTACTTTAAAAAGAAAAAAAAAAAAAAAAAAAAAAAAAGGAAAGATATCTATTCTTTCATCTATTCTTTCTTGGGCATTAGATAAATTATGATAGGGTCATGTTATCAAGGTTGGTGTTTTGAGTCTAATGTTATCAACGTTGGTGTTTTGACTAATGACAAAAAGCAATTCTTATGGAATTGACATAATAAGTTTAAAATTCTAACGTATTTATAAAAGAAAAATAAATTGATGTGATCCTTTTTTTTTTTCAAATATGATGGTGAAATTTTGTTTCAATTTAGACCATTAACTATGTCAAACATTTATTTTATGGAAGACTAGCTTGTAACCTCATACATATGCATAGATATACTTAAAATATATACATTAAGATACATAGTATAATTCTTACTTATAAAATTTAAATATTATTGATAGTCATTCTTATACTTAATTTAACTCTTTAAAAGTCTTGTAAGAATATTATTAAGTAGAAAATGTAAATTGTCAATTTAAAAAAAAATGTTATGTTCATTAATTCTAGACTCTTTGGTTTTTGTACTCAATAATTCACTTGGATGGATATTTATGATGTGGTCCCATATTGACTCCAAAATTAAGAAATAAAACTCTCTAAAAATAAATAATTTAGGACACATGGCGCAAAATTGGACTTCAATTGTAGAATCTAATTGGATTTCTTCTAAGCTTTACCTATTAATATATATATATATATATATATTATACATTAAAAAAGGTGTGGTCAAATAAACTCTTGACGAGTAAATGAATCTTCTTATGCTATAATCAATTATCACTCTAATTTTGAAGACGTTAATTACATTTAGTACATTTATTATTCAATTGGCCATTTGGAGTGAAATTTTGCAGTGCATTAAGTCAAATAGTTTAAACCGCATCTAAGAGTAAGTGTACTACCACAACAATTTCAGTAATTTTGGTCACAATTTGCCATATAGACAAGTTGTAAGGGGTGAAAAAAAGTAAGTCCATGTGGGTTCATAATTCCACCATTCACAAGTTACCATATAGACAAATTGTGAGAAAGTAATGGAAATTGTTGTGATACCAGACTTACTCAACATCTAAAGTGATATTTTTATTTGTAGGCTACATAATTTATAACATGTACATCCTGCATGATAGTTATGACTAATACTAGGCACACGCCCCTTCCTACACCAAAATCCATACTCTAATTATGTGTCAACTCTTTATTATATTTTAGTTTTTTCAAGTACATGTAGTGGGCTCATGTGAAAGTATTGAAATCTAATTAAAAGTTGACAGGCTAACAGGGTGTGAATTTTTGTGTAAAAAGGGATGTATCTCTAATATTACTCCATAGTTATAGAACATTTTATTTAGTCAAGTCCCTTAAATAATATAATATGTTTACATTTTTAATATATCAATTAAATAGTTATATTATACATAACAATCTATATTTCTTGATTTTTTTTTTCTTTTTATTTTTAGGGTCTGTTTGGTTGAAGGAGTGAAAAATTGGAAGGATGGAGAATGGGAAATGGATAGAAAAATGAGAGGATAGAAATAATTTAGTTTTTTTTCCTGTGTGTTTGGTTGGAAAGATAGAAAAGTGGAGAGATGAAAAACTTATTTGTACAAGTTTACACTCATACCCTTATTAGATAAATGTAAAATAAAAGTAAAAAATTAGAGCGGAAAAAAAGGATGAACCAAAAAAAAAAAAGAAAACTAAAACTAATGAAAAAAATGGAAAAAGCAAGAACAACAACGCTAATAATAATAATAATAATAATAATAATAACAACAACAACAACAACAACAACAATGACGAGAAGTTTCCAAAAGAAATAAGCCAAGGAAGAAAAGTAAAAAACCCAAGGACGAAGCAAATGTAACAGAAATGAGTAGTACCAGAAAAGAGAAAAATTGGATTTTCAGAGTTAAAAAATTGGATTTTCACCTGGTTCAGGGTTATCCGAGTCAAACCTGTCAATCCAGTTTAGGTCTGACAACTTTGGATTTAACAACTTACGCTGTCCCCAGACCCTACAATATTTTCAACTTATGATTTGGATCAGAAATATGGATGGGCCCAGCGTCACACCTATGTTTTATAAAAGAAAATTTGGGACTGTATGTTCTTTCCACACAATTTTACTACAATTATGATACGACAACTATTGTTTCAAAACCAATAGACATCCGATTACAGTTTACTTCGTTAGAGTATTCGCATCAACTCTTACAAAAATTTCTATTTATTATAACATATGAACCAAATTTTTTTATTTTACATACTCACTTTTCAAAACACTCCATATCATATTATTTATTTAATACTACCTTTCATTAAAATATCAAATTTTCTTATTTTTTTTAATTGTTTTCTTTCTTTACACACAACAGCCACCATCTACTCTCTTCCTTCATCAGACCTCCACCACTCACAACTCGCCACATGGCAAGTTGTGATACAAAGTTATGCATTTTTATGTGTTCATAGCATTACTCCTTGATTTGAGGGGTTTGATTTGAAGCAAGACCTTAAAAATTTGCTGACATCCCACAAAAGACCAAAGTGTACGTCTTACTGAGAAGCTTATAGATTCAGTGTAGCAGTTAAGAGTGGCTTACAACTTTGAGCAAGAGATAGAAAAGGTTATGAAATGCCATTGATGAAAGTCCTTGTTTAACCACTTTGCTCGATAGTCCTTTGGTTATCTACTATGATCATTTCTTCAAATCCTCTTAATGATCCAACAACACAACATGGGTTTTTGATCAAAACAAAATCATGGGTTTTTGTTCATGCATCATATAAACATGATTCAATTGCTTTAATTTCAAAATTTTTGTGGTCGATTGAAATTTTCGAAATTAGGGTTCTAATGTTCTTGAGAGATTTGGAGATTTTGTGAAATTGGGCTAAATTGGACAACATTGACCTATGTGATTGATAGATTGAGTGATTATAACATGTTTTGTTCTTGTTATGTTGTTCAATTGATCAAAATGATTTTTTTTTTATTAAAAAAATTAGGTTTTCAAAATTGGGAATTTTCTATAATTCTTAAATTTCTTGTTCAATTTTCAAAATTATGATGATTTTAGACTGTTTAGAGCATTAGATCATGCATCATATGCATTCTAATATCATGCATCATATAGTTTTTCAAATTTGCATGTAATCTTGTCTCTAACCCTTCTTAGTGCAGCCTGCCCTTGGTTTTTGTTGTGTTTTCTTTGTTTTTGTTCTTAGTCATGGCTCCTAAGGTTGGTAGAAAGTTCAAAACTAGAGCAAATAGGAATCCTGGTTCATCCTCTTCTGGTTTAGCTTATTTTGATAGAGTTAGGTTTCTCACTGCTAAGTGTGAAGAGACCTATGAGACCTTGACTAAATATAGGTCTATCTGGGGTGAATGGGAAATAGTTTTGAGTGAGCTAGATCCATCCATTCGTAGGAACTTTGTGTCTAGGAACTGGGTTTCTTTGTGTGAGGTGTCTAAACCTCCTCCTGTAGCTTTGATTATAGAGTTTTATTCAAATCTCTCTATCTATCTTGAAATGACGGGTGGTCACTATTTGACTTCCTAGATCAAAGGTCAAGAGTCTACCATAAATAAGCAAATAGTTTCCGAAGCTTTAGGAGTGCCTGTAGTAAGACATGGCAAAACAAGTGAGTCGGATTAGGTTCAGGTTGGGTCAATTGGGTTGAGGGTCAAAAATGAGTCATTTTAAACATGTTAAAAACGAGTTCAGGTCAATCGGGTTGCGGGTTGGGTCGGTGGGTCGGGTTTACCCGTATTTTTCACATGATTTTTTAAAAAAGAAAAAGAAAAAGAAAACAACATGTATTTGCCATTTAGAAAGTCATGCAACAAATTACTTGATGTAAAATGAATTACTTTGAATTTACCACTTATATCAAGAATGAATTACACTTATTAGTACTTATTCAATAATTTTAAAATTATACAAATCCTAACATTGCTATCTAAAACAAAATTATACAGAGATAAGTAAAAAAAAATTTCAAGTTTTATTTCCACACAATATCAACATCCCAAAATATAAAACAAAATTACAAATGACTTATTGGATAATTCATTTGACAAAGAATAAAAACATATAAGAAATTTACAATCTTGAAAATTAATTTTATAATCTATTACCAATTGTGGTTGGCACTCTATTTCAATTTGAGATATATATATATTAAAGTTTGATTGTTTATTTATTTATACATGGTCTCTTTTATGAATATCATATTATTGTTAAGCAACACACACTCTAGGAAATATCATAATTTATTTTGAAAAGCCATTTATTTTGGACATAAATTGTTAAAAAAATAGGTCTAAGCATTCATAATTTATGTTAATTTGATACTTTGGCTTCACTATTTTCACACTTGTAAATGTTTCTCACACATGTCTACAATTTTAAATCTATGTTTTTAACTGTACAGTAATCAGATTATCTTGGCATGTATTTTGCTATTTGATATCTAAAAATCTTTACTCATTACAGAATGCTTAATCATTCATCTTTCAATTAATTTGCATACAGTTATGTAAATGTCTCAATTGTTTCCTTAAATCTTACAACAAACAATTAAACCAATATTGTCTTAATTTTATTTTATTTTTACCAAAAAAAAAAAAGTTTTAAAAAATAGTTCGGGTTCGGGTTCAGGTAGGTCAGGTTAGAAAATTCTAACCTGTTTTGCCATGTCTATCTGTAGTTCGTAAGCCCATATACCCATACACTGTTTTTCCTGCTGTTAATGACATAATGTCACTTCTTTGTGGTCGTCCTGTTTCTTGGGATACTAAACCAAGAATTAATTCTTGTGAATTCACTAAGCTTAATTCTTTGTACATAAGGATTTCTTGTCATAACATTTATCCTATTTCTCATGTTCATACTGTTCCCATAGACAGGTGTGCATTTCTTTATGCTCTTGTCACTGATGGGTCTATGTGTTTTCCCTCTATGTTTATTCAAACCATTATCGATATCTATAAGAGTACTAGTAAAGCTCAAAAGTTGTTCTTCCCTATGTACATTGTTGATATCTTAGAGTTAGTTCACATCACTGCCCCCGTAGGAGCCACCTATCTTAGACAGTGATAGGCATAGATGAAGAGTGCTAAGCCAAGTACTGGGTCGTCTAAGAGATCACAAGGAGCAGCTTCTACTACAGCTCCTGCCTCTGGTGCTATGCTTGCTGCTGAGGAGACTTTTGTGGATCTGACTGTTGCTGTGGATCCTTCTGGTGGTGCTAACGATGCAAACCCTACTGTTGCCTCTCCTTTCTCACTCCGTGCCTTAATGGAGTCTTTCATGACTACACAAGCGGCTCATGGACAGCTTCTGGATGAGTTGTTGATGGAGATTGCTTCCTTGAGAGCAGATTTTGCGGAGTATAGGAGTGCCCTTTGAGGACTAATTTTGCCTTTGGTAATTCGTAACAAAAAGGGAGAGTAGTTTTAGGATTTTTTGTACATAGGAGGAGTAGATTTATTGTATTTAGGGGGAGTTTGATGTATTTTTTTTCTTTGGTTTTGTTGTTTATATTTTCATTGTTTATATCTGTTTAGTGTTTATGTTCTTGATTCACAAACTTTGATGTGCTTATTGGTTATGATATTTGTTGATGATGAGGTTATTCATTATTGGTGTGTTCACTGTCTCTTTATATGTTTTGTGAATTAAAGTTCAGATTTTTTTTACTTAGATTATGGTACTTGTATTTTCCATACATTCGTTTATGGTTTATTTTCAGTGTTTCAGGAATTTACAAGTTAATTCTTTTAATAGCTCTTGTCTATACTAGCAACTAATAGTTAGTAGTTGTGTAAGAATTGTATTAGGACAATAACTTGTATTTAGGCTGGTATTTAAATTTAAGCATTTTATTGTTTATGTGTGTTTTGTCACGGATTGCCAAATGGACAGATTGTTAGGTTCTAAAGATTTTGAGTTAAATATTTAGAATCATATTTTTATTGTGTTGGCAAAACTGAGAACAAAACATGTCTAGTCTAGATTTTTAGACAATGCTTAAAAGTGGTTGTTTCAAGATTTAAGTCCAGCTGATTGTAGAAAAAGGGAGTGTAGTTCTGCCTTGCTCGACCAATCGAGAATTAGGCTTGACCGATCGAAAATCGCAGGCACAGTTTTTTGAACAGACCCAAGCTCGCGAAAATGTTTAGGGTTTCATCTAAACTTCTCCACATATAAAAAGGAAACCCTAGCCACATTTTGAAGACTCTTAGAAGACTTGTGTGTTACTCTTTATGAGATCTAAGAGGTTTTGTATCTTCTTACTACATAGGAATTTATAGGAGCCAAAATTATAATTAAGCGTTGGTAGAACATAGTTGTTGCATCAAGGTCATTACTGACGGTGATGTGAAACCTTTGAGTGGGATCTCAAAGTCACAAGCAAGGTGGCTTGTGTTGGTGTAAATCCAAAAAAAGAAGGAATCCATGAATTCAGAGTTTGTACGTGATCGTGTCAGTAAGTTACTACTAGAGGTAGCAATTGATTTATGATTAAATCTAATTGTAAAAACTTCAATTCTCTTATAATGGATTTGTTTTACTTTGAGGATAGTTAGGTCAAATCATTTCTAAGTTTTTACTTTGAAACGGTTCGTTTCATTAGTTTTCTTAGGTCATCATATCATGGCATTATTTACTTTTCCGCATCTTTGCATGATATGATTTATTTGTGTTTAACCTAGATTCGAATAATTAATCTAAATAATCACTTGGTTAATGTAATACATTAAATAATCTGGTTTTAGTAGTTTAAATGAACAAATAATATGTACTTAGGGATGGACTATTACTAGTCCAGTGCCGACTTAACACACACCATGTGCTACTCAAGTTCAGAGTACTATGTGGAAGACTTTTACATTCAATTGGGGATCTCTGACGTCATTAATAATTATACAACTGCATTGCAATACAATTTTGAATTGCAATACAGTTGATAGTACATACCCTAAAAAAATCATTATTCATATTCAATTTGTTGGCATTTCTTAAGTCAGCTCAGGTGATAGTCCCTTACTCTTAAAGCACCGGCTAGATTAACTCAGAAACTGATTAGATGGGAGAGACCTGCTACTGGTTGGTTGAAGTTGAATACTGATGGTTCTGCGTCAGAAACCTTGGGAGTTGCTGGCGGTGGAGGTGTAGTGAGGGATGAAAGAGGGAACTGGGTGATTGGGTTTGCTAGAAACATTGGGAGAGCCTCAAGTTTCACTTCCGAGCTCTGGGCCCTTCGCGATGGGCTCTCTATCTGTCTCGCTAGAAACTTCCTTATGGTGAAAGTTTAAATGGATGCTAAAGCCATAGTAGATATGCTCACTAGTTCCAGTAATGCCAACTTAGCTAACTCTCCTCTTGTGGATGATTGCAGGCACCTAGCATCCCAATTACTCTAGATTCGTATCAAGCACTGCTACCGCAAAGCTAATATGTGTGCCAATAGCCTTGTTAGGATGGGAACGCAGCAAAATCTAGATTTGCTTCTTTTTAATAGTCCACCTGTGGACGTAGGGCTAGTTTTTAACTCGGATCTTGATGGTTTGTACCTTAGCAGGCGATGTCCTGGTGACGCTATTTCTTTTTAGTTTTTAATATCAGTATCCTTTCTACCAAAAAAAATGAAAAGAAAAAGAAATAGCAATACACAATTGTATAAAGATCGCTATTAACATCTCGATGTTGAAATTTCATAACCACTTCTCAGTAAGAAGTACACTTTGGTCTTTTGTGGGATGTCAGCAAACTTACAACATCTTGCTTCAAATCAAACCCCTCAAATCGAGTGGCATGGAGCGTCTTTATGAATATTTGTTATGTTGTCGTATGAGTTAATTCATACGGCAACTCAATGAATATTTGTAAAGAAAAAGTGCGACAGTGATTCGACCCAATTAATGAGTTTGTGGTTCCAAATTCTTGGGCTGCCTGTTTGATAAGGAAGTTCAAACTACCGCTTTTAGCGTTTAAATGTTAAAAACTGTGGGTCTAAAAAAAAAAACAACACATACAGTAAGGTAGTTTAAACAACAATTAATGAGTTTGTGGTCTTAAATACTTGGGCGGCCTATTTAGTAAGTTAGTTCAAATAACAGTTTTTAGTATTTTAACATTGAAAATTGTGGGCCTTAAAAAAAATACCTTTGGTAGGGGATTTCTTTTAGCAGTGTTTGAGTTACTAATAATAGCTTAAAACTACAATATTATTTTAGTTTTAATAGATATTGTCACATCTATTTTATGTTTATTCCCACACTTATACGTAAATATGAGGGTTTGCAAGTTTTTTCTAAAATATACTCATTACGTGTATTTTTCTCTTATAGGAGATTTAAACTAATGAGCAAAGTATGTGGACATGAAGCAAAGAGAATCCAAGAGTGAAAATCAATTGAGAAGTGGCTTTTGAAGACTTTAGAGAGTCAAAGATGTGTGGAAACATAAAAGGAAAGAGAAAAATTCGTTTGAGCCAAAGATAAAAAAAATCCTGGCATGGAAATATTCATAACAATATTGGTGGATAAAACCCTAATGCCCTAGTGATTTTAATTACTGAATTTTACCAAACTTTATTTTTCCTAAGTTTCAATCTTATTTTTCTATATATTATTGGTGTTTTTGACGTGTTCTTATTTTCCTTTTCTCGGTGGAATGAGAACCTTAGTTACACTACAATTTCTGTTACAAAATTGTACAACATCTGTTACATTTCTCATTTTAGGGTGTTTGAACACTAAATTTAGAGAACTCCTCCTACTAGTTTTCAGTTTTCAAATAACATTACTCAATAACTCTATTGTATATATGTTAAAAACTGTAGGTCCCACCTAATTAGACCACATGAGGGAACTTTCTCTCTCTTCAAATAAAATAATAATATTTTCACTATACTTGTCAGTTTATTAAAAAAAAAACATATATACATACCAAACACACAATTATGTTTTTTCATATTTTAAAATATGTTATTTGAACATAGTACCAAACACATTTTTTGCATTATGAATACTTTAAACACGTGTTTTCACAATACTTTAAACATGTATTTTCACAACATTTTTTGAACCACAGTTTTCACATAATTTTCAACAACAATACTTGAAATCTCCTACCAAATAGGTGTCTTGGTTTCACTTGGGCGTTTGCATTTGATTCTAGGTTTCCTTGTTAGTGCAAGTACATTTCTTTGGAAATTCAATGTAGTGAGAAATAAGAGGAAGGAATAAGAAATTCTTAGTTCCATTGGGAGGGGGTTTTGGTTTTTCTTTCTTGAACTAGTTTAGATGGAAACTGTTGGTGATTTTTGAAATTTTTTTTAATAAAAAAAAAATAGATAGTTTTGAGTTTGAAGTAGTATTCCAGTACATGTAAAAAGTCACAATTTTTGTCCAAATTATCTTTAGTGACATTTTGTAATTAACTACTTATAACTTTCACATGAATCTAATATTTTTTCTCCACCACTCACCATTATTTGTCACATGAACAGTTGTTATTTTTTATGTGGTCCTAGAATTTTTGTAGTTTATACATGAGTGGCTCTAGTACAAACAATTTTTTTTTTTACCATAATTATACTAGAACATTCACATCAGTCCATGTATAATAGAATATGATGTAGAATTAACATAATTTTTCCTAAAATTAACCCACACCAGTCTGTGTATAATTGTGTAAATTTACAAGTTTGCTATAGCAATTATGTAAATTTATACTGGCATTATTCATTCTACATTTAGTTGATTATTTTTTTTTTACGTATCTCGAGGATGAGGGAAGAGAAATGATGGTGGTTGTTGTGTGTGTGAAGAAAGAGAAACAATTAAAAAGATCAAGAAATTTTGATATTTTAATGAAATGTAGTGTAAAATAGATAATCTGATATAGAGTGTTTTGAAAAGTGAGTATGTAAAATAAAATAAAAAAATTGGTTCATATGCTAAAATAAATAGAAATTTTTGTAAGAGTTGATGCGAATTCTCTAATGTAGTAAACTGTAATCAAATGTTTATTGGTTTTGAAACAATAGTTGTCATATCATAATTGTAGTAAAATTGTGTGGAAGGAACATACGGTCCTAGATTTTCTTTTATAAAATATAGGTGTGGCGCTGGGCCCATCCGTATTACTGATCCAAATCATAAGTTGAAAATATTATAGTGCCCGGGATAGTGTAAGTTGATAAGTCCAAAGTTGTCAAACCCGGACAGGACCAGTAGGTCCAACCTAGTTAACCCTGAACTGGGTGAAAATTCGGTTTTTTAACTCTGATTTATGGGTAATACTCTCATGCCATTTTAAATATAAAAAATTACAAACATAAATTTGGTTCATATGTTAAAATAAACAGAAATTTTTGTAAGAGTTGATGCGAATGCTTTAACATAGTAAACTGTAATTGGATGTCTATTGGTTTTGAAGCAATAGTTATTATATCATAATTGTAGTAAAATTGTGTGGAAGGAACATACAGACCCAGATTTTCTTTTATAAAACATAGGTGTGACGCTAGGCCCATCCATATTACTGATCAGTCTGATCCAAATCATAAGTTGAAAATATTGTAGGTGTGAACATATGGTCCCAAATTTTCTATTATAAAATGTAGGTGTGAACATACGGTTCATATTCTCATGTTGTTTTAAATATAAAAAATTACAAATCTATTAAGGCGAGTGATAAAACCTAGGATCCCCCTTCTTTCAAGAAGTCTATACCTACACACTAACCACTACGCTGAGCCCCTTTGGTGTGTCCTTTTAGGATTTCTTATTATATTTATTATCAGTTTAAATTATAATTTTTCAATTTATCATATTACCTCCGTCTTAATCTATTACTATTTGATAATTTTATTACTAGTTCAAGAATTATGCTTTTTATATTTGAATATAAATGGAGAAAATTCATTTGAAAGTTGTTTAAATTTTTTAAGACATATTTTTAGTAAAATTTTGTTAATGTTTACCATTTTAATACCTTTATTTGTATTTTATTACTACTAAATTAATTATGACGACATCACGGTTCAACCTTAGTTGAACCTCGATTCAACCTTGTCCGACCTTAAAAACTTTGAACCTCTCACTTTTTAGGTTCATTGAACAGTCCAGGTCTGAAAACCATGGTTAAGTCCCTAGTTTGAAACAATTAATAGGAAGATTCATACGTAATAATTGTTCTAGTATATGACATTATTAATATTTGGAGATTTAATTTTACTTTTATTATTAGGTGTCACTAATAGTAAAAGCCATTAATTTTTTTTTTTTTTTTTTGGTGGGTGACTTAATGTTTTGATTTTTTTTTTTTTTCTATAGAGAGAGGTCACAAAGAGAAATAATATTTTCTATTTTTATAATATTTTTTTAATCTACGTTAATCTTTATGGTAAATAGAGAAATGCTATGTCTACAACATTTCCTATGTGGCAGATTGTTACAGATTGTTATTGTTGGGATAAAAAAGTAATTTCAGTGATAATAATTAAACAAAATATTAAATTTTAGAAAAGCAATTAAATAAAAGTGCAGAATAAAAGAAAGGTTTTACCATTTGGTGCTTCTCCTTTCTATAGTAGTACATGCCTCCTCTCTCTTTATGCCCCCATAATCCTCTTCTTTTATAGTCAAGAAACCCTAATTTCTTGTTTGACATTGATAGAGAGAGAAAGAGCTCTCAAGGATTTTAGAAAGAACCCACCTTATCTCTGTAGAGAAAGGAATTGACAAATATAAATCCAAAATATATGAAATAAAAAAAATACGTAAATATTAAATAAAAATAGTCACAATTGAAAATTCCAATTTAATTAGCCCACCTTTTTGAGTTTTAATCAGGAACCAAAACGTAACTTTGAAAATAGATAAAAGGTTAAATTTTCTTAGACCCAAGGTATTGAGTGAGCACTCCCTCCTCCTTAGGACCACCATAAAAAGTCTCTTCTCTCATCGTATGGATATTGCGTGTAGGTGTTATCTCATCCATAAACTTTTAAAAAAAAAAAAAAATGTTATTATGATATTAATTTAGGATCGAAGTAGGCTAGTTAAATTCCTTGAATATGCTTGAATGTTGTTAATATATGTTCTTTGCTTGTTCTTGGTTGTTTCTTACATGTTCATGTATAACACTAGCTTTGATATTAAATTGATATCCAAAATATGAAAAACA
This sequence comes from Quercus gilva, assembly GCA_023621385.1. NCBI lineage: Eukaryota > Viridiplantae > Streptophyta > Magnoliopsida > Fagales > Fagaceae > Quercus > Quercus gilva. The sequence goes on from CM042480.1 coordinate 38,841,658, forward strand.
TATTAATTTCATAATTTTCTCAAATGCTTGAATCTAAGATGTCACCATTCATACACATTCACTAGAATTTATTTTTTTAATCAAAATGTGAGGATGAATAAATGGGTTTAGGGTTTATCACATTCACACACATTTGATCACACATATTCAAGCAAGTAGTCTACCCTAACACTGGGCAATGATCACATACATTTGATCATTAGTTATTATAGTCTAAAAGATTGGTTTCATCGCGAAGGTGGATGCCTAAAACCTTCTTATCTTGTAACCTAGTCTTTGAACTTAGATGAAGGGTTCTAGATTAGTTCTTATCAGTGTAATTTTCAATTCTTATAATGTAACTAGAAAACAAAGCCATTAAGTTTTCCTAGATTGTATTTAGGATCAAAGCCATGTAAAATCTAGTTATATTCAAAATTGATGTACAATATTTTGAATTAATAAAATGATTAATTTTTCATTTTTGTTTTCTTATTTTTCCAAGAATTAAATATATGGAGAATTCATTGTAAAACATTTGATCTAAGGGGAAATGTATAATCAATCACACCTCTATTATGAGAGACACTGATATGACTCCACCCACTTATGTGAGTTTGGTCTAAACAATGAATTCAAATGGTCTAGGGGCACAGTCTCTCACAGTACTATCAACAAAGTAAGTGGGTAAACATTCTCCAAAAAAAAAAAAAAAGTAAGTGGGTAATGGGTATCATACTATTTAGAGAGAGAGAGAGAGAGAGAGAGAGAGAGAGAGAGATGCATAATAAACAGCCACAAATTTCACTTGAACCCAAAAAAAAAGAAAATGGAAGTAAGTGGGCATGGTTTGTGTGGACCACATATTTCAGTCGCTATTGCCACATAAATGTAAAATGCAATACAACACCAGCAAAGCAGAAACACCAAAACTAGTAAAGGCAATGCAACGCCAACACAAATAGAAACAATCAAACAAGTTAAAATTAGAGTAACAAACACAACAGTGACAAATTTTTTCAAGGCAAACCTCAAACCTGAAGAGATTGGCTGGAACGGAGAATCCGATGCATAGCAGAATCAATAAATACAAAGAAAGATTAAAAGAAAAAGCAATTTGTTCGAACGATATAGTCACAAAAAAAAAAAAAAAAAGGTTTGAGGTTTTTTTTTTTTTTTTTGGTAGTGTAGAGAGAGGTCACAAAGAGAAATAATATTTTCAATTTTTTATAATAGTTTTTTGATCTATGTTAATATTTTCGGTATAATTTATTACTCCTAAATGAAGGCCTTCTTTCCCCATTTTCCCTTCTTTGACATTTTTTTGTTCCTTGTGCATTGGGTATAATTTGGAGTTTAATTAATACATTTTATAGAATTAACCTTTTTGTTTTTAGTTCTTTGAATAGATTTTATAGAATTAATATTTCTGTTTTTTTTTTTTTAATAAAAAACTAACCTAATTGGTTAAAATTTAAAAGCCTTTCTCAATTTGGGGGCTTTAAGCAGTTGCCTAACTCGTTTAAGGCAGAAGCACCCCCAAAATTAGTGGGGACAAACCTGGACACCTAGTACCAATCAAAAAAAAAAAAAAATCTGTCTTTATATAAAAGGTGCTCTCATGAAGTTTTTTTTATATAATCTATCATCTGTTCAATTTCAAGGAAGCAAAGCCCTCTCCTCCCCCCAATAAAGAAAAAAAAGCAGCACCCTCTTGAGTCTTCTTGATGGAACTACGAATTCCTTATTCCTTTCCCTCATGTCTTGCTACATTAAATCACCAAAGAAATGCAACTGCACTAACAAGGAAACATACGAAAAGAGGCAAGCAATGCCTATCAGTATTACCCTCCTTCATTATCGTCTCAGCAAAGTTCAATGAAACACAAGTGAATCAACGACGATCAGCTAATTATCACCCAAGTATCTGGGATCAGAAACTCATTGAGTCCTTTACCACTCCCTACTCAGTAAGTCCACTTACTATATAACACTATTCCACATTTATTATGACACATATATGCACTAATTATTTATATTTACTATAATGAATATTTGGTTGTGTTGTGTTGCAGTATGAGATCCATGCCACTCGGCTTGAGGGGTTGAAGAAAGACGTTAAAACTTTGTTGACATCCACAAAAGACCAAAGTGTCTTACTGAGGCTTATAGATTCAATACAGCGGCTAGGAGTGTCTTACCACTTTGAGCAAGAGATAGAAGAGGTTTTGAAATTTCAACGTCCAGATGTTATTAGCGATCTTTACACAGCCGCATTGCATTTTCGGATTCTAAGAGAACGTGGTTTCCCAGTTAGCTCAGGTGATATTACATACCGTCATTCATGTAACTAGGGAATAAGGAGTGAGGATTTGTTGGGGGCCAAAACATGAAAATTTTTGGGTAAATTATAAAAACCCTAGAAAATTGAATGTCAAGTCAAAGTATTTATCACTAAAGGACCAATATTTTTTTGTACTAAAAAAAAAAAAAAATCAATTAGTGTTACTAAGTAGAAAAAAGAAAAAGAAAAAAAAAAGAGATAAAATTTGAAAACAAAAATAAAAAGCATACCTCAATCCTTTAAGTGGACATGGATAGCGTGACATGACTCAAAATTCAAAGTGGCAAATTTCTAAGAGTATTAGTATTAATGGAGCTAAAGAAATTAGTTTTTAGTACCTAAAAAAGCCACCTTATTTATTTTAATTAACTTACCATTTCACAACTCACCATACATCAATACTCTTATTTTTCACAACACAACTAAATACTATTCATTTATTTATTATTTTCTCTCTCTCTTCTCTATGTCTCTATCTTCTCCCTCCCACAGCGACTAACCAATCCCACGACCCACTCTTCTTCTCTATCTCTCTATCTTCTCCCTCTCTTCAAGCCACAGCCACCATCCCGGCACCACCACCACAAAACCAACGAAGAAGAAACCATCGTGGAAGAACAAAAAAAAAAAAAAAAAAAAAGCAGAAAAAACCCACAGATCTTTAAAAAAAAAAAAAAAAAAAAAAACTAGTAGAAACCCCCGCCCCCCAAAAAAAAAAAAAATAGCAAAGACCCACCCACTACCATCCACCATCACAAACCACTGTATTGACACCCCCACTGCCAAAACCACCAGAGAGAGAAGAGAGGAGAGAGAAAAGATTGGGGGTGAAGCTAAAGATGAGAGGATCGGTCGAAGAAGAGAGAGAGTAATCTGAAGAAAGAGAAAAGGTAGAGAGAGAAAATGTATAATAATGAAAGAAAGGAACACACCAAATGTTTTTTTTTTTTTTTACAACTTTGTTGCTACAGTAGACTATGAAAGATGACCGTCTACTGTGGCAATTTTGTTAAATTTTTTTAACAATAACACCATTGATGTAGCTTAGTTTTTGTGGTTTGTGGTGCTAAAAATAACAATTTGGCTTTTTAGCACCATTACTGTTGACGCTCTAACATTGGATTCTAAACATCAAAGAAGTAAATTGTAATACCAAACACTTACGATTCAAGTCACCACTTTATTTTTGGAGAAATTACCATTTTGGGTTCACTTTTAATTTGGTCCTCACTTTTTTCAAGCAATTAATTTGGTCATATTATTTTTAATTTGCTGTCAAGTTAGGCCCTACCATCTACTCACTAACAAGAAATGCCTATTTGGCCAACAATTTGCATTGTTGGCATGCCTAATATTAAAATATTAAATGAGATGTTGATGTGTGTAAATTTTACTAGACACATTAGCGGAAATGGCAAAAACAAAAGTCACATCAAATTTTAAAAATATTTTCTTTTCTTTACCTTTTTTTCCATTTCTTTATTTTTTTTCTTTTAATTTTCCTACAAATTTTTTTTTTTTAACCAAACATAATTTCGCTTTTATTTATTTTTTGAAATTTCTTGGTAACCAAATATAATCTAGTTCAACAATAGTAGATTAACACATATATATATATATATATATATATCAAATTGTTTCTAACCTTCAATTTGACTTTGAATTACAACGAATCTTACGTTAACAATAAAAAAAGATCAAATTAATTCCACAAATTTTAGCCAAAATCTCCAAGTTCAAACTAATCCCCAAAATCTTCACCTTTAAACCCAAATTCATCATAACCCCAACGCTAACTTTCCGGCACCACCACTAAACCCAAATCCACTATAGACCCCTATCCATGGCCACTAGCTCCAAAAAAAAAAAAAAAAAAAACCTGATCCAATTAAGCCCTCTAACTCACATCTCCTTATCTCAAGCCCAACATGCAAGGACCCAACCTTGCATCACTGTTGCCTTGTGCAATTGTAGCAACCCCTGAGCCTCTGTAGCCTCCTTTGTTAGCCACAGAGCCCCCCATTGCACATGGTTGGTTGGAGCAAGAGTGATTGTGTCAGAGTGGCTATAGTGTCAAAGAAGATCAATTTTACTTCTTCAAATTTAAATTTCAAATTTGAGATCACAGAGAGAAAGGAAATAAACATGTTGTGGAAATGAAGATATCAGAAATGAGAGACGAAGATTGAGAGCAAGTTAAACGAGAGAGGAAGATTGAGAACAAGATATCTAATTTACCTGTGTATTTGTTACCAATAATAATTGATTTATGGAAAATGTTGTAGAGAGGAAGATACGAGAAATGAGAAACTCTCTTTCCCATAATTTCCCTTTCATATTTTAAATTCTTTTTTTTTCCTTTCTTTAAAATTGAGAAATTGATATTTTTTTCATTTAAATTCTAATGTTGCATCTTTTAATTGTCAAATAAAATTTTTTATTATGTTTTTTGCCACATAAACTTTAAGTGTGTCAATAATGCAAATCATTTGCCACATAAGCATTTTTTCGTAAGTGATTGGTAGGTACTAACTTGACAACAACTTAAAAATAAAAATGATCAAATTGACTGTATGGAAAAAGTGAGAACCAAATTGAAAGCGTCTCCAAAATGTAGAGACCAAAATGGAAATTTTGCCTATATGTTTTTAGATTTTTTTTTTTTTTTTTTTGAAATATCAGTTTTGGGTCATAAATTTTGTAATCTAAAGTTTGAAATATTTATATATTAAATACATAAATAGAATTTTTGTTTTGAAAGAAAATTCTAGGGGGGACCATTGCTCCCCTTAGATATAATGTGCTTTCTCCCAGAATCTAACCATATATGCAAGGTTCTTAAATTTGGAATCTTAACTAAATCAGTGAGAAGGCTTTGTGATTCGGAACGTATGTTAAAGAATCATTAAAATAATTATAAAAATATATATATTTGATACAATCTAACTTCCATACTTTAAATCTCTACTACCAATCATTTTTTTTTTTTTTAAACAAGATTATATATTTCTAAGCACAAATGCTCAAAAGTCAATTACTACGGTACTCCTATAAAAACACTAGTTCCTTTTTATTTGATTTGAGGTTCTCTTTATTAGCCTTGTTGGCTAAAAAAATTTGCATGATAAGTTAGAGGATAGAAAAGTAAGATGACAGAAAATATTTCAGTTTTTCCTCATATATGATTGGTTACATTATTATTATTATTATTATTATTATTATTATTATGAGAAGGATATGTTTGGTTATTTTGATTGAGGATGAAAAAAATGAAAAGATATAAATATAATCTAAATAAATTTATTGTTATACCCTTATCATATCAAGAAGGGATATAAAGATTATAATTAAAATGGGTAAATAGTAAATTTAATATCTTATAAATTTTTTCTTCCACTTTTCCTCCTAATTTGGAAGGATGGATTTTGGTGGGTCAAGCTGAAAAAGACCACACAACCTCATTTTTCTACATCCATTTTCCATCTCCCTTTTTCATCTAACCATCGGACAAAAAAAAGACTAATATAGTAGGTTAAAAATATATATATATATATATATTTGGAGTGATTTGATCAAGAAAGCATTTAACATGCATGGAAAGACAAAAATGATAAAATAAATAAAATCATTAAATTTGATTTAAAGAAATTAAATTAAAATTCAAGGGTATTTGTTCTCTTGTTTGCTGTATATGATTTTTTCACAAAAATAAAATAAATAAAAAAAAGACAAAAACGAAGAACAAAACAATCCAAGTGCCAAATGCCAAAAGTAATCTATTACTCATCACTTTGGGGATCATGAAGAAGGAAAGGTCTTTAATATATTTGTGAATCTTGATTTTGTATGAAGGGACTTTAAACAATTCATTTCTGGGTGCATGATGGTGGTAAACAGATGTGTTCGACAAATTCAGAAGCAGAGATGGGAGATTCATAGACAGCTTAAGCAGGGATGTGGAGGGACTTTTGAGTTTGTATGAAGCCTCGCACCTTAGAATGCATGGAGAAAATATATTGGAAGAAGCCAGGGATTTTAGTATCAAAAACCTGAATTTATTAATGGAAAACTTGGACAGTAATTCAGCTAAGAAAGTGAAACAGTCACTGGAAATCCCCTTATATTGGAGGATGCCTAGAGTTGAAGCTCGGAACTTTATTGATGTCTATCAAAAGGATAATACAAAGAACTTGACCTTACTAGAGCTGGCTAAGTTGGATTACAATTTAGTGCAATCCGTGTATCAACAAGAACTCAAGGAGTTAGAAAGGTTGGGCTTACTTTGCTCCATATATAAATGCTTTAATGGAAACTTGAAATTAATAAGATTAACATGTTTGAAATTTGATTCATCAGGTGGTGGAGAGACTTGGGTTTTAAAGATAAGCTAACTTTTTCAAGGGACCGAGTGATGGAGAATTATATGTGGGCTGTGGGTATCATTTTTGAGCCCCAGTTCTCCAAGTGCAGGATAGGCCTCACCAAATTTGTATGCATATTACTAGTTATTGATGACATATATGATGTATATGGATTGCTAGATGAGCTTGAATGCTTCACCGAAGCAGTGAAACGGTATCATAGAAACATGATCATCAAGGATACTACTTTATTTTATCTTTTTCCTAATCATCACCTTCTTTTTTTTTTTTTTCTTTTTTTTTTTTCAGAATTTCCTAACTATCACCTTAATGATAAACATTGTTCCTTTTATCTGTGTTTTTTTTTTTTTTCCTTTTATTATATTTTTCGCAGATGGGAAATGAAGGCAATGGAGGACCTACCCGAATACATGAAGATTTGCTATGTTGCTATTCTTAACTTTGCTAATGAAATGGCTGGTGATGTCATCGAAGATCATGGCTTGAATATTCTGACCTATCTTATTGAAGAGGTAAGCTAATTCTACAAGGAAAAATATTGTTTCACGTTCTCTCACACTCCTTTGATATGTACACTTTGTACAAATTATGGGTGAGTTTTAGTACAGCTTTTTTGTTTTGTTTTGTTTTTTTGTTTTTTTTTTTGGTTTTTCCCTTTTGTTTTAGTTTAGTTATATTTTAAATATTTTAACTTTTAATTTTTTGTAAATAACCTAGTTTTTATTTTTATTTTATTTTTATTTATTTTTTGTCTCACATTATACAAACTAGCTTATAATCTCATGCACATAGATGAGTTACATTTACAAATAAGCATAACTAAATGAGTATTAAAATTTTCTAGGTTTTTTGTTTTTTGGATGAATGAAGCACTCTTCAGTTTACAGTTAGTGTAGCTAGAGATGAATTTGTCGAAGTTGCATGTACTTGTTACTACTCTTTGAAGAGTAAAGATGGAGGGTGTAAGTGGGTTTTGCAAGAATATGAAACTACTTACATCAAATTTGTAAAATGAGTAAAGAGAAATTTGTTGAAGATGTTACACCAGCTTCAATGAATTTCTTCGACTTCGACAACGTTGCCAGAGGCGTTAGAGGTGTCGACAGCCTCTTGACTATGGCATGAAGGGCTTTTAAGGATTTTGGAGGGGAGAGAGAGGTGGGTTTGTGGTGAGTTATTGGGAGAGGGGTGGGTTTTGAGAGAAAGGATGAGAAGGGGTAGAGATTGGTGGCGGCCATGGAAGGAAAATGAAGAGAGAGAGAGAGAGAGAGAGAGAGAGAGAGAGAGAGAGAGAGAGAGAGAGAGAGAGAGAGAGAGAGAGAGAGAGACTCTAGAGTTTTAAGTGGTTTATGATTTTGTGTGGTGGGGTGTATTTGATTTTCTCTAAATTGCTAATGTGGCACTTCCTCATTGGGGGCTGTAAAACACACCTTTTAAGTTGAGACTAGACCAAATTGAAACTCTAACTCATTTAGCATAAAAAAATTAAGAAATTAAATTGACACCTCGATTTTTGTAGTATAGTAAATAGTTGAATCAAAATTAAGAAAATTTTATGTAACACATGACATAAAATTATAATCTAATTTGAGATCGAGTATGACTTAAGTACAGTGTTTAAGTGCCGTTTTTTAGGTTTTCTTTTTAAAATTCTACTATGTTAATTTTTTTTCATGGGATGAAAGTGTATTTTTTAATTAAGTAGTCACATGGCTGAATCTTAAAAGAAGAATCTAAAAAACAGCACTTAAGTTACTGTATATAAAATTTGTCATTTGAGATCTAACTGGATTTTCTTATAATTTTTGCTATATATATATATATATATATTATAAGTTATCGGAAATATATCGTTCACAAAAAGACAGATAATGTCCACACTTTAAACACTAGAAACTCACATCTGTTAATGCTGTCTACATTTAACCTATGTTGACACATGTTGGGTACAAATAGTGTATGAGGGGAGCGTGAGACGATCAAAGCCGATTTCTCAATACTTTGAAATTTTAATTGAAGAAAAATGTTTGGACATTGTTTTTCTTAATAATCTTAATAATACAAGTAAAAAAAATACTAAGTAAAATAGCATTGTTTAACACTTATTTAAGGAAATAACCTATGTGGATTTTCTTCAAGAGACTAGTCCCTACTCATCTCTTAAAGAGATGGGTTCTTTAAGCATGCGTTCAACTAACTGAAGTTGATGCCGCCATTTTAATATTTTTGTTCTACCTGGATCTTTGTCTTTTCAAGAGTCGAGTTCCAATGAAATATTAAAACATGGGACTCATCTTTTCAAGAAACGAGATCAACTTAAAACCCAAGAAGTGTCACTTGAAGTGATCATAACAATGACTTTAATGTTATTCTTGGCCTAGTTATTAGCTTTTCCTGCAGGGAAAAATAACTAAATTTGAAATATAAGTTGATCAAAACAAAGGGGGGAAAAAAGAAGAAGAAAGTAGGAAAAAAAAAAAACAAGAAAATCGTCTGTCTAAATAAATACTTATCAAAAGGTTGCTCATTAATTTATAGCTGAAGACAGAGAGACGCCATGAAGAAACAAGGGAAGTTTGTTAGTTGGTGAAGAATATGATCAAAATTATGAGAAAATTGAAAGCTCGGATTTGTGTAAATACACAAGAGCTTGTTTAGACCCCCAATTAAAACTTATGGCTAGATTACTTTTACTCTTGTTCAATCAAAGTGCGGAACAAGAGTAAATGTGCGCAAAGAACCGATACTATTCTAGTGCATACACATGAACAATAACAATAAAAGTAACGTACAAGAGTAAGGAAAGAGAGATGCAGACACAAGAAAACACCAAGATGTGTTATCGATGAACTTGGCGAAAAACCTCTCCACAACCCTCCAAGTCGAATAACAAAAGACTCTCTAAGCTTAGTCTACTCAATGTACTTGAGCCCTCCAAGCTCCTGCTACCAACGAACTTCTCGAAGTCATGTCTTCTTTAGTCATTCGTCAAGCCTTACCAGCTTCTTTTGGCAAATTCCCAAAACTTCCCAAACTCCAAAACACTCTCTACACTCTGAATAGATGTGGGTTGTGTTTGGGTACAAATCTCCTCTCAATGGTATGACAATGGGAAAGGGAAGGAGAAGAGGCTACAATGATTTATCACTAAGGATAAGTGGCTCTCTTTCTAAAAGATGGGTGTGTGTGTTGTAGAAAACCTATCTAGGGTTTTTTCTCTTTGAATGGCCTCTCATACTTTTGTGGGTAATGAGAGTATATATAGTATGGGTGAAGGGTAAGAAAGTCACATTTAAAATCTTCCAGGCAGAATGTTTCGTGAGTATTTCGCAGGAAGGCCTTACCTACTAGATACTCGCGAAATCGACAGCCTGGCATGACTCTTTAGCTTCCAGCATGTGCTTCTCACGTGCCTTTTGTGCGGGTTACTCTTCTCGCAAGTTAGTCGCGAAATTGCACTGATTCTTCATTTCATGCTCAATTCTTCACCAACTTAATACTAAACCCAATATAATAAATTCCTACAAAATACAAGGAACAAAATAATGCAAATAAAACATTTTTTGTCATGGAATAAAGCCAACATAAAACATAGTTGTAAATCACAACCTTGCAAAAATCAAATCTGGGTATTGAAGAGTATTAAAACTAGAAATTGAAAGAAGATTCTAGCAAAACTATGGGAATTCAAGATGAGAGAAAAATGCTTTCATTGCTCAATCTGAGAAAATGAATACAATTGCTACCAAAATACACACTCTCGGTTTATATACAACGAAAATAGAGTAACTAACTACAAGAGAAAAAGGCGGGAAGCTAACTAACTAACCGTGAAATACGCAACCAATAAAATTATGACAAGTGTCCTAATCCTAACTGAATACATTTACACTCACATGACACTCACACGCCTCACTTAAGCTTTCAAAACTACAAGCCGCTTCTGTAATTGTTCAATCCAAAACTTTGCCGTTTCATTAAATGACGTCACTCTTCTTTCAAGTCCTTTTATGTTGTTTTGGCCCTTCTTGAACTTCAGCCTTACTGTCTTCGTGCCATTTTGATCATTCTTCAAGTTCTTGCTTTTGTTCAGCCTTGCCTTCCTTGAACCTGAAACACTCTTGGTAATCTTCTTCTCATCCTTTTTCTTAACGGTCCCCCTCAAGACTAGAGCTGTTTCTACAGTAGGCACAGCTACTGAGTCTTGGAATGGTTTAGGATCATTTATTCTTGTATTGAAAACATTTATCAAACCCAATCTGCTCACCAAATTCATGAAAGCAGGTAAGCCAAGTGCTTTAGTGAAGACATCTACTAACTAAAGATTAGTTCTTACATGGAAGGTCTTGATCATGCCTACTTGAATCTTCTCTCTAATCAAATGACACTTTACTTCAATATGCTTCGTCCTGTCATGAAACATAGGATTTGCAGCAATATGTAATGTTGCTTTGTTATCACAATACATGAGTGTTGCCTTAGTATGTTCAATTTTAAAATCTTCAAGCAAGTAAAACAACCAGGTGATTTCATAGCAGGTTAAAGCCATGGCTCAATACTCAGCTTTTGCTGAGGACCTTGAAACAATTGTTTACTTCTTTGACCTCTAAGAAATCAAGCTATTTAAAAAAAAAACGCAATATCCAGTCAAGGATTTTTTAGTTTTTGGGCAACCTGCCCAGTTTGCATCACAAAAAGCCTTTAATTGAAAATTTGATTTTGCTAGAAAGTAAATCCCTTGACCTGGAGTTCCTTTAATGTATTATAGCACCCTTTGTGCAGCTAACATGTGTGGTTGCCTAGGAGTACTTAAGAATTGGCTCAACCTATTAACTGCATAACATATGCCAGGCCTGGTCAATGTTAGATACATTAGTCTTCCTATCAACCTTCTATACAGAGAAGAATCTTCAATCAAAGCACCTTCATCCTTGGACAGCTTTAGATGCTGCTCCATAGGAGTTGTCATGGGTTTGCACCCTAGCATGCCAGAATCTTGTAACACCTCTAGAGCATACTTTCTTTGATTTAGACTTATGCCCTTTTCAAGTCTAGCTACCTCAAGCCCCAAAAATACTTTAGAGCACCCAAATTCTTTATTCCAAATTTTGTATCAAGAAGCTTCTTCAAATCTTCAACACACTTAGAATCATTCCCTGTAATCAAAATGTCATCAACATATACCAGAAGAGCTGTGAAACAAGAGCCTTTGGAATGGACAAAAAGTGCATAATCTAACTTTGACAGAACAAAAACAAGTGCAGTGATAATGGCAGATAGCTTAGCATGCCAATGTCTACTAGCTTACTTTAAGCCATAAAGGGATTTCCTCAATCTACAAACAAGTGGTCTAGCAGATTTATTAGGATAGTCCCCCTTGCTATGAAACCCCTGTGGCAGAGTCATGTATACTTCCTCATCCAAGTCCCCATGTAAAAAAGCATTGTTTACATCTAATTGATGTAAACCCCAACCTTTCATAGCAGCAATACATAATAGCACTCTAACTGACACAGATTTTGCTACTGGGGAAAAAGTTTATGAGTAATCTAACCCTTCTTGCTGAATGTACCCTTTAGCTACCAATCTTGCCTTGTATCTTTCCACTGAGCTATCTGGGTTGTATTTAATTTTGTAAACCCATTTGCACCCTATAGCTGTCTTGCCACTTGGTAAAGGTACAACATCCCAAGTATGGTTAAGCTCCAAGGCAGATATTTCCTTATCCATAGCTTGTTGCCAAGCTTTAGAGGTAACTGCTTGGTGGAAAAATTCTGGCTCAATCTCAACACTTGTAGCAAGAACAAAAACTTTGTGTTAAGTACTAATGTTAGCATAAGAAATGTGTTGTTTGATATCATAAGAAGCACCAGGTGAAGGCTTACCAACAAGCACATTACAACTATAATCTTGCAAGTAAGAAGGAACTTTATGTACCCTAATGGATTTTCTCAAAGGAATAGAAGGGGAAGCAATGGGAACAGGTAACTCAGGAATGGAATCTAGAGAATCAGTAGGTATGATGAGGAAATGGTCTGCAAAATTGGTACAATCTACAGCAGGTATATTAAGACTGCTTTTAGGATCTACATGAGGAGTGATAAGAGTGATGGTGTGGTCATCAGCTAAAGGAATAGGTAAGACAAGTAAGGAAGTATCAAAATAGGTAGCTTGAGAAGGAACTGAAGTGCTTGGTAATAAAATGGATTTAGTGGGTGGTGAAGGAAATGTTGAATTTTGAGATTGAAAGGGAAATATTGACTCATGAAACTAAACATCCCTAGAAACAAATACTGAATGTGTGTCAAGATCCATAACTTTGTAACCAATGAATCCAAAAGGATATCCCAAGAAAACACATTTTGTGGCTCTTGGAGAAAATTTACTTCTGTGATGAGCTAAAGTAGAAACATAGTAAAGACAACAAAAAACCCTTAGATGTGAAAAGGAAGGGAGATGACCAAAGAGAACCTCATAGGGAGTTTTGTTTGAAAGAACTAAAGATGGTATTCTGTTGATAAGGTATACTGCTACAAGAACATAGTCTCCCCAATACTCTAAAGGAATATTGGATTGGAACCTAAGTGCTCTTGCAACATTCAATATATGTTAGTGTTTTCTTCTTACAATAGAGTTTTGTTGAGGTGTTTCAACACAACTCAAATGATGAATAATACCCTTGGATTTAAAGAAATCTTTCATTAGGAATTTAGTTCCATTATCTATTCTAATGCATTTTATTTTCTTGTTGAATTGTTTTTCAACTAGTGCATAGAATTGAGATAACAACAACTGAGTTTCTAACTTAGCTTTTAACAAATAAACCCAAGTGCATCTAGAAAAATCATCAACAATTGTGAGAAAGTATCCATAACCATGCATTATTGGAATGGAAAAGGGGACCCATAGATCACAATGAACAGGATCAAAAGGAAATTCATAAACATGATTACTAGAAGTAAAAGGTAATCTTTTTTGCTTAGCAATTGGACAAATGTCACAATGAGCAGACTTATTACACTGTACAAAAGGGACAATTTTATTCAAAAGATCAAGTTTACCACTTGAAGGATGCCCTAAACGAAAATGCCATATATCAAGCTGAGTACAAACCGACTGACAGAAAGAAAAAGTAACTAGAGCTGAAGATGGCATCTTGAACTTGTTGTCCAGCAAATAAAGTCCATTTTGCTCTCTACCTAGACCAATTGTGCTCCAAAGAGCAAGATCCTAAATAAAGCAAAATGAACCAAGAAAAATGAGACAACAAGTCAAGGATTTGTTAAGATGACTAACAGAAATGAGGTTAAAAGTAAAGAATGGAACACACAACACATTAGTGAGTATCAATCTTTCAGTAAGATGAACAGTTCCAACATGAGTCACTAAAGCCCTTTCACCAATAGGTAAGTAAACATAGGTATTGGACACACAAGTAATAGAGCTAAACACAGAAATGGAATGAACCATATGATCAATGGCTCCTATGTCAATGATCCAATCTCTGTTTGTGAAGGCAGCCCTATTTACCACTTTAGCAGTGAAAATAGTAGAATTTGGACTTAAGAAAGATGATGAACAAAAGGCTTTACCTGAAAAAAATTTCAGATAGTCAAATGAAGAAGCACTCAAGGATAAGGGTTGAGATGTACTTAGTCCTACAGTGATCACAGCAGCTACTTGTTGAGAAGCTATGTGTGAAGAAGGATGCTTATTCACAAGCTGAGAATTGAGGAAAGCAAGAAGCTGCTCACACTGTGACTTGGTAATTGGACATTGTGGAGATGAAGGAACTAAATCTTCAATTGTCTGAATGAAAAACTAATTCCCTAGAGATGTCATCTGGTTACAAGAAATCTAATTTGCCAAGGATTTGTTCTTGAACTTAAATCCTGGTGGGAAACCATGGAGTCTATAGCATTTGTTTGCTATATGCTCAATTTTACCACAGTAGGTACAAATTGGTCCTTTCTTGGAATTGCCCTTTCCACCATGAGTATTCTTAGATCCAGAACTGGCATTATAGTACAATGTTGTGGCCTTAATAGGATGAGCCATGGTAGATCCAGAAAAGCCTCCATTTTTTTAGCTTCTTTGCTTCTCTTCTTGCAAAATCAAAGAAAGAACCTTGTTCACATTAGGTAATGGCTCATATAGTAGGATCTGATCTCGAATTGCAGAATAGGAATCATTTAATCCCATCAAAAACCTCATTACCAAATCTTGTTCATTTTAATTTGAAGCAATCCTCTGAGACCCACAAGAACAAGGACATTTGCAAGCTGGAACAAATTGATAATTTGCCAACTCATCAATCAAAGCCTTGAACTTTGTGTAGTATGCTTTTACAGAAAATTGACCTTGCACGAGATAAGCTGCTTCCTTCTGAAGCTCAAAAATCCTTGGTCCACTTTTCTGTGAAAACCTATGGCGTAAATCAAGCCAAATTGCTCTTGCATTATCAGTGTACATGATGCTTGAGCCAATATCTGGAGAAACTGAATTAATGATCCAGCTGAGAATATTCATATTGCAATGAGTCCAAAGTATGAACTGTGGAGAATCTGGATCTGGCACTGGAATTGTACCATCAACAAATCCAATCTTGTGCTTAGCAGTGAGTGAAATGATCATCGATCTAGCCCATGGAAAATAGTTCCTTCCACCAATCAGTTTCTGAGAAACCAATTGAACTTTGTTATTGTCACCGCTACTGAGAAAGAAAGGATTCATAAAATCTTCATTCACAGAAATTGAAGATGAAGAATAATTGTTTGAAACACCATTCACCATAGGTGTGTCCTCAGTGGACGCCATTGATGAATCTTGAAGAAAATGAAAAGAAAATATCAAAGGATTGAAGCAGAAAAGAAAATTAGAGAGGAATTGAATGCTCTGATACCATGTTAAAACTGGAAATTGAAAGAAGATTCTAGAGAAACTAAGGGAATTCAAGATGAGAGAAAAATGCTTCCATTGCTCAATCTGAGAAAATGAATACAACTGCTACCAAAATACACACTATGCGTTTATATACAATGAAAACAAAGTAACTAACTACAAGAGAAAAAGGCGGGAAGCTAACTAACAAACTGTGAAATACGCAACCAATAAAATTATGACAAGTGTACTAATCCTAACTGAATACATTTACACTCACGTGACACTCACACACCTCACTCAAGCTTTCAAAACTACAAGCAGCTTCTTTAATTGTTCAATCCAAAACTTTGCCATTTCATTAAATGATGCCGCTCTTCCTTCAAGTCCTTTTATGTCGTTTTGGCCCTTCTTGAACTTCAGCCTTACTGTCTTTGTGCCATTTTGATCCTTCTTCAAGTTCTTGCTTTTGTTCAGCCTTGCCTTCCTTGAACCTGAAACACTCTTGGTAATCTTCTTTTCATCCTTTTTCTTAACAAAGAGAGATGATTTTAGAGAGAGGTTTTTATAGTTGTGAGATTTGGTGAGATTTAGGTGAGTTTGGCATAATTTATAAGCTAAATTTTTAACTTTTTTGTTCAATTTTTTAAAATCTCAATTTTTCTCGTATTTTAAAGATTGATTGGAATAATATCATTTTCATGAGTCAATTACTAACTCTTTTTTTATACCTCAATCAAATTAGATCGTGTCAACAATTGTGAGATGTGACACAGGTAAGAAATTTTTTTATCTCACTATATTTATTATTAAGTAAAACAATGAAGTCCCCTCTATCTAACTAAAAAAAAGTGTTAAAAAATTAAGTTAATCCTTAAAAGCCATTGTGTGGGTATGATCAATGCGGTTTGGCCCTATTTTGTAACTCTACCACTGAAAAAAAAAACACATTTCTCATAATTAATGTCTGATTGGCATGCATTATTTTTTATTGCAGTGGGCAACTCTTTGTAGATCACATTTAGCAGAAGCAAAGTGGTTTTACAGTGGATACATTCCTACTGTGGGCGAGTGCCTGGAAAATGCTTGTGTTTCAGTGGGTGGTCCTGCAGCCATGTTTCATGCCTATATTCTGCTTGGTTGCACCTTGACAAAAAATTCTATTGATTGTTTCAAGAATGGCACGGAGATAATATATTGGTCATCCCTCATTACTCGACTTAGTGATGATTTAGGGACTTCAGAGGTATGCTTGGTACAAATATTTGCAATTTAAGCTAGTCAAATATTACTATTTAATTTTTACCATAATAAGTATTAATGTACTAATTCTCTGTTTCTTTTATCCAAAGGCTGAGAGCAAGAGAGGTGATGTGGCAAAATCCATCCATTGCTACATGGTACAAGAAGGCATAACCGAAGTACAAGCAAAACAGTGCATAAAGGAATTAATCAACTATTCATGGAAAAAATTGAACAAAGAGAGTGCCAAAAATTCGTTGCCAAGATCAATGGTAAATATGTCACTAAACATGGCCCGAACTGCTCAGTGCATCTACCAACATGGAGATGGAATCGGAACATCGACTGGAGCCATTAAAGACCATTTAACCTCCTTAATTGTTAAAGCAATCCCTATTGAAGAAACTTGTAGTATGATTTGATTATGTAGATCCAACATGTGTATCTCTTGTAGGCTTCATGGGCTATAGTCTTCCGATGGCACTATGTGATCTCTTGTTCCAAGGCTATAAGACAGATCGGGAAAACTAATGTTTAAAGATTCTTTAACGTTGATTAAAAAAAATAAATAAATAAAAAAAAAAGATTCTTTAACCTCTGTCATAGTCTATCACATTGGCATTAGCTTGCAGATTATGAACAATTTCACCGCTCTAGCCAAATTCAACTCAATTATTAGGCAAGGTATTACTAACATGCTTACTAGTATTTTTGTGAACAAAATATATTAAATAAATGTTACGTCTCAAACAATTTGAAAATCATACAAAAATGTAGATCATATGCCATGTCCCGAACTTAATTATAAGAGCGAAACATGAACTGTGATGCCCTAGATTGATTAAATATTTTTTGTGTGTGTTGAGTCCCACATTAGGCATATACTCTAAGCTTTATTAACAATTAAAAAGAGTCTCGCCTATGATTATATATATATATATATATATTTATATATATTTATATATAGACACACACACACTAATCGCTAATCCATGCGATGCATGGATTAGTTAAACAAAAATTTTAAATTTTCACTTTGCTTAAAGTTATGATCACTTGAAAAAATAAGTTACAATTTATAAGGGAAAAAAACATACTAATACCAATAATGTTAGGTGTAAAGTTGTGATTAACAACTATGTTTTTATGTTGGCTTTAATTTTGTGTCAAATTTGATTGTATTTTTGTTCAATCATTTCCCTGTATTTTTTGTGGGATTTAATGTGAGGGTTGTGTGTGAGAGATTGGTGAAGAACTGTGAAGAAGGAGATTTCATGACTAGCTCATGACTGGCTTACGAGTGCCAACTCACAAAAGGCCACGTGAGAAGCACATGCTAGAATTTGGAGAGTCTCATACTAGGTTGGATTTTGTGAGTCACTTCGCGACTCAGGCCAAGTAGTGAGTGACCCGCGAAACTCGCTACCTAGAGCTTATTAAAGTGTGTTTGTCTCATACCTTTACCAATCATATATAAGCCCTCATTACCCACAAAATTGTAAGGAGTTTTTCCAAGGAAGTTTTGAAAGAGAAAACCCTAGCTACACACTTGAGAGTTAGAGATTGTATACCCACAATCATTTACATTCTCTAAAGTTTTCCTCTACTCCTACCTCTCCATCTAAACATCCTTGAGAGGTGCTTAGCCCATATACTTACCTCACCCAATCTGAGTGTTGAGAGAAGTTTTGGTGTATATGGGAAGCATTGGAAGAAGCTATTGATTGGCGGATGCAATTTGGAGCTAATTGCAGAATCCAGATAACTAGTGAAGATATGGCTCTGTGAAGCCCGTTGATAACTGGAACTTGAAGGGTTCAAGTACATTAGGTAGATTAGGCTTGGAGGGTCTTTTTGATATTCGTGTATTCCAATTTTATTCACTAATAGATCGATTTCGACTTGGAGGGCTGTAGAGAGGTTTTTCGTCTAGTACTTCGGTTTCCTCTTCGAAAACACGTCTCAATGTTATCTTGTGTTTACATCTCTCTTCCCTTACTCTTTAAGCTTTATATTTATTATTTCTTGCTTGTGGTTATGGCTTAGAGAGTAGTTTCAGTTATTGCGTATCATTTACTCTTGTTTCACACTTAGATAAATTAGAGTAAAAATAGTTAAGCCGTGTTTTTAAAATTGGGGGTCTGAACAAGCTATAGTGTTTTACACTATTTGAGCTTTCAATTGATATCAAAGCGAGTACACTTTTGGATTTCGTTATCCTTGTGTGATCCTAGACCCCATTTGAGATGGATAGATCTCAATTCCTCAACGTACCTCCTTTCTTTGATGGGAGTAACTTTGCGTTTTGGAAAGTATGTATGTGTGCTTTTCTATGTGCCATTGATGAGACCGTTTAGGACTTCATTGAGAATGGTTGGGTGAGACCAACAACACCTAAGGCCAAATGGGGCAAGGTTGCCCTTGCTTTGGCAAATGCCAATAGCAAAGCTATTAATGCAATTTTTTGTGGTGTTTCAACAAATGAATTTCATAGGATCTCTCATGTGAAGACTACTTAAGAGGCGTGGAAAATTCTTAAGACCACCTATAAGGGAACCAAGAAGGTCAACAATACCAAATTGCAAATGCTCACTACCAGGTTTAAGGAAGCGAAGATGAGTCATTTGACTCATTCTATTGTAGACTTAATGAGATTGTTATTGCCAAGTTTAATCTTGGAGAAAAGATTGAGGATGCCAAATGCCATTTCCTTTGTGGTGAACTTAGTGACAAAGTCAGGCAAGGCTTGGACTTTGATTGCTGTTCTTGGACGGTACTATACATCAAACTCAGTCAACTTTATCGCCTACAAAACTAGTCGTTTGGCTACTTTCGGATGGTTCATTGTCTTCCGTAGAGGTTTATCCATCCGAGCCACTATAGTGTGTGCCTAGAAGTATGGTCGTAGCTTTCGAGTGACTATAACCAGATAAAAAGCCAACTTCTCCACGGGAAATTACCTCCCTTCCACCCTTCTAAGTGCCTATAGCTAGTATAGTATATTAGCAATTGTACACACTCTTCTTCTCAGATCAGAGTTGAGCTAATGGCCATGAGAGATACTACCAAGTAAAGGGAGAGCTCTTCATCGGGCTTGGATGGACTAAATAGTGATGGAGACACAAGATATGCCTTCAGCTTTTCAAAAGATTTCTGACATTCGTCGATCCACTCGAAGGCCTTCTTCAACATCTTGAAGAATGGTAGGCACTTGTCTGTTGCTTAGGAGACAAACCTATTGAGCGCTCCAACCCTTCTATTTAGGCTTTGTACCTCCTTGATATTCATAGGAGGTGTCATCTCCAGTATGGCCTGAATCTTGTTGATGTTGGCCTCGATGCCCCACTATGAGGCCATGAAGACAAGAAACTTGCCCAAAGATACCCCAAATATGCACTTACTGTGGTTAAGCTTCATTTTGTAGAGGCAAAAAGTCTTCTATGTTTCTCAAAGGTCATCCAAGTGACATCCTTCCCTCTTACTCTTCACCAGCTTGTCGTCTACATACACCTCGATGTTTTATCTTATTTGTTGGATGAACATCTTGTTCACAAGTCTTTGGTAGGTTGCTTTGGCGTTCTTTATCCTAAAAGGCATGACTTTGTAGCTAAAATTTCCTTGGCTCGTGACAAATGAAGTCTTCTCTTGATTGGACTCGTCCAACTTGATTTGATTGTAGCTGGAGAAAGCATCCATGAAGCTTAAAAGCTAGTGTCCAGCCATCGAGTCTACTAGGAGATCGATCCGGGAGTGGATAGCTATCCTTCGAGCATGCTCTGTTTAGTTCGATGAAATCCACACACATCCTCCATTTTTCATTCACCTTTTTTACCATCACTATGTTGGCCAACCAATCAAAGTACTAAACTTCCCTGATGAATCTTGCCTCTAGTAGCTTGCGAACCTCTTCGGCTATGGTTTTGTCCCTTTTGTAAGAAAAGACTCTTTTCTTTTGTCGGACAAGAGGGAAGGATGGAGAGACATTAAGCTGATGGACCATGATACTTGGGTCAATTCTTGGCATGTCTTCATGGCTCCAGGCAAAAAATGTCCAAGTTGTTCTTTAGGAAAAAGGTGAGCTCCTAACAGACAAAAAGGTCCGCTTGGGTATTGATGCGAGTAATTCAATCCGGGTGATCCTCATCTAGAGAGATTTCTTCTAGTGCCTTCATTGATTATACCATCACCCCTCGCTCTTCGATGCTCAAGGTCTGCAAATGGTCGTCCATTTCTAACATGGCTATGTAGCATTCACGGGCTGCCATCTGATCCTCTCCTACTCCATACTCCATCGAGAACTTCACAAGTAGGTGGTAAGTAGAAGTGGCTGCTCTCCATGCGTTGAGAGTATGTCACCCCATAATGGCGTTATAAGCCGAAGAGCAATTGACAACCAGAAAGGTGACTTCTCTTGTGAGCACCTGATGATGGCGTTGCAAGCATCTGCAATGAGTTTTTGGGATCTCGTGAGAAGTACGCCTTGGCCTAGGTTGAACCATGGCAGACTGTGTGAATGGAGTCGCCACCTAGATTAGGTCTAGGAACCATAAATATAGCATCTTTATGGAAGGATTGATATTTACCAGAGCACATGTCCAGAGTTTAGGTATGAGAATGGGAAGGTGTTAGGCACCCGACCCCACCCGACTCGTGGGTCGGCCTCCACTCATTGTGTTCTAAATCTTAATCTCATTAAAGGGTATTTTAACATACTATTCTAACTCATACACACTCTAACATGCATCTAAAGCAAACGAACATGACATATCATCCCTAAGCCTAGCATTTATCTATCTTGGCATTTAACAAATATCACCAAAGGCAGCAACATCACAAGACAGGTCCGAATAAGCACGTCTAGACATCCAAACATCAAAACTCATATTATTCAACCAAGCATATTACTCAAACATCCAAATGCATGTTCATGTGATTTATGCATGACTTACCTCACTTACCTTACAGCATCACAACACCTATACATCAATGCATGTCCATATTCAAATGCATGTTCATGATATTCAAACAAATAAACCCTAATCAAGATCTAATCACTAAAAAGAGCAAAATATATTAAAGTAGATAAACAGAGGCTTAAGAACATGAAAGGTACACTAAAATAGAGGCTAAACATGTGAAGGAAAGTAAAAGAAAAGGAAAATAAGTGATTTAGGGTTTTTGGATATGAGTATGCATGCGCATCCCAATTGTATGCGTATGCACACTACGAGTATGCATACGCATGCATGAAGCATGTGCACACATACACGCCTAGAACCCTAAACCAAGCAACTCAACAAAGAAAACAAGGGAAAGCAAGAAAACTAACAATCTATCATGCTTCTCATATGAACACGAAGTAAACCTAAACTAAACAAATGTATTAAAGCAAAAAAAAAAAAAACAAAAAACAAAAAACAACAAAAAAAAAACGAAAAACAAAAAACAAAAAAACAAAAAAACAAAACAAAACAAACAAGAAAACAAGGAAAAGTAAAGAGTCAAAGTTAGAACCATTACCTCAACACAAAAACTCTTTAGAACTTGATTTGACCATTCCTCTCAGTCAATCTAATCAACAACAAAACCAACAGGTTAGTAAGCATTAGAACTCAAAGGTCAAGACCAAGATAAGTCCCAACCAAGTAAAACTTGACATGAGGATATTTTGTGAAAAACTCACATATATCCACCTTCTTCTAAAAAATGCCTTTTATGGCTTTAAATAGTGGTAAAATAGGGGTGTTGGGCAGCTTCCAAATGATGTGGGACTCATTCCACACAGATTTAAATGCCAAAAAGCTTTTCTTTCATATAATTCTGGAGCCCTAGTTATGTACGCATACTCGAGGGATGCGTGCGCATGCCCTAAGCATGTGTACACATGGCTTGAGTATGTGTACGCATATGCCTATATGTGTACGCACACTTAAGGTTTCTAGCAACCTTTCTTTTTCAAAAATAGTTTCATTCTTCCAAAAATAATTTTATATTTTCCATAATTACTTCTTCAAGTCAAATTTCACAAGATTGGGCCCCAAATCAACCTTGAGCCTTAGAGTAATGTTGTCATTGGGGAACATGGGCCCGAGTTATAATGGGTACAAAATAGGGTGTCTACAATGTTTAGAAGGCTTGCTGATGAATTCCTATATCGTTTTTCGCTGATGAAATGCGTGACAAAGTGTAAACTTAACTCCTTGAAAGTTGAGATAAAGTTTGGAGCTATCTTACTAAACCACATCCTAGCCAACCATTTGAGCGTAGTGGGAAATGCCCTACACATTATATCATTGGAAACACCCTGTAGGTGCATAAGGGTCTTGAACGATTCTAGGTGGTCAAGTGGATCCTTCATCCCGTCATATGTTTCCACCTAAGGCATCCAGAACTTGGCCAGAAGGAGGCAAGATGTGACCTGCACTGTGAAGAGGGAGTCAATATGATGGACTAGTTCATCCAAGTTGGTAGATACTTGCCATCTCATGGCGTTCATCATCATGTCCATCTTTTCCTTCATCATTTGCATATCTTGTGCCATGCATATTGAGCCGCTCTCCAGCTCTGACAAACAGTTAGTGTCCTCTTGTCAGTTGCGTCTGCTGGCAGCATAACTTTCTTCCTAATCTTCCTTTTCTTGCTGATCTTTCGTCAGGAGGTGATTTTTGTCGTGCTCGTCATTGTACCGTTCGTTATGTTGATTGTCAAGACGGGCACGTCGTTCGTTCATCTGGTTCACCTGTTGTTCTAACTCCTGATTTAGTTGGGTGAGTCATTTGAAAACCGCGGCGAGGGTTTACACTTGTCTTTCCAAGGCATTAGAGGTGTTTCTTGTCTCCAGGTTAGTGGTAGTCATTGACCGTGTCTGTACCTTGCAACTCTTTGTCTTAAAAGCGATGATATGGCCAATCACTTGTTTTCCCACAGATGGCGCCAACTAATGATACATAAAATCGTCAATGAGTTGATCATCTATACATGCACTAATCGAGGCACCTGAAGAACAAAAAGAGTAAAGAGCCTATAAAGAGCACCGATGGGGTGCTAGTCAAAAACCCTCTGAAAGTTAAGTCAGTGATAGAAGAATCTCCAATAACTCAAAAGTGTAAGAGTTTGGAAATTTCATGTACCTTGGAGAAGAGGAGACTTGGTACTTATATAATGGTGTAGGGCTGACCAAGATCCCATAAACGTAGGATCTTTCCTTGTAAGGAAGATATGGAGTTAACGTTCCGAGATCTTAGGGTTTCACTTCCCATACTAGGAGGATATGAATATGTAGAAGGATCTTTGGACATGGTGTGCAAGTTCTTTCCATATAGGGGTGCATGAGTGGAGAACATGCAAATGGGGTAGGACTAAGTGTAATCTATCGTTAGTATTCGGTAACCCGACAGGTACTTTTCTACCCAACGGTGAATATGAGTGGAGAGCATGGTTGACGTTACGTCATAATCAACCTAAAGGGGACCCAATACCCAAAGGGTAAAAGGAGACCGACGGACAATCCAAACCCGAAGGGTAAAAGTGGACCGACAGAGACTTTAAACCTGAAGGGTCTAAGGAAACCCAAGGGCGTCTCAAACCCAACAGGCAAAAGTAGTTAGAAATTTTATTAGCCAAAATATTCCTTATTATTATTATTATTTATTGAAATATTTGGATTAGGCTTTTATTTATTTTAGAGAAAATTACAGTAAACCCACCTGTGATTAAGCCCAATTTCACTTTGCCTACATATGGTTTAAAACTTAACATTTTGCCCACCTGATATTACCTTTGTTAAGGTTCTGTAACCTACCCTGACTTTTCCGTTAAAAAACAACTTTTATGACAAAAACATAACATAACATGAATCAAAAGGCAAGAGTTTTAATTTTTTGCAAAAATAGATGAACATTTCAGATAAAATTCCAGACAATTACAATTCAATGACAACTTTTTGATTAAATTTGGAACCAACTCCTGCACTTTTGCACCAATCCATAATATCCGTTAGACCCAGCAAAGACATTGTTAGTTAATTATCAAATATAGACAAAACCTAAAGAAGGAAGAAGACAAAGCCAAGTATCCTATATAGTTTTAGGAGAAATTAGGAATTTTTATTTTCGGGAACTAGTAATTATCCAAGTTGCTGGTGTAAGGTACAATTGCTAGGGGCAATAATTGAAGCGAAGAGTCAAAAGCCTACAAACCTAAACTTTTTGTCTTTAGATGGTTGATTGTCTTTGTGTTTTGTTCTATGGTGATTGTTATTCTCCCAAAACTTAGTATAAATAAACCCAAATTTCCTCAAACTAAGAAACCCATCAAACAGACAAAACCATTAAATCAACTTGCCCCTCGAGCCAAAAAGCCAATTCAATCTAAGTAACCCCCTGAAATAGAAATATTCGAAGTAAACCCAGCCATTCATACCAACAAATAACAAAAACCCAATAAAAACCATTCAAAATACAAGAGCACCTAAGAAAAGTCTCAACAACCCATCCCTTCCTTCATATTCATGACTCATCGGAACACAACAACAAGCGCGCCCAACAAACTCCAAACGGCAAATCTACCCAACAAAATCCCAGCATACCCATCCATCACCGTGACTCATCAAAAAGCTAAACCCAAATCCAAAGACAACCCAACCTCCCTTTCAAGTTGAAGCAAGTGGCAGAGAAGCCAAGGTGGTTCAATCGAACAGTAGATGAGCTGGGAGTCATGGTGGATTGGTGGAGATCGGAGATAAGAATGGATCTGCTTATTTTTCTCTCTCTCCAACTCTAGGATTATATTCCTAAGCTAAAAGGAACGGCAGATGAATAGTTTTAAGATTATTTGCATTTTTTATCTTATTTTCTCTTATGTTTATTATGTTTTTTTTTTTTTTTTTTTTTTTTTTTTTTTGTGGATGAGAAAGACATAAAATGAGAAAAAAATTACTTTTTTACCCATATTTTTAATAGAAAATGGGTTACAGAACCTTAATAGAGGTAATCTCAGGTAGGCAAAGTATTACATTTTAAACCACATGTAGGCAAAGTGAAAACAAGTCTAATCACAGGTGAGTTTATTGTAATTTGTCTTTTATTTTATATATATATATATATATTAATGATATATTTGAAACAATATACCGATATTAATCGATATCAAATATTTCGTTCTCACCAAAACACCATCAATTAAAGTATTTAATCACTCTTGAGTTGAAATAATTATGGTAATGCTCAATCGCGAGAGAAATTATTGGTTCCTCTGGGAAGACCACTGATGTGGTCCTCCCGATTCCTGCCAGCCAATAAAAAAGTGCCACGTGGCCATTTTTTTTATTTAGCTCCACATCAGCACTTACCCATGACCTTAACTCTTGTTAACAAAACCAAACCAAGGTTAAAACTCAGTTCCACTTACCCACAGTCGGAAACCCAAAATCAAAGCCAAAATCAAAATTTCTCTCAAACACATCTGCCTCTTTCTTTCTCTCTCCCTCTAGCTCTATTTCCCCAATATCTCTCTAGAGAAGAAATTCCCCCTCTCTTTCTATATAAAATTGAAATTCAAAGAAGTGTTAAGCCATGGAAGGCTGCCGTTTTCACAAGAATTCCGGCAGTGACACAGTTATTCAAAGTTATTGTTAATTGAGAAATTTAAATAAATAATAAACCACTAAAAGATATGGAGAATAGACTTAATTTGAATAACTTTTTCAAAGCAGAATTTCCATTAGATTAGTATTAGATATGCTTCCCACAGCTTTAGCAATGTACCAATTTTTTAGGCTAACCACTCATGACGAGCCATCAGCCAAGTAACGAGGTCAATGGAGACACTAATTTTTGAATCAATAGCCAATCCAAAGTATCCAAGGAGAGGAGAATTGGAGTAACCGGAAAATCGACAATAAAGCCAAGCCTTGGTTCGTAGTGAACTATACTGTGGATTGGGCTTTTGCATTTGTCCAAAAACTGGGCTTCATGAGACTTATCTTTCGGAATGCTTTTTCGAAATACCCATAAAATCAATTCCCCAAACTCCAAAGAACTCACTGCAATAACCAAGAGTAGAAAACATAGCCAAAAATATAGTGAAAACCTAGAAAAACAAATAGACCCAAAAATCCCACCGCTTTAATTGTACTCAGAAACCCAAGAAAGCATATTCAGATTCGGAGAACAGAATAATAAAAAAGGGGTAAATTCCTTTTTCCTCAAAATCAAATATATGTACATGTTCATAGTTCATATATACACTTCTCTGTACTTAGAAACTTGCACAAAGACTCGATAAAACTTCAAACCCCATAACATAGAATATCCAACACGACTTTCACACGCCCACACATAACCCACTCTCAATCTACAATCTTCAGAACTTCCATTCCTTGAATCCATTACCCACGCATCGTCTAGAGCCACCAGATCGAAGAGAGGGAGTGAGAGCCTTAGGGTTTGAAATTTTCGAATAGGTAGAGATAGACGGGTTTGTACTAGGATGATTGAAGTGGAAACCGCCGCCTTTGGTGGGGGTGGCATTTAGGATGATTGAAGTTGGTTTTCCCTTTGGGCCTCCACTGACTGTGTCACTGTCAAAATTCTTGTGAAAACGACGACCTTCCATGGCTTAACACTTCTTTGAATTTCAATTTCATAGAGAAAAAGAGGGGGAATTTCTTCTCTAGAGAGATATTGGGGAAATAGAGTTAGAGGGAGACAGAAAGAAAGAGGCAGATGTGTTTAAGATAAATTTTGATTTTGGCTTTGATTTTGGGTTTCTGGCTGTGGGTAAGTGGAGCTTAGTTTTAACCTTGGTTTGGTTTTGTTAACCAAAGTTAAGGTAATGGATAAGTGCTGATGTGGAGCTGAATCAAAAAAATGGCCATGTGGCACTTTACTATTAGCTGGCAGGAGCCGGGAGGACCACATCAGTAGTCCTCCCAAAAGAACCAATAATTTCTCCAATCGCAGATATGGTTATGTGCTCACAATTTCCCAGGATACTTTCAAGTGAGAGAGACATGGGATGTCTTTTCTTTTCTTCATAAGCTGGCAGCAATAGGTTATTCAAGGAAGGAAAATAGGATTTTGTACCTATTGGATAGGAAAAAATTGCGAAACAGTCTATTCCTGAAAAAAAAAAAATTAAGTGCGTGGCATGCGTTCAAAGTTATTTAGTAAGTTAGACTCTTTTTGAAAGTCGAGTTTAGCAAACTCGACTTTGAGCTAGAAAACGAACACTATAGTGGCGTTTTTTTTAGTGGCATTTGTCAAAAACGCCACTATAGGGTACTTATAGAAAATGCCGCTATAGGTAGAAAACGCCGCTATAGGGTACCTATAGTGGTGTTTTGGACAAACGCCACAAAAAAAAAAAAAAAAAAAAAAAAAAAAAAAAAAAAAAAAACACAACTATAGTGTTCGTTTTCCAGCCCAAAGTCAAGTTTGCCAAACTTGACTTTTAAAAAGAGTCTAACTTAATAAATAATTTTGAACGCATGTCACGCGTCTAATTTTTTCTCAGGGATAGACTGTTTGGCAATTTTTGCCTATTGGATACGTGTCTTGCTCGATTGCCATCAGCTCCTTCATTTCGTCTTCTAGTGTAATTGTTCCGACTAGTAGCTGGCTATTCTAGTTAGCAAGTAACGAGTCTAACAGTTAGTTACTTCTTCCTTCTTCCTTTTTGTTTTTCTTTCTTCTTTAAATGGTGGTGGGTTGGATTGCCTTGGTTTTTCTTTGGGTTGTCACTAGAGTGTGGGTCCTACAATCCAATGAATTTTTTTATGGCTCAAATGGCTTTTCGGCTGGAGTTTTTGCTTCCACTGCCCACTTTGTATGAATAACCGGTCTCGGGCCTTAATTAAAAAGTCTATGGGCTTCAAGCTTTGTTCCGTGCAGTGAAGCACTTTGGACTTCGGAATCCAATGCTTTAAGAAAGAGATCATGAGCTTATAACCCCATTTCATGTAGTAGGGCTTTTGAGTTCTTTTGAATAACGCTTGTGGGCCTAACCTGATTCATGTAATGAAGAAGCTTGGGATTTCAGGCCTAATTCATGTAGGCCTTAAAAAATTCTTGGTCTCTTTCCAGGGTCCTGGCTAATGCTAATTGTCATAATTTTTTCTTTTTGTTTGGGCCTTGTTGCTAACATGACGTGGTTAGTGCAATGAGGCTATGTCGTGTGTTACATGAAAATAAATTAATAAATAACCCCGAACAATATTCACAATTTCACATAGGATATTAGGGTTTCATCATATAATCTAAAGTTCAATCATCAAGCTTGATTCACATGCATAAAAATCATAATCATGCATAACTGGAATTAAAAAAACAGTTTTACTTGTAGGACTAAAAGTTGTTCAATTTCATTCGTGAACTAAGTTGGAGTTTCTTCATGATTTTCTAGTTAAAATTTGGTTAAAGTTTTACTAATAAATAAGTCTTTTTTATCATTTATATTGCTTTGACGTATAGGAAATTTTTTTTTTTTTTTTTATTGGATCAAGTGAGTGAGTGCCTAATACATTCTCATCTCATAATTTAGCCTTTACGAGTTTACTTTGTTTGATTATAGATTAATCCTAGTTAATTAATTTAACTACCTAAGTTTATTAATTATTCAAATTACATGCAAATCACATGGAGGCACAATCAAATCACCAAACTAAATTAAATGCAGTGAAAATTAAATTTGACACGATGATTTGATCATGATGGGAAAACTCTTCGCAAAAAAAAAAAAAAAAAAAAAAAAAAAAAAAAAAAAAAAAAAAACCCAACAGATGAATTTCAGGTTACCACTTAAAAAAAAAAAAAAAAAAAAAATCCACTAATCAAGAATCCAGAGGTTACAAGTATAAGGAATCTTACTCCACTGCCCTATCCCAAAATACCAACCTACAGTTAAACCTATGGCCTATACCAGTATCAATTTTAATACTCAATTGGACTTGTTCTTATAGATACTTCTAATTTGCAAGAATCCCAATTCGTGACTAACGACATAGTAACTTGATTGTTGTTTTATGATGCAGAGTTCTTCAATCTACTCTTGTAGATTTGGAAGCAGCTTGTTATATAACCCTAAGGCACACAAGAAGTCATAGCTACTTCTAAAAATGTGTATTTCGATATGTCTCTATGTATATGATGAAGGCTATAAAAAAAATAGCTTTTATATGCTTTGAAAACCTAGTGCATGAAACCCTAGAAAAGCCTTGTCATCATAGGCTCAAATTAGATTTGAAAAGTCAAAATCCTCGAATCTCAATAGATCGACAGGTATCAAGCTAGGTGTTGAGATCTTTTGTTCCAACTTTTACCTTGTACTATTTCTTGAGTATACTTCATATATTCAATAATATAACTCGTTGAATACTAAATGACCTTCTTGAACGCATTAGAAACTAAGGCTCAATTACAAGTAAAGTGTGCTTTGTCTTAGGATATGCCAATTACATTAAAATATGACCCTAACATACTTGAAAATATATAGTCATCAAGGAATTTCCAATTTCCTATGAACATTTGTGGGACTAAACCCTAACAAGATTAAAAAACTTGCAATACAAGTGTGGTTAGGATTTTTTTCGCTTTCACATCAAGTAAGATTGGACTTTGACATGACTAAGATAGAGCCTTGATATTTTTTAAATAGTTATTTTGAATCAAACATTTAATGAAAATAGGGTTTAAGTTATCATTTGCCACAAGCCTTTTCCTTTAGCATTTAGTTTATTTTATTAATATATGTGTGGCAGAGCTAGAAATTTTACTTTGGGGACCACATAAAAATATGAGATTAATATTTTTTTTTTTCCTCTTTGTATATATATGTTAATGGACAAAACTTAGATACAATACTTTAAGTCATGTTCCTTAGGTTCCCATTTTAGATTTTCGCCACCTATCTAATTTACTAACAGAGCTAACCACCGTTAACTTTCTTTCTTTCTTTTTTATTTCCCTGGATGCGTTAACAAATCTACCGTGTTTGTTTCTCAAAAAAATAAATTGCCAACCATCTTGTTCCGCCGTTAGCTTAGAAGAGACACAAATCTTAGGTACCCAAATCCTTACCTAAGGTACACAAACCATAAGTACACAAAATGGGTTTGGCATCCTTACGAATTATGCGGTGTAAAACCCAATTCTCACATTCTTCAAAATCTGCAAAATCCTCCTCTTCTTCTACCACTATGTCATCGTTAACAACATTTTTGTTCTTGTTTGTTCTCAGCCAAAACTGTATAAGACCAACCCATTGTGTCTGCCACCACCATCCCTAACTTTAATTTTATTATTATGCCACAAAGACAAAGACTTCAAACTCAAAGGGTACGTGAAGGAAAACCTTAAAAATGGCGCCATAAATTGCTGAGGCTTTGCGCTCACTTGAGATGGTGTGTTAGGAAACCCACCACTTGTAGAGATCATCGTTGAGCCCAGCCTATGATGATAAGAAGTGGAGGGTCTAGCAATTTATTTGTTCCTTACGTTTCTCACTAGTGTCTTATTCAAAATGGTATTTTTTTTTTTTTTTTTTTTAACGCATCCAAGGAAAAAAGAAAGAAAAAAAAAGGTTAAGGGCGGTTAGCTTTGTTAGTAAATTAGACAGGTGGCTAAAATCTAAAAGGGGAACCTAAGGAACATGACCTTAATGTACTGTATCTAAGTTTTTCCCTATATTAATTATATCCATACTATGTACAATAGTCTAAACAATGTTGTAAATGTATTTAATATACAAGTTATAGTACACTACCATTAAAAATTCAAAATGATATTTTTTTTTCGGGTTTAGTATTTGGAGATTTGAACGGACACTCAAGGGGAGTTGAAGTTTCAATATTATAACCTAAAGGTGTATTACTTTCAGATTATTCTCTTCCTTTTTCTTTGGAACAATGAATCAATAGTTTTTAACTTAAGCATAAATTTGGTTTTTAAATTAAATTATATAACCCAATAAGTATAATGATTAAGGAAAAAATTATTAAAATATAAAAAAGTAATTTAAAAAAAAAACTACTAATAAATTAAAGATTTGCTTGAAAGTAGACAAACAATCATTCAAATCTCAATATATGAAAAATATAATCAAATAATAAATTAAGTTTATTTATTAAATAATGAGCAATTATTTTGCTTAGCAAAAGAATCACACTAATCAATATATATTATAATAATAATAATGATTTTATGTAGTTATTATTTTAATAAGAAAATAAAGAAAAAAAGTGGAAAAATTGAAAGAAAAAATTATGTCTTTTCTATTTGTTGAGATAATTATTAAAATACTATGTATTTATTATAAGTTTGTGAAAGTCCAATTATTTTAATCTAGTGATATATACATTTATCAATTTATCACTAATAAGATTGTAACATAGTATAAATGAAGTTTAAATGTAATTTTAGACTTCTTTTTTCTATATTAAAAAAAAATATTTGATTGGGGATTTGGAGAGCTAGAATTAGATATGTTCTTTGAAAATTTTTAAAATGATTGCCATAACTCATATACAAGTATATTTCTCAAAACATTTCCCCCATGCCCCAATGTAACTCTACTACTTAATATAACCTTTTAAAACCTCACATTTTCAGTACAAGTATATTTTAGCCAACTATATATCAGCAAAAATAATCAACAAAATGGCAAATATATTGATGCCAACGGACACCGATTATCCTTATATTTGGTTACTGAAAAAAAAATATAGAAATAGTAAATGAAAACTAAGCCTAGAGAATCTCTTCCTTTTTTATGCTTTCACAGCAACAAAATAGGTAAAATGAGAGAGAGAGAGAGAGAGAGAGAGAGAGAGAGAGAGAGAGAGAGAGAGAGAGAGAGAGAGAGAGAGAGAGAGAGAGATTATATTTTTTGACATTATGGATTGAGACTTTTGCCGATAGACATGAAGGTTATGCAAAGCAAAACGTTGCCACCGCCCAAAAAGGTTGAGCCCATTTTAGAAATTAAAAGTTAAGTATTACTTCATTCAAAAAACAAAAAAACAAAAAATTGACTACATTTTTCACACTAGTTTCTTTTTTAAACCAAACAATTCATTCATTCATTAATATGTAAAAAAATCTTGATACAAAGTATCCACAGCAGGTGGTGGAGAGTCTTTCATTCAATACATTTCATCACTAATAGTTCTAACATGTCGAGCTAAAGAGTGTGCAATCATATTACCACCTCTTGTAATGCAGCTAATTGAAGCATATTGCAACTCACGAATAAGGTGTTGGATGTAAGTTAGTAAGTTTTTACTGGTTTTTATCTGAGTTCACTTCTGACATTATTATTATTATTATTTTTTTTTTTTTTTTTATCTATTACTAACAATCTGCCACATCAACAAATATTAAATTTTTTTTACTCTAAAGTCTAAACTTTCTTATTAATAGTAATACGTGGTTCCTAATGGAATAGATAAGAGTCACACTAATATGTCTTACGAATGCAATTAACAAAACTACATTTCTCAATTGCCCGATTGGTGTGCCTTGCCTTATGTTTTCGTTGCAGCGAGCGAAATTTGTAAAGCACATCTACTAGAAGCATGGTGGTTTTCCAGTGGATACATTCCAACTGTGAACGAGTACTTAGAAAATGCATGTATTTCAGTGGGTGGTTTTGCAGCAACTATCCATGCATATGTACTGCAAGGGTGCACCTTTACCAAAAATTGGTTTCATTGTATCGAGAATGGCACAGAGCTAGCTAATATATTGCTCATCCCTTATTGCTCGACTTAGTGATGATTTGGGGGTATGTCTGGTAGTGGTACAATTATCTGCAATCTGAGCTAGTGGAGCTGTAGTTAAATTTACCTATTGCTATAGGTCCTGTCCTGTTTGTACCGTGGCAGAATTTTAACATATTAAGTAGTTAAATCAAATCCATTCCTGCTAAGGTATATACTAATTTCCTTTTTCTTTTATTCGAAGGCTGAGAGTAAGAGAGGGGATGTGGCAAAATCCATCCAGTGCTACATATGAAGGCATATCCGAAATTGAAGCAAAACATCGCATAAAGGAATTTATCTGCTACTCATGGAAAAAACTGAACAAAGAGAGTGCCAAAAATTCCCTATTGAATGAACTTATTGTTGTAAGGTGGTACTCCAAACCAATAAAATAGGGTTAATCAAATAGTAGTATGATTCGATGTAATTATTGATTAATGCTATACTTGAGCCATTACAACCGGATTTGTTTGGAGAAGGGATGCTTGGCAGGTCAACTGGTCAAGGACATTTGTTCAACTTCAAGGTGCAGCAGCCAATTGGTAAACTATAAATGAATTTTCCAGAGTTGAATCAAGCATTAATATTGCGAGTTATTACTTTCTCTAAACTTATTAAATTAATTCTATAATGCTTTCGTTTTATCTCATAGGCTAAAATGGAGGAAGGAAAAAAAAAATCCATCCAGTGTAACTTCATCAAAGAAAGATACACCATACAAAAGACCATATAAAAAAGCACCCAAATGGAAACGAGATTAGAATATTAATTAATCGGGGTGGTTAAAGACCAAATATTCCCAATGATTAAAAAAGCATAATCCAATGAAACCACATTTTTCTTTTCAATAACCTTTTAATCGAAACTTCGCCAAGCTGTAATGCAACAAATTTAAAGACCCACAATTGTGAGTGGGCAATCAGCAATGTAGTGAGTAGTGACCAAGTTCTTAACATATTCACTTTACGTTAAAAATAGAAAAGGTAAAAAAATGAAATTAGCAAATATCAAAGCTTCACACATTCCACGTGGAGGTCAGAATTGTCATTCTAAAGTGGTTACATTTTGGAAAACAGAAAAAAGCTAATGTAAAGAGAAGGACGAGTAAAGTAGAGGCTTATGATTATGATTTATGACCTCCATACATACATTTCATTTCTTACTAACTAAGGTTGGCAGTGGTAGAAATGTAAAATGAAACAGAAAACAGGCCATGAACAAAACACAAAATCCCTCCAATGGACAGAAAATGATGGTGTGTGAAACCACAGGAAGCCCTTGACTTGCGGTTTGACAAAGTCCCTATCACCAGCATGGACAATCCCACGGCAAATATAATCCTGATCAATCACAAAAACAAAAAACAGTCAAGCCAAAGTACTATTCACACAATCAAGTCCAGGCTTTATTAATTAAGACATACCAAGTGAAAATGAGGCAAGCCACTGAGAGTTGCCTACTTGGGGAAGCCTTTTCGAGCTCTTCTTGAGAACAAATGCAGTTACACCCACCAAGCAAGTTGGCTATGACATGGGCCAGACCCAGAAATGCTGCTGCACCTAAACCCAGCTTGAAAGCCTGCTCACTTGGCTCTTTACACTCGAATATCCATAGCCTTAGGTGCTTGACCTGTTGAAAATTTTTGAGTTACAACATAAAAAAACTAATATAAAAATACGAAGTTTTCTGCTTAGAAAATAAATGGCATACCTTGTTTTGTTCAATTTCAGCTTCAATGCCTAGGATCCCGGCCATGACATCCATTACCACTATCAATAGACAAATAAAAGCACCTACTATCTTGGCCATTTTTTTGGGGGAAAATATGGAGCAATTGAAAAGAACAAATTCTCTCTCTGGTCTCTACTATGTTTTAGATGAGAAGGAACATCTGAACAAAGTTTAAGGGGTTTTAAAGAGTAGAAAAGTGTGTAGAATGGGCATTAGCTGGGGATAAGTGGGTAAAAGCTTCTTTTGTCTACACACTTTATGTTGCTTTTGTGACTTCTTTCTCTTTCTTTTTCTTCAGTCTTAGATTCCTTTAATGGGGGAAGAAGGAAAGTAGGGTATAACCCAGCTCATTGGGGAGCGTGCCTAGGCATCTATGATCTAAACAAATGACCAAACGGTGGCAAGTCACTGTGATTCTTTGACTTTTAATATGGATTTGCAAATCATTAATTTCTACCCATGAACTCTAATTGGTAAGCAGATACAAATCACTGATAATAAAGTCACATTATCCTTCTATTTGTGTTTTTCCCCCCGTAATTCCTCTTTTTCTAAATTTGATCATGGCAATCCCAACCTGAATTTTAGGATTTTAAAATCTCTCTGCTGTGTCTTGAATTTTATGATCATGATCATGGTGAATATATCCAAGTATAAAAAGGCAACAGGGTTCTAAAATGTTTGGGTAACATTTGGTTAATTTTTTTGTTTAAAACAAAAGAAGAAAAGAACACCATGATCATGGTGAATATATCCAAGTATAAAAAACCAATAGAGTTCTAAAATGTTCGGGTAACATTTAGTTAATTTTTTTGTTTAAAACAAAAGAAGAAAAGAACACCTCCCTTACTAAATTTTTGTTTCATAAAACCTCAAAGTACCTTTAAGAAGGATCTTATCTCCTGAAGGGAAGAATTGTCATTCTAAGTGGTTAAATCTATACATATATATATATATATATACCTTTACTAAATTTTTGTTTCATAAAACCTCAAAAAGACATCATTATTTGTGTTTTGAAATTATCTTCTTGTAATTTTTGGTCTTCTTAAGACTATACTTTTAAAGCCAATAGTTCATTAGTAAGATACACCTTCAGTTATTTTTTTGTTCCTATTTTGATCCTCCAAAAAGTAGGGGAAACCAATTGGACAGATCTTCAACATAAGCCTTCATATTATAGTAAGAATGTCAGAATAGCCAACAATACAAAGTGGGCTAAATGAGCTTTGTGAAACATACAACTATACAAGCAAACTATAATACCGTTGAGTGATCTTTTCTTTTCTTTTCTTTTCCTTTTGTGATGGGTTTGATACCTTGATTAATCTTTCAACAATTAAAATTTTGGTTTCCTCATGAGTTGTAACGCATGATGAGGGGTCAATGTCATTTGTGCGAGAAGCCACTAGCAGTCTAGCACATTGGCAGATCTGGCTTGGCTGAAAGGGAAAAAAATGTCCTCTTCTTGGGCTTGTAAATATCATATAAGAAGTCCTAAAAGACAAAGCTCAAAACGGGTGCTCCCTGTCTGTACACCACTGAACCCAGAGTTTTCTTCACCATGTACCGCCTTTTCAGACCTGTTCACATAAGCATAGGTTTGAAAATGGGGTTTCCTGATTCTCAAAAGAGAAAGAATTTTTTTTTTCTTTTTTTTTTTTTATAAAGTTTAAATGCAAAATTAGTTGTACTCTAAAACTACAATATTACTTAATAAAATAAATATTACTATATATTTTGAAAATTTAACCGTTGAATTACATCTTCTTTACACTCTTAATACACATGTTAAATTTTGTATCAATCGGATATTATTTACTGTATAAAATTTAAGCTTATATTTTATTCATAATTTTAAACTATAAAAATTTGTAATTTAAACAATTTATTGATGACATAACTATTAATCTTTAATTTTATATAAATTTTGTAAGCATGAACGATATAAGAATAATATGTAATCCAATAATTGATTTATCAAAATTTACCTTCAATAAAAAGATATTGAGTAAGTTTGTAACCTACAATCAATTTTGTAGCTAAATTTTATCTTCCCCCCCAAAACAATCCTCTTAGTGGGTTCACAGTAATTTACCTGTAGGGACGTTATATCATCATCATGGGCTCATGGCTCAATATTTATGATGCTCAAGACTCCCTATAAAAGTTTAATCTTCACATATCTTTTGTTATGAATGCGCATTTTTAATTAAAAGTAAAATTGTGCATGGTAGGATGGCATTCAATAAATAACTGCTTAAAATAAGATTCAATTGATAAGTCACATGATCCGGAATACAAATTTCTCAATTTTTCAATTCTTCAATAATCTCATTAAAATTTCTGGCTTACTGTAGTTGGAAAGGGAGATTTGAATTCAAATTCTCTCCACAAAGGAGTAAAGTTTTACAATCACTATCTTGTTAAAAAGGAAATTATTATTGAAGAAAGAATTCCTCATATAAATAAGAGAAATGATATGTTTACAACATTTTCACAATATTTTTACAACAAATCTTAAGTGGCAGGTTGTTACTGGTTGTTATTGTTAGAGCAAAAAAGTAATCTTGGTGTTAGGTTCAAATTTAAACCACTAACAACTAACCACCTATAATTTGTTGTAAAAATATTGTTGATGTAACACCTCTCTATAAATAAATAACAACTTATCATCACCCAAAAAAACACATACATTCTCACATAAATTTATTTCTACTCACTTTACACGAACTCCACCGTTTAAGAGATAGCATGTGACCTTTGAATTATTATAGGATTATACATTTTAGTGTACTATTTTTTACTACTACCTTATACGGTAAACTCTAATTTATTAGGTATCACTTTTGCATTAATCTACCCTTTTTTTTTTTTTTTTTTTACTATTTACAATTGGTCCAGAGTTGTGATGACTAAAAAGTGTGATCCTAAATTTTTTTAATGAATTTTTGGCGATTTATTCAATGCCCATAGACTTTTATAATATTATACATACAAACAGTTAGATTGACAAGAATTCTCTACCCATATTACCCCTTCACGGTAAACATATCGTCAAGTGAAATTATTGAGCTTTAAGTAAGGGCTACCGTTCAAACCCAAAAGAAATTATTGAGCTTTTAAGTAAGGGCTACCATTCAAACCCAAAAAAAAAAAAAAAAAAAGGCAATTATTAATTATGTAGTACACCCAGACAAACCCAAAGGAGATGAATTGGCTTATATAACTCAACCATGTTTGAAATCAAAAAGTTGGGCCCCAATAATTCTTTCTTTGTTTTACTTGATTTGGTTAGTCCAGACACTGCACACAAGCTATCTCAAACTATCTTACTAACATTAATGACCAAGCCCAAACTAGGAAACACAAGTACTCCACAACCAAAAAATAAAAACAGTCCCAGTACCAGAAGAACAAGCATATTATAAAGAAGGAATATGTGCCTATATAGCATGCTGCAAAACAATCCCTCATAGACCATGCTGCAAAGGCACCAAATACAAATCATGGGGTCACGCTATTCGCTATATTAATTCTTCATAAACTATATAGTCTATAGTCTATATAGCAGAAGAATCTTTCTCAAAAAAAAAAAATATATATATATATATATATAGCAGAAGAATGTTTTGGTGACTGTGTCAGAGAGAGTCCGTGAATGTGTCATTCTTTCACACCATTAATACCATCGTGTACAAACATCACCAACCAAATCATCAGCCAAACAACAACAAACAAATTCCCACAAAAACAAAATTCAGAAATTTGTTTTCTCTTTTCCCTGCCTGACTTTCTCATTCGATTAACTTCCCTATACTCCTCAAAACACAAAATTCAGAAATTTGTTTTCTTTCCTTCTTTTTTTTTTTTTTTTTTTTGGAGCTAAAACACTAGACTAGTAGTAACCTTTTCATATTCCTATATGATTTCCCTTAGTTAGAAAAACTAAAAGTGCCAAAAAGCGCAAAAGGGGCGTGGAAAAGACGCGCCACCAAGAAAATACTCTGATGAGTGTCAGAGTCGTCAGTGATTGAAGAAGAGCCTGGACGAAGATGGAGCAAGCACCAGTTGCTGTTGTTGCCGCTGCTGGAAAATCAGCTTTTGGAGCAAATCCAACTGCTCGGCAGAGACAACGCAACAGCCTTTGGAGTAGAGCACAGTCTGAGCAACACGCGAGTTGACTAGGACCCGGAGGACCTGGTTTCGGGTCAGCCTCTCCAGCCCACCAAACTCGTAATTGGCCGAAGAGGATGAGGATGAAGAAGAGGAGGAAGGAGGCATGGTCTGAAGGGCCTTGAGTTGGGCCTGAAGGAACGTGATGTATTTATGGGCCTCGTCCATCATAGTCGCCATGTCCATCTTCGTGTCCCATGGCATCAGCCTCTGCAAGCTCTGCGTCTTCTCGCTCAGCTTCTGACGACGCCTCCTTGCCAGCTTGCTCTGTGGCATCACCCTGCAGCTCTGCACGATTGAGTCTAGGGTTTCCTGGCTGCGAGTCGCCGAGTCAACTCGGACTCGTTTCGATGGCAACTCAGGAAGAAGAGGAGGATAGAGATGGACTTGGACTGGTTGAGCTCGGGTGAGTTCCAGGGAGTGTAGGTCTGGCAAGTGATGGAACGGTGAAGAAGATGATGACGTGGATGAGGAAGAGTTGGTGAGAACAGAGTGGTTCGGGATTGGGATTGGGATTGGGATGGATAAGAAGTTAAGTGGCTGAGTAGACTCAGTTTCGAGGAACCCGTCCGATGGATAATAAAACGGTTCGGTTTTGGGAAGCTTGAGAGAAGAGCTTTCTCCGAGGTGGGCGGCGCGGTTGAGATTGAGAGCCGGAAAGTCCTCGCTGAAGAAGGTGAAGGGAAACGACGACGTGGTAGTAGCTGATGAGGGCATTGTCTGAGTAGTATTCAGAGTGAGAAAAGACTGAAGGCTCACTCCGGAGAACATGGCGTCGAAGTTAGCCTCATCAGAGGCAGAGCTCTCCAAATTCCTCTCCATTTTTTTCACTCGCAATCAAACAGAGCTTTCGCAGACACAGAGAGAAAGAGAGAGAGAGGTGATGAATCAGAATGTATAATGTATAATACTATAAAATATATAGAGAGAGAGAGAGGAGGGAGGGGGACACGTGGGGGAAGGGGATTGGTGCAGAGAATGGGAGCGGCTAGGACGTCGAGGATGATAGGGTCCGTACAGGTACAAACGTGACAGGCAGGCAGGTACAGGGTTTATTTTTGTGTACAGCTACTTTGTCGATTTGTCTGATTCTCTGGGGCCGTTTCACATCACCGGGAAACGGTTTTTTTCGATTTCGAATTTTCAGGGGTCTCATTTTTTTTTTTTTTTCATTTTTCTTTTTGGCGGTTATGTGGTAGTGTCCGTTGGATGCTAATTTTGGACGGCTGAGATTGGTGAGCTCAAAGCACGTGTTTTGCTCGTGGCTCCGAAGGAAGGAGGAGAGGAGTTTTTAACCTTTAACGAAAGCTGCTGTTATCTGATTGTTGTTGGCTTCGAATTTTCTATTTTGCCCCCTTGGATTGGATCAAAAGAGTCCGGGGTTGCCTGCTTTATGAAGAATGAATGGAGGGTTTATTTGGGAATTTCAGTATAAAGAGTAGAGACCCACACAATTCAATAATTTCCGATTGGGATAACAATAAAATGTTGGGCGTGTACTTACACGTCTTACAAGTACTGTTTCATTGGCAGGCAAGATAGGATATTATTATCTGCTGAGGCCTTGAAAAGACAGTGTTACCCTTGCTCATCAACTAAATTGACAATACAAACCTACAAAATTTCTCCAAAATATATGGGATTACAAAATTTTTCACAACTTCATGCAACAACTATTACGAAGCAAAGTGTAATTGGTAAAGAAAAAATAATAAGTCTATTTGTAAGTAATAATTAACTACTCACAGTCTGCCATATCAAAATTATAGCAAAAGAGTTGTGAAATAATTTGTAATCATAAAACTACTCATAGGATTCAGTTATTTTGTACCCTTAAAGCATATATTAAGAATTCATTTTAGAAATATTTTTAAGAAATATTGAAAAAATGATTAATAAAAAAGTAAGTCATTTTTTCATTTTTTTCAAAAAAAAAAAAATCCTAAAATGATTTTACCAACGTTTGTCTTAAGAGCATAAGTTAGTAAAACCCTTTGTAATTCGAAATATAAGTAATAATACTCCAAATGATTCTAAATTCTGAGTGCACATCAATCACTTTACAACTTCCAACTCATTCAAATACAAATAAGGGGAAATTATACTTTGTCCGTCTATGATTTGCCCAAAAAATACTTTACCTACTTGTGATTTAAAAATTGGCATTTTACCCACTTAAGGTTAGCTCTGTTTGTCTCCTGTTACCCACCTCTATTAAAAACAGAGGTAAATTTGTATTTTGGCTACCCTTTATGTCTCTCTCCTCTCAAAACAAAAAAAAACTAAAAAATCAATAGAAAATGAGATCTAAAAGTTAGGTTTAAAACCTAACTTTTACCTCTTCTTTTCAAGAGAAGAAAATTGATTTGTCTTTTCTTTCTTTTCATTGATTTTTTTTCTTCTTTTTATTCGGGCTCTAGATCCTATCTTCCTCATTCTTCCACCTCCGATGAAACGAGACCAGGACCAAGAGTAGTATCACCAACGTGTTCATCACCATCACCAAGCTCCTCCACATGCGCATCGAGAACTGTGCCCTCACGCGCTTGCTCGCTTCTGACGTTAGCATCGTCGTCGTATGAGTATGAGTATCAATGGTGGTGCTATGAAGCACGAGTGCATTTTCGAATTCGAGTGCGGGTGCGAGATTTGGCAATTTTTGAAAAAGTAGAGTGTAGGTGCGGCGAAGTGCAGTGATTAAAAAATTATTAAAAATATTTTTATTTATATTTTCTATATATTGCGAAGCATAAATTATAAAATTATGTTTTGAAAATACAATTTTATGATTTACAATTATAATTGAAATTATATTTTTAAAATACAACTTCACAAAATATATGCAAACTGTGTGTAACTAATTATATACAACAATAATTAATCTATATTAAAATCTCAATTGTTTTATAGGGCACAACTTCAGACATGTTTCATTCGTGCACTAAACTAAATAAAGCCATAGTGGTTCTACAGTTCTTACACACACACCTACTAGACTTCTTCCACTCTTCTCTCTCTCTCTCTCTCTCTCTCTCTCTCTCTCTCTCTCCAATCAACCCATGGAAAAACTACTGCTTCACTTCATACCCTGACTTCGGCGAATCCTCACCACGCTCACACGAAATCGACTTTGAGAATTCGCTGCCGTGGGATGATCAGCCTCACCAGAACTACAAAGCAAAGTTCATGTGTAGCTATGGCGGCAAGATCCACCCTCGTCCTCACGACAATCAGAACTGTTAGGACATATGTGTTCACAAATTAAGAACATATGTCATAATGTTTATGTAAATTGGCTAATCCTTTGACAAAACGCACTATACTTGTAATTGGGTAGTTCTAGATGTTTTTAATACTTCAAGAAACAAGGTTTCAAGATCAAGTGTTGAAGTCATCAAGTCTGTCCAAGAAAAAGCAAGTTGGAGTGCACAGTTTTTAAATCTCGACACCTGCTCGATAGCTACCTCGACACCTACTATCTCTTGAGAATTAAAAAGTCAGATTTTCTGTTCTGATTTTCTTGGGATTCGTGAATATGTTTTTGGGCCTTCTTTTCTTCTAACCCTAAACATATAAATGGAGTGTTTTAAGAGCTGTCAACATAGACACAAGTTGCAGAAGCATTAAGCAATCCTTGTTCAAGCAAATTGTGATCAAAGACGAAGTTCTTGACCTAGTTCATCTTCTCTAAAGAAGTTGCTGTGTAATTTGCACCATAGGGTTTTGTGACTAAGCATCTTCTAGATCTTCATCGCATAGGATGAACTGAAGAACTTTGCAACCAACCTCTCACTCTAAAGTTGGTGTTTGAAGTCGCGTACTGGGATCTGCGCATCTGGTTAGTCACGTACTTGGGAGCCGTGCATCAAAAGGGGAACTGTCACTACAGATCAAGTCTGATTGGGTATTGGGGTAAGGGTTCAACTGTAGGTTGGTAAGGTACTTGGGATTCCTTATTTGTAACCGCTTGATTTGATAATAGTGGAGTTTCGGGAGTGGTGACCTGAAAATCACCCGGTGGGGTTTTTGTCGTTAGGGTTTTCCCCATTCATGACCAAATCACCGTGTCATTTAATTTCCGCTGCATATTTAGTTATTCGGTGATTTGTTTGTGCTACCACGCATTTGCATGTTAATTGAACCTAATTAATTCACTTGGCTAATTAATTGGTTAATTAATCACAAGGGGTCATTCAGTTTGCGGCCTATCAAGTGGTATCAGAGCAGGCACACTCTGATTAGGTTAATCTTTGCTGTGTTGATCCATTGACCCCTGTTGTCATGGATAGAGGACAATCTCTCGTTATACCTCCTTTATTTGATGAGACTAACTATGCCTACTGGAAAGTACGCATGAGAGCTTTTTTACAGTCCTTAGACGAGAAGGTGTGGCAAGCTGTTGAAATTGGCTGGACCAAGCCAAAAGAAGCGCTGGCCGATTGGGATGAAGCCAAGATCAAGGCGGCAAACTTCAACAGCAGAGCGTTGAATGCCCTATTTAGCGCTGTCACTAATGATTCAGATAGTGAAGATGACGGAATATTGAATGCCTTCACTACCACAGTTAATCCTACTGAAGGGATTGTTGAAGAAGTGGAACAGGAAGAAGAATTGGTGGATACTGAATGTGAGAAGATGGATGACAAAGATGATATCCATTCAGCCTATGAGAAGCTTTACAAGCTCTCTGAAAAGCATGAAAAGTTATACAGGCTGGCCACCAAGAAGCTCAGTGATGTAGAACTTGATCGAGAAGAGTTGTCCACAAAGTTTGATGAGGCGAATCAAACTATTGGAGCACTGAGGTTTGAAAATAACTTCCTAGCTGAGAAGACCAAGAAGCTTGAAGCGGAGCTGTTTCAAGTCAGAGCTCAACTGGAGAGGACTTCAAGTGCAAAACTTGATGAGATGCTCAGCAACCAGAAATCTGCTTCAGATCGAACAGGTTTAGGGTATGGTCTTTCTTTCTCAAATTATGCTTCTACTAGTTCTACTGTTTTTGTTCCTCCTGCTAATACTGTTAAGATTGAGAACATTAATGATAAATCTGAATTAGCTAGTGAGAACATAGACAAGGGTAAATCCATCTTAGGAACACCCTCTAAGTTAGATAAGAAAGATGCTAAAAACCCTAGAGCTAAGAAGGCTAACTCTCAAAAGCCTAAACAAAAGAAGCAGCATCTCTGTCATCATTGTGGAGCAGCAAGTCATACTC
Source organism: Quercus gilva (assembly GCA_023621385.1). Classification (NCBI taxonomy): domain Eukaryota; kingdom Viridiplantae; phylum Streptophyta; class Magnoliopsida; order Fagales; family Fagaceae; genus Quercus; species Quercus gilva. The sequence goes on from CM042480.1 coordinate 38,886,363, forward strand.
GACCAAATTGCTACAAGTGGCTAGCCACCCAACAAAGCAACAGTATGACAGCATCTGGAAGCCTAAATCAGCTTCAATCCTCTTTTGCTCCTCTTGGAGATCTTCTGACCGCCGGTTCAAGGATTTAATCAAAGGAAAGGTTCTTCCAAGATGTGGAAGAAAAAGGACTCAAAGTGATTTTATCACTTTCTTCTCCTTTTTTTTGTTGCATTGCTTGTGTGTTTTGCATTTCTGCTGAGTCAGTCTAGTTTTATGCATTGTTTTTGCTTTGCTTAACATGTTTTTGTGTGTTTACTTTCAGTTTTGTTTATTTTGTTTTTCATATAAAATAAAAAAATAAAAAAAAAATTGAAAAATTGAAAAATACAAAAACAGTATGTGTTTTGTGTACTTTGGTATGTACCTTGGATGGCCAATGAAACAAAATTTTCTAAACTTTGTATCTCTTATAGCTTAGATGAGCATCTTTATGCACAACTAAGCAAGTGAGCTTTGTGGCTCTTGTTTGTGATGAGTAAGATTAGGTTATTTCTTAAACTTAACACTCATATCACTCTTTTTGACGGGTAGGACTAGAAAATCCTAAGAGAAAGGCATAAATAACCATCTCACCACTGTTGCCCGCCAATCATTAATGACATCTGTATGTTTCGGCATAGCAAAAGTGTGATGTCAATGACATTTGTGTGCTTAGGCATAGCAAAATTGAAATGTCAAATATCAATGGGTATTTCTTTTCTTTCTCATAAGCCCATGTATGATATGTTTAAAAAGAAAATATGCAAAGAAATAAAAAGCAAAAAGATTAAAAATGCTTTAAACATGGTTGCAAGCGTGTATTCTAGGAGATGTGGGAGTTATAGGATGTACCTCGAAGGTGATAATCCCCATCAAACAGTTATGATTGTGTGTGAGTTAAAGTTATTTTCTCATATCTCAAATCGTCATAACATGTATACACATATGCAATCTTGCGAAGTTTTGCACACACAACACACAATATTCTTTGCTACTTTTGATACATGTGCAGGTACAATGTGATTTGGCCATCACAAAGGTTTTACATGTACTTTTGTATCCTCACTAAACTGTCATGACTTATTTTTGAAATATAAAATTTGTTAGACTTGTTTAGTGTGTGTGTGAGTTTTTGGGAGATCCATGTGCTTAAATTTTCATTGAGAGATGATTTTTGAGAACTTATTATGTTGGTTGGATCATGGTTGAGGTGCATGTTTTGATTGCATTCATGTTTGTGTTTTTCACTTCTCGAAAAACTGCTTTGAAAAGCTGACTCGACACCTCCTCGATACCTCCTCGATACCTGATCATCTGTCGAGCTTCTCAAACTTTTTCTAATCGCAATCTCGACACCTGTCTCGACACCTGATGGATCGATCGAGATTTCTCCTGTCTCCTCGATACCTCCTCGACACCTAGTCGATCGATCGAGCTTCTGATCTCTGAAATTGGTCTTGTACCTCGACACCTCCACGACACCTTCAGCTGTCAAAGGCTATTCTCCTCGATACCTTCCTCGACAGCTTCCTCGATACCTCTCGACACCTCAGCTGTCGAGAATTACTGAGGTGCCTATTTAAGGATCTGTCGCGATTTTCTTCTCACGTTCTCGATCTCTCTTCGATCTGTCCGAGGCTCTTCTTCTCCCAAAACCATTTTTTCTCACTCAAACCTTCATCCAACATGATTTTCGGCCCTTCCCTGCTTCAAATCACTTGGTATGATCTTTTTATTCCTCACTCTTCATGCCTTTCATGGTTTTGAATCTTAGGTTTTGAAGTTTTTGAAAATTTTGGGGCTTTTCAAAATTGATGAGTTTTTCTTGAAATTTTGGGTTGGTTTTTCACTCAAATGTTTTTAAAATGTCATACATTGCATTCCATGTGCATTAGAATGATATTTTCATGCATTTAGATGTGTGTTTCTTGTATGTGTGCTGCTAGGTTTGGATTGGGCTGAGCCCATGATGCTATTTAAGTTTGCATGTCACATGTCCATGCATTCTCATGCATACGTACTTTTTGTTCAACATATTATCATATTTGAACTGTTTGGGACTTTTCTGATTGTCTCCCTCTCTATCTCGTTCTCATTCTTTTACGTTAGTAGTGTCTATGGCACCCAAACGTAAATCCACTCTAGCTCGGAACCCTCTGCGTTCTGGAGCTTCCTCTTCTTCTGATTCTGCTCCTCTTGACCTTCGGTTCCGTGATGGAGATGCCCACAAGGCATTTACTGAGAACTTTTCTAGACGAGGTGTTCATTCAAAACGCCAAGTCATTCTGGCGGACTTCGCCGACACTAACCTTCCCTCTGTCATTCACAGTAGGGGATGGGGGTCACTGTGTGACATCCCGGTCACCTGTCCTCTCGTGCTGATTCAGGAGTTTTACTCCAACATGCACGGGATTGATCGTTCAGTACCTCTCTTTTTCACTCGCGTTCGAGGTACGCGCATCCCTGTCACACCGCAGCTAGTTGCGGATGTGCTTAGGGTCCCTAGGATAGAGTTTCCTGACTATCCTTCATGTGAGCGACTGAGGATTGTGTCCAAGGATGAGCTCATTTCCGCTTTTTGTAAGCGCCCTTCTGACTGGGGTGAGCATCAGTATACATCATGTAGACCTTTTGCTAAAGGTCCTAGATTCCTAAACATGGTGATGACTTTTGTACTTCATCCTCTCTCTCACTATAACTCTATCACTGAGCCTCGTGCTCGATTTTTGTTATCTCTACTTGAGCATCTTACGATAGATTTTCCTTCACACTTCATTTTCTCTATCATAGATGTTCATTTAGATGCGGCATCCCGTGATAAGCTCATCTTTCCTTCCGCTATCACGAGGATTCTACGCCATTTTTCCATCCCTTTCCCTGTGTCCAACCACTTCACACACATATCTGCCATAGATGCCGCTACCGTAAAACGTAGTGAGGCACAGTTTAGGTCGCGACAGCCAGATTCCACTCCTCCCTCGCGCTCGACTCCATCCAGATCTGCTCCATCTACATCGGCTCCTCCTTCTTCTTCAGGCGATGTATCTCTTGGAGATATTATGGCGCAGCTGCAGCACATGGATGCTCGCCTCGATACACTCACTACTGAGTTGTATCAGGTGAACGTTCGTGTTGGTCGTATTGCACGACGGCAGGCGACCATGGGTGGTTTTGCTTCTGAGGCTTCTCCTCCACCACCTCCTCCAGTTGCTTCAGATTCTGATACTAAGGATGATGATGATGATGGTGATGACGATGATGCTTCGGATGATGATGATGGAGATGCTAGCTCTACTGATGAGATGTCTACATGACACACTACTCTTTGTCATTCGTGACAAAAAGTGGGAGTAGTTTTGGTTTATGAGAGTAGTCATCTTAGGGGGAGAGCTAGTATAGGACATTTTTGTTAGGGGGAGTGTTCATTTTTTTGAGGGATGTAGTGAGGTCTTGATGTATTTTTTTCTTTTCTATTCTTGTTAGATACATTGGTCTTGTATATGAGGTCTTGTGACCAGTTTACATACATTGTACTTATTTTCTCTATATGTGGATGTATGTTTCTTTTTCACCTATCTTTTCATGTGTTGTTTCTTTTCTATCTTTAGACACATGTTCTTTATACTTGTATGCAATCTAATTATTTCTGTTTCACACAAAATGCCTTGATGAGTTTTGTTTAAAAGTGTTTCAGAAATACAGGTTGTCAAAGTCTACTTGCCATAAACTCTCTTCTTGCAAAGTTTTTCAAGAGTTTGTGTTAGGATAGATTTTATTGTATTCAACAAGTGAATATGAGTTGAGTGATTTATAACTTCTCTCATATGTTCATTTGTTTGTTGTGGTTTTGTCACGGATTGCCAAAGGGGGAGATTGTTAGGACATATATGTTCACAAATTAAGAACATATGTCATAATGTTTATGTAATTGGCTAATCCTTTGACAAAACGCACTATACTTGTAATTTGGTAGTTCTAGGTGTTTTTAATACTTCAAGAAATAAGGTTTCAAGATCAAGTGTTGAAGTCATCAAGTCTGTCCAAGAAAAAGCAAGTTAGAGTGCACAGTTTTTAAATCTCAACACCTGCTCGATAGCTACCTCGACACTTGCTATCTGTCGAGAATTAAAAAGTCAGATTTCCTGTTCTGATTTTCTTGGAATCCGTGAATATGTTTTTGGGCCTTCTTTTCTTCTAACCCTAAACATATAAATGGAGTGTTTTAAGAGCCGTCAACATAGACACAAGTTGCAGAAGCATTGAGCAATCCTTGTTCAAGCAAATTGTGATCAAAGACGAAGTTCTTGACCTAGTTCATCTTCTCTGAAGAAGTTGCTGTGTATTTTGCACCATAGGGTTTTGTGACCAAGCATCTTCTAGATCTTCATCGCATAGGATGAACTGAAAAACTTTGCAACCAACCTCTCACTCTAAAGTTAGTGTTTGAAGTCGCGTACTGGGATCCGCGCATCTGGTTAGTCACGTACTTGGGAGCTGTGCATCAAAAGGGAAACTGTCACTACAGATCAAGTCCGATTGGGTATTGGGGTAAGGGTTCAACTGTAGGTTGGTAAGGTACTTGGGATTCCTTATTTGTAACCGCTTGATTTGATAATAGTGGAGTTTCGGGAGTGGTGACCTGAAAATCACCCGGTGGGGTTTTTGCCGTTAGGGTTTTCCCCATTCATGAACAAATCACCGTGTCATTTAATTTCCGCTGCATATTTAGTTATTCAGTGATTTATTTGTGCTACCACGCATTTGCATGTTAATTAAACCTAATTAATTCACTTGGCTAATTAATTGGTTAATTAATCACAAGGGGTCATTCAGTTTGCGGCCTATCAAGAACTACTACTTCACTTCATACCTTTTTTTTAATAAAATAAATAAATAAATAAATAAAAACAAACTTGAATTTCGGCCTAAATCGGCACCGATACGACCTGACTTGGTGTGTTTCAGCAGTTTTGGCTGATACGAACCGATTCGGCCAGAGTCGGCGCGTATCGAGAAACGAAAAAAAATAAAAATAAATAAATAACTGGACACGGCAGCGGCACACGTCGTTGCATCAGAGGATGCGGGTGCGGCGCCCATTTTGCCGCGTCCATGCATCCCAGCGGTGGTGATCGCCATTCCCATTTGCGTTATCGTCTTCCTTGTTTTCAAAACTGACAAACACTTGGGTGGCTCCAATAATTTTCTCTTTTTGACATGTAATTCTGGGGGTTTGGCTAGAACTACCAAAATTATTGAAGTTTCTCTACGAATTACAATCGATGTAGTCGTGTAACAGATTATGAAACCTATAGATTATACCGAACAGACAAAAACAAATTTAAAAAGAAGAAAAAAAAAAAAACTTTCTTTGTTTCTATTTGAACTAATATTTTTTGTGCTAAATTTAGTTGATCAGCCAAAGTTAGAGTAGAGGTCGAAATTAAATTACTAGCAAAACACAATTTGGGTTTCCAAATTAACAAAATATAATAATGGGTTGATTTTTGCTATTTGCTTTGTGTTGTCTAATCTTTTGTGTCTGAAGTCTGAAATATGAATGAGGTGTAAGTCTGTGACCATTAAGGATTGGGTCTGCTACGACAGGAAATGCATAATTTCAATTTTTAATATGTTAAAATAAAAGATTTAAAAGTTGATATATGAAAAGAATATGTAAAATTTAGCTTTTAATTCTTACAAAATCTAACTTTTAAATTTTCTTTTTCCTTGATTTTTTAGTTTTTTATGTTTTGAGAGGAGAGATAGATATAAGAGTAATAAAAATACAAATTTATCCATGTTTTTAACAAAGGTGGGTAACGGGAGACAAACAGAGCTAACCTTAGATAGGTAAAGTACCAATTTTTAAACCACAGGTAGGCAAAGTGTTTTTCAAACAAACTCTAAATGGGCAAAGTGTAATTTTTCCTACAAATAAAGAATCCAAATCCCCGTGACACTAAAGAACCCAAACTCCACTAATTCTACACCGCCCCCACTTCTCAATCGTACGCAAGGAACAATTTCTGAATAATTCACACAAAATTTGAAACAAACATATTCACTAATTTGAGGGAAAAAAAAAACTCTAATAGCAAATTCACAAAAGAAACCAAAGCAACAATAAGTAAACTAATTGTGATTTTTGACTAACCAAATTTATATCTATATATATATATATATATAAAAGTTAATGCGTAGTATTTATTGTTGTTACACTTCTGATGAGCCACATCAGCACCCACATCATCCACCTCTCTCTCTCTCTCTCTCTCTCTCTCTCTCTCATTTTTAACTTTTTTTCTTCTTATTAATTATCAACTTATTGTTACACTTTCTCAAACCTTTCCCCTCATTTTTACTTTTTCATCTCCCCATGACTATCTACCTCAATATCACTCTTCTTGTATCTCTTTATCTTCCTTTATATTTAGCTCTTCTTATTCTCATCTTCTTACTAGAATTTGCAATTCTCTCTCATTTTATGAATAGCTTTTGATTAATTTTTGTATTCTTTAGAACTCTACTTTGGATTGATGTGGTTTAGTTTTGTGTTTTTAAGTTATCTTTTCCTTCTTCTTTTTTTATTTTTTTATTTCATAGATATTATTCTTTTACGTTATAAAAATAGTATATAAGAATATAATGTTATTTTATTACCTAATATGACTTAGATAATTTGGTATTTATTACCATATCTTTTATTTTTACTCTTTTTCTTCGTATCTTATTTTCTTTAAATTTGTTTCTCTCTCTCTCTCTCTCTCTCTCTCTCTCTCTCTCTCTCTCTCTCTCTTTATTCTTTCTTGCAATTCCTCTAGCATTCGCATCAGTTCATTTAAAATTTTTTGTCTATTTTACCATAAGAATCTATTTTTTTCTATTTTACACTGTCACTTTTCAAAAACACCCACATTAAACTATTTATTATACACTCTATTTTAATTATTAAAATAAATTTTTTATTATTTTTATTATTATTTTATTAAAATATCTCTCAACTTACATGTCTCTTCTCCCTCAAACTCTCTGCCTCTCTTTCATCCCAAACCCACAAACTCGCCTCAAAGTCTCTGCCTCTCTCTTATCCCAAATCCACAAACCCACCTAAAACTCTCCGCCTCTCTCTCATCCCAAGCCCACAAACTCAACTCTTTGCATCTCTCTCACCTCACAGATCCCTCATCTCTCTCTTCTTAGTCTCTTAGATCCCTCATTTCTCTCTCTCTCTCTCTCTCTCTTCTTAGTTTTCTTTCATCCAAAACCCACACACTCACACATAAATTTCCTTTGAGCTTGTTCTCGCATTGTCACCAATCTGCATACGCAGCAAAGGCGACTAAGGCTAGTCTATATTCGCTGGCAACATAATAGGTGGGACTATGATGATTTAGGTTTAGGTTTAGGTTGATGGTACTCCGTTGATGGTTTATTTTTGGTTTTTCGTAAATAGGTTTGGATTGATTTCCTTTGATTTTTGGTTTGATTTTCTATTGACTTTGAGTTTGATTTTCTCTTGATTTTTGGTTTGATTCCATTGATTTTGTGGTTGGATTATTACGTGTTGTAATGGTGGTGGTGGTGTTTGGGTGGTGCTAGGTTGCGGTGGTGGGTGGATGGTTGATCTATTGTGCTCTTTAGATTGAGAGAGAGAGAGAGAGAGCTTTGGCCGGTGAGAGAGAAAATAAAATAAAATATTGATTTACACAACTATAATAACCGTGTATCTTTACATAGTTACTGTAGCAGATGTATAAATATACACATTTATACACCCATTGATGTGGGTAGTTTGGGGACAAAAATGTGTAAATTTCAGAACTTTTTCTATTATAGGCACACTAATGTGAATGCTCCAAGATTGACGTACCATTGTGTTTTTTATAACTCTATTTTGAGTCAATACATTTTGGTATTGTATTTTTTAGTTTCTTATTACAAGTAGTCTCTCTTTTGGTTTGATTTTGTTTAAGAGCATCCACATCGGTGAAAGCAAAAATTTAGCTATTTAACACCTACCAAAGTAATTTTATCTATTTTAACTTACCATTTCACAACTCAATCCATCTCAATGGCCTTATTTTCCCAACAAAATTAAACACTATTCACTTATTTATTATTATTTTCTCTCTCTTATTCTGTCTCTTTCTTCTTCTATGTCTTTTCTCCCTCTCTTCAAGCCACCAAATCCACTACTCCAAATCAATTACCACCACCATCACCATCACAACCATCATCACAGCACCAACAAACGACAACCACCATCACGGCAGCCTCAAGCTCAACCAAAAAACCAGCAACTAACAAAAAAAAAAAAAAAAACAGTAGAAAATGAAGACCCACGAATCCAAAGAATGGTACAATCAACAACCCACCACCACCAACACCCACTACCACCCACATCCACCACCACCATGGCCACACCAACCCACGAATTCCACCACTGCTACACCACCCACACCACCACTAGCAACCCACATCAACAGAAATCAACCACCCACATCAACAGAAATCAGATCAAACCCATAAACCCATATCAACAAAAATCAAATCAAACCAAACCCATAAACATAAATCAAACCATAAACCCATAAAACCAACACAAACCCACCAAACCTGAATCTAAAAATGGAGCTATCCATGGCTACATGAGTAATTGGTTAGAGGAGAGAGCAACGAGTCTGGCCATGGTGGGTTGGTGATGGTGGGTCCGTCCATGGTGGTGAGGTTTGAGGGAAGAGGCGAAGAGTGGAGAAGTGAAGAGAGAAGGGATGAACGGTGAAGAAAGAGAGGCGAAGCAATAAAGAAGACAACAAAAAGAAAAGAGGTGAAGATAGGAAGGAGACATTTAGAGAAAGGAAAACCAGAGAAAGAAAGAAGAAAGAAAAAACGGGAGAAGAAAGAGAAAGAAGGAAAAGTAAGAGAGAGAAATAATAAACAATTATTATTATTATTTTTACCTTTGAGCTATTGTGCACAGCCATCCAAAGATGGTTGTGCACGGTAGTTGAAAAGCGATAATTTTTGAATTTGAATTTACCATTGGAGTCTCAGTTTTGTAATTGGTGGTGCTAAAAATAGCAATATGATTTTTTAGCACCATCAATAATAATGCTCTAAGATAATACTTAGTTATTGAAGTAAGAATATGAATTTATAGCAAAACATAATCTTGGCTATGCATTTGAATGTGCTTATCAATTATTTGAGTAATATTAAAAAATAATTTTGTTATGAGTTTTGATTAACATGATAATGACCTTTAAGAGAATGAGAAATTTGAATAATTTATTTTAAACTAAAAAATTCTAATTGTGCAAAAAAAAAAAAAAAAATAGAAAAACATAGCACATTATAACATAATTTCAAAAAATATGAACCACCTCATAAAGGAATAATATCAATCAAACACACCAAAAATAATAAAATGATATATTGGTAGAGATAGAAAGATGAAAAATTATTTTAAAAATTGTTTAATTTTTAGGGAGAATAAATTATCTTTAACAAGTATAGAGAACAAATTAATTATGCAGGGATTACTTAGGCTTCAAAGAGAGAGAGAGAGAGAGAGAGAGAGAGAGAGAGAGCTTATTAGTGAAGCCGAGCATGAGTGTACAACGGTAAGAATAATATTGTTTTTTGAAAAAAAAAAAAAGGGTGGAAAACATCCTCTTAAAAATAAGCCTACTTTTAATTAGATTTTTCCATTTACCATTTTTAGTTTTCCTTTTTGACCCACATTTTCTGATGGTACCAAACAGAGTGTACATTTTGTTTACGGGAACAAGTTGGCAACTAAATGTTGTGTTTAGATCTAAATTATCTTAAAAGGGAATTAAATTGATAGAAATTTCAATACGATCAGTTTGAATTTTCATTGTTTGAATGAATAGGCCTAAAAACTTAGATTTTAGAGTATTAAAATAAGTATAACAATTTTGGTAATGATGACTGAAGAGGATAAAAATCTAGGTTGACGGATCTTCATGAAATGGGCCTGACGGTTCCACATTTGTGGGCCGATATAGGATGGGCCCAACTTGTGCAAGGTTTGTTATGGATAGATCCTGCATGAATGGATGCAACAATGATGGGTCGAGCACCCACGTGGTAGGCAAAAAACCCTAGATGGGAAATACTTGCGACACACACTTAGCCACCATAGAATCCCAAAGTAAATGGAATCCTAACACAAAGAGGATTCTGGAAGATACGCGCATTAATGAAAATCTTTTCTATAAGGAAATATCTTATCCATCACGTTTTGGATTGTTCAAGAGGATTCCTATAAGGAAAAGGCTTCCACACCAAGGAAGAGATGTCAACCTTCAACTACTATAAAAGCCCCAATACCCTCGTAAATCAAGGTATGCATAATTTACCCCTCTCTAGCACTCTAGAGTTGTGAGAAGTTCTAACTTGACATTCAGAGGGTATTTGACCGGCACCACACTGGTGCTCTCTGTTAGGTCTTCCCTTTCTGTTGTGTAGGTGTTATTTCAAGTGTGCAAGTATCGTGTGGCTCATTGGTGTTTTTTCCGGCATTATCAGTTGGCGCCGTCTGTGAGAACGTCATTTTCTGGTTTATAAGCCATAACAAATGCTTCTTGGACAAAAGAGTTGCATGGTGCTGACTCGCTTGATGGCAACCATGCACAATGTTCAGGGAGACGAAACTCGCGCAACGGCCCTTGAGAGGCAGGTTCAGACCTTAGCCGCCACCATGGAGCGCCTTACTAAGCAGAACCACGATCTGGAGGAGCAATTGTGCCAGAAATACGTAGGTCACAGCACTCAAGAGTAGGACCAAGAAGGCACTAGTGCCTATAGAAGAGAACAAGAAGGGCCAGAGGGTAGTAACGCTCAAAGCAAACCAGAGCGACAAAATTTGAGCATGCCATCCCTCACGGATGCAACTCCGCCACATATTGTCACGGAGATGCAGGTGATGAAGGAGCAGATGGAGGTTATGATGAACGCTCTCAAAGGGTGGGTGTCCAGTGACCTTGACGATATAGTCAACCGCACCGACTCACCGTTCACTGTGGCTGTCAACTTCTTCCCTCTACCACATAAGTCTTGCATGCCACAAATCAACAGCTATGACAGAGCGAAAGATCCACTGGACCACTTGGAAACCTTTAAAACCTTGATGCACCTTCAAGGGGCAGTGGATGAGATCATGTGTAGGGCCTTCCCTACGACACTGAAGGGAGTCGCGAGGATTTGGTTCAGCCGACTGACGCCTAACTCCATCAGCACTTTTAAGGAGCTAAGCACCCAGTTCACCTCGCATTTTATTGGAGGACATAGGTACAAAAAGTCTACCACATGCTTAATGAACATTAGGTAGCGAGAAGAAGAGACGTTAAAATCCTACATAACCCGTTTCAACAAGGAAGCGCTCTCGATCGATGAGACCGACAATAAGATACTTGTGGCGGCCTTCACAAACAAGTTGCGAAAGGGTAAGTTCCTTTTCTCTCTATACAAAAATGACCCAAAAACAATGTCGGAAGTCCTCTACAGAGCCACTAAGTACATGAACACTAAGGACGCATTGTTGGCTCGAGACGAAAAGCCAAGAAAAAGGGAAAGGCAGGAAGATGCCCGACAAGACCGAGGTCGGAAGATAAGGACGGGAGACCGAAAGGATGACAAACGCTCCAAGCCCCCCACAGGGAGATTCACGAATTTCACCCCGTTGACTACCCCAATTGACCAGGTACTAATGCAGATCAAGGACGAAGGAACACTAACCTTTCTCGAAAAGCTGAAGGGAGATCCCAATAGGCGATCTAAGGACAAGTATTGCCGCTTCAACCATGATCACGGACATTATACGGCTGATTGCTACGACTTAAAACAGCAGATCGAAGCCTTTATTAGACAAGGGAAACTGCAGAAGTTCGTCAGCAAGGAAAGGACGGATCAGCAACATCAGGAGCAGCCCCCCCGACGGGATAATGAGCACCCCAGGCCACTTATAGGGGATATAAGAATGATCATAGGGGACACGACAACTACGGGGTCATCCAAAAAGGCCCGAAAGACATATCTCAGGATGGTTCACAACATCTAGCTGACGGGCTCCGTACCAAAGATAGCACGGATAGAGAGCCCCATCATAGGATTCTCGGAAGAGGATGCCTGACGGCTTCACCACCCGCATGATGACGCGCTTATCGTCACCTCACAAGTGGGGGACTTCAACATGCAACGGGTGCTAATCAACAATGGTAGCTCAGCAGACATCCTATATTACCCAGCGTTCCAGCAGATGAGGATTGATAAAGAACGGTTAATACCGACAAATGCTCTACTAGTTGGTTTTGGAGGTACGAGGGTATTCCCATTGGCTGCAGTTGCGTTTTCGGTAACAGTAGGTGATTATCCTCAACAGATCACTAAGGACGTGACATTCCTTGTGGTCGACTGCACATCCGCTTATAATACTATCCTCGAACGACCCACCTTTAACTCGTGGAAGGCGGTAACGTCAACATACCACCTAATGATTAAGTTCCCTACGGATTATGGGGTCAGAGAGCTACGAGGAAATCAGGTGGCCGCACGAGAATGCTACATTGCCATGCTAGAGATGGAAGATCACCAGCAGACCATATACATAGAAGAGTAACGAACCATAGAGGAGCCGGTTGAAGAACTAGAAGAGATAACCCTTGATGAATCAATACCTGAACGGACGACTAGAATGGGGACGTTGGCCAGCCAGCCAATACGACAAGCCCTCACGGCATTCCTTAGGATGAATCAAGACGTGTTCGTGTGGAGCCATGAAAACATGCCTAGGATTGATCCCTCAGTCATAGTTCACAGGTTGAATGTGAACCCCGAATCCTCACCCATCCGACAGAAAAAGAGAGTGTTCGCTCAGGAGCGAGACAAAGCAATAGCAGAAGAGGTCAGATTTCATTCAAGAAGCAGATTTCATTCGAAAAGTGTACTACCCTAACTGGTTAGCAAACGTAGTTATGGTCAAGAAGGCTAATGGGAAGTGGCGAATGTGTGTCAATTTCATGGACCTTAACAGGGCATGCCCGAAGGACAGCTACCCACTCCCTCGGATAAACACCTTGGTAGACTCGACGACAAGACACCAGCTCCTGAGCTTCATGGATGCCTTTTCGAGCTACAATCAAATCAAGATGGATGAGGCTGATCAAGAGAAAACCTTATTTATCACCAGCTAAGGACTCTTTTGCTACAAGGTGATGTCATTTGGGCTCAAGAACGAGGGGGCGACGTACCAAAGATTGATGAACAAAATGTTCGCGCACTAGATTGGGAGGAACGTACAAGTCTATGTTGATGACATGTTAGTAAAGATCCTACGTGAAGATGATCACCTAGACGACATCCGGGAGACCTTCGACACACTTCGGTCATATAACATGAAGCTGAATCCAAACAAGTGCGTGTTCGGAGTGACGGCAGGGAAATTCTTGGGCTTTATGGTATCCCGAAGAGGTATAGAGGTTAGCCCGGAAAAGATATGGGCTATAATGGAGTTAGAACCCCCAAGGACGGTCAAGGAGGTGCAAAGCTTGAATGGCAAAATTGCAGCCCTGAATAGGTTTATCTCGAAAGCGACTAAAAAATGTCTACCTTTCTTCCGCACTCTAAGAAAATCATTCGAGTGGACGGACGAGTGCCAGAAGGCCTTTGAAGATTTAAAGAAATACCTTTCATCCCCGCCATTACCTAGCCCATCCAAATCAGGGGAAGAACTCTACCTCTACTTCGCAATTTCGCAAGCAACGGTCAACACGGCCTTAGTAAGAAAGGAAGATGGATCTCAAAGACCCGTCTACTTTATAAGCCGAGCATTCCGAAGAGCAGAAGAGAGGTACCCCCAAATGGAGAAATTGGCCTTCGCACTAGTAACTGTGGCACGAAAGCTCAAGCCGTACTTCCAGGTGCATACCATCATAGTCTTGACGGATCAGCCCCTGAGAAGAGCCATGAATAGCCCTGAAGCTGCTGGACGGATGGCTTTATGGGCAGTGAAGCTGAGTGAATTTGATATACAGTACCGCCTGCGAACTACGATAAAAGGGCAAGCTGTGGCTGACTTCATCGCCGAATTTGCTAAATCCAAGGCAAGGGGGCAGAAACCGCCGCACAGTGGAGCATCCACATGGACAGATCTTCCAATAGACGAGCAGGAAGGGCTGGTGTGGTAATCCAAACCCCAGAAAGGGATAAGATCGAGTGCATGATCCGACTGAACTTCCCCACGACCAACAACGAGGCCGAGTATGAAGCATTGGTGGCGGGGCTAGACCTCGCAAAAGCAGCAGGTGTAGAAAACGTGGTCGTACATTGCGATTCCCAGGTGGTAACAAGTCAGGTTAATGGCGGCTACGAATACAAGAATGAAAGGATGAAAAGGTATCTACAAGAGGTGAAGAATCAAAGCAGCAGCCTTGAAGTTAGATTCGTTCAAATCCCAAGGGAGGAAAACAAATGTGCTGACCGTCTAGCAAAAGTTGCCTCAGTAGAATTTATGCTTGTTCCCGAACAGGTATTGTCATTTGTTCAAGTCTCCTCACTTATTGATGACGGATCGAATGTGCAGAAAATATGTTCTGAAAGCAATTAGATTACGCCATTGATATCCTACTTGAGAACTGGCTTGTTACCAGACGGAAAAGACGCTGTTAGGAAGTTGAAGGTCTAAGAATCACGATTTGTGCTGATAAAAGATGTCTTATACAAAAGAGAATTCTCTCGACGGTACTTGAGGTGTTTAAGCCACAAAGAAGCAGATTACGTAATGAGAGAAGTTAACGAGGGTATCTGCGGAATCCACTTAGAGGCATGGTCATTAGTGCACAAGTTGATCCGAGCAGGATACTATTGGCCTACAATACTTAAGGACACACAGGCTTATGTCAAGACCTGCGACAAGTGTCAAAGGTTCAGTAATTTCATCAGGCAACCGTCCGAAGAGCTAACCCCCACGACAGCCCCTTGGCCATTCGCCCAATGGGGATTAGATATCATGGGCCCCTTCTCGACAGCAGTTAGGCAGCTAAAGTTTCTGGTAGTTGGTATCGACTACTTCACTAAGTGAGTGGAAGCAGAAGCCCTAGCCACTATCACAGAGAAGAACATTTGAAGTTTTTTTTGGAGAAATATCATCTGCAGGTACGGGATACCCGGAGTGCTTGTCTCCGACAATGGAAAACAATTCGACAATAGTGCATTTAGGGACTTCTGTTCGGAGCTAGGTATCAAAAAACACTACTTGTCGCCCGCACACCCACAAGCCAATGGGCAAGTTGAAGTCACGAACAGATTCTTGCTCAAGATCATTAAGACCTGGCTCGAAGGGGCAAAGGGTATTTGACCGGACGAGCTACCAAGCGTTCTGTGGGCATACCGAACTACAGCAAGAACACCCACTGGAGAAACGCCATTTCAACTAGCATACGGAAGTGACGCTGTCATCCCAGTAGAAGTAGGGCTCACAAGCTATCGGGTGGAGAACTACGACGAGGATAAGAACAAAGAGGCCATGCACCTTCAGCTCGACCTGGTGGACGAAGCCCGGGTGACAGCAAAGCAAAGGTTGGCGCTGTCACAACCCAAATTCATGGAACATGAATCTAGATGCATGACTAACCTATTAACTTATATAACTCAATGAACATAATTAATTTAAACATAATTCAATAAAACTCCAAAAAGACAATGCTCTTAATCAATCTTTTACAATACTAAAATCCACAATTTAGAATAATCTCCAAAATACTGTGAAATCTAGAGCAGATTAAAAAAATAACTAATAATCTTTTAAGACTTCCAAGTATTATTGACTTCGCCTAAAACTCCCACGCTCTACCTTGCACCTTATGAAACAATCCAAAGGTTCTGTTCCCCAACTAAACTTTAATCTGAAAAATGTAATTAATGGGGTGAGCCACACATCTAGTAAGTAATTATACAGAATACACAACAGAATAGAGTCAAGCAAAGCACAAGTATTTTGCTTTTTCACAAATTCATTCAATAATATCAAAAATAGTTATTCCACAAAACATACAATGAATCACTTAATACATATGTAATCACATCTTAAAATCATTTGAAATCACATACATATAATTTATCAGAGCACAGTGTCACATATACATATCACATATTCTCACATACAATCCTGTGAGCGGATACCAACATCTAACCCCTGCTGGTGAGGGTTCAACACATATTTCTCACATACAATCCTGTGAGCGGATTTACACATATATCTGATATATTTGATCAATTCTAAAAATACTTATTTTGAGTCACATATCACAAAAGCAAAGTTTACACAAAATATAATATTTTACTTGATATTAACAATTATTCCAAATACAGAGGTATATCAAAGATCACAATATTGAATAGAACATAAATCAAAGGATGCTTGACTCTCGTAGGGAACGAATAGAAACTGAGAAGTTTATATAAATATATTACAATTCTTGAGTAAATCTGAAAATTCAATTTTCTAAAAGAAACATTTTAAATACCATTTGGAGAATAAGAATATGACTTTGAAATCACTTGGTTTTAACAAATTTAAGAACAAGAACCTTTTTAGAAAACTAACATTGAAACTCAATTATTTACGGAAAATAGTTTAGTTTAGAAATCATCTTTTAAAAGAGATTTGGACATTCAAAACGTTATTTAAAATTCGAAGTATCTCTTAAAAACATTATTTAATAGTTGAAATTTCTCTTTCAATGTTGCAAAAATACTTTTGACAAACTTTAGAAAATATAAGTTTGAAATACAAAACTTTTGAAAACTTTTAACTTCTAAGAACCTAATGGACAAAACTTGTGCATATTATGCATAATTACTTACCTCTTTTGCTAATACTTTTGAACACAGCTGAACACTATAATCTTCCGTAAGCTCTAAACAAAAGAATGCTTTAATCAATAAGCATGGAATCTAATCCTTATAAACCTTTTCTTTCCTACTATCCTACAAAAATCAGGTATGAAAGCTACTTCGTATATACCATTGAATTAAGCAATTTAATATTCCTTATCAAAGTCCCACCACAACAATGTTTCCCCAAAACTACTTCGTACCACTAGAGTTCAAACCAATTTTTATAGCCACAATTGATATTCTAGGTCACCTTAAAATACTCAAAAGATCCAAATATATATTTATAGTATCCATAGAAAATCTCTACCGTAGGACTTAATATATATATATATATATATATAACCCAAAGAAAACGTAAAAGCCATGTGTATAATCAAACTGTGTAACCCGTGGCTTTATTCTAGCAAGTTTTGTAATCCATGGCTTTATCTAGACAGCACACAGTGGCTTTGTTCTTAAATGTAATCCGTGGCTTTATAAT
Organism: Quercus gilva; assembly: GCA_023621385.1. Classification (NCBI taxonomy): domain Eukaryota; kingdom Viridiplantae; phylum Streptophyta; class Magnoliopsida; order Fagales; family Fagaceae; genus Quercus; species Quercus gilva. The sequence goes on from CM042480.1 coordinate 38,903,785, forward strand.
CCCAAAGTAAAAAGAACGTTAAGCCCATCTAGTCTATATAACCACCAAGAAAATGTCAAAGCCGTATTATTCTTGAATTAGGATTTGTAATCTAAGAATTAATATGTATATAACCCAACGAAGAACGTAAAATCATCTACACGAAATTAAGATTTATAGTATAAACAATCCCCTTTTAAACAATCTACCCATCACTACCGATTCCATGATAAGGTTCTAACTTTTTAATTTTTTGATTCTAACAAATGAGAAAACATACCTGGAATTCTTTGGTTGCCTCTTTAATTGACTCCAAGGAAAAATACACCTCCTAGCCTCCTTAGTGATGAATTCTTTTTTTATGAAAAACCCTAATTTACTTATTCATCTACCTTATATTTGACGCATCGGAGATGTGGGCTTAGTGGGATAGTGGGCTGTAGTTTAAAACCCACTTAAACTTATTTCATTAGTCTCCAAGAGGCCCATAAAACATTTTCCTCTTTAATTTATTTATTTCTTATTTTAATTGCTGCACTAAATTTTATGCACTAAAACTTTAATTTTCTCACCTATTTTGTAGCACCATAAAATTGTCTACTCCCATCTTACTGTGCACACGCATATTGTACTCCAACTCTATAATAATAATAATACCGATGACGGTGATGATCATAAAATCAAATCGGGGTATTACAGGCACGGTACTAGAACCTCATGGCGAAACACTACAACTCCAATGTCAGGTATAGAGACTTTCAAGTTGGAGATCTTGTACTACGAAAGGTAATGGGCGCTACTAGACATCCTTCGCAAGGAAAGCTCGGCCCCAACTGGGAAGGACCCTACAGGATCGCATCATGGCAGAGGAAGGGTACCTACCACCTCGAGACGCTGGACGGGCGAAAGCTGCAGCACCCATGGAACACAGAGCACCTACGGAAATACTACCAGTAAAGACAATATGAAGAACAACGACGCTCTCCAATTTCCTAGTTTATTTAGTTTTACTACAATTACTAGTTTTACTTAGACAATTTTTTTTACCATAATACGTATCTTTTTAAGCCCAAGGGGGCAGGTACTTTTCTACAAACGCATGTCTTTTTTTATTAATAAGAGGAATATTCAGACACAACTATGTTTTTCTACAAAAATTCCTAGTCCAAAAAGTGGACGGTGTAAACTAAATTCCACAAACTGGACGGATCATCCCAAGAGAATGATACTTCTTGCTGTCCAAAAAGTGGACGGATATAAACTAAATGTCCACAAAGTAGACGGATCATCCAAAGAGGATGAAAATTCTTATCAAGTCCACAAAAGGAACTAAATTTAAGTCAATAAGGTGGACGGATTATCCTAAAAGGATGAGATTTTATTGAAGTCCAAAAGTGGATGAATATAATTTAAGTCCATAAGGTGGACGGATCATCCTAAGAGGATGAGATTTTATTGAAGTCCAAAAAGTGGACGAACATAATTTAAGTCCATAAAGTGGATGGACCACCCAGGATGGTGGATATCTTATTAAAGTCCAAAAAGTGGACGGGTATAAACTAAAATCCACAAACTGGACGGATCATCCCAGGAGGATGAAAATTCAAAGTCCAAAAAGTGGACAGGTATAAAGTAAAGTCCGCAAACCGGACGGATCATCACAAGAGGATAAAACTCCTTAGTCCAAAAAGTGGACAGGTCTACTATCAACAGAAATTCAAATTTCACAAAGTAGAAGGAGTCTATTTTTAACTGGACAAAATGAAGTCCACAAGATGGACGGGTCTGTTAATCTATACAGCTCATGAATTGAACAAATCTACTGTACAAAAAATTCATATCGTTGAGTGAACGGTTATGCTACTAATAGATAGTGGACGGATCTAAAAAGTTAACATAATCTCATTAAAAGAGTGACAACTAGAACCACATGAAGAACGAAGTCATTCAAATCCATAAATTAAACAGATCCATTCACAAAAATGAAATAGACAGCATAATTGAAGGTTAAACCCATGCATGCATGAAGTTTACGATGACGATTAAGTACATTCAAATGTTCTCCAAGACCATTTAAAAAAAAAAAAACAAACAAACAAACAAACTATGGGCGGGGGGGTATGTTCAACATTTTCTGGAAGACGGACATCAGCATCGACGTTCGAATCTTGGCCTTGTGGAGGAACTAACTCACCATCACCAGCTGCATTATCAGCAAAAAGGCTCTCCGTACTGTCAGAGGCGATGGGCTATACAGTGGTTTGGGCTTGGTCATCAATATTTATCATGGAGAAGTCAAGCTCAAGGTAAGCTCTTTTTGCCTAACGAACAGCATCATCAAATCCGTCTCCGTAAGAATCAGCGAGCTCCTTAATGAGGGCGTCAGAGTCATGATACTCACGAACCGCTACTTCTTTCGCCTGACGGAGTTGGTCCTTAGCTTCCTCGGTCTCTTTCTCCTTGTCTTCCAGGTTCTTCTTCAGCTACTCCATTTGGCTGAAATACTCATCCCTGGCTTTTTCCACCATGACAAATTTCTTATCCTGGACGACCCTCCAGGCCTTCAGCTCATCCAGTTCTTCCTCCGTCGCCTTTGCCCTTTCACAAATACAGTCCAACGACATCTCATGGCTGAGACACCGTCCCATGAGCCCCCTCATCATAACCATGGCCTAAAAATAAAAAGGAGTTATTTCAAAACCAGCAAAGAGGTAGACGAACGAATAAAGGACGGGTAAGTTTTACCTGAGCAATAATGAACAACCCCGTCTCCCCCATCGCCTCCGTCGAATGATTGCTTAGGTCCTCATAATCCTTAGTGGTTATGATGGATGAAAGCCTCTCTAGAGCGTGTTTTGAGTCCTCTCGGAGGAGGACAGGTGGCTTCTTCTGATGAGTGGACGGAGCCTTCATAAGGCCTTTACCAGCCCCATGCTTCACTGGGGTGACCGTCTTCGCACCCTCAGCCATTAGCCCTACAACGAGCTCCAAAGGAACCTTGAGTTTCTTTGGAGGACAGTCCCCTTTGGACGGCTGTTTCCTTTTTGTGGATGGATTGCTTGAGCCCATCCCCTTGAGAAGCACGTCGTCAGTCTCCTTTTTCTTGGCAACTTGAGACTTAATCAATGCCCTCCTCTTGGCGTCGTCCATTTCTATAGAGGTGAACAAGTGAAGTTAAATATTAAGATTGAAATCAAAACCGTTCAAACAAAACGAAGATGATGGACTTATGTTGGCGAATTCTGACATTGTATTTAATGGCTGCTGGCATTGGTTCAGGTCCATCACAATACCAATGGATGGTTTTAAGTGTGACTAGTTTTGCCCAAGTCCTTTCCTCCGACTTGGTCTTAGTAAAAATTCTCTCAAAAAAGCTGAACTCCTCAAGTTCAACTTGTGGACGCCGTCGAACTACAAAGAAGAAGACGGTTAACAGTGTTGAAAAACGATAATAAACCGAATGGTTTATGTTAAGGGGTCACACACTAGGACGGGTACATACCAGATGGAGGCAATATGCCCCAAGTCGTGTCGACGGGCATGTGTTCCGTGTCCCCTGGACAACACATCCATTCGTCACCCTCTAAGAAGAAATAACGACTCTTCCAGTCCCTATTGGAGTCTGGGGTTTCAAATATAACCTTCAACAACGGACTCCTAGGCACAAAACTATATATCCCCCTTGATTTATCTATTTCGTCTGGACAGTAACAGTAAGGAATTTCCGCACCGTCAGCCTCCTAGCACCATTTGACATAGCACCATACAGGACCTCCATTGCTATGAAGACCCTCCAGGCATTTGGGGATACTTGGCTGACGGACAGGCCCAGGAATTTGAGAAGCTCACGGTGCAGGGAGCTTAGTGGAAACCTGAGCCCTACCTTCAACATCTGTTCATACACCCCGACACCTTCTACCCCTTCATAGTAGCATTTCTCTGACTTATAGGGTAGACGAATGGGGATGTTATCTGGGATTTAGTAATTGGCCCTAAGGGTGTTGAAGTGTTTCTCCTTGATGGTGGATCTAAAATCATTCACCGTCCACTCTGGTAGCATGATGAACTCCCTAGGTCCATCAGCACCTACGACGGACTTTATTGGTTGTTCCTCGCCACCATCAAAACCCTCCTCTGGGTCAACCATCTCCATATCCTCATTTGTTGAGGATGGGGAAGAGGCGGATGGACTCCTCTCTTCCCTTGGACTCTCTTGATCTTTGTGACTTGACGGGTATATCTTCTCGTAATCCACCCCATCACCGACAATTGACTGGTTACTTGACGCACTAGACATTGCCTACACGTGATGACAAAACCTAAGACTCTGACGGGTCTAGAATGGGTGACGGGGTATAGAGTAGGAAAATAAAAGAGTATCTGAAGATAAAAGAAACTTGTGAAAAAGAGAGTACTTACCAAGTTAGTGCGTGAGTAGAAGAAGGGCGTTAATAACGGACACAGCAACTTGACGGAGTGGTCTCTAATAAGGATGACGAATGTGCTCTGACTATGTGTTTCAGCGGAAAGTAGAGAAATGAGAAAAGAAGGGTGTGATATTTATAGAGGAAGTGCACGAAAGACGAAGCGACACTTCTATCCGAGACAATATCCAATGGAAGAGTGACATGTGCCATGCGTCATAAATGGTTTCCAGACAACCTGTCAGGGGTGGGTACAGTTCACGGAGTCCGTATTGAAACTGTCAACCCACAGGCTTTTGAACCGTCATCCCTTGAATTTTGAACTGTCACCCCACGAGTCCTTCCGCTCAAAGATGACAGACCCATAGGCTGAGGGGGCAACTGAAGAGAGTAAAAATCTAGGTTAACGGATCTTCATGAAATGGGCTTGACGGTTCCACATCCGTGGGCCGATAAGGACGGGCCCAACCTATGCAAGGTTTGTTATGGACGGATCCTGCATGAACGAATGCAATAGTGACGGGTCAAGCACCCACGTTGCAGGCAGAAAACCCTAGATGGGAAATACTTGCGACACACACTTAGCCACCATAGAATCCCAAAGTAAATGGAATCCTAACACAGAGGATTCCAAAAAATACGCGCATTAATGAAGATTTTTTTTATAAGTAAATATCTTGTCCATCATATTTGGGATTGTTCAAGAAGATTCCTATAAGAAAAAGACTTCCACACCAAGAAAGAGATGTCAACCTTCTACTACTATAAAAACTCCAATACCCTCATAAATCAAGGTACGCATAATTTACCCCTCTTTAGCACTCTAGAGTTGTGAGAAATTCTAACTTAACCTTCAAAGAGTATTTGGCCGGCACTGGTACTCTCTGTTAGGTCTTCCCTTTCTGTTGTGTAGATGTTATTTCGAGTGTGCGAATATCGTTTAGCTCACTGATGATTTTTCCAGCATCATCAATGACAACACTATAAGTTGTTGATGGATAGAATCGTGATGGCAACAATAAAATCATTAGTGATATTGGTGCGATGATGGAAAGGTGGATGGTGCTAATAATATAAATAGCAATTTTAGAAGAAATTTTAAGTGAAGCTTTAACCATAAAAATTATGAAAAATTCTATTTTTACAACATTTTTACAACAAATCTTAAGTGTAACATTGTTATCGGATATTACAGGTAGGTAAATAAATAATTAATTAAAGTTATGAATTCAAATGAGAACTAATAATAACTTTTCACCAATGATTTATTGTAATCGTGAATATAGCACTTTTCTAGAAATTATACCTCGGAATTGTATCCAAGTTCAAAAAGTTTAAATACACTCATTCAAAACAATTAAAATAAAAAATAAAAATAAAAAAGTTTAAATACACAAGCTTTTCACCCTAGAAATCATCTCCCGCCAGAAATTCAGTTTAACAATTGCTACAAATTTAACTGCATAAATTTTACAAATTTAGCAAATCTAATCAATGTTTTGTTAAAAATATTTACTTTGGGATCTACAAAGATAACTTCTAGTTGAACACAACCCTAGCAGGCAACAGTCTCTTTCCATCTTTGCGCATGTCTAGTACGTATGACAGAGATATACAAGCTTAGAAGCAAAGGGGCCCATGTCCAGATATGTTCCTAACCTGTGCAGTTCAAAACATGAGAATGAAGACGCAGCAGATTGGTGCCACATCTCTTCAAAGATCATTCATCTTGTTCAGTGATTCTTTCAAGCCTGCAATACAATCCATATGAAAGGCATAAAAAGGAAGTAAATTGGTTATATTTTCAGATTACCTAACATCATATAAAATTGGCCCGACAATCTCTAAAACGTTGCCAATCAATTACAAGCGCCTTACTCTATGATGGGAAAGGATTGCACAAACTGATTTGGAAACTGTTAAGAGACAAAGAGAAACAGCTAATGCCTTCTACTTTTTCTTTTGACTTTTCATTTTCTTTTTCATAAATTAAAGAGAAAATCAATGCTATTTGCTACCAGATAATGAATTACAAATCATAAAGGTGAAGAAAAACTGTACACAAGAATTGAGGAAAACTGGAAAAGCAGTACAAAACAAAAGATGCTTTGGAATGATTTCCAACTCCCACATTAAAGGGGTAGCTGTGAACTAAAATTGACAAATCATTCCAAAACAATTTACAAAGAGTTGGCTAACGATGCTTGCTGCTTCCCCAAATCCCTTGCAATAGTTCAGCGATCCCACATGGCCTGAAATATGGCAGGTCTGTGCTTCAGCCATTGCACCATCTCCCTATCTAGTGGAGTATTAGTTAAAACAGCATCAAACATTGGGCTGCCAAAAACTTTTTGAGAGCTCTTAAAGGACCATATTCGGTCCTTAGGCCATGGTCTCTGGGGCTGCTTCTCCTGGACAACATTAAAATTGCATTAGATATGCAACCAAAAGCAAATAAAGTCAAGCTGAAGGAAGAGAAATTCAGACAGGAAAATAACATTCAAAATCCAGTAACATGAATTGTAGTTTCCAAACGTGGCATTAGTTAGTCCACCTCAAACTTGGAGGTCCCTTCAACTTCATTAATTGGAAAATCTGAGTATAATTTGATCAAAGGGCAAATTTAGTACAGCCACAGGCCCAAATGAAATTAAAGTAATTACAGTTTCTTATTATAAGTAGTATCTTTTTTCTGAACATTAATTTATTGATTATCTGTAAAAGCAATGGTTTGGCAATGGTACTTCTCAACCAGATTATGAAAAAATTAGGTTTCTCTCTGGGTAACTTTGATGATTCAACTTAAAACTTGAACTCAACCAATAGACGTATAGAATATAATCAGTGTTAATTTGAAATAAATGTTAAGTCAGCCAAGGTAGGATGATGTAATAGACTTGTAAACTCACCATTCTTGCCAGCATAAATCTCACAGTCTTTGGGCCATAAACACGATGCCGTGATGGTTTCTGAACCTTGGCATAGAAGGAACCAATTTCGGGCAATGACAAGCAACCCCTACTCGATCTAACAAGGCTACAATCTGGCTCCGCATTAGTCTGGTTATACCAAGAAATCAGCTGCCCTAAACAATAATTCTCACCATAAGTCTTGCAATACTCCTGGAAACCTGCCCCTAATTTATCAGTGTACTTGGGGCCCAAATCAAGTGGACTGATGTAAACTGGCGGAGAAGTTGCAGCTTTGTACTCCTGCATGTATAATGAAATTTGTTTTAGATCATAGGAAGGACACATGAATGTTAGCAGACAGATTATAGAAGTTCTGTAGCTGTTAGACATACCCGTACTCTGAAGAAGCATTTTGTGTAAGCATAAATATGGATCAAGTCAGCTGCAGCATCATGCCGAGACTTGTAGGTACATGGAAGATTTCGGACCTCATCCCTTAACCTTTAAAATAAAGAAAACCGCCATAAGATTGCAAGAATTAAAATTTTTAGCATCATAAGTTCATACATACTAAAACAAAACACAAAAGCACGCTGCTCACCATAATAAAGATTTCTGAATGTCATTGGAACCTGGTGGATCATGAGCATGAATCTTGGACTTGAGGTCATTTAATATGCCTTCTTCCACATGAGGAGCAATGCATTGAAGAAGTTCCTCAACAAACGATCCCTCTCCTTTCCAGAGTAAGGAAACAATTTCTTCAGGGCTCAGCCTCTCCAGAGGGGGTGGTGCTTCTGTCGGGTCACCAAAAATGCATCTCATAACATATCTCACCTGTAAACAGAATTCAAACAGATTAACATCTTCAAAAGACCAGAAAATCAGAATATAATTGACTTCTCTATTTATGGCAGTGATCTAGACTAAAGACACTGAGCATCACTAGGTACATGGTATCATTGACACAAGTTAAATGATCAAGACTAAAGATCCCTAACAAAGACATAAGCATGAAAAAATGAAGAGTAATTGAATGACACAAAAGTTCAATTTCAACACTTCACACTAGGGCTCAAATCCCCTCTCCCTCAACCATCAAATTATCAAAAGAACACTTTAAACTAGAATTATAGGTTATAGACCCTAAGCTGATCAAAGTCACCTTCTCGTACAATTTTTTGGGTTAGAGAATCAGCACAAGCATGGTGTATCACACCAAAATATGTCTCATATGTACTTGCACAGTTTAAAAGGACATAAGCTGGAAACAAGGACTAAACAATTTTTTTTTTTTATGGGTATTATAGTAGGGGAGGGGGAGGGGGGATTCAAACCACAAATATAGGACATCACAAAGGATATCATTACCACTAGACCATCACTCGAACCCCACTCCTTAGCATAACAAAATTAAAAAAGGTAGTCACCTTGTCAAGAGTCACAGCCAAATTCTGAAGCCTTTGATTGTAGACGCCCTCAGCCTGTCTCATAGAAAAAGGTATGAGTACTCACCAGGTAATATCAAGCGTGCCCATACAAACAAAAGCAATGAGAGAAGGGCAGTCAACAACACACCTGAACCTCAGCATCACTCTTCTCAACTTCAAGACAAATATCTGAAAAATATTTCCTTTTTTCCTCCAAATTATGCTTTAGAATCTCCTCAGGCAGCTTTGTTCTTTCAAAATTTATAAACCTCACCTTCAACCAAAATGGAAAAGTCAGGAAAAACAAAAGCATAAATAAATTATTAGCAAAAAAGGCAGATCCAAGAACAAATATCACGAGGCAGAAAAGGCGCACACCAGGCGAGCTGAATAGGCTACCACCCAATCAGGCAACCCACCAAGCAAGCAACTGCCTAAACCAGCCCTCCCCAAGTCAAGATAATCCTCTTCGGATACTGAATTTAGTTCGCAAGCTTCAAGCATTAACTGATGACGGTCCAGAATTCCATGCCATTCCTCCAGAACCTGATGCATGGACAATATAAACTAATTAACAGAATTTAAGGCAACGTTGAAACTAAGGGTAGAAAAAGACCAATAAGATTCAACTGGCTGCAACAACCTCAACAAGACAAAAATAAGACTTATTTTATAACTTATGAAATCAGAATCCTGATTAGGCATGCGCCTTCTACACCAATCAGAAAGCATCCTTTTCACAGTGCTAATCCAAAATGATAAGGACATTCAGCCAAAGCCACTTATCACGCCTGAAAACCTGATCAAACTTGTTCATGATTTTATTTCCTCTTTTATTTTTTTGGAATAAACAGTCAGTAAAATTGCCTTAAACCCTGTAACCTGTACCTTTTGAAAAGCCCCTTCGCCTGTTAGATTCAAGTAGCTGCCCCGGCAAACTTGACTGCCACACAAACAAACCGACGCTTCATATTCTTCCTTACTCTAGCAAAATGAACAGAGAACAATTATTAGATAATATGTATAATATTCTCCAGAGAGTACAGAAGACCAAAACACAAAAGAGACACACCTCTGTAACAGAGTTATAATCAAATGTGATCTCCTCGCCATATTGAATTTTACGTACAGAATAGATTCCAATCTGGTAATGACCATCTACAGCAGTAACTCTGCATTCACAGATAAATTATGGGATGATCAAATGCTAGGTTCACTTACAATTATATAACTAAACAAGTAAAATCATATATAAGATGAGTAAATGGTAATTCAAAATCTGCGAGATAAAACAAAGAAAGTATGATTATCCATGGCATGATTCCAGCCATAAAAAGCTTATAGAATTAATAAACAATCTGGAATCTAGAGTAGATCTTAAGGAGAAAATTTGCTTATATAGCATTTATATGTGATTAGATGATCTAGTCTTCACATAATAATGACAAAGGCTCAAAGTGAAGAAACACAAGTGATGAAAGTAACAGATTCACTACATTGACATTATTATAAAGCGGCCATGAGAAATTTGAGTTCCGCTTATTAATTAAAATGCCATGTATTTCCAGCCCTAATATAAAATACGAGTATCACTTCATTTTTGTTATTTCCCATAATACTCGATAAACTTGTCAATTGTACATAAGGGAAGGTCTGCAGGTAGGTTATAAACAGCAGAAAGAGTATGACAACAGAACTCACTTTGCTTCACAATTAGGACGGCATGAGTGACATATTCGACTTGCATAGTTTGCCTTATGCATAGCATCAACAACAACCAAATCATACCCATCAGCATCACCCTGCCAGGAAATAATGCATGATCAGATAAAAAATATTCAGTAAACCAGGGAAAATGGAAAAGGCATAACAAGACTACAGCACAATGATTCTTGAAGTGAACCAAACCTTTGGCCTTTCTAGATAGATGTTGTAAAATTCTGGAGCTGGATCTTTACTGTTTTTCTGCAAAGATCGAATCCCATCTTGCTTTTCGAACCATTTCCAAACAGGATAAACCTACATTTTTTTAAAAGGGGGTGGGGTGGGGTGGGGGGAGTAAAGAGTTTCAGCATCATATAAACCTTCCAATGAACTCTACTAAAGCTAGAAATTGGATCCCATGAATAGTTGGTTGCCATACCTCTCCCAAAAACTCCACGACAAAATCTTCGTCTCCAAAACCACCTTCTTTGTTGCAAACAACACCAAGCCCCTGAAGAACACAACCCAATAGACAATATAAAAATGAGGTAAATTAGCATCGGAAAAGTATGGAACAAGTCAAGGAAATAAACACGTCCAAAAGAGAGGCAAAAATATAGTACATGCTCATGCAGTAAAATAATGATGTGTATACCTTTCTGTAAGCAACATATTTGTCATCAGGACGACTATCTACAGCCTTCAGAATACCTTGACACATTTTCACAGTTCGTTTATCATGGTTCTCCTCAGCAGCTTTTTCAATATCTTCAATAACAGGCTGCAATGGAAACATCATAGGAGTGTTTCCACTCCCAGTGAAGTTCCTAACTTGCTTATTCAAAGTACGAAGGAGCACATCTTCAATAAACAAATGCTTCTCCAGGAGAGTCCAATTTAACTCATCTGGCATGGAATCAAGCAAAAGATTGTGAGTATAGGGGTCAATTCCATAAACCTCTTGCTCTATGACCTCATCTCCAAGCTGTTTTCTAGGTTTATAGTCCTTGACTTCAGGAAGTTCCATATCTGACTCCTCAGTGCCACTTTTCTGGGCATGGAGCTTCTCAGCATAGTCCTCAGGTAAAGATACTCGCATCTTTCGTTGCACATCCTCCTCATCCGCAACAATAACATATTGATCAATGACTTCATATTTTCTGGTAACAGGAGGAACCAGGCTTGCTTTTGTCATGCGAGCCCCCCACTCACGATCATCACTCATTGAATCCAAAGCACCATCTGGGGTAAAGTATCCATCTCCCCTTGACTCAGTAGTTCGAGCTTCTGATCGCATATCCAAGTCACTTTCTGTATCTGAGGCTGTACTCTCGCTATCACTCTTGCCATCTTCAGAAGACCCGTCATCAGAAGTTTCACTCTCTGAGTCCATAGATTTTTTATTCAATTTGGATAAACGCCTTCGGATTTCTCGATCAGATGCATACTCTCCATAATCCAAACCACCATTTGCAAAGGAAGTGCCATTACTCCTATTCATGTACTTCCTTTCGGTCAAAGATTTAGTGACCTTCTTCTTATACTTAGAGACACTGGTTGAATCATCTTCCCATGACTTCATCATTTCATCTCTTTCATAAGATGACTTCGAACTCTCTTCCAAACGTGTGGCAAGTTGAATAAATAATGTAATAATGTGATTCATGTCTCCAGCATCACCCCGATTCTTTGCTCTGCGTAAGCAGAATATGTATACAAGTAAGCCAAAAAAGAAACAGGGAACATTGTTGCATGACTCACACCCACATATAAAGGCCTAATCACCACAAAGATACAGGAGAGTAGAAGGAAAAAAATACACAACAGCAAGTGCATGAATTAATTAGATACAATATTAACATGGATTTTGGGAATTTTATGTTTCCTAACTTACATGAAGAAGCAAACTAAACTAATAACAGCATTCAAAATCAAGCCAAAAAAAAAAAAAAAACACAAGTGAAGTCAACCTTAAAAGAACTTCAGTCACAAGGTACCAAGGGGGAGGGCCAAAATAAAGAATCCCACTGCTTAACCAGATATAACTTAACCCCGTCAGACTTGTACTTTGTATTCTTTGAAAAGGGACTGCTCATGTTTATTCATGTCTTTTGCCTTTCCGGTTTCAATAACAATTTTAATTATCCACCGAAAAAAGAGGCTAACCCCATCCATTTAACCTAAAGAGCTGTTAATGAATATGGTCTTTTATATTTAAAGGTCCTGGAAAAACTTACTTTATTGCGTCTCTGCACATTCGACTAATATCCTCCTTAACAGAGCTCAATCCATGGCCAATGTAATAACCCTTTTTAATTCTATATTCAATTTCTTCAACCTGATTAACAAAGAGACAACATGAAACAAGGAATTACAAACATATATTACAGAATATTTTTAATATGGAGACATGCAAAACAAATTACTAGCTCTACCTTGGGCACAAAAAACTCAAATGTATTCTCCACCATGATGTCTCTAAGACCAGAAAGAAGGAATTCCTCCATTCTCTTATAACCATTTTCCGATTTCTTGATGGCCCACCGCCTCATACGGGCATCCCTAGATAGAATGGATGACGACTTTCTGGCATCAAATAGTTTTGATCGTTTGTATAGGCTTCGGCGGAATAACTGATTTGCTGAGTCTCTTTTATCCACACTATCAAAATAGTCCTTTAGTTCACCAAAATCATCCGCATCACTACCCAGACCCTTTTTCAAAGCTGATGAACTTTTCTCAGTAATCTGTTTAAGACTCCTTATTTTAGAATGTGATTCATCAAAGAACTTAGTATCACGTGAGAGTCGGCTCTTGACCCAGTTCACATTCGCAAATTTGAGAGCCAACTCGCCAAACTGGCTGCAACCTCTGATATCTATAAAAGATAGACAAGGAAATGAATGAAGAATCTCTTCAAGCGTGCTGGAGGTAATGTTTGTGCAACCCTTTAGAACGATAGAACTTATCTTTTCTTTGCAATAACCATTCTGCAAGCAAACAATTACATTAGACTCAGTAAAAAGAAAAAAACAAAATTGTGATATCTTAGAACGCCAAACAAAAGTAAAACATACCACGATGCTCAAGAATATGGCATCAGTACAAATAGGACCCAGAGATGACACGTCAATCTGTCTAGAAATGTCCTTGTAGAAACTGACTGCAGCTCTCCAGTGTTTACAAGTCAAAGAAACTAAGGGAAGGGATTTGATGTCTGATCTCAGAAAATGAAAAACTCGTGCCAGCACACAACCATCCAATAAACCCCAGCTTCCCATCTCAGTTTCAGAATTTGCACTCTCCTCTTTGTAAAATGTAGCATCACCACATAAATCATCAAATGTGGATTCGTCCCTTGGAATTGTCTGCATGCCCTCTTCTATTTCACAATCTTCATCAATCTCATCAACCAGCAAGCGGGCTCTCTTGGAAGCACGTGCATCACCTTCTGTATTTAATCAGTCCCCACCCACCCAGGAAAATATATAATAGATCAATTAAAAAAGGACAGGAAGGTGCTACCCATAAATGCATTAAAGCTAGAAAGACATAATGGAAAAGGACAGGAGGGTGCTACCCATAACTACTATGAAATTAGGAAATACACACACACCCAAAACATATAATAGATCAATTAAAATGGGAGGAGAGATTTTCAAATATAACTGAAATGAAGAGGATGCTACCCATACAGACGCACAACAAACAAAACAAGAAATTATCACAAAGGGGGTGGCTATGCGTTTTGGTGCAGGACCTATTAATATTGGCAAAGTGACGACCAGCTATTACAACAACCAAGCCACACTAACACCCCCCAAAAACATATAATAGATCAATTAAAATGGGAGGAGAGATGTTCAAGTATAACTGCAATGAAGAGGATGCTACCCATAAACATGCACAACAAACAAAACAAGAAAATATCACAAAGGGGCTAGCTATGTGTTTTGGTGCAGGATCTATTAATATTGACATAGAGCTGAATGAGTATGAACCTGAGAAAACCACAATACATGTCAGGAAAGGCTTGGTAAAGTTGCAGCTAGAAAATGAGAGAAAGAGAGAGAGAAGAGGGGGGAAGAATTTTGACCGAGGACATATCTGGCCAAAGATGGAATGGCAGGTCCATTCCTTGAAACTGCTATGAAATGAAAATAAAAGAAAGTTCCCTCATACCTCAACCTCATCCTGGAATTAATGACTTCTTATTGCTAAACAAAATCCAGGTTGCCAGTGGAAATTTAAAAGATTATTCATACCTGATTTACGGTAGATGTGATTCTCAATCTCCTTCTTTGGCTGTTTAGCATTGATCCATGGATCCAAGACTTCATTTATGGCTGCAGCAAACTCACGGCTCTTATATGATTTCATTACCAATTCGTGTAGCTTTCCACGAGTATAACCAATGAATTGAGGATGCACATCGTGAAATGAACTTGATTTTGTTTTAGATTCAACTGGAGCAGTCCCATGATATTCTGAAACAAAAGGTCTTGAAGAATCACCAGTTGCAGAATTAATCTCCTGTTCACTCTTAACAGTGGCTTCAGAGGTCTCTGTAGCAGAGGTAACTGGAACCCAAATTCTATCAAATTTCCTGAAAACACTGCTATGTTTTTGAATAGTACCTTGATCTACTGAGACCTGTAGCTGTGAAAATGATGAAGGCCCTTGTTCATGCCCAGCACCATCAAGGTAGTACCAATCACCCAAATGTAATTGCAAATCATTGACTGTGCAAAGACGGTCTTTTGGAGTGTTAATAGAAGCAATGCACTTCCAGGAGCCTTGTGAACCTTGATCGTCAACACTTTTTGATTGAGAATCACGCTCTGCTGATGATCTCTTCCCATCACTACTTGAAGAATGTGGCCGAGAAGACCTCGAAGAATGTCTCTCCTTTCCTCGGACTTTCATGCGAGAATCAGAAACAAATGAGCCTTGGTCCTTAACCACACATGCATTTATCCTGACAACTGGAAGTATAGTTCCTTTCACTCCCCTTGCGACAGCAGGCTCTGATAAAGAAAAAGCCCAAAGAGGGAGATCAAGCCTTTTGCTATGAGATGGATAGTACAGGTCATCTTTTCGATGCCACCGAGGGTCCTCATACCCAGATTTTGGCATATGGCATAGTGGGAAACCGTCATTGAGAACAAGCTTCTTTCTGAAAGATCTATCCTGGGAAGCTTCTTCATTCCTCTTCCAGTCACCACCCTTGCATGACCATGGGCCAAAAAACCAGTCGCAAGATTCTCCACAGGCAAAAACATGATCCTTGTCAGAAGTTTCAATTAACCTGGATTCTGTAGCTTCTTTTGATTTGAGTTCAGGAATTACAGATAATTCATCAGTTTTCTGATCATAATGCTCATTGTAAGCTTGATTCCAAGTGAAACCTGTGACATGCCAGGAATGAAATTTTTTCATGAGATGAAAAACTTGAATAAAAATAAATAAATAAATAAATAATAATAATAATAATAATAATAATAATAATAATAAAAAGAGCCCAAGTACACAGGAAGTATACAAGGCATTCGCCAACACTTACTAAAGGAAATTACCAAGATCAAACTCAAATAAATTAGAGAAGTAAACTGTCCTGTGGTTGTCATCCACTCATATAATGATCTTAGGAATGAGATGCATGACTTGAAGTGCCAATATAGGCATGAATATAAGCATTTAATGCAGCTTTCAAGAAAAATCAAGACTGCCAAGATATCAGGAACCTTAAGAAAAGGACTGATGGGGAGACACCATATAAACCTCTCAACTGATTAAAAAACAAAAAAAGAAAAAAATTTGCATGCACGCCCAGGGCAACTAGACACATCCTGACTATCAACAATTGTATAAAAATAAAATAAATAGAATTCAGATGACCAATTTTACAGGAATTTTTTAAGCAAAAAAAAAAAAAAAAAAAATTCCAAAAAGTCACAGAATATAATCAGTTGACAACAACATTAAGAACTGCATCCACACGTTGAATTGCATCATCTACAATAATACATCTTATCTACTTATCAAAAAATAATACGTATTATCTATAGAGACTGCTTAGGTGCTTCTATCTTTACTGTATGGCAAACATATCCCTCCTCTACTGACCTTCACATGTATGCCATTAATTACTAGAAAATATCAAATGAAAAAAGAAAATAAGGTGATAAACTATGGTTCCAGGGTAGACATACCCCTCTTCTTTTTACTTTTGTGTGTGTGTATGTGTAAACACCATATTTACTTGTTATGAGTAACCGTATTTCATTAAAAAGAGTGTAATACCACCCTGGTACACAGTGAGTATACAAAAGAAAAAATAAAAGATAAAAATGAATGGAAGCACAATCGGTGCCTATTATAATGGGTCCCATGGAAGCCTTTATATAGAGAAAGAAATGCCAAATAAAGCACTTCCCAAAGGAATGTCACCACAAAATAACTATAATTGCTGAGGATTTTATCCAAACATGAATAAATATAAGCTGCCAGAGATAGTGTACCTTCAGAAATTCCCCAAATCTCCTGTTGTACATGTTCAAACCTTACTTGCAGAACTTCTGCAAGATCAAAAAAATCCACAAACAAGGGAGTAAGAATTTCAATAAAAGAAAAAGGAGAAAAAAGAAACAACCAAATACTTGATAGTACTCAGTGTTAAATATTTTGCTAACACCCCGGAAAAGGAGAATCAGGATAGGTTGACAGTTAGCATAAAATTAAGTCACTTTATTATTAGGCCAAAATCCAAATAACACCCTTTAAAGTTTGGTTGAATTGTCATTTTCATCCCTAAAACTTATTTTTTGTCATTTTAGTCCTTAAACTTCATTATTTTTGTCAAGTTGGTCCTTCCATCCATTACCGCCTATAAAACCACTGTATATGTCAGTTCACTTAAGTGAAGTGTGACAATAGATTTTATAGACGGCAATGGATGTAAAGACCAGCTTAACAATCATTTAAAAAAAATTTATTTATAAAAAAAAAAAAAAAAAAAAAACCCTTTTGAGGACAAAAAAGACAATTCACTCAAACATAAAGGGTCCAATTTGGATTTTAGCCTTATTATTATGAAAACTACATAATGGTAAAAGTGATTAATAAACAAGCTAATACCTGCAACAGTCTCAAGTTCCTTCCCAGGAACAACAGGAAAGCCCTCAAACAGAGCTCCAACTCTTTCATCAATGTGAAGATCTTCTGAAGGCTCAGAAATAGCTGCACTTTCATCTGTGCAATGCACTGGCTCTGACAGAGTGCCAGACAGGTCCTCGCCACACTGGAGACCAGATTGCCCAGTTTCTCCAGTTTCAGCCAAGAGATTCCCAGGAGCTTCTGGAGGGCTTACCAACTGAGTTATGGTGTCGGACACAATGGATGGGAAATTCACAGTCACCAATGGTGAAGTTGCATTTTCAACAGTTACCCACCTGTCACTATCTAAGTGCTTGATCAAGTGATCTGACATTAGAGCCCCTTCTTCCACAAGTGCTTTAAGATCACCTAATTTAGAAGGCCCACATTCCATGCCATAATAATCAAGGTAAAACCATTTCCCTGTGGCTGAATCAGCCAACACCGGGACATGTGGTGGTGTGTCGCATATATCCATATCTTCTTCCATGGATGGCAGCTCTTCAGGAAGAACCACATCTTCTTGAGGAGCTTCTTTGGTATTTATGCTTGGAGTCTCAGACTGTTCTTCTTTGTGAGGCTCACAGTCGACATTTTTCTCAACAGGACCATTAACATCATGAACACTGCTTTTATCTTGAGACTCTTTAGCTGAGTACTGTGACTCTCTTCCATTAGCATCCCTCTCAGTGAGCTTATCTTCTTGCCCTTTACTAGCAATCTGAGAGTTGCGCTTTTCACTTGTTCCAACTTTACGACTAGTTTCCCTGTAACTACTGGGCCTACTCCGATCAAGTGGGGACCGCTCCAGATAGTTAGGTGTCCTATCCCTGCGGTCATGGTTTCGAGCTCGATCTTGTGGGGACCGCTCTGCATAAGCAGGACTTCGATTTCTATGATCATAGTGTCGATTCCGATCATATGGGGACCTCTCACGACCATATGGAGATCTCTCACGAGCAAATGGGGATCTCTCACGACCATGTGGTGATCTCTCACGACGAAGAGGACTCCTGTCACGGTGATCATAATACCGGGCCCTGTCACGTGGGGACCGCTCAGCATGACCAGGGCTACGCCCATGTCTGTCATAAGCTACTCTGGAAGACAAAGATGACTCATAATGCCTGGAGGCGTACTTATCTGATGGAGGGATTTTCGACGATGAAACTGGATTCCTGTAAGACCTCTCCATAGAGCGACGTGCATAATGATCTGAATGGGCAGCACGGTTGCTGTCATCAGTAAGCCTCCGGCTTTTTGAACCTGCATAATCCCCATAATCTCCATAATATTTGCGCTCTCCACTATCTGAATCAGTGCCAAACCGCTTCAACCTGTTACCAGAAGAGTAATCTCTCCCATGATTCTTCCCATTGCTGTATTCATTCCTATACAAACCTTCCTCGTCCACAATTTTCGAACTGATCCTCATAGTCCTCTCTGGGCCACTCTCCCACCTGGGAGTACTTTTGGTAAGCTGACTCCCACTTCTGTTAAGCTCTTTCCTGCGGATAACATCATCACCCGAATACTTCCCAGAAGGTGGTGTACGCTCGAGTTCAAATTTCCACCCTTTATCCTTACCCGTCTCGTATCTGCGTGGCTTACCATAATTATAGTCGTCCCTTGCTGCTTCCCCTTTATGCCATCTATCTGGAATGAACTCACCCTTTTCAATGTCATCTTTCCCACTCCTCCACAACCCAAATTCGCCTCTCTCAGCTTCTCCCCGCCGCACTATCTCACCCTTCTCAAACTCCTCTTTCCTCCATTTCCCATAACCAATCTCTCCCTTCTCCACCACCTCACTTCTTCTCCACTTCTCACTACCACTAACAATTTCTCCCTTCTCAATCTCGCTTCTCCGCGGCACATACTCTCCATTCAAAGTACCCAATTCACCCTCTTCCACTTCATCCTTCTGCTGCAACTTCTCAGCACAAATTTCACCATTTTCAACTTCCCTACTACTCTTCCTACCTCTATCCAATCCAGACTCAATCTTTTCAAGCTCTCCGTTGCTGTTGCTGTTGTTGTTGTTGTTTTTAGCTAATTGCTCCTTCTTGACCTTCACCATCTTCTTCTTTCGGTCATTGTCAGAGTACTTAATCGACTTGGAATTGAAGCCATTGTTGTTGTTGTTGTTGCTACTATTATTGTTGCCATTCTTGCCTCCGCTGCTATAAATTGTCTTCTCCGAAATAGGAAACCTCTCCATATGATGTTGTTGCTGCTGCAAAGGCATGCATGCGACGCCTCCATCGCCCATGGAAATCAACCAACTTCCTCTTCAACCTCGAAAACCCTAATTCTCCCCTCTCCCGGGGCTATTGATGCTCATACTGCAATTCGCTTCGATGTTTGTCGATTCCTCGCTCCAATTTCAGAACCCTAAATTCCACAAAACAAAAATCAAACAAATGTAGGGTTTCATTGAAAAAGATAAACACGCGAATAAACTCAAACAACCACAAAAACCTTAAATCAAATACGCCTTCGTTACAAAACCCTAGGGTTTGGATTGTTCAAAAACAGAAAAAGCGAATTGAGAATTGAAAAGGAGAGAAATTTTACCGAGACAATTTTGGAGCTGAAAACTCAGATCGGAAAAAAATTCCTTGGTAGCTCTGAATCGAACAGCGTGTGAAAACAACACAGATCGAGAAATTCCGAGAAAATTGTAGTTCGAATTTACAATCTTCCTGAGAAAAATCTCTCTCTCTCTCTCTCTATCTCTCTCCCTTCCTTTCTATCTCTCTCTCTCTCTCTCTCTCTCTCTCTCGCTGTGCTATATCTTTGTGTTTCGCCCTCGTTGTGTTCTTGGTCTGAAAGACGAAACCTTCGTGTTAATTTTTTTTCTTTTTCTTTTTTTTTCTCTCTCTCTAATAAAGTCCTTATATTTTGTTTGTTTTTTCGATTTTGACCCTCACGTATTTGTGGATTTGTGGTATAGCAAATGACGTAAATGCCACTGGAGGTGCCATATGTGATGTACGTATATGGAGGGTGTATGTGGAAGTTTAATATAGTTGAGAATACGGTTAGGATAGCTTGGCGTTTGCGGGCCCTATCTTATAGCTCCCTTCTACTTCCACAAGGGAGGATTCGCGTTGACTCGGGCTGTTGACTCAGCTAGAATTCTTGAGACCTTGCCATTGAGAGCGTTATGTAAAGCTAGAAGGTAAACCCAACTTTTACCCATAAATTTATTTTTCAAACTACAATTAAAAAAAAAGTAAATTTCTTACAAATTTAATTTTTTGGAGCCCATAAGGGTTATAGAATTCAATTCTTACTAACATCAAAATTCGACTATTATCTTAGTCTAATAATAAAGAACTATCATCAAAAGTATATGTCATAAGTTGAAATTCTCTCAAAAAAATATCTTGAAGCTAATAAGGAAAGTAAAGCTATAAATTTTTATTATAAATTGAAAATAAGATTTAATTTAAATTTTTTTTTTTTTTATTGGAAGAGTGAAAATTTGAGTCATAAACATTTTTGTTGAAAAAAATAATTTGAATTACAAACTCTCAGCAACAATTCTACTTTTCTTTTTTATGGTTTGAATTGTAACAAAAATATTTAAAGTTGAAATCAAATTAGGCTCTTTCTCTCTCTCATCTTATCCAAAGGAATTAATAAATATGGTTGAAAATTTATTATAAAGAGATTATAAAAAATGAATGCATAGAAAATAAAGACACGTGATTGGTTATTGAAATTACAGTGTTGGTATCAAATGGAATGATTTAAAGAAAATTTGATATTTAATTTATTACAAAAGAAAGTGAATTGATCTAGTAAAAGATAAAACAAATCTAAGTACTTAATTAGGGCTTGGATTGTACCAAAAAGCAATTATGAATTGAATCACATTAGCCCCGACCTTGCAACAAAAACAATGATGAATAGAATATATAATATAAAAATAAATAGTTGATCCAATTCTTAAGGACAAAAAAGGGTCGATAGTCGATAAAATATTGAGTTGACTAGGTGACCCTTATGAAAATGCAACAGCCTATGAGTATTATGGAGTTCGTGTGCTACTTCTGCAATTGGAGCAAGTCTCAATATATTACTTTACTTGGTGCTATTGGTGAGGAATCTCCTGCTTAATAAAATAATTTTGGGATTTTGAGAGCAAAGAAGATAGAGGGGCATTGTTGTCCATTTACAGTTGCTTGTGCAGTTAAAAAAATATAGGAAAGAGAGAATTTGGTAAAGTGGAATTTGATTTGGCGCTCAACAAGTTGAGCGAAATATTTTGAGAGGGGTTGAACAAATGAAAATGGTGGGCTCCCATCCCAAGGGAGGTGCTGATTTTTTATGATGGGCCAGGATCTGCTGAGATCAATGAAGCCCGAAATTCTTGGAAATTTTCAATTGTTTAATATAATATAATACTAATACTGATAGTAATAACTAGTTACACTGGCGAATAATTTGTCTGACCAAAAAAGTGTACAGATTCGGGGAAAAAGTGGATTGAGTTTTGAGCCCAACACTTTTGGAACATGTTTGGTGATTGGATTGGGCTAGGAAATAGAGATCCTTGCAATTTAGCAAAGTTTGAAGTTTGAACCCTTAATCCAAGCTTGGAATTCGGCTTGCTGAGAGCCTGAGAGATTTGAAGGTAAAAGTCATTGACAGGGTTTGAAAAATGAGCAATCATTACTTTGTCAATTGAAGTAATGGTATTGGATTGGTGTGTGTTATTTATAAAAGCATCAATTGGGGACCCTTGGAAGTTCCATTATAAGCGCTTCCATCTAAAATATGTTCCATTGGCTGCTGTTCTTATTCGGTCTGCGTGGTGCTTCAGTTAATGTGTCAATGGTTTATAAATTTGGGTTTTCTTTTCCTTGCATGACTTCGGGCAAAAATTTCTAATAAAACTTCGGAGAGAATAGCTTGTATGTTGGCCTCAAAAAAGAATCATGGAAGCCCGGCCAAGCCCAACTGCAGTGCCATTCACTATTGTTAGGCCCTCTTTGGGTTGTAATTAAGAAAACCTACCATTGATGCCGGCTAATTTAAAGGGTCAATAATAGCATACAAGTTTTTTCAAAATTTGCTAAGTGGCAAGTTGTGAGGGCATTCACTATGATGCTGTTATATTGCAAAAGAGTTATTTTTAGCACCAAAAACAATAAAATGCAAGCTCCATTGATGGTGCTAAAACTAAAACCTTTACCATCAAAGTTACAATAAATTGCCAAAAATGACAACTTACTGTAGCTCTAAAGTTATTAAAAAAAATACTTTTTTATTTCGTTCTCTCTCTTCTTTTCTTAAAAATAATATTATTTCTCTCTTCTTTCTTCTCCCTCTTTTTTTTGTCTCTCTCTCTCTCTCTCTCTCTCTCTCTCTCTCTCTCTCTCTCTCTCTCTCTCTTCCTCTTACCTGACTTAAACTCTCTAAAAAAAAAAAGCTTAGAGAGAGATCAACGGCCAACAACGTGCCTATGAGGTGGTGGTCGAGAACCGAGTGTGCAGTGGTGGTGCAGTGCTAGTTTGGGTTGTTGGGTTTTGTGGGTTTCCAATCAATGGGTTTATGAGTTCTGATCTGTTGGTGGCTGTGGTGGTAATTGATTTTGGATTGTGCATTAGGTGGTTGTGGGTTGAAGAGAGGGAGAAGAGACAAAGAATAATAAGAGAGAGAAAAAAAAAATAGTGTTTAGCTTTGTTGTGAAAAATAAGAGCATTAATGTTGGGTGATTTGTGAAATGGTGAGTTAAAATAGATAGAATAGCCTTTTTAGATGCTAAAAGCTATATTTTTTAGGACCATCACTATGAATGCTCTGATTAGAGAATATTACATTCACATTGACACCACTTTTATTATTCACGAATTACAAAACACTATGTCTCCATCCAATTATAAATAATAAAAAAATATTGTGCTCCAAGTCTTATTCAATTCAAGGGCTTAGATTCTCAAAAAGGTCTTTCTCAAAAACAAAATAAAAAATAAAAAGATTCTCAAAAATGTTAAAAAAATAATCAAGGCCTTGGTGGGGTTGAAGAACTCTCCATTGGGCCCTAGAACCATGGAGTTGGATTGCCTGCCAAAAACCCAATAGTGTAAGATAGAATGAACTTTTTGCTCGAATTCGAAACCAAAAGTATGTTGCTAAATTAAAATGTAATAAAAGAAATCACTATGGTCATTTTTAGTCGTTAATTTTTTGTTCTAATTTGCAATATATCCATACATATGTATATTTATGTTTTTGTTCATTTTCATTTTTCATATCATAATTTTCAAAGCATTTTCAAAATATTGAACTAAGTGAAATGCATGCGTGTTTCCTACTATATATTTCACCCCAAATATTGCTTAAAACAAACCAATTAACATTCCAAAAATTAGTCCTAGCTTTTAAATCACACAACTTAGCATGGTGGCTACAAATCAATATAACTAATTAGCATTTCAAAAAAAAATTATTTAAAACAAACAAAAAAGAGAGAAATGTCTTATATTCGCAAAAATATAGAGAATGACATGGGATTAGGTTAAAAAGAACAAAAAAATCAAACCAAATTATGATCAGTAAAACTTCAAAGTGTAAATTTTAGAGAGAGAGAAAGAGATTACATGTCATGTGTTAGCCAAAATACCAAAAATTGAACCAAACCCCCCCCCCCCCCTTTCTTTATGAATTGTTTATCTCTCCCTCTTTCAATCTCTTCTCACCTTAGAAAGTAGAATGCCATGCATGCACAACGCCATATCGAGCATGTAAAGTTAAGAATTCACAAGGAAACAAATACAAACACATTCATCAAATATTTAGCAGTTAAAAATTGAAGCAAAGAAACAAAAAAGAATGAGAGATAAGTCTTAAAAAAAGGAAATCAATCAACTCATAGAGAAGAAAACTCTAGAGAGGGAAATACCTCTAACGTGATGAGTTGCAGAACGCCAAACCACAAACCAGCACCCTTTATTGTCTAGACCTCTATTTCTCTCTCTCCCACACCCACCTGCACCCACCCACAATTTCCACCAAAGTAAGTCAAAGAGCAGTCTCTTCCCATCCTTTCAAACAATTTTCTCTCCCTACAAACTTATAACCCTCCCTCCCTTTGTCTCCGAGCCTCATCTCATCAAACCTATACCAATTACATTAGCACAAAACATATAATCATCTTAATAACTCACTTTATCTATCTATCTCTTGAATCTGCTAGAAGAACAAGAAATTTCTTGCTGTTTTCCTTACGTGTCCAACTTGAGTTTTACTTTTCTTTCCCACAACAAATGTTTTGAGGAACAAAATCATATCCTGTTAGTATTGATGAGTTTGGGAAACCAAATGATAAGCGGGTGAGTTTGATTGTGAGAAGGAGTTAAGTAATGAGGAGACAAATATTGTGGGGTTTTTTTTTTTCTTTTAAACTTAATTGCTAGCCCAAACAAAGCACGTGAAATGGTGAGATTTGCTAACCAAATTGACCAAACCAAATGTTGTTGTAGATAGAGCTCTTTGTTTTTTTAATATAGTTAATAGAAATAGAAGTTAGCATATAATGAATATGAAACATACTTTTTACGTAGGGGTGTCAATGTTTGACCCAACCCACGAACACAACACGGATTTTTACTAGTTAAGGTTAGGCCTTAGCACGTTTAAGACATAAACAGGTTGACCTGAAAGCGACATAATAAGAAACTTGTCATAAGCGGGTCGACCCGCATGACCTGCAATGGACACGTTTGATACGTCAATTTATTTGTATCAACCCGAAATGACCCATTTAACACAACCTATTTAACTTTATAACAAATAAATATTCATTTTATTTTATATTTGTAAAATTCCTTTTATATATAGCCTATATTTTAAACTTAAAAAGAAAAGTGAGTAATTACAAAAATTTATAAGTGATATAATTAGAAATTAAAACTTTATAAACCCTAGATCTCTAAACCCTACAAACCCTAAATCTCTAAACCTTCTTATAAATGTCTTTTTTCTTTTTTTCTTTTTTCTAAATTTCAATCGTACTACTTACTCTACTATCTTACAGTCTCACGCTTAATTCTCAAACCCAAACTGGTTATTGCTATCTCTTTATCTCCTTCTCCCTCTCTTTCCCTCAGTGATGTGTTTAGTGATTTCTTATATTTTTGTTGTAATGTGTTGTTTATTCATATTTTGTAAACTATGTAGGTAAAGATGGAGGAGGAAACCAATAACGTGGAGATTATAATTGAGGAAGAAAATGATGACTTGGAAGATGTGACAATTCTAATGAAGGGTAAAAAAAGAGGGCATAGGAAAACTTCACCATTTTGGCTCCATTTTGAAATGGTTTCTCCTGGACCAGACAAGAATCCAAGATACAAATGTAAGAGATGTGGGCTTGTCTACTTAGCTCCAAGTAATTATGGAATTGGAAACTTAACGCGTCATTTGGAAAATTGAATGAGAAGAAACACATGAGATGTGGGCCAATTACTTTTAAGTAAAAGTGGTGGGTGTGTATCTAAATTTGAACTTGATAAATTTAGGGAGTTACTGGTTGCTTCTATTGTTACGCATGACTTACCATTTCATTTTGTTGAGTATGCTGCCATAAGAGCTATATATGCTTATTTATGGCCTGAAGCTACCATTATTACTAAAAATACTACTAGGGCTAATTTGATTAAGATGCATGGAAGGGAGAAAAAAAAGATTAAATTCATGTTAAAGAATGCTCCAAGTAGAATTAGTTTAACATTTGATTTGTGGACTTGGTTTAAATTCTGTAATCATTGATGGATATATGTGCATTATTGCACAATTTCATTGATAGAAATTGTGTTCTACAAAAAAGGGTGTTGAACTTTTGTTTTATGCCTCCACCACACAATGGAGATTCTTTTTCTGAGAAAATGTATAATTTGCTTTGTAAGTGGGAAATTGAGAACAAGCTATTCTCTAATGATGTTTTTGTTGACATCTTGAGAACTCAATTGAGTATTAGGAAAACACTTATTTGTGATGGTGGATTTTTTCATCTTCATTGTTGTGCTCATATTCATAATTTAATGGTACAAGATGGCTTAAAGGAGATTGATATTGTTATCCAAAAAATTTTAGAAAGTGTTAAGTATGTGAAAGGTTCACAAGTGAGGAGGCAAAAGTTTTTAGAGTTAGTGAATCAAATGTCTTTGAATGATAAGAGAGGTTTAAAACAAGATGTTTCCACTAGGTGGAATTCTACCTTTCTTATGATTTGTGAATGCTCTTTAGGCTTTACTACCGGCGTGCTTTTTGTCACTTAGAATTGACTGACTCTAGTTATAAGAATTTTCCAACTATTGATGAGTGGAGTAAGGTAGAAAATATTGACAAATTCTTAGTTGTTTTTTATGATGCTGCTTGTGCATTTTCTAGAACCAAATATCTTGCTACCAATTTGTACTTTCCATCAGTGTTCATGATTTATTTAACCTTGAGGCAACAAAAGGATAATGACGATGAGTACATGAGAAGAATGGCAGTCAAAATGCTTGCCAAGTTTGATAAGTATTGGTCAGACTTCAATGTACTACTAGCTATAGTAGTTTCTTTGGATCCTCATCATAAACTTCAGTTTATAGATTTTTGCTATAGGATACTTTATGGATACAGTGGTTCCCTTGTATATTTGAATATGAGTGAGAAATTATTTGCTCTTTTCTTGGAACATGCAAGTAATGCTCCTACAACATTAGCAGCTACTAGAAGACGTGGTAGAAAAGTTGTTCATATGAGTCCAATTCAATCTTTTAGCAAAGAGACAAGAGCAATTATGCAAGTAAAAAATTCTTTTAATTTAATAAGTTATTTGATATTGCTATTTTTTATTATAATTTAATAAGTTATTTGCTATTTTGTAAGAGCCTAATATATTGATGTTGTTTATTTAAGAATTTGATTAATTTGAAATTGATGAAGATTCTACCCATTCAAAAGATATTTGTACCTGTCTGAAGTCTTGCAGTTTTTGGTGAATTCCCTCAATGATAGTGGCAATAACAACTGGTCGCTAGATCTAATCAAGGTAGAGATGAAAAAATCAGAGTTACACTCTGCAACCACTTCACAAATTCCCACATCCCATGCAAACAGAATACTCTCCTCTATGGCTTTAGCTTCGATTTTAAGGGGTCCCAAAAGGACAGGTAGTCTTTTACTTAGTGCGGTCTTCACTCTACCTACATAGTCACGAATAAAAGCACTTCCCAATGTTTAAGCTTGAGTAAAGGTCGCACAATCCACGTTGTAGGTACCGTATTTTGTCCGCTCTCAATTTGCATGCCAGACCCCTAAAATTAAAAAAGTATTAACTTTTCACCATAGGGCCACGAGAACATCTAGATTAAAGTGGCACAACCCGTTCGAGCATCAGAGCACTCAAAGTACCTTTTTAGGTCAAGTTGACCAAAATGCCCCTAGTCAACCATGGGTTGACCAAAAGTCAAAATTGGTCAAAATCACCCCAAAACTACATTTTTCATGTTCTAACATTAAACCCAAGCTATGCGAAGATTTTTGCCAACTTTGATCAAATTTGACTTAAGGTTGACTCCCAAGATGCCAAAAAACCTAACTTTAATCCTACTGTCATAATGGGTTGGAAATAATGTCATTGCAAAGATTATTGAATTCCCTTTCCAATGACCATTCATGGGTGGAAATTAGAATTAAAATAGTTGAGATATCTTGAAAACCGTGTTGGGCGCGTCAGCTCACTTCCCAAGTCCATAATTTTGATCCGATTGTTGGATTTTCATTTTGTCAATTGTTCTAGAAACTAGATATCCATACCTTTCTAGGGACACCAAGATCAGCTTAATCGAACATCCATATCTTCCAACCTTTTGACATTCTCTCCATCTTCAAGTTTCCATCTGAAAAGAAAAACGTAAACTTATTAAAAAGTTCCAAGTCCATAGCATTTTCATAAGTGACTTAAGTAGATAATGTGAGATTGATAGATAAATGTCAATAGAAAATCAAAAGCTACATGCAGGAAATAATTTAAGGAATAATTCACGAAATGAAAACTAATCATTTCCTTAATAGTTGGTAGGAAAAGAACTCCCCTCCTAATCACCAAACATCCCTTAGTACAAAGCAATAAACATAATTTTGTTATAACTAACGTTTTTCAATTTCTTGTAAAAATGTTTGGTAAGATCTTCATTATCAATTATGTCCACCACACAAACATGGGTCACGAATAAGTTTTTTATCCACTGCTGTGTGGTTAACTGAACAAAACACCATAAACGTGGTATTATATTTCTTAAGAAGCAAATGAAACCATTTTACTTAAAGTACAAACAGCTAACCTCTGTTCCAAATTTAGTTTTTGGCAACCAATTTGGTATCTCTCCAAGAAGGTAGCATCCTTTTGGGGCTAAAATTGTCAAAGCATGTAAAATCTCATTAAAATGTCCAGCATTTATCAAAAGCAGACCCTACAATTTCATAAAAATTACTGTTACCTACTTAAGTAATTCAAAAATTTTGTTTCTTGCTTAAAATGATTCAAAAGTTTACTAATGTTAAGTTTGAGCACCCATACACTTTGTTCTTTGGTAATAAAACCTTATGCACATAGGTCTTGCACCATATTGCCAAACTCCCTTGAAACATGGAGTAATTTGTAATTGATTTGAGGTTTAGGGATGTAGATGTAACTTTTTAGCTACTATATACACCCATTTAATTTCAGTCTTTTTTTTTTTTTTTTTTTTTTTTGCTTTCAAACATGTTTTATAGCTTTTCTAGCATATCTATTTTCTTTCTCACATGTTTTATTGTTTTGATGTTGTTGGCCTAGCCTTCTTGGTCTAGGATGTGTTTATTTTTCTTGTTTGTTCTCTTTGCCATGCTTAGGTGCTTTTTGTCATGTTTATGTGTTTAGATCTACATATTTGTATGCTTGAAGCTTTGTTTTGATGCTATTTTGTAAGAGTGGATAGGAATGCAAACTTAGAAATTCTCTCACTTTGAAAAGCAAATCAATTTCGATTAAAGTAGCTTCCATGGCTTATGATGTTTTAAGTATTCCTATTTCTACTGTTGCCTCAAAGTCTACTTTTAGTGTTGGTGGGAGTGATTGATCAATTTAGAAGTTCATTGAGGCCTAACACTATTGAAGCATTGGTTTGCACTAGAGATTGATTGGATAGAGAGAAAGGTAATCTTATTTGTTTCATTAGTTATTATTACTCTAACATTATTATTATTTAGTTCTTGTAAAGTTGATGAGTCATGATCATATTTTGTAACAACTAATACTTATATATTTTAGGTTTAAAATATGCCAACATTAAGTCAAGTTCAAAATATCTTAAGACAAACCACAAAGGTATGGTCAAATAGTTAATTAATGATCCAGTGGGCTTTGAAGTTTGAAACCTAGCTCACCACTTTCAAGGAGCAAGATGATAAAATATATACAACTAAATCCATGACATGATAGATAATAATAATAATGATAAAAATAAAAAATTAAACTTCTATTGTAGTCTAAAAAAACAATATTGAACTTTTACCCATGTTCTTCCAACCTCTTGACATTCTCTCCATCTCTAAGTTTCCATTTGAAAAGAAAAACATAAACTTATTAAAAAGTTCAAGCCCATAGTATTTTCATAAGTGACTTAAGTAGATAATGTGAGATTGACAGATAAATGTCAATTGGGACATCAAAAGCTACATATAGGAAATAATTTAGGGAATAATTTATGAAATGAAAACTAATCATTTCCTTAATAGTTGGTAGGAAAAGAACTCACTTCCTAATCACAAGACATCCCTTGGTACAGAGCAATAAACATAATTTTGTCATAACTAACGTTTTTCAATTCCTTGTGAAAATGTTTGGCAAGATCTTTATAATCGATTATGTCCACTATGCAGCCATGGGTCATGAATAAGTTTTCTATCCACTGTTGTGTGGTTAACTGAACAAAACACCATAAACGTAGTATTATATTTATTGAGAAGCAAATGAAACCATTTTACTCGAAGTACAAACCGCTAACCTTTGTTTCAAATTTAGTTTTTGGCAACAAATTTGGCATTTCTTCAAGAAAGTAGCATCCTTTTAGGGTCAAAATTGTTAGAACTTTTAGAGTCAAAATTGTTAGAGCATCTAAAATCTCATTAAAATGTCCAGCATTTATCAAAGGCAGACCCTACAATTTCATAAAAATTATTATTACCTACTTAAGCAATTCAAAAATTTTGTTTCTTGCTTAAAATGATTCAAAAGTTTACTAATGTTAACTTGGAGCACCTATACACTTTGTTCTTTAATAAAAAAAAAACATTTTGCACATGGGTCTTGCACCATATTGCTGAACTCCCTTGGAACATGGAGCAATTTACAATTGATTTGAGGTTTAAGGGTGTAAATGTAGCTTCTTAGCTACTACATATACCTATTTAATTTCATAGTTTTTTTTTTTTTTTTTTTTTTTTTTTTTTTTTTTTGCTTTCTAACATGTTTTATAGCTTTCATAGCATGTCTATTTGCTTTTTCACATGTTTTATTACTTTGATGTTGTTGCCTAGCCTTCTTAGGTTAGGATGTGTCTATTTTTCTTGTTTGTGCTCTTTACCATGCTTAAGTGCTTTTTGCCATGTTCATATGTTTAGATCTATATGTCTATATGCTTAAAGCTTTGTTTGAATGCTATGTCTAGTGTTCAAAACTTTGTTAGGATACTATTTTGTAAGAGTAGATAAGAATACAAACTTAGATATTTTCTCATTTTGGAAAGCGAATCAGTTTTGATTTCTTGAATTAGCTTCCATGGTTCGTGATGTTTTAATTATTCCTATTTATATTGTTGCGCCTCAGTGTTTACTTTTAGTGTTGGTGGAAGAGTAATTGATCAATTTAGGAGTTCATTGAGGCCGAACACTGTTGAGACATTGGTTTGCATTAGAGATTGGTTGTATGGAGAGAAATGTAATCTTATTTGTTTCATTAGTTAATTTTATTTTTACATTATTATTATTTAGTTCTTGTAAAACTAATGAGACATGATCATATTTTGTAACAACTAATACTTATATATTTTTTTGGCATAGAACTTGCATAAATGAAATTAGATGAGCTTGTGTAAGATGTAATGAATTTGGACATCAATAAAGAATATATGGATGATCAGTCTACTATTTGCTCCAATTCTTTTAATATTGATACTTAGCATTTAACAAGTTCTATGGATGTTATATTTTTGTTGAATTATGCTATTTTGAATTTAGGTTGAAGTGTATGCAATACTTTTGGAGTATAAAGAACTTATTCTAGATGAATGTTATATTTTTGTTGAATTATATTATTTTGAATGTGGGTTAAAGACTTGAAGTGTATTCACTACTTTTGGGATGTAAAAAAAAAAAAATCTAGATGAATATTATATTTAATATGAAGCAGGTCTTGTTTATTAGGTTAAGTCAGGTCAACCTGCCTCATTAACAAGTTGGGTTAGGGTTGAAGGATTATAACACGATTATTAAATGGATCGGGTTTGGGTTGAGCCATTTAGTCGAATACCCTTACCTCAATATGACATGCTAACCCAAATTGACACCCTTAACTTTATACAATGATTATGCATTTATGAACAAGTTTTAGTATATGAAAAGGAAAGTCTAGATATTTTGATGGGACAAAGAACATAAGATAACGTGAATTTCTATGTTTTAAGGAGGGTTTTAAAATAAATGAAGATCCTTGTGAAGAGAAAAATTGGAAGAAACTAGAGACTAAAACTAGTTGTCAAACATTTATTCATTTCACATTAGAAAATGATGTTTAGGGGGTTATTGCACTTAATCCAAAGCACAATCATAAAACTTGCACTACTATCAAAGAGACATTTGTTAAGATGTGGTTGTCATATTTCAAAACTTAAAGCAAGTGTAATCAATTTTATCATGAATGTTGATACAAGTACAAAGAATACTTATTCATATCTAACAGAAGAAGTTGGAGATAGTGAAATTGCGGCTTTACTAAAAAAAGATTGTTATAATTATGTGAAGAGGGTAAGATTAGGGATGACGGGTCCATTTAAATAAACCTGACGGTGCCAGACCAATAGGCTAATAAAGGATGGATGCAAGATGTGCGAACGCAAGGTAGATGGATTTCAAGGCCACATGGCATCCACATGGTTTAAGTGACCTCCAAGTAATCCTAAACGAAAACAATTTGCGTCCTATGATTAACCCTAGTCAATAGAGTCCCAATATGAATAAAATCCTAACATGAGAAGGATCCCGTAATATATACCCATTAATGATGATCTTCTACATAAAGAAAAGCCTTCCCACGCAAGAAATGGAGGTTGGCTCTACACTACTATAAAAACCCAAAGGCTCTCAAAAAACAAGGTACGCATAATTCACCCCAACTTTGGCACTCTAGGGTTGTGAGAACTTTTCTAACTTAACTTTCAGAGTGTCTTTGGCCGGTACCACACCGATACTCTCCAAGGTCTTCTTGCTTTGTGTTGTGCAGGTGTTGTATCGAATACGCAAGGACCATGCAACTAATTGATGATTTTTTGGCATCATCATTATGTAAACATGAAAAAGATGTCAACGATTAGTATTAGAGATGCTCAAAACCTATTTAATCATTTTAAGGTAGATAGAAGGTACCATTGTTTTTTTACACAGTTCAAGTAGAATAAGAAAATTGCTTGATCCTATCAAAAAAAAAAAAAAAAAAAATTTGCTTGAAAAATCTTGTTTAGTGAGATAGGAGATCAAGGTTTGGTTATGATTGTTTTAGAGATGTTGTGGTATTTGACTTGTTAATCACCATTGGCAGAATGTGATGGTTTGATGTGCATTCCTTTTGAATGAAACCACTACTTCTTTCAAATGTTTGTCTAAGTCATTCTTAGACTCAATGGGAAATCGATCTCCAATAATAATTTTCACTAACCAATATCAAGCCATGTCAAATGCTATTGAGAAATACGTTATTGATTATGTTTATGACATATTTCAAAAAATGCACATTCTTACTTAAGAGACCTAAAAGCTAATATGAAATTCCAATCCTCGTTGAACAAGCACCAAATACATAAGTATAATCATAGAGATCATCACAAGCTCAATATGATATACAAAATTTGACACAAATGGAGAACTGTATTCACTAAGGATAGTTTCATAGTTGAATTTAGAGCTTCCTCGAGGAGTGAAAGCATAAACCATGTTTTGACTAATATAGCAAATAAAACAAAAGGTATTACTAACTTTATAGTTAAATATGAAAATGTATTTTTAGGTATGCATTCCTTGGATTTTAAAGAAGATTTCAAATGCAAACAAGGTGACCCACAAAGATCAATTAAGAGAAGTAATATTTTGTGTCATGCAGCTTGAGTTTACACTTGTAAGATATTCAAATTATTTGAAAATGAATTCTTTAATAGTCTTGCAATAATGTGAAAGTAGGTTGATTGCCAAGATATAGTTGATGTCTATGAGGTGAAAGAATAAAATAGTGAACTGGTATGTATTGTTCGTTTTGATAATCTCAAAAGCAGTATTTATTGTTCTTATAAGAAATTCAAATTATTGGAGATTCTTTGTGTTAGCGTTAAAGAGGGTTATCAAAGTTAAAGTTGGGTTCAAATGTAAATTTGAAAGGAAATGAAGTTGTGCAGCATAATATCTTTAATGAAATGCTTGGCTTACTAAATGATGTGTTAGCGTTAAATCCCCCTTGAAATCAAAAGGTGTACGAATCAATAGATTTAAAAAGGCACTTTGAAAAGTTCAATGCAAAATTGCCAAGTGGGAAGATGTCATGTTGCCAAGAACCTTAGGAAGTTCACAAGACAAACGTACATTGTTTTGACTTCAAGCTAAGTGAAATTTACAATGACAAAAAGCTTCTTTTCTTTCTTACTTTTATTTTAAGAAGTACATTTGTTGTCTTTGGAATTATTTGACTGTTGCCAAGTGCAACTTAGAGCATCCACATTGGTGGAACTATTTTTTTAGCTATTTGGCACCACAAGAAGCCATTTTATCTATTTTACCTTCTCACTTTACAAAACATTCAACTTCAGTGATTTTATTTTTTTTACCTCTTAATTTAAATATTATTTCTTTGTTATTTTTTTTATTCCTTCTCTTTTCTTTCATCTCTCTCTTTCTTTAAAGGAAGAACAACCATGAACAAACCCAGCAAACCAATAGCCACCAACCACTAACCCAACCCAGTCACAGCCACCCACTACCATAACCATAACCAAACTACCAAAACTCTAATTAAAAAAAAAAAAAAAAAAATCACCATCACCATAGACCCACCTCAAAAACCACCAAAAATAGCCACAAAACCAAGCAACTCACCATTGCTGCTACAAACACCAAAATCTCACCCACTGCAGCCACAATCAAATCCAACCAAATAGAACAGCTCCAAAATCTCACCCACTGTTGCCATTTAATCTTCTATATCTTTGTCTTTTGGGCCAAAACTAAAAAATGGGGCTTTTTTTTTTTTTTTTTTCTTTGGTGGTATAGAGCTTTGTGGGTTTTGCTAGATCAACCAAAGGAGAGGGAGAAGACATGGTGAGGTGAAGAAAGAGAAAAACTGAGAGAGAGAAAACATGGTTTTTAATTAAAATATTGGGAGAAGAATAAAATATTAATATATGGGTTTACTTTTGAGCTATAGTGCACAGCCAAATGGCTGTGCACTGTAGCTGAGAAGCTAAGAGGGTGTTTGGTTTGTATTTTTAAACAACCATTTTTAGTTTTTAAACAACATTTTACGCATTTTTATACATTTTTTCACCAACACGTATTTTCACAAATGTTTTCAAATAACAATTTTTAATTTTTAAACACATGTACCAAACGGGCCCTAAATTTTTTAATTATAGCTCCCCCGTTGCTGCCCCATTTTTGTGATTGGTGGTGCTAAAAATAGTAATATAGCTTTTTAGCACCACTAATGCTAATACTCTTATGTACTAACTTCATATTCTTAAAAAATTTCCAATCGATATTTTTTGAGTGGAACGTATATAATTCAAGTTGGATTTAGCAAAACAAGCCTAAAAGATCAAGCACTATTACAGATTTATCAATAGAGTAGCTGAATATATTTACTTGTCCAAGATCTTTTGTGATTTTAAGAAAAAGTGAACACTTTTACATTATTGATGAAAAAATAGAACTTTTTAGAATATAAATGAATGATTGTAATATTATTTTAGAGAAATCTAATTGACCGATAGTGATAGTAACATTATTGTAAGTAATTCCTTTTTATAATAATGATATATATATATATATATATATATTTTTTTTTTTTTTCTCTCAAGTGTTGCTCCCTTTGTCTCTATATTAACTATTTGTCACAATAAATTACAAGAATCCTTGTCTTGGCGAAGTGATCCCTTAGTGAGTGTTTTGTTAAGAAACTTTGGTTTTCTTTATAATTTGCAAATAAATAATAAAGGTTGGGAGATTACTTTGTATGTTAATGAGAAATACTACAAGAAAGTTTGCAACAATTGTAAAAATCTAACACCATAAATGAATCCTTAAGTCCAAATTTTATTTATTTTTAACATAAGCGAGTAAATTCCTTTCAAATGCAATAAGTGTATAAAATGGTTTAGAACACAACTCATCAGTAGAACACCATTATAACTACAACATCAATACAGCTACAATACCTATACAGCACCAAAACAATTACCAAGGTCTATATAAGAGGAGCTCGAATCTTGGGAAAGCTAAATAACTTTTTGCTTTTTACATTTAAAATTTTTTTTTTTTTGTTATTTAAAAAAAAATTAACAAAACTAATTTTTTAGAAATTAAATTAGTTTTTTAAAATTTGTTGTGAAAATATGGTGGACAAAATATTTCTCTTAAAAAATAGAAGCAATATAATGATTACATTGAAATGATAGGGAAATTTATCGTTATATAGTATATACTAACCGGATTCAATATCACATAAATTATGCAATTTATTACTTCTTTTTCCCTTGGGCCGGTCATAAAATATACTTTGTAATAAATTTTGTTTGGGCTGAAAGCCTATGGGCAGCTTAGAAGTTTGTTAATTGGATACGCTTCTGTGCGTCGAGAAAATCAAAAGAACCTCAGTGGGCTTTTTACAATGTAGTTCGATTTTGTATCCGATTCAAATCCTAGGAGCCCTTGCAAAATGGCACTGTAGACTTATTGAGTTATTTACCGTTCATTAAGCCCAATTCGTGGACAAGAAATAGATTGGAACTTAGAGCATGGGCCTAATCAAACTTCT
This sequence comes from Quercus gilva, assembly GCA_023621385.1. Taxonomy (NCBI): domain Eukaryota; kingdom Viridiplantae; phylum Streptophyta; class Magnoliopsida; order Fagales; family Fagaceae; genus Quercus; species Quercus gilva. The sequence continues at coordinate 38,940,725 of CM042480.1, forward strand.
AGGCAAATGTAAATTTCAAACGCTACCTTTGGTATTTTAATTACTCATTTTCAAATTAGCACACTTCCAGGTTGGCCAGTTGGACCAATAGTTCGGTGAACCGGTACCTAAATCGGCCGAGTCATACTTAGACCACTTATGCAATTGAATTGGTGAATTTCAACGGTTTTTTGCAACTTGGATTGGTTCTTTTAATCCAGCCAGTTTTGTAATTTTGAAAAAAATTATTTTTACATAGGTTCATTGTAATACCATTTTTTGGATTTGGAGCATACTAAAAAACATGAGATTTTATAACGAGGTTAATGTTGGACTTTCTAATAAAGATAGGATTTCAAGTTTTAGCAATCCATGAGATTAAAGTAGCTAGTGAGATATGCAAATATGAAATATGCATAGAATTTGAGATATGCTTTTGTTTCTAAAATTTTAAGAAATGCAATGCAACCTATTAAATTTTTTTTTTGTCCTTTAATCTTTTTTCCTTTCTCATTTTCTCTCTCCCCTTTCACATTTTCTCTCTCCTTATACTGGAATACAAACTCTCTGTACCACATTTTGTGTTCCACTTTATGTTCCACCAATCACAACATGTCATGTGTTTATTTTTTTCCATTTTAAAATTTAATTATTTTATAAGAAAAATTAAATAAATATATGACAAGAAGTGATTAGTAGAACATAAAGTAGAACACAAATAATAGTAAAGAGGATTTGTATTCCTCATACAGATGCACACTGGAATAAAATGCCACACATTGTCTATGCCACAACCTCACACTAGTGTCCACTTGAAAAATGAAGGTGTTGTGATTGTTTTGAAGACATCAAATTCATACTCAATTTATGATGGGATTGTTCGTTCTCAACCTTGGTTTCGGCCTTAGCTCTGTGAATGGCTATATAAGTCGAAATCCAAGTCCTTAGTCGACTCCATAAAGCACAACTGTAGTGGATGATTCACGACGTCCCTTCAAAGAGGTAGGTTTGGACTATGGACGAAGGCGCTCTCATCACTTAGATCAATTTCTATCCCAATCTTGAGATGAGAGAGAGAGAGAGAGAGAGAGAGAGAGAGAGAGAGAGAGCAAGGGATATACTGGAATTTAAAAAAAAAAAAAAAAATTGTTACATGGATTAGTATTGTAGCTCAAATGATTTCACCCTATTAGCAAGCTAGTCTAACGTGGAATATGAGAATTGAACATCCAACTTCAAGTGGTTCATTAACAATATGAAGAATGATCAAAACGACACGAAGACAGCAAAGTTGAAGTTCAAGAAGGGCCAAAACGACATAAGAAGACTTGATGGAAGAGTGATGTCATTTAATGAAATGGCAAAGTTTTGGATTGAACAATTGCAGAAACTACTTGTCGTATTGAAAGCTCAAGTGAAGCGTGTGAGTGTCATGTGAGTGAAATGTATTTAGTTATTGTAGGGACTCTTTTTGTAGCCCAAGTCCAGGATGAATGATATCTTGACCCAGTGAGCTAAATACAATAAATTTTGTAGAGAGTGGATTGAAGAACTGAGCTTTAGTGAAATTAGTAACGGCTAGTACAAATTTAAAGTGAAATCAGACAATAGTAAAGACACAAAAAAAAAAAAAAATGAATGAATCTATTATTCGAGGAGAATAATTGGATTGCAAATCTTCTCAAGATGATTACAGATGATATTTCAATTGCTATAGTGTATTTTTCTCTCCCCCATTTTGTGGAGAGGTTCTCACTTTATATAGTTCCATTTGGATCATCCTTACCTTACACTTGTCGATTATCTGTGCCTTCATTTGAGTACCTATTCCATCAGACATCATCTCTGACTTTTTGTGAGTTGTGGTGACCAAGGCAGCACTGTTCAGGAGTCTTCTCCACATAAATGCGGCTAGAAAAGTAAATGCAGGACATTAAATGCAGTGGTAGCAGCTTTTCCTTAGATATTTATCAACTTTTACTACTTTTGTATATATGTATGAAGTTTGTTCTTATCACTAGGACTTTCTGGAAGATCATGTTGGCGGTCGGAGCTTTGGTTTGTATCACGTTCAATATGTCCATGGAGCAATTCCTCCTCGAATAACCCTTTTCTCATCCCTTACCTGCAGAGTTCTATCGCTGGAGTCTTCTATGATTGTCTTCCCCTTTTCGGACAGACTTGGGTCTCTGACCTACGGATTAGGCCCAAGGCCCATTACCTAATTTTTGGGCCTTTTATCCCCACAATTATAATTAGGATGACACTTGTCATAATTTTACATTTTCTCAAATTGAGTAATGAAAGCATTTTTCTGTCATCTTGAATTCTCTTAGTTTCTCTAGAATCTTCTTTCAATTTCTAGTTTTAACAATTTTCTATTTATTTATTTTTACATGTATTACATGGAATCATAAACTAACAAAGCTATTGTGAAATTTTCGCTGCATGGTGGTCTCAGTTTTGAGCTACATACTCATAACATGCGGTCATGCTATCTAACTCTAACCACTCAATTTCTTCAATAACTCCCGAATGTAATTAAACTGGTTTTTGTTCAATTGTTGATTGTGTTTTTGTGGGCTTGCCGTTATGTACTTAGGTCACTGTGCACAGCGGGGGAAGTGTGTGTGCTGAGTTTGTTTGGTATTGAGCGTTTTTTATTTTTATTTTTTTATACAATAAATTAAGGGATTAAGTGTTTTTTTTTTTTTTTTTTTTTTTTTTTTTCGGATTAAGTTTTTTCTAATATGGAATTTATTTTTCATCAAGACCTTGGTGCGACGTTTTTCATTGTCAAATTTTTTTTTTCTATTTTGTTATCCATGTCATGTTTTAGTGTGCTATGTTTGCAAATTTTGTAAGTGAGATGGCTGTATTATAGTAAGGACCAAAGTGAAACTTTGCCTCAAAACTCAATGATTAAAACTAAACATATGAAAACATAAAGACCAAAATTGTAACTGGAGCTAGGGAGGTTGAGGAGTGGCAATTGCCTCTTAACCAGGGACAGAGCCAAACTTTAGACTCAGGGAGTGCAAAACATACGTTAAAAAAATTTCTTGACTTGTAAGTTGTAACTAAATGAGACTATCTTATAAAAATTAATGTTGCCATTAGTTCTTTTTGTTATTTATTTAATTATTTTTCAAATGTTTCATCAATTTCAAATCTTATAACTCTACTGATTGAGAATTAAAAAAAAAATATAAACAAAGAGAAGATAAGAAAAGGCCATACCTTAAGCGTTTTCCCAAAAAAAAAAAAAAAAAAAAAAAACCCTTAAACGTTTCAACTTTCAAGTTAAATCAATTAAACAAGTTAATTATTAGAAGTAATTCCTTAAAATTTAATAGCCACACACGTAGCCCACTAACTTAGCAAGTCAAACAGTTGTATTCCCTTAAAAAATAATAGCCACACACGAAGTCCTCTTGGTAACACACTCAATAGCTTATGGCCACACACAAAAAAGAGCTATGAGTGAGCGAGAGTAGTCTAACTACAATCCTTCATCTCTCTCAAATAAACATTCCAAACAGAGTAGTGACTAACTTTCCAGATATTACAGTGTTGGTAAATTTTTTTGAGTTGCCTCCTCATTCGTCAAGAACAACATAGAATGGGATGCCAAAGAGATTTTTTATTTTTTATTTATTTTTTATATCTCATAGTTCAAGGATTTGTTACTTGTTCTTGGGGATTTTGTTTGTTTGTCTATGGAGAGGCCATCAACTAAAGTGATGGGCTTTTTTTTTTTTTTTTTTTTTTTTTCATTTTTTTTTGGGGGGTTGGGATCTAAGGGCCAATTTGTGAATTATTGGGGAGAGGGGCCAAGAGTAATTATCTTGGACCTAAATGTTAAAAAAATTCAGAATATATATATAAATATATATTATGATTTTTTTAATCTAGGGGGGTGCCACTACCCCCTTAGTCAATGAATAGCTCTGTCCCTGCTCTCAGCCCACCAAAAATGAAAAACTAATTTTTTTTTTCTTTTTTAATTTTTATTTTTTTAAAGATGTAACTAGTAGAAAGCGGGATAATAGGGATGACAATGGGGCAGGGCAGGTTCGAAGGATGGGGTCTTTGCCCTCGCCTCGCAAGATTTTGTCTTACCCCATTCTCGCCTCGCCCCACCTCATCCCGCATGATGGAGAAAATTTTCTTATCCCATTCCCACCTTTAGGGCCTCACGAAGCCTCACCCCACTTCGTAAAACTCTATTTTTTGTTGTTGTTAATTTACCTTACAACTAGTACAAATTTTTTTAATGAAACATATTTCATACTTGAAATTACAACTAAATTTATCCAATCAAATCAAATTAATTTTTAGAAAAAATTGAATAATATATCTAAGCATTTAACAAGACAATTCTGGGGCCCTAAATATTTAGCAACCCTGGCTCATTCCACATCGAGCCTAAGGTCCACGCCGAGGAGAGGCAGAATCCAAGGATAAGCAGACAAGGCCCAAGTCGTCAAGGGACCTTGCCGAGGAGGCCCATGTCCTCGGCACACCGCCTGAAGGATGGAAGCTGTCACTCGCTCATTAAAAGCCCGCGACTGACACTCTGACCGCATTAATGAGAAAATGACATCTGAACATGGTTATCTTGGTTGTTGCAACTCACAAAAGGCTTGAAAAGGCGGCTGATGAGACAAGAACTCAAGTATAGGCTTGGATGATCAACAAGTGGATGGCAGAGATCAACTAAACAAGACTATATAATAGATAGGACCCCCGCCTAAAAAAATGAGACCCAATAGGAGAAGAAATGAAAAAGGGATCTTCAGGGTGTCCGAGGACAACCCTTGTATATGTTAGTTATAAGTAAAGAGATTCTCGAACTGGATCCTCGGACCGGGCCGAGAACAAAATTTCTTCACGAACATTTGGCCAAAGTCATCGTTATTATCCCTACAAACACTTAGTCTAATTCTTTTATTATTATTTCTATGAATCTCATGTCGATCATTGTTTACTTTGTTGGTACTTAGTCCTTCTACCCATGCTCTACAAATTTTATTGTTTAGGTCCAATTTAATTTGAATCCTTACAACAATCATTAAAAAAAAAAAAACTCATAGTATAACACATGACAAAATAAAGATAGAGAACCATATTGGGTAGAATAAAATAAGCTAATATTAATATGTTTGTATAAATAGTAGAGTTTTAGGGTATAAAAAATTTATAATTATAACCTTTAGCAACGTAGGGTGGATCTAAAAAGTTTAAACCTATCCTCGTCCCGTCCTATGGTGCGGGGCTAAAATCTTGCCCCATTACCGCCCCACTACCTTTGCGGGAAAAAATTGTCATCCTTAGGGTATAAATTCGAACTATAGACATGAGACACTAAAAAGATGTTATCATTATTAAGTTATCACTTGGAACTTCAAATAGCATTTTTAATACTTTTTTAACTCCCCACACCCTACCTCATTTCCTCGGAAACATATCCTAGAGATATAACAAGGAGGCTATTAATAAGTATTATCTGACAGGTGATAGAGAAGTTGAAATGGGATGAACCAACCGAACTACTCCAGCAAGACCAAGACCTAAACAGCCAACTAGTTGAAGTTTGTATTGGAATTTTTGTAGAATTTACTATAACCCAACGTTTATTTATTTGGTATAAAGCCAATTTCTCGCAGTGGCTTTCTTATGCTTGTAGGATGGTGACACATACATTTGTAAATTCCGGTACTTCTTTAAAGCTCTATCATTCATATATAGTTCAAATCATTCATATCAAAAGGGACAAAAATGGCCCCCCACCCAACTCCAATTTTTTCCCCTTATTTTTTGGTGGATTTTTTAAATGTATTTTTGGGTAATATACTTCTTTTATATCATAATTATAAACAATATACTATTATCTCTTTTACATGTTAAGATTCATTCTAAAAATTGAAAGAAATTTTGTTTAGATTGATAATATCTTTTAAATTTCAAAATCTATGAAAGGAAAATGAAGGTAGATACAAAAACAAGATGAAAATAAAGAAGCTAGGGAGAAGGGGGAAGAACTTTATTGTAAGGTGATCTCAAATTCATATAGAATCTCAAATACTTTATATAACAATTTATTATTTTTTAAAATTTTTTGTGTAAGTAATAAATTTGGAGATAATTACATAATAGTATGAATTTGCATAAATTGTATTAAATGTCTAACTATCAAAAATATTTTATTCATAAGTGAAATTTTAACTTTGAAAACAAAATCTAAAAAAAGGGCTTATTCATGTCCAAGAAAAAGAAACTTTTAACATATAAACAAAATAGAAAGAATATCATATATTTTTTTTTTGTGAGTTTCCTTACATTAATATATCACTCAACATACGTGTGTGTATATCATATTATATCATATTATATATAATAAAAGTCGGACTTAGACGCCGTAGTTATGCCACTTGGCTTCACCAAATTGCAGAAATTTTATTAAATTTTTAGATTTTTAAATAACTAAAAAGGAATAGCATACTACCAAGGGACTCTAATTCATTCTTATCTCTAATTCATTGTTATCATAAAGTTAGTTTATCTCTAAAAAAAAATTGAAATAAAAAAACTACAGATTAATATTAAACTAATTAGGACTCTAATTCGTTCACAACTAACGCAACTAAAAAAAAATACACACAACTAACGCAAGAACACAGACTCACAAAATTCAAACACAACAACAAAACCAAAGCATAAAAATGTAATCCTGAAACATAACAAAAACCTTTGAACACAACAACACAAAAATAAAACCCAAATTAAACCACACCCATACTATCAAAAAATACTATTTCAAAGGTGGTGCCATTGCAGAGACTTGCTCTTAAAAAGGTTAGTTTTTTTTTTTTCTTTTTTCTTCTCTCTGTATATGTGTGTATACATGTTTAATTGTTGATATAATTAATTTGTATTTTATTTTTCTTTCTTCATATTGCTTGGTTTCTAAAAAATTAAGAAAGGGGTACAAGTTTCCGAAATTTGAACTTTGATTTAATTTTTTCACCCTCTAATTCAAAAAAATTTCATCTTTATTTGTTTTTAGCTATTAAATGTTTTCATACTTAAGCTTTGGTTCAATTTTTTTTAGGTTCTTGCAAGGAGAGCCAAGAATCAATATACCTGGAAAGGGTTTGGTACAATCCCTATAGCCTTAAGGGAACTCAAGGTTATGGCCTACAAAATTTTACATCATGCCCACAACTAGTCAAATGGGGTAAATCAGAACCCAACAGGTACAGCTTTTCCCTCTTTGTAACAATTTGGGTTTTGAAAAATTGTTTTGGGTATTTTAATTGTAAGTACTAGAAGTCAGAATGACAAGTCGAAGCTTACCAATGTTGTCAAATACTCAAATGCTTGCTAAAAGGTATTAATTTCTTTTTGGAACCCTTTTTTAAAGAACTAAAAAAAAATAGTATACTACCAAGAACTTTAATTCATTTTTATCATTAAGTAATTTATCTCTTTAAAGAAATAAAGAAACAAAAAACTGCTTCACGTAAGATTGTTGGTAAATTAATATTAGATTAATTAGGACTCTAATTCATTCTTATTTCTAATTCATTGTTATCATAAAGTAAGTGTATCTCTAAAAAATAATGAAATAAAAAACTGCAGACTAATATTAGATTAATTAAGACTCTAATTCATTCTTATCTCTAATTCATTGTTATCATAAAGTAAGCGTATCTCTAAAAAAAAAACATACTGCTTCCCATAAGGTTTTTTTTTTTTTTTTTTTTTTTTTTTTTTTTGTATTAACTTTAATGTAAAAAAAAATTTAAAATCTAATAACAATCTAGCTAATAACGTTAACTATTTTTTTTGGGATAAAGTATTAAAAAAAAAAAAAAACTAATATGTAATAACCTAAACTTCTTGATTAGGTAACTTCAAGGAATTTAGAGTATTTGATTTTTACTTGGACTCCTTTTCTAGGTGGAGTACGTTTATATATACACCGTTTGTTGGTGTAGTTTTTCATTCTCCAACTTATTGTACAGTTTTTTTTTTTTTTTTTTAGGCTTCCATTTCTCTACCTACAATCATGTAGGTATGTATTTTTTACTCTAATTTTTTATTATAATCAATTAAATACGTTTTATGTATTTGTTGCCTTTTGTTTAAGCTAATTTCCTTAGGGGATAATTTCCTTATGTCTGATCTAATTCATATGTTAATGGTTTGATCCAATTTAATTATTTTGTTGTCCAATATATATGTAAGTTGTCGTAGTAAATTCCAATCATAGACTATCAAATTTACATACAATTTTACAATCTATATGGTACTTTGTTTTTTTTAACTTTGTTTAATTTTCTTCTTGAATTATTATTATTATTATTTTTTTCAGGTTTGTCAAAAAAGATTTCAAGCATCCTAAGAAAGGTTTGTAATCTAGATGTAGAACATTGCAAATTTTTTTTTTTTTTTTAATTAGAACAAAGGTTTTATTCCTCGAATAGTTCTAGCTTTAAAAAGTGGCCAATTTTATATTACTTTGTCTAAATATTTTAATCATTAATATTGTTGTTTTTTTTTTTTTTTTTGATAGGATTAATATGGTTGTTAACAATACTGCAAATCACTTATATTGTTGATTCATTAGATATAAAATTCATATGTGAATAGTTTGATACATGTAACTACAAATGATATTGTAGCACAATTGGTATGTTAGAAGATAATTTTGTATTAAGATGCTATCATTTTATATTTGATGGTTGTTATACCGATGCAATTTATTCCTTTCGTTATAATAATTACTTATTTGGTTATAATAATTATATATATTTTACAACTTTTAACATAAAACCGTGCAACGCACGGGCCTTCAACTAGTATTTATATAAATTTGGCCTCAACCAAATCAAACCATGACTTCATCACAACCGAATAAAATGATAATAGAGTTTTTTTTGAGAAGGAAATGATAATAGAGTTAATTACACTTATCTCTCCTTAACTATTGAATCATTCAAACCACTATTCCTTGAATATGACATTTTTACACCTACAAAACAAATCATTATGCAACATTATACTACAATGACTCAACCAATTTTCTGAGAATTAATGTACCATTATACTACTGTGACTTAGTGACATTTTCACAAACATAACTAACTAGTTATTAAAAATCTAAATTTGAAATCCCAAAATCAATCAACCAAAACAAATGGGTCAAGCCATCAACCCTAAGATGATGCCACGCTTCTTGTTTTCGTCTTGATTGAGTCAGCTTATGTGCTAATCCAATTCAATTTCATTTTGATCAGGTTTGTGATGGTCATCTACGATAGGTGTACGTGAGGCGTGTTTTGGATTGATTTAAAAAGATACATGTTATTTTGTTTGTTTAAAATAAAGTGTTAAATATATTTAATTTTCTCCCCCCTTAACTATGGGCTATGTCGTTTGCAATTCCCCTAGCTCGCAACAAGAGGGAGATTGCTATGGAATATAAAGGGAATCAAAAGATTTTGTTGCGTCTTAATTAACAGCAAAGCGGATGATAATGTGCTATTGCATATTTTCAATAGTTGAGAGAGGATATTAGTCAATTTAATAGTATAGGAGGAACATTGTGAATGACCCAATAGTTAAGGAGGACAATGTAATGAACCCTTTAAAATATCTCATAAAATATATGGATGAAAGTGAATTTGTTTCGCTCAAAACTGTCATGGAGGCATGAAATATTATTGGACTTTGTTTATTTATTTTTGTATAAAAAGTAACCATGAATAAAAATTTAGAATCACAAATTCTCTCACTCAAAGTTTTTTATTTTTATGGCTAATTATAGTTTCACATTCTTGGATGTGAAACGTTTCACATGATACGTTTTACAGATGATGTGTGTTAAAATAATTGTGGAAGATAGAGAAATATTGTAGTGAGCGAAAGTGTAAAATAGAGTAATACAAGAATACATAGAGTTGCGTAATTTGGTTTAATGACTTATATCAATGGAAGAAATCCCTAAAAACTACATCTTTGATATATGAGTAAAGTACAAATATTATGTTACAATGAACCTAACACAACTTATTTATAATAGGCTTAATCCTAGACTAAACACAGTTAATAGATTTGCAATACAAGTATGTGTCTTGGCTTGCACACCAAGCATGATTGGGCTAAGACCTTGATTACTTGGGTTGATATCTCTCTCTCTCTCTCTCTCTCTCTCTAAGACCCCCTTCAAACTCAAAGCGGAAGATTGATGGAACCTTGAGTTTGGATAAGCTTGAGAATATTCTTGTATTACAATGAACTTAATATAATTTATTTATAATAGGCTTAACCCTAGACTAATAACAATCAATAGACTTATAGTATAAGTATGTCTTAGCTTGCACACCAAGGATGATTGTGTTTGGGTCTTGATTATTTGGGTTGATATATCTCTAACAATGTGAAACAATCAAAAGCCCTTAGCTAATTAGATATGAAGCTTTAAGGAATTTAGGAAAATCGAAAAGGACACTCTGGATGTGGAAATAGTACCAAAACATGAAACTAAACCCCCTCTTAAAACTTCCGGAAGTGTACATAAGCATATGTATATTTTTTAAGAAGTACATAAGCATACTTAATATCCCTTTAAACTTGAAATGAATTCGGCAGCTTCTGTCTCTAGCAATTATTTAAATTTCAAAATTAACCATAGCGTGGCGACGTAGGCATATATATGTTAGAAGTGGTGCAAGAACGACTAGTTTTTTTCCTGTCCAATTATATCATCAATGACAATGGGATAAATATTCTTATGATTTTGGATCCAAATTTGGGTGAAAATCACTATGCTTAGTTAATATCTTAATATCATGACTCAAATTAAACGAGTAAAAAAAAAAAAAAAAAAAATCCCTCACTGCTTTACGTGGCATAGGTGCTGTCTTTATCTGACTGAATTATCCTATAATGCAATTATAGACACCCCAATTATTCAGTAATATCTGGTTTACTTAACCCCACAAGAAAACAAAAAAGCATTCAAAGTTTTTGGGTCTTGTTCTTTTCATGCTTTTGATCTGTTTGGAATAAAGCATAAATGCGGACAATTCATTTTTCTTTTGATTGGTTGAAGTGTTTTTTTTTTTGCTGAAGTGTTGAACTGCTATTTTGTATTAAGGTTATTATTTAATAAATTGAATGATTAACCCAAGAATTCTGACTACTTACTGCGATAAAGGAATCTGTGGTCACATGTAGTGATTCTTACTTAAACTTCAGCAAAAAGAGAAAAAGAAAAAAGATTCTTACTTAAACAAACAAAACTTCACGCCAGCTAGAGAGTTACTTCTAGATCTACGTACTAGATTAGCCAATTGGGCCTGCAAATATCAGCATATATGGAAGACAAAAACTTTTGGCGCTTATTTCATTTTGTATTGTGCGTTATCTTCAATCTTAGACATGATCAAGAGACATAATCCTCTAATGGATTAGCGAAGATGTTGAAGTTGCACATATAAACTTGCACAAACTCTGTATGATTGTACGAATCATGGAGACAAGGCTCTAGCACGAACATAGAAAAAATTTCTTTTTACCTATAAGGGAATGTACAATCTAAATCACATGATTTTCGTTGGATTGTCATGGTAAAGTGACTGAGACAGGTCTTATGTGCAGCAAAACCTACAGCTTTGCAGTAACAAATGATTCAAAAGAAATGTTACTAAACAAGTGATGGTTCAAATCAGGATTCAAAAGCCTCCCTTCTTTCTTCCTGTATACTTTTTCTTTGGGTAAAGTTTTTTTCTAGTATATATTTGCCATCAATTTCTTTCTTTCTGTTTCCCCTTCTTGATGTGTTGACCAAGTTTGCAAGACCATCACTTTAATTAAACAAATTGTAACATGTAACTTTGCATTGATATATAGCTTCAAATTGGAAATCCTGAAATAAATATTCAGGTAGAATTGCGAACTGCATAGGATGTCATTTTTGTTTTGTTTTGTTTTTTTAAAACGAAACTTATCCTTTTTAGCTTGAAAAATTAGGAAAAAAATAATGTTAAGGATACTACACATTTCAGGTATGTTTGGGAATAGATTATTTAGTTAAAACTAAAAACTTTTTGCTAAAAATATTGTAGATAAAACTAAAAGTTAATTGAAGTAGTACAATGAGGCCTATAAATAGTACCAAAAAATATAATTGACTCATAAATATATAAAAAAATAAGATAAATAGTAAAAGAAACTGTCCAATATAAGCTATCCCAAACACAACCTTCATTTCATGACTTTTATATATTAAAGCAACACGTCAATCAAAAAAAAAAAAAAAAATCTATCATTCTCTTTTAATGATTTTGAAATTCATCAATAATATTTATTTTCAAATAATTTTTTAAATATAATGTAATAAAATTTGTAATATGTTCAGTATTTTTCAAAAAGAAAGAGTAATTTTTTTACACCGACTAGAATTCGTAGTAAGCCCAATGAAACATAAGTTTATAAACTTATATATATATATATATATATTTTTTTTTTTTAAGTTTTTATGTATAGCTTTTTAAAATTTTATTTTTTTTTATAACTTTTCTCAAAATTTTTTTTTTTAAGTACAAGTATATTTTAAAATATTTTTAGCAAAAATTTATTAACAAAAAGCTAAATAAACGTTGTTTCCTACATGAAAAGAACATAAAATTTCAAATTCCAAGTATAAAAAATAAACGTTGTTTCCTCCCCCCAATCTTAGTACAACATCTCATAATTCCATTCCACGTTCGCCAAACAATATTGTTTGAGTGGGAAGAGATTTTTTTTGATGAATGAGTGGGAAGAGATATTGATGAAAGGAGACGACATGTTAAATATGTAGAGAATATTCTATGGTCTTTATTCAATACGTGGAGTGACATTTTAGTGAAATAACCTAATTAATTCGTCCTTGTGGAGGAGGAGGTGTATTTTGTCTTATATTGTGGCATCACATGGCACAGGCAACCAAGTTGATCTCTCATATTATATCTCTTTTGTGGAAGGATGGGAATGAAGGGTAGTTATCAATCATCAATAAACTCCATGTAAAAAAAAAAAACTAGATTAATTAATTAAACTAATTAATGAAATATTGGTTTTGTCTCTTACCCCCACCAATAAAAAAAGGATATTTGTTTTGTCTCAAATCGCAATCTATGAGCACAAATTCGACAAAAAAGTGGCCGGCTAAGACAGCTATCTTAACCTACTCACTACCCTCTGTTCTGTAGAGTATTTAAAATGAAGCTTATCAGAAGAAATTAGCAACGTGTCACATTTGCTTAGAAAATCTCTATCCTCGCCCAACTAAACAGCGATGGATTCTTAGTAATGATAATTTTGAGTAATGCTAAATAACAAAAATGCATGAGGGATATATACATCAAGGAAAAAAAAAATAATAATAAAAGCAAAGCAAACAAACAAGAGGTATATTTGTATTACAGGGCGTGGGTTGACTCGGTATCTTTGCTGCTTCAACTCGTTCAGTTGAGCTTTTGTCAATTTGTGACCTGAACAATTGAACTTGGGTACAATTTTTTTTTTTTTTTTTTTTACTGATAAGTTACATGCGTACCCAATGACTTATACCAATGATCTTATCCAAAATTAACACTTATTAAAAGATAATGTGCCAGTTAAATTAAAGTTTATTAGCCTATAATAGTACAACATAATTGTAATGGCATGGTAACTTTTGCAAATACAATGAGACAACCCTAGTCAATTTAACTTAAAGACAAACAGAGTTAAATGTATCCAGCATAATTGTAATATCTATCACAATATGCAGGGTATGTGCCAGAATCTATATATGGTAAGAGAAATGATAGCATTTCCTAGATACATAAAATATCATATCCTTAAATTAATAATTAAAAAAAAAAAAAAAAAGATGAAATATTCCTGAAAAGAGAAAACTTGCTTACTTTTGCTAACTCCAGCTACAGTTGTCAAGTTGGTACGGACTCAAGGTTCAATTAACTATAATTTTTGGCTTCATACCATCTTGATAATCATTCAACAGAGACATTTCTCCAGTATATATATGGTTCAAGTAGCTACCAGAGAAAACTAGGAGTTCAACTTTCTCACACACTCTCTCTCTCAAGCACATAAATGTTTAACACAAAAGCCATGTCCATATAGACTTCCAACTCCCAAGACCTCATCTTTCTTGAACCTGCGAATTCAAATCTACAATTAGATAAAATCCTAGCTTTTCAATATATCCCACCCACCAATATCCACTGGACGCGTGTCAAACAACACATAGTTCCTCCCTCTCTTCCTTAAACTTCCAAGGCCACCATGCAAGTCCAATCAACAGAAACCTAACTCTTTCCTACTTTTTCTTCATCAATTATTTACCAAACATAGCAGCCATGAAAGCTGAACAGAGAGGAAACACGTCTGTTTCTCTACAAAACCCTACTCTCTTCAACAACACCCTTCACAGTCCTCTTTCAGGTGCCCTTAATGGGTGTCTCGGAAGCCTTGATGGAGCTTGTTTAGAAAAGCTTTTACTTCACTGTGCGAGTGCTCTAGAGACCAACGATGTTACTTTGGCTCAACAAGTTATGTGGGTGCTAAACAACGTTGCTTCTTCTGTTGGTGACCCTAACCAAAGGCTTGCTTCTTGGTTTTTGAGGGCACTAATCTCAAGGGCCTCTAGGGTTTGCCCAACAGCGATGAATTTTAATGGAAGCAGCACCATTCAAAGGAGGTTGATGTCTGTGACCGAGCTAGCCGGGTATGTTGATCTAATCCCTTGGCATCGGTTTGGCTTTTGTGCATCAAATAGTGCCATTTTGAATGCAATTCAAGGGTTTCCAAGAATTCATATCTTAGATTTTAGCGTCACTCATTGTATGCAATGGCCTACTCTCATCGACACGCTGGCTAAAAGGCCGGAAGGTCCTCCTTCACTTCGAATCACAGTGCCCTCTAGTAGGCCACCAGTCCCTCCTTTACTTAATGTATCAACTGAAGAAGTTGGCCTTCGTTTGGGAAATTTTGCTAAGTTTAGGACTGTTCCTTTTGAATTTCATGTCTTTGATAATTCATCATCTCCATCTACATTAGGTGAAGCAGTTAAGTGCAAAGAGTCAGCTAGTTTTCACTTTGAATCTCTATTGGCCCACTTGAATCCTTCCACTCTAAACCTTAGGGATGATGAAGCTTTGGTAATAAATTGCCAACATTGGCTACGTTATTTGTCTGATGATCAAAATGGGAGTCCTCATGGTGCTTCATTGAGAGACACTTTCCTAGATATAATTAAAGGCCTTAACCCTCAAATTATAGTGGTAGTTGATGAAGATTCTGATCTTAGTGCTTCAAGTCTCACATCAAGAATTACCACTTGCTTTAATTACCTATGGATACCCTTTGATGCCTTGGAAACTTTCTTGCCCAAAGAAAGTTACCAAAGGATGGAATATGAATCCGATATTGGTCATAAAATTGAAAACATTATTAGTTTTGAAGGGTTTCAAAGAATAGAGAGGTTAGAGTCTGGCATTAAATTGTGCCAAAGAATGACCAACTCCGGGTGGGTAAGCATTCCGTTCTGCGAAGAGACTTTGAAGGAAGTGAAGGACTTGCTTGATGAACATGCCAGTGGATGGGGCATGAAGAAGGAAGAAGATATGTTGGTCCTCACATGGAAGGGTCACAATTCAGTCTTTGCCACGGCTTGGATCCCAAATGGGTTGGAGGATTAAGCGGGTGTGGACTGAAGTGTCCTAAAAAAATGCTACATAAGTCGCTTAATTGGACCTACATTGAGATGGAGATTGGGGTTTTCTTCAGTGGTCCAGATGATGAAGAGGCACTGACAAAACACGTCGCTTTTTTCTCTTTGTCAAAAGGCTGCAAATGGGCACAAGACAAAAATTGAAAATCGGCAGCATTTTGAGAATAACTTCCATGCCTACTTTGTACTGGGGCTCTAGCAAAGCTCACATGAAGGGCAAAGAGATAAATTGTACATAATTGTCTTTGTATGAGACAAAATCTTTATCACTTTTCTTCCCCATGTATGCATGTTCTTGTTTCAAGGAAGAATGAAAGTAACTCACTGACCCTTTCATAATCACATAGGTTATCGGTCCATAAATAACCAGTTATTTTCAACAACCTAGTTTTACATAAAAATTTATAAATGAGTCGACTTTAACTCATAATGAAAAACCTAGAAATGGAATAACACCGATGCTCAATTCTGGCAATAGATTTCTAGTATGCAAATCGTAGATATGGCATAAAAAAATGGAAATACGATCCAAAATTTTCAGACATGTCCAAAAGTCCTAATTTGATACCAGTTCACACCCAACCACAACCGATCCATACCCATCAACAAAAACCTAGAAATAGAATAACACCAATGCTCGATTCTGGCTATAGATTTCTAGTATGCAAATTGTGGATATGGCAAAAAAAAAATGGAAATAGGATAAAAGATTTTCAGATAGGTGGAGAATTTTGGCCAGATAATTTTAACAATGAGATCACTGAGACCAAGTGATGCTAAAACTGACTCTTGATAGGGGTAAGTTAATTTGAATTTTGATATGCTCTAAAAAATGGGTCAATGCAAAAATCTACCATGAACTATACTATAGCTTATACTTCCACCCCAAATATGAAAATTTATAACCGCCATGCCAATTATAATAAACCTCGTAAATTACACTCCAGTATCTATCTAGATATTAAGTTTAATAGTTGCGTGCTTTGTACGTGACCCTCAAACGATCATATGAACACTTCCAAGTCCTAATTTGATACCAGTTCACACCTAATCACAACCGATCCATACCCATCAACGAGCTTAATTAGACCGGAGACAAACACGAAACCAATGGCATGAAATCACAACATTGTGAAATCCCTTTGAAATCCTATCGAGACACAATGGTGAGAAGGATGGAAATCACAATATGCATCTATATAGTAGTATCCATGTTGCAGTAGAATAGGCATAAGCTAGGTGAGGAAAAAATGGGTGTTGCCTGAAACTTTTAGGGCATGTTTGATACCCTAAATATATATTACGTAAGAGTGTAAGACGTTAGAATAATTATTTGTATTCATAAGTTTGGTTTTTACGCATGAAAAGTTTGTAACAAATGATACAAATCGAAAATTTATATTTTTTAAAATACATTAATTTAAAATTTTGTTACTTGTATTAAAGAATAGTTATTACAGTCATTTTAGAAATATATATATATATATATATTCCTAACTATTCTATTACAAGTTCTATTACAACACATCACATGTACACACCAAACGTGCCCTTAATCTTGAAGAATTGCTTGATTAGTTGATTTATCTGGCTCTTTGCCTTGGTTCTAGAGTGATAATTTTTGTTTAACCAGTGATTGGGATTAAGGAAAAATGTTTATTTTATTTCTTCGAGATTAATGGAGAAGAGAATGTGATCAGAGTCATCTGGCTTTGATCTTGACAAACTGAAGGTAAGTTCAATATCCCAGTCTCTATATGTGATCAATTAAGTGTGATACTTAAAAAAAAAAGTTTTATTATCCTAATGAAATCTACTTCTTTGGCTGATGTGACTGTAATCGGGAGGTATTTTGCTTACAAAATTCACATTTTAGTTGCCATACTATAATTTACTAAGTACCATTTCTTTTTAAATTAATTGTTAGGATATATGTGGTTCACTTGTTAGGAACATATGTCACTATTTTATGTAATTGGCTAATCGTTTGACAAAACGTACTTTACTTGTATTTGGGTAGATCTAGGATGTGTTTAATACTTTAAGAAACTTTGTTTCAAGATCAAGTGTTAAAGCCATTCAAGTCTGTCCAAGAAACAAGCTGAATAGTGTAAATTCATTAAAACTCGACAGCTGCATCTATCGAGCTTAAGAAAGCTGTTTCAGCTTGTGTGCTCGACACCTTCTCGACAGTTGCTCGACAACTCCTATCTGTCGAGGTTTAAGAATTTTAGAATTCTAATATGATTTTCTTGGGATCCGTGAATGTGTATTTGAGTTTTCTTTTCTCACAACTCTAGACATATATAAGGCTTATTTTAAAGGTCGTCACGTAAGAGAATACAAGGAGAACATATGCAAAAGGTGACCGATGCCTTATTCTCTCTAAAAGAAGCTACTGCGTCTTTTACGCCTTAGGGTTTTGTAACCAAGTGCTTCTTGATCTTCATTGTTGATGAAGTGAAGAACTTTGCAACCAAAAATCTTGTTCGAGTTGGTGAGTGAGTCACGTACTGAGAGTCGTGCATCATTGGTTAGTCACGTACTGGGATTCGTGTATTAAAAAGGGTGGCTTTTATATATTGAAGAGTTCAGAGGTTCTGAAGCGGTAGAAGGTTTTTTCTGTAAGTTCATCTACGGAGATTGTAGAGTCTAGGGATAAAGGTTTTGTACTAGATCTAAAACTTCTCTTTACTATAGTGGATTGCTTTTTGGGAAGGTTTCCCCCCAGGTTTTTTACTGTAAAACTAGTTTGTTTCATTAGTTTTCCTAGGTCATCATATCTTGTCTTATTTATTTTTCCGCTGCATGATTTTAACATGATATTGATGTTTGTTTGTTTTAACAAGTTTATTCATAATAAATCTAATTAACAACTTGGAATTAAAACTTGTTAATTCTATCAATTGGGTCTAAATTTCCCAACAAGTGGTATTAGAGCGGGTACACTCTGATTGGATTAATTTCTTGAGTGTGATCCTTGACCCCCATTGTCGTGAAAACTCTTGGTGAGTTATTAAAAGTTTTGAGTTTTTTAACTCAATTTCAGAAGAATTTTAATTCTTCTATGTCCTTTAATAGTCATACAAGGACACATGCCTTTTCATTTTCACTGCCAAAGACTCATGCTGTGTGGGTGAGAAAGGAGTCTAAGACTTAATTGTATTTTTTGTTTGTCCTTTGTTTTAATTCTTTCTATCTATAGTAGGACTCTTTTTGCCTGATTTCTTATCTGCTTTTGGAATCATGCTTTCATGCATCAGCATCTTTCTTTCATTTTTTCATGTTGTTTGTCTATTTTTGGCTAGTTGTTTAGTTTTTTTTTTCAAAATAAAAAAAGGAAAAAATCAGAAAA
Source organism: Quercus gilva (assembly GCA_023621385.1). Taxonomy (NCBI): domain Eukaryota; kingdom Viridiplantae; phylum Streptophyta; class Magnoliopsida; order Fagales; family Fagaceae; genus Quercus; species Quercus gilva. Next base: position 38,959,852 of record CM042480.1, read on the forward strand.
ATACCAAAACAGTGTGTGTTTTGTGTACATTGGTACTTGTGAACCTTGGATGGCTATTGAAATAAAGTTTTCTAAATTTTGTATCTTTTGTAGCTTACATGAGCATTTCTATGCATAACTAAGCAAGTGAGCTTTGTGGCTCTTGTTTGTGATGAGTAAGATTAAGTTATCTCTTGTACTTAACACTCATATCTCTCTTTTTTACGGGAAGAACTAGAAAATCCTAAGAGAAATGCATAAATAACCATTTCACCACTGTTGTCCACCAATTATGAATGATATCTGTATGCTTTGGCATAGCAAAAGTGCAATGTCAATAGGAATGGCAACGGGTTGGGTTCGGGCCGGGTTTTTTCATACCCGGACTCGACCCGCGGCTTGGACCCGGCCCGTTTGCTAAACGGATTTTTTTTCCGGAGTCTAGACCTGCCCCGCCAAGCCCTGCGGGCTCCACAGGCCCCATTAGGCCGTGGTACTTCGGGGCCCAATCTGTGGTCCAACAAAAAAAAAAAAGAGTTTGCCTGATATTAATTTTCTCAGCATCCAAACAGGAGGGGAAAAAGAACACTCAAGAAAACCCATTATTTTCTTAGTAGCCAATATATCTGAACAATTGGAAACCAACAAAACCCATTATTTTCTCAGCAACCAACAGATGGGAAACCCTTTTTTTTTCATTACAATATTTTCCCACATCAAAAGTAAAAACAAGAATTAACATACAAACCCTAGGTTTGAACAATAAGACCTTACAAAATCAAATCAAACAAGTCGATCCTATTCAACCAAAATAGCACTAGAACTAGAAATTACAAATTTGATTCTTTGAACAAAAAGAACAATTTTCATCCTTTCAAAAAAAAAAAAAAAAAAACGATTTTCATTGCGAGAGCTTGAGTTCACAACGAGGTGAGGGAGATGAGAGAGATGCGGCCTTGTGAGGTGGAGGAGGGCCTGGCGAGGTGAGGGAGGAGCAGTGGCATCTGTAGGCTACAGCAAGGTGAAGGAGGCAGGGAGGAAAGACTAGCAAGGTGAAGAATGGAGCGGCGCCGGCAAAGTGAGAGTGAGAGTGAGGGTGAGGGTAAGGGAGAGAATGAGAGGGTGAGAGAATGGGTCTGAGGGATTTTGGGTTGGAAAAGTCAAAAGTGAGTATTTATACTTGGGGTTTTTTTTTTTTTTTTTTTTTTTTTTTTTTTTTTTTTTTTTAATATTATATATACGGGTTAGGTTCGGGCTGGGTATGCCTAATACCCGAACCCGACCTGAACCTGCTTCAGGTTTTTTAATGAAAACCTAGACCTGATCCTAATGTTAAACGGGTCGGGCTAGGTACCCGCGAGTCGGGTACATTTTGCCATCCCTAAATGTCAATGACATTTGTATGCTTCGGCATAGTAAAATTGGAATGTCAAATGCTTAACATAATTGGGTATTTCTTTTCTATCTCTTATATGCCCATGCATGATTTGCTTAAAAAGAAAAATATGCAAAGAAAAATAAAAAGAAAAAAGAATAAAAATGCTTTAAATATGTTTGCAAGCGTGTATTCTAGGAGATGTGGGAGTTATAAGATGTACCTCAAAGGTGATAGTTTCCATCAAATAGTTATGATTGTGTGTGAGTTAAAGTGATTTTCTTATATCTCAAATCGTCATAACATATATACACTTATGCAATCTTGCGATGTTTTTCACACACAACACGCAATATTCTTTGCTACTGTTGATAAATGTGCAGGTACAATTTGATTTGGCCATCACAAGGTTTATATGTGTTAATGTATGCTCACTAAACTGTCTTAACTTATTTTTGAAATATAAAATTGGTTAAACTTGTTTAGTGTGTGTGTGTGTGTGTTTTGGGATCCATGTGCTTAACATTTTTCTTATTGAGAGATTTGTTTTTCACATATTTTGCATCTTTCTATTATCTTGTCATCCATAGCATCTTGTTTCATTACATTCATGCATTTATATGGATTCCTTATGCCCCCTTGATCATCCTTGATCATCTTTATGTTTCTCGGATTAAGCTTTCTAGCTTCTTGTATCCTTTGTCAATCATGACAAAAAGGGGGAGAAATTGTGGAGAATATGTGGTTTCTTTATAAGATTCTACATGTTAGGGGGAGAAATATATGCCTTTGTAAGGGGGAGATGTGTTTCATTTTGTTAGGGGGAGTGCTTACTTCCTTCTTCTTGTACACCGGTCTTGTGACCATGTTGACATACATTATGCTTATCTTTGGTATATATATATATATATAATGTATGTTTTCTTCACCTACCTCTACATGTGTTGTTTCTTTTCTATCTTTATACACATGCTTTTTATTACTTGTATGCAATCTATTATTTCTACTTCACACAAAGACACCTTGATGAGTTTTGTTTAAAGTGTTTCAAAAATACAGGTTGTCAAAGTCTACTTGCCATAAACTCTCTTCTTGCAAAGTTTTTCAAGAGTTTGTGTTAGGATAAATTTTATTGTAATTAACAAGTGAATATGAGTTGAGTGATTTATGACTTCTCTCATATCTCATTTGTTTGTTGTGGTTTTGTCACGGATTGCCAAAGGGGGAGATTGTCAGGACATATGTGTTTCACTTGTTAGGAACATATGTCACTATTTTATGTAGTTGGCTAATCTTTTGACAAAACGTACTTTACTTGTATTTGGGTAGATCTAGGATGTGTTTAATATTTCAAGAAACCTTATTTCAAGATTAAGTGTTAAAGCCATTCAAGTCTGTCCAAGAAACAAGCTAAATAGTGCAAATTCATTAAAGCTCAACAACTGCATTTATCGAGCTTAAAAAAGCTATTTCAGCCTGTGTGCTTGACACCTTCTCAACAGCTACTTGACAGCTCTTATCTGTCAAGGTTAAGGAATTTCAGAATTCTAATATGATTTTCTTGGGATCCATGAATGTATATTTGAGTTTTCTTTTCTCACAATCCTAGACATATATAAGACTTATTTTAGAGGCCGTCACATAAGAAAATACAAGGAGAACATATGCAAAAGGTGACCGATGCCTTATTCTCTCTAAACGAGGCTACTGCATCTTTTGCACTTTAGGGTTTTGTAACCAAGTGCTTCTTGATCTTCATTGTTGATGAAGTGAAGAACTTTGCAGCCAACAATCTTCTTCGAGTTGGTAAATAAATGTTTTTAAAAACTATATAGGGAAATAGCCTTTTTTTAGTGACCTCTTCTATTAAAGTATAACTCGTTCAAGAGACAAGATGCACATGCTGGTTAAGTTGATACAACCATTTAAAAAAAGTTCTGTCCTTTTGGATCTTTTCAAGAGACGAGATCCATGTAAATACCTTTCATTCCTTGTCTCCTTTTCCATTTAAAATGTTGTATTTAGTGTACATGAAACTTCCACTTTTGTGGAGCCTGAGAGAGACAATTGGTAGAAAACCTTACCTTCAATATATTTTTGGAAAGACTAATTCTCGAACTTAAACCTTTAACCTATTCATTTTGGTGGAAAGCACTTGCCATATCTTTCTCTCTCTCCACCAACCTTGAGAGATCAGAAAATTCTCTCTCTCTCTCTCTCTCTCTCTCTCTCTCTCTCTAAAGATTGAAGTGGTCAATAAGTGAACATATTCGCTTGAAGATTGTTGTTAGTGTTAAGTTTTATACCCCTAGAAAACACAATTCATTTACCATAATATAATACTTAAGTTGTTATTAGGTTAATTATTCAAATCTTAGTTAAATAATCATCATATGAAAATAAACACAGTAGAAAAGTAAATAACACAAAATGTGATGACTTAAGGAAACCAATGAAACAACTCGTTTCAAGGTAAAAAACCTGGGGGGAAACGATCCCAAGAGAACTATCCACTATATCAAGTTGAGATTTACAATTCAAGAATACCAATTCATAGTAAATCTAATATAGTTACTAAATTGAGCTCTAAATCCACAAACTTCCTTGATCTAGATCTTGCTCTCACATGAACCACCTGTTCATGCTTTAGATCTCCCACATAGACCTCTAGTTTGTGACTCTAAGACCACCCTTGAAGGTTTAAATCTCTAGCACCTTTGATGACTAGTGATGCAGCAGCTTTAGATCTACCAGTTCTAATGGTATGTAGATTAGTTTTAATGGTATGTAGATTGATTTCTGGTAGTAACCTTGAAAGGAGAAGGCACAAAACTTTTTAGATCTCAAAAGAGAAGCTCCAAGGTCTCTTTAAAATGTGCCTTAAGGTTTCCTTTAAATACTATGTGAATTAGATTTGAAACCCTAATCACTTGATGGGCTTAATGGGCTGTTGGGCTTTAATTAAAAATTCTGCAGAATTGTCTTTTGAATGATCGAACCATCTTCTCGATTGATCGAGCTTGACATGTTTCGAATTCCTGAACCTACAGTTTCCTTGTTTTTGTATTTTGACTTGTAGCACCTTGAGCATTGTCTAATATATATTATAGACTCTAAGATTTATATCTAGACAAATTTGTGCTCACAGTTTGCTAATTGTTCTAAACTTTTAGAACCTAACAGTTAATTTTCTAGGGTTATCACAATTTGATTAGGGGTGAAAACATATAAGAAAATCCATAATGATTTTTAATTTTTATTAGTTCATAATACTTTGAAAAAAGATTTAGATGAGAAAACAAAATTTCTGAAGGAAAGCACCTCTTATATTTGCATGGGAGAGTGCAGAGAATGGAAGAGGTGGTTGGAATACAATAGCAATACATGGTAAATTTGGTTATCCCATCCCCTCTCCTCTTATTTACCTTTCTCATCTCTTTCCATTCAAGCAAAGTTTCTAAACTAAGCAAGTTGTACCGTGAGTTTGGGTGTGGTATTTAGAACCGGGATTTGGGTTAAGTTCTACATTTGGAATTCTGCAACCAACAATTTCTAGTTTTAGCTAAGTGAGAAAAATTGTAGGTTGTAGAATTCCACAATCTGTTGTTGGCTTTGGATATGTTCCGATTGGATTCGGTCATGCACTGGATAAGGATGAATTAACTATTTGATTGCTTTCCTAATCGTTTCCCTGCCACCGGCCCATCAACTCCACAGTGATTATGTTTTCCCGTTCAATTTTCAATCTTTGATGAAGATCTTTTAGTTATTTATTTATGCTAACACAGTTAACCCATGACTCAAGAACTTGTTATTTATTAAGGTGTGGATGACTAAAAGTTCACAAATTCCCTCCTCTTTCCAAACAATAAATTTTATAATTGTTTTTAAATGATCAATGGAGTTTACAATCCCATTATTTGAGTTCTCCTTTCAAATCTCAGTTCCTTTGTCTAAAACTCATCAATATATAAAAAGAGCCAATAAGTTATTGTTAGAGTATTCCCATCAGGTGTGGCACACCAAATACCAAAAAACTCGTCACATTAGATGTTCTAAATGCTATAATATTTAACATTCATGAACAGTACCGTTCCATCTTTGGAACGGTGAACGATACGGACGAAAATACTAAAATATATATATATTCATTTTCTCTCTCTTCTTTTTTGACTTTCTTTCTTTTTTCTTCTTTTTTCTCCGCCTCTCCCTTCATCTTTTGTCACTCTCTTTCTTTTTTTCTTCTTCTTTCTTCTCCAGAATCTTCACCTCTCCCTTTTTCTTTTTGTCTCTCTCTCTCTCTCTTCTTTTTTCTTCACCTAAACTGTTACCATTGAGATCGGCCATTGCCATTGAGAACGGCCGTTGCCGTGGAGTTTGGCCTCACCGATGAGGTCGACTGGTGGAGATTGCGTATATTGGGATTGCCGTGGAGTTTGGATTCGTCACATACTGGGATTCAGCACATTGGTTAGTCACCGATGAGGTCACTACAACAAAATGTATTTTTAGCGACGAAAATTAGTGAGGAAATATTTTTTTGTCGCTAAAAATACAGCTTTAGCGACAAAATATGAATTTCGTTACTAATAATAATAAAAAATTATAACATTTTAGCTACGAAAAATGATTTTCGTCGCTGTTATGATCTAAAAAATAGGTTCTGGTGGTGGGTTGTACCAGTGGTTGGTGGTGGCGAGCTGTGCTTGTGTATGGTGGTGGGTTTGTTACAGTTTTGTGCTTGTGTTTATGTATGGTGGTGAGTTTTTATTTTGTATTTTTTTTATATTGATGGTTTTTTTTAATATTTTTATATATTATTTTATGTATAGAATTGAAAAATAGAAAATGTGATGTATGGTGAATTGTAAAATTATGTGTTAAAATAATAAAGTATGATATGTCAAAATTGCATATTTATAGAACACCTAATGGGAATGCTCTTACAGTGCGCAATGCTATAGTACTTTGGTTTGTTCAAATCTTTTTTTAATTTTTTTTTAATTTTTTTTACGGTACTTACTCTATAGTACTTTGGTTGTTTCAATTTCCACTATTATGCTTGCCTCCGTTGAACTTGCTTATATAATAATAATAATAATAAAATATTAACACAACAAATTACGACAATATTTTTCACAATTGTTGAGGTGTTAATTCCTATAAAATAATAAAATTTCATACTGGAAAGTGGAACCAACCACAACTAAAAATAAAGGTTGTTGGGTTAAAATGAATTGACCCCTTATTAATTAATTAATTAATAATCCAAGTTAATTAATTAAGTTCCATTACATGCAATAGCGTGATAGCACAAACAAATCACCAAATTATTTAAATGCAGCGGAAAATAAATTTGACAACAGTGATTTGTTTACGAATAGGGAAAATCACCGAGACAAAACCCCGCCGGGTGATTTTAAGGTCACTACTCCCAAGAATCCACTATTATCAATCACAAGCGGCTACAAGTATAATGAATCTTATCAAACCATTTAGCCTATCCCGAAATACCAACTTACAATTGAACCCTTACCCCAATACCTAATTGGACTTGTATTATAGCGGCAATCTTCCCCTTGATGCACGAATCCCAGTATGTGACTAACCAATGTGCATGGATCCCAGTATGTGACTAACTCCAGTAACTTGAAGAGGTTGTTAGCTGCAAAGTTTTTCAGTTCATCAATAATAAAGATTAGGAAGCTCCTTGGTCATAAAACCCTTGGCGTAAAGACGCAGTAACTTTTTTCAGAGAGAATAATGAACTAAGGCACTTTCTGCATGTGTTATCCATGTATAACTCCCTTTAAAATAAGTCTTATATATGTCTAGGGTTGTGAAAAAAGAAACCCTACACATACATGTCAACTAGAGCAAAAAATTAGATCTGGAAATTTTGGTTTTGTAGATCTCGACAGATTCAACTTCTGTTGAGCTTCTGTTGAGCTTTGGTCGAATTTCGACTTTGAATCTCGATAAAAGTCTTTTTGTCGAGATTGCTGTCGAGATTTAATGAATAGCTCTTCTTCACTTGTTTCTTGGTTAGATCTTCATGGCTTTAACACTTGACTTGAAAAACATGTTTCTTGAAGTCTTAAACCCATCATAGATCTACCAAATTACAAGTAAAGTGCATTTTGTCAAAGGATTAACCAATTACATAAAATATGTCACTAACAAAGGTATTGTGAAGGAAAAAAAAGTACTACATCCACAATAATTTCATAACAAATCTTAGGTGGTAAATTATTATTTTAATTTAAACTTACCAATATAATCACTTTTTTGTCCACCAATAACAATCTACTACTTATGATTTATAATGAAAATGTTGTGAACATAGTATCTCTCTTGTGAGAATATTAAGACATCTTGTTGTCATTACAATATTTTCATAACTACTGAGGTGTCGATTTTTTACAAGTTAAAGTAAAATATAACAAAGTTGTAAAAGTATTATGAAAATGTTATGCCATTCTTTGTGTTCTAAAATTATTTTTTTATTAGTCAATTTTTGTTGAGCCAAAATTCATTGTTTCACGTACAGTTTTCTTGGGTTGAATTTTTATATTTTGTTTTATATTTCTTTTTTCTTTATGCACCATTTTAAGTAAAAACACATAAAATTAGGATTAAAATATTTTTTGTCTTTTATGTTTGGGAAAATTTACAATTCCTCCTTGAACTTTAAAATTAAGCAATTTCCTCATTAATATTTTGGAAAAGAGCAAACATGTCATATTTCAATAAACCCTAATAAAAGCTTATGATTCTTAAAATATTCCACTGTGTAGTGGCTAAAATACTCCCACTAAATTTTAACATCTCAAAAATTTTCTTCATGTATTTTGAGTTTAAGATGATAGTAATGCTTAGAAAGTTGGAAGGGTAATATAAGGTGTTTTATTTGTTATCTAGAGAACATTGATTTTTTAAGTTTAAATCTTCAAAACTTATAATTTATCTAATGAAAAATTTGATGACACGTGTCTTTTGTTATATTTTTTTTCTTCCCTAAAATAAGTGTTCATAAAAACTAATTAAGCTAAAGATTACACCTAAACTCATGTAAAATAATAAAGAAGAAAGTATGAATGAAAATTTTTTCATGGTGTATGGTTGAAGGTATTTGATGAAGAGTTTTAATTGTAGCATATGACATTATTCATTGCGAAAATTTAAATATTGTGATAAGGTTTTAACAAAACTCAGTTACTTATTGTTGGAAGATAATGATATTCGTTATCATTTTTAAAAGTTTTTAATGAGTGGATATTGCCTTTAATAAGTAGGTATCAAAATTTTTATACGAATGAGATTAGTTTTGTATGACATACATTTTTTATGTATATAATTTCATACTTCTTCAAATAATAATTTTATCTTAATTTTCTTACACAAGAGGTAGCACATGCCACCGACACTAGTAATTAAAGAAAACGTGAATGGCACTACGAATAGATTGTGAATTTTTTATTTTATTTTATTTCTTCCTTAATTGAGATAGGATTGCTCTCATACACTAAATGAATAAAGTGATTGGAAAAAATATTTTGAATCAATAAAAAATTCCATGTTGTTGTAGTTGATGCAAATAAAAATTGGCCATTTGTCCAGCTACACAGTAGATGCCTTAAAAAAAAAAAAAAAAAAAAAAAAAAAAAAAAAAAAATTCAAGTTGCTTAAACCAATCACATATACAGAGACGGAAAGCCACAACCAAAAATAAAAAAGTAATCCGACCTGCCGGATTCGAACCAGCGACCTAAGGATATCAGACAGGAGTTTTCCCACTACAGTCCTCCGCTCTACCAACTGAGCTAAGGTCGGTTGTTGTATCATTTTCTCTTTTAAATAATAATAATAGAAGCTTAATCTTTTAGCAGACTACCATTATAAAGCAAAAGTAAACGACTAAACATAAAGGAGCGTTGCTACGAAGCAGTTGGATAGCCTTAGGCTTTTGATACTGTCAACTATAAAAATGAAAACCACGAACTTCCCTTCTCATTGAAATTTGGGTTAATACTTAATACTAATCAGGTCAAAGGCTTTTCAAAACAAACCAATTTAGTTTCCAAAGTCAACTTACTCACTAAAATAGTTGAGAAAAATAACTAATTGTTTAGGGACTAAGTTGGCTTTAAGGACTAAGAGTTCATTTGGGAACAGTTTATTTAACTGAAACTAAAAACTTTTTGTTGAAAGTACTGTAAATAAAGCTAAAAAGTAGCTGAAATAATAAAGTGTGACTCATAAATAGTATCAAAAAGTGCAATGAGACTCATGAATAGTACTAAAAATAAGCTGAATAGTAGCAAAAATAAGCTAATTAGTAAAAAAATGTGGTTTTTTAAGCTAATGCCAAATGCAACATAAATTGGCTATTTTTGAAAAGTCTTGGATTGGTTGTTATTATTAACCCAAATCTTAGGGTATGTTAATAGAATTTTCCTTTTACTTTATTATAATGATATGACAATACTTGGCAATTGTTCAATGATCTCTTACCTCCTCTTGCTAATAGATGCTTAATTTGAAGATAAATAAGAGGAAAGAAGATGTTAAAACTAGACTTCCATTAACAGGATCTTTGGTTTTTCAAAACGAATTGGATTTGGCTCAGTTAATATACACTGAATACTCATTAATTTGTTGTGGTCATATTTAGTTTTAGGCCTTGGCAAGTCTTGTTTCTATTAGGCTTATGCCCTAGTTTGATGTTGAGGTGAAGTATAGGATTTTAAACCTGATCCATGATAGGTTCTCTCTACTCTGAACAGCAACCTAGATCTCATTCTTTTAGAGATTAGGGTGGCTTGCCCCATGAGAAATTATAGGGTCCTCTGGTGGACTACGTCATTTGTCCACCATTCCATTAAAAAAATTCCATTTGTTTAAAATTGCTGAGTCAGTAATTAATTTCTATTTAAAAAATTTTTCTAACTAACAATTTTAAACAAGTGGCAATTTTTTAGTGGAATGGTAGACCACATCACTTGTCCACCATGTGAACCTTATAATTTCTCCTTGCCCCGTTGAGAGCTATCTTGAAAGGAGGCGTATCCTGGGCCATTTGTTGAGTGGGCGCGTGTGATTTCATTACAGCCACTAATACTATTAAGGTTTGTTAATGGTGTCTAAAGGTATGTATCCAAAGTCTATACTCTCATTGATTTATTGATTGTTTGTATTCTAGTATCTAGCATGTGTATTACTTTAATTCTTACACAAGAAACTTGACAACTTTTGTCCTATGCCAATACAACATGTAGTCTTATAAAAATAAAAAAATACAATATATAGGAAATAAAAAAAATATGACAGTACATGCTAATCCAATAAGCTAAGCTTAAAAATACAATTTAGTTTGGTAATGAGTTCAAACTCGAATCTTGTTCGAAATAAAATTAAATGAATAATTTTGTACTTTTTAATATTTAAATCGACTAGATTCTTTTACAACCCGATAAACGTACCATTCATTACAATTTGATTTGTTTGAATATTGGGTCCGTTTAGTAATGTTGTTTATATTTTTTGAAAATACGTGTGGGTGAAAAAGTGTGTGAAAATATGTGTAATGTTGTTTAAAAACTGAAAATTATTGCTCAAAATCCCATACCAAACGGCCCTTAATACGTAACTTGATTCCATTCATTTAGCATTGAAAAGGCATATGTCATATGATGATACGAAAATCATGCGGTAGTCACTCATCTTAGGCTGTGTTTGTTTTGACTTCAAAGTACTTCTGGAAAAGCATTTCCGTAAAACTTGGGTGTTTGGTTAATTTGGAAAATTCGGTCAACTTCAAACCATTTCCCCTTTGACCGTAAAATAAAGGGACCAAGGCGGAAAACCATTCAGTTCTTATTTTCACTTCAAACAATTTCCGGAAAGAACTCTCTCACACGCACTCGAAGCAGCAAGTGCTCTCCAAGCTCCAAGCTCCGATCCACACACCAGAGCTCCAAGCTCCAAGCTCCGATCCACACACCGACGAGCTCCAAGCTCGAAGCTCCGATCCACACACCGAGCTCCACCATCTCCCTCACGCAGCCGATCCTCTCCACGCACGGTGAGGTTCCCTTTTCCATTTCTCAGTCTGATCCCTAAAATTTCTCAGTCCGATCCACCCTAATTTCTCAGTCCAATCCACCCTCTCATCACTTCATTTCTCAGTCCGATCCATACAGCTCCGATCCACACGCCAAAAATACAGAAAATGGAAGAGCCGACCCACCCTCAAACCCATAAACAACCCAACCTTCATCAGTCCCTCATCTCTTTTTGAAACCCAACCTTCCACCACCAGCAACCATGTCCCTTTTAATTTTCCCCTTATTTATTAAGCTTCTTTATTATTATTATTATTATTATTATTATTATTATTATTATTATTATTATTATTATTATATATATTTTTGGGCTATGACTAAAATTTCCCCATTTTTATTTGGTTGATAATGAGTATTAGGTGTAGCTGATGTTGAGTGGGTTGCAAAAATTTGATGTGGGTACCGTGGGTTTGGGTACAAATTTGATGTAAAAATAGTTGTTGTGGTGAGAGTTGGTTATTGGGCACAAATTTGATGCAGCTATTGTTGTTCTGTGAGTTGTGAAATTTGATGTTGGTTGTGGAAAATGGGTTAAAACACATCTATTTCTTCAACTTTTGGCTTAGTTATTGTTCTGTGTTTTTTCTTTTTTTTGGAAACCCTTGTTCAGTGTTTTCTAAGGTAACAATGCAATGTGATTTGTTCATAGGTGTAAATATTGATTGTGATGGTATTATATTGTGTACGCTGTTGATGTTACAATTATACAGAAATATATGTGCATAAAAATTTTGGTACTCGTTATTAATGTGGTTTGGATGTTTTCTGTTTGTGGGTGTTTTTATTTACTGTGTAATCAATAGCATGCTTGTTTACATACCTCTTAGACCACAGTGTTTGTGATTTTTTAGATGAAGAAAAAAACCAAAGCCGCAATTCTTGTCTCAGTTGCATCTGTCCTTCTTGTGGGGGTTGCATTGTTAAGGGAAATGCGGCGTAGACGTAAACGACTGCCTAGAGCGCCTTATGTTAATCATGCAGTCGAGAGAGAGGAATACATAAATAGTGTTCTGCATGGAAGTCAGAGATATTGTGTGAATCAAATTAGGATGAAGCCTATAGCTTTCCACCGTTTATGTCACATCCTCACTGAAGGTGAGCATGTACGCCTAACTATTCACATGCCTGTTACGGAGCAAGTGTTTATTTTCTTACACATTATTGGTCATAATGTGAGGTTTCGTGTAATGGGTAGTCGGATTTATAGATCAACTGAGACTGTTCATAGATACTTTAAGGTCGTCCTTAGGGGGGTCCTGAAATTATATAGAACTTTAATAAGACTGTGTAGCGAAGATACACCCCCAAAGATAAGGAATAGCAGAAGGTTCTACCCATATTTTAAGGTAAATATTGCGACTTGTGTATTTTTATAAATTGTGAAGATTTGTGTAATTTTAAACCATTATGTCTGTTGAAAATTAGGATTGTGTTGGAGCAATAGATAGTACACATGTTCGTGCATCTGTGCCACTTGAAATACAAGGAAGATTTCATGGTCGCAAAGATGGAACCACGCAAAATGTGTTAGCTGCCATTAGTTTTGATTTAAAGTTTACTTATGTATTGGCTGGATGGGAAGGCAGTGCACATGATTCACGTGTGTTAAATGATGCATTTGCTAGGCTAGGAGGATTTTCAATTCCCAACGGTATTATACGTTTACTTCACCTTTTTGGTTTATTAGTTTAATAAATATTGTGCGTTTTCCTAAGCATAGTAATGATTTGGTTTTATTTTTGAATATATGTAGGTAAATATTATCTTGGTGATGCTGGGTATGGTAATAAAAATGGAATATTGTCACCTTATTGAAGTGTGCGATATTACTTAAAAGAGTTTAGTGATCGTCCTCCTGAGAATGAGAAAGAATTGTTCAACTTGCGACATTCTTCATTGAGAACTACCATTGAGCGAGGGTTTGGAGTGTTGAAGAAATGTTTTCGAGTGTTGGATGCAAAACCATTTTGGTCTTTTGAAACCCAAGTAAAAGTAGTGTTAGCATGTTGTGTGGTTCATAATCACATTATGGGGGTTGAACCACATGACCATATTATGGAAGATGCAATGAACGAAGTAAAGTCTAGTGACCCCCAACAAGAAACACAATCACGTCGAGAGTCCGTTGAAGATAGTAGATTGTGGAATGCTAAGAGAGATGAGATATGTCAAGCTATGTGGTCTGATTGTATCAGGAGTGGAGAGTAATACTTTATTTAGATTTCTATGATTATAATATGTGTTTTTTTTTTTTTTTTTTTTTTTTTTATAAAGACAATATATTTACTATAGACTTCTGGTGGTGTAATGAAAAAGTATTTTCAACATTACATTGTTATTTGATGGTATTACATTGTCATTTCTAGTGTTAGCATGTTTCATTCTGTTGTGCACATTTATAAGCATGGTTGTATGTGTGTTTGATTTGTTGTTCATATTCTGAGCGTAATTACTAAATGCTACTCTCATTTTTAAATGCTACTCTGACTATACAATTTTCATATGTAGTAATGTCAAAGGGCAAAGAGAAGGTAAGTAGCAACAAGAAATTCAGGTGGTTGCCCCCCATGCATGAAATGATGCTGAGGATACTTGCGTAGGAGGCTGCAAAGGGCAACAAGCCCTCTAGCACCTTCAGGGTAGGCTCCTTTGCTCTTATAGCAAAGGAGATAACTTCCCAATTTGGGGTTGAGTGCCACCCATCCTATGTTGACAATCAGATGCGGACTCTAAGGACCATGTGGTCTACTATTGAGAAACTTCGAAAGAAGAGTGGATTTGGTTGGGATGATAACCTAAAAATGATAACATGCGACGCAAAGACATACCAAGAAGAAGTTATGGTATGGCTTCCAACTATATTTTCTTAATATAAATGATAATATATGTTTTTGTCCAAAAATTGAAATTTATAGTGTCATTCTTTGTTAGGATTCCATTGCTTTTGTCAATTATTTGGTATTTTAAAGAGCTGTAAATGAAAAAAAAAAAGAAAAAAGAGAAAGACACCCATATCTTAGTTTGGAAATTGAAGGCAAAGAATTATTTGAAAACATATTCAAAGTTTCAACCATATCCTGGCTAGTACGGTTTACTGTCCATAGTCCAAGAGTAATGTCACACCACCATATCTAGATGTTTAAACTCAGCATCTACTCCATACCATGATTTTATGTTTAATTTGACAAGGATGGACACCCACTTTATTTTTCAAATAATAACAGATTTTTTTGTTTATCATTGACCTAAAATATTTAATGGCATCTATATTGAATTGAATATTGAATTTATGAGTGAAGTGATTATTGCATTGTTATTATACGTTCCTTTCTCCCTTACAAGCGCATCGAAAGCATGCAGAGTACTTAAACAAAAAAATTGAGATGTATGATGAATTAGCTATTATTGTGGGGAAGGACACAGCCATGGGTGGCTTTTCTAAGTCCTATGTGGATATTGAGAATGAGCTGGACAATGGGGACAGTGCTGAGTTTGTTGCAGACAATGTGGAGGAAGGTGTGGTCGAGAAAGAGAAGAATGCAGTCGAGTCATCCACCACTAGGTCGGGAATTTCCAAGTCCCGCAAAAGAAGGCGTGCACCTTCTAATGCTGATGATAGTGTGCTAACTGATATGTCTGATCAGCTGAAGGAAATAGCTGTGGCTCTGAAAGAAATCAACCAGGGCCCGGTGGATTACACAGCTCTTTACAATGAGGTTATGGCTATGATGGCAGATGGGTATAGTGAAGAAATGCTCGCAACTATGTTTGACCATCTTTGTGAAAATGAGAAGGTAGCACGGGGATTTCTTGCCAAGAATGCTAGGCTGCGAAAGCTGTGGTTAGATAGTTTTTTTTTCTCACAACTTTGACTTGTCTGTTTAATGTAGAATGTGACGGTAACTTTAGAAATTAACTTTTGTTGTAGTACTAGTATTGATCTACCATTGTATTATATATGTAGTATTTTGTATTATTGGGACGATACAATTGCCCAAATTATGTATTTGTACTGTTCAGATACCATGAGTAAGTATCATTTTTGTACACCATGGAGGTGTAATGACCATGGTGAACGATTAATGTGGCTGTTTTTATATTAATATTATGGGTATATTTAAATGATTATTTTTTATGCTGAAGTGGATGGTTATTTTTGTACTGTTATAGATATGTCTAGGCAATGCAGGTGCTTGAATTTGAATGATTAATGTTGATGTTGAAGTGGATAATTAGTTTTGTACTATTACAGGTTTGTCTAGGTAATGCAGGTGCAGGAATTTGTAAGGCATTTCATATTTTCCGTAAAATGATCCACAAACCAAACATGGGAATTGATTTTCTGTAAAAAATGAATTCCATTTTTCGTAAAATGTTTGACCAAACCAAACATGGGAATTGATTTTTCGTAAAATAGAAAGCATTTTTCGTAAAATGTTTGAATGAACCAAACACCAGAATTAATTTTCCGTAAAACGAATTCCGAAACAACCAAACAACCTGAATACATTTTCCTTTTCCGGAAAATAGCATTTCCAAAAAATATGTATTTTCCGGAAAACTTTTTACACGAAACAAACACAGCCTTAGTTATATTTGTTTCTTTTTAGGTAAAAGTTACAGCTAATTTGTCCAAATTAACTACGTAGTGACAGCGTTGGCATTTTCTTATCTCTTTCAAGATTCTCGATAATTTTCTGAGCCCTCATGTTTTGAACTTTGAATTTCTAAAAGTTTGAATTTTGAAACTCCACGGCTTCAATCCACACGAAAGAAAGGCCAATCGAAACAATTCTTAAAAAAAAAAAAAAAAAAAAACAGACAATCTTCTTTTGTTGTCGTTGCACCCATAAAAAATCCTTTGGATTGGTTTTGTCTTCGTTAAAGGTAACATTTAGATCCACAAAAAGTAATATACATATGCAATCAATTAATTAAAAAATCTGGAGATGACCTCATTTGGAAAGATCAAGCTTAAATTTGAGGAAATTAAGAAAAATTGCTAATAGGAGAGATATATATAATGAGTTAGGAAATATTGCTTGTCTAGACATGGCAATGGATGAGGAACGAATCATAAGTGAAGTCTTTATTGACTGAGCCGTTATGATTGGACGAAGTAAAGGGAGCATTAACCCAAAGATCTCCATATCTCAGCATTTATTGTCAGAGACGTTACCCAGACAAGGAATTAAATTGCCATTAATGGCCTTCCAATGGCTAGGAGAGCAAAGGCTTATATAAAGCACCTCCAACCAAAGGTAAAGCATCATCAGAAAAACACCTTTATCAATACAATTACTCAGTTATCTCCCTCTCTCATTCTAACTTTGCCATTGGAGGTTCATTGTTTGGCACCACGCCAGTGACCTATTTGCTTTCACTTTCTTATCGTCTTGTAGGTTACGCCGGAGCCATCTGGATGATCTTAACAAATGACAATTTTGGCATCATTAGTTTGGCACCGTCTATGGGAAACGCCTTCTTTCCAAAGGACAAATACGTTGCCCTACCTTTGTTGTCATCCAGATGGAATCTAGCACACAACTAAAGTCAGCCGCTTTGGCACTGCAAATCCAAGCCCTCACGACTAGTGTAGAGGAACTCACGAGACAGAACCAAGAGATGAGACAGTGGTTGCAACAGGAGGAAAATTGTTCACCAAGAAGAATTGAAAACAACAGGAACGAAGAAGCGCAAGACCCAGAAGGTAGCCAAGGGAGGTACGAATCGAGGAGAAGAGATTGGTTTGACGAGGTAAGCAATGACCTCTTGAGAAGCATGAGGAAAGAGATGGACGAGCTCAAGAATGCAATGAAAGGGAAAATGACAAAGAATTTGGATGGGATGGTGAGAAGAACTGATTCCCTGTTCACACAAAAAGTCCTTGAATGTCCCCTCCCACCAAAATTCCGGCTTCCACAACTGGAGTCATATGATGGATTGAAGGACCCACTAGATCACATCACTACCTTTAAGATGACCTTGAGCCTGCAACAAACCCCAGATGAAATATTGTGTCAATCCTTTCCAACCACCCTCAAAAGAGCTGCTTGAGTATGGTTTAGTAAGTTGGCACAACCTTCCATCAACGACTTTGACCACCTCAGCAGCTTGTTCGTGCGTCATTTCGTAGGAAGACAACGCTAGAAAAGGCCTGCGGATCACTTATTGACAATCAAACAAGAAGAAGGGGAATCATTGAGATCATATGTGAAGTGATTTAACAGAGAGATGCTAGAGGTTGACGAGGCCGAAAATAAGGTACAATTAACAACGTTCAAAGCTAAGCTAAGATCTAAAGATTTCGTAGTAGCACTCGTCAAAAGCCCACTAGCGTTAATGGCAGACTTGCTTATAAAAACTCAGAAGTACATGAACACAGAGGATGCTCTTGCAGCGATAGAAGAGAATGGACCTTGGGCATCCAAGGCGGGTATTCCAGACAACCTAAAAGGATAGAAGAGAGAAAGAAAAGATCACCTGTCCACCCATGACAGGAGCAAGCAAAGGGATGACAAGACTAGAAAAATGGTAAATTTCACACCCTTAGTAATGTCCATTGTCCAAATCTTGATACAGATTAAGGACGACCATCAACTTAGGTGGCCGAAACCTTTGAGCAGTTCAACCAATGCCCAAAACAAGAAAAAGTATTGCCGTTTCCACTGAGATCACGGGCATTACACAGACGAGTGTAGGGATCTTAAGGAACAGTTAAGAGAGCTGATCCAGAAGGGAAAATTGCAGAAGTTCGTCAAGAAAGATACATATGGATGGCTATAGCAAGAAAATCGAACCAGAACGAAAGATAAGCCCAAAGATGACGATAAGCCACAAGAACGACCAAAAAGTTCCATAGGAGAGATAAGGATGATCAATGGTGATCCAACGATGGGGGGCTCTTTCAAATCCCTCAAGAAGTCATAGCAAAGACAGGTCAATAGTGTCCACATGATACCACTGACAAAACATAGGAAAAAGGAAGCAACAGACATGGTTTTTTAAGAAGAGGACGCCAGAGGGGTGAAGCAACCACATGACGACCCCCTAGTCATCATGCTCATGATAGAAGGGTTCAACACTAGAAGGATCCTAGCAGACAATGGAAGCTCCAGTGATATCATTTACCTCTCTGCCTTTCAACAGTTGAAAGTAGACCCGAACAAGCTTCATCCATTTGAGTCTCCCCTCGTCAGTTTCAGTGGAGATGCGGTTTATCTAAAGGGAATAGTGACCATAACGGTTACAGTTAGCACGTACCCCCAACAGATAACAAGGTAACTTAATTTCCTGGTAGTAGATTGTCCCTCATCATACAATATAATCATTGGACGACCAACCCTTTGGAAAGGTGCAACCTCAACATACTGCTTAAAGGTAAAATTCCCTACGAAAAATGGGATAAGGGTGATCAAAGGGGACCAAGTTTGGGCTCATGAATGTTATCAAGCAGTATTAGCATCAAAGGAGAACCACACGTTGGTGATCGAGGAGAAGAGCCCAGAGACAGTGGAAACATTAGAGACGGTTGAACTAGTGGAAGGGGAGCCTATGAAGGTAATAAACATAAGAGGGATAGTGGAGTTCTTGAAAAGAAATCTAGATGTCTTCGCATGGAGCAATGAAGACATGCCCGGCATTTCAGAGGACGTCATTCAACACTGGCTAAACGTGGATCCAGAGAAAAATCCTGTCCGTCAAAGAAGAAGAGTCTTCACGCTTAAGAGGAACAAGGCCATCATGAACGAAGTCAATAAGCTCCTAGTTGTCAAATTCATCTGGGAGGTATACTACCCAGAGTGGCTGGCTAATGTCGTCATGGTGAAGAAAGTAAATGGGAAATGAAGGACGTGTGTGGATTTCATGGATCTAAACCAGGCTTGCCCAAAGGACAGCTTCCCCTTACCAAGAATTGACCAGCTCATTGATTCTACGATAGGACACAAGCTCTTAACATTTATGGACGCGTTCTCAGGGTACAACTAGATCCAAATGTCAGAAGAAGATCAAGAGAAGACGACCTTCATCATCAACCAAGGACTCTATTGTTCTAGGGTCATGCCATTCGAAATGAAGAACGCGGGAGCTACTTATCGAAGGTAAGTGAATCAAATGTTCAGTAAGCAAATCGGAAGAAACATGGAGGTGTACGTGGACGATATGCTCGTCAAGAGCAAAGAGGTGGAAAGTCATTTGGATGACCTCAAGGAAACCTTCAAGACCTTAAGACGATACCAAATGAGGTTGAACCTAGCAAAGTGTGCGTTTAGAGTCTCTTCGGGGAAATTCCTTACCTTCATGGTGTCATAGCGAGGAATAGAAGCCAATCCAAAGAAAGTGAAAGCCATACTGGAAATGACCTTATCGAGCAATGTTAAGGAGGTGTAGAAGTTGACAGGAAAAATGGCAGCTCTCAATCGCTTCATCTCAAGGGTGACAAACAAATGCCTCCCCTTCTTCAAACTTTCAAACAGGCCTTCACATAGACTAAGGATTGTGAGGCGGCATTTTAGGAGTTGAAATGTTATTTGAGTAACCCGCCACTATTAAGCCTGTCTAAGGAAGGCAAATACCTATTCCTGTATCTGGCTGTCTTTGCCAAGGTAGTAAGCACAGACTTGATTCGAGAGGAATCAAGGATCCAACGCCCTGTATACTACGTCAGTCAAGCTTTTCAGGGAGGAGAGGCAAAATACCCACGCATTGAGAAGATCACTTTCGCTTAGATCGTCGCTTCTCGGAAGCTGCATCCTCACTTTCAAGCAAATCAAATCCTTGTCATGACGAACCAACCAATCAAGAAAGTGATGAACAAACTAGAAGCAGCAGGCCAAATGATACAATGGCAGTCAAGCTGAGCCAATTCGACATCGAGTACAGACCTTAAACAATAATAAAAGCCCAGGTGTTAGTGAACTTCATTGTCAAATTCATTATGCCCGAAGAGAGCCTGACAAGAAAATCAGAGTTATGGACGATACAAACAAATGGATCGTCGACAAAGGGAAAGGGCAGAGTTGGAGTCATCATAACCTCGCCAGAAGGAGACATCTTGAAGTATGGGGTCCAACTCCAGTTCCCAGCCACCAACAATGAGGTAGAGTATGAAGCAATACTGACAGGGCTCAGGATAGCTAAATCTATGGAAGCTAAAAACATACTCTTGAAGAGTGACTCCAAGTTAGTAATTGGGCAAATCAAAGGGGATTATAAAGCAAAGGAATAAAGAATGCAAAAATACCTGAAGCTGATGAACCAATTTGCCAGGGACATAGAACAGCTAGAGTTCTCACAAGTCCCACGAAGTTTGAACGCAGAAGCAGATGAAGTGGCAAGACAAGCATTGTCAAATGCCAAAGACGAGCCGTTGGGGATAAGACTGGAAATACAGAAATTCCCTAGCATTGAGGAATTCCATACGTTTGCGATACAAGGTAACATGGGTTGGATGACACCCATCACGTCTTACCTAAAGGACAGTTAGCTGCCATCAGACCCTGACGAAGCAAGAAGGATAAAAAAATGGGCTACCAGATTCACACTCATAAATGACGTGCTTTACAAAAAGGGATTTTCTCTCCTTTACTTAAGGTGCGTCAAACAGGACGAAATGAGATATATCTTTGAAGAAGTTCATGAAGGCGTTTGCGGAGATCACTCGGGGCCGAGGTCCTTGATATTGAAGATCACTAGACTAGGCTATTTCTGGCCAACAATGCAGAAAGAAGTGAAGGACTTCATCAAGAAGTGTGACAAATGCCAAAGGTATGGGAACATCCACAAAACACTAGGAGAGAAGATGACGATCATAACCTCCCCATGGCCATTTGCACAATAAGAAATCGACATAATAGGCCCCTTGCCCCAAGGTAAAAAATAGGTAAAATTTTTACTCATTGCAATTAATTACTTTACAAAGTGGGTAGAAGCAGAGGCTCTGGTAACAATCACAAAGGCAAAGATACAAAACTTCGTGTGGAAGAACATTGTTTACAGGTTCGGCATACCAAGGACAATCATATCCGACAATGGCAGGCAGTTTGACAGCTAGGCGTTCCATTCCTTCTGCTAAGGACTCAGAATCAGAAACTAGTTCTTGTCACCTAAGCACCCCTAAGCTAACAAACAGATGGAAGTAACCAATCGAACCTTGCTCAAAGCCATCAAAGTTCGACTGGAGGGGGAAAATGGTACATGGCCTAAAGAATTACCAAGTGTCTTTTGGGCCTATAGAAGCACGACCAAGACCCCAACAGGAGAGACACCATTTAATCTTACCTACGGTATAGAAGCAGTAATTCCTGTCGAGGTTGGAGTCACCATCATAAGGAGGGAGTTTTTCGGCGAAGAGACCAACGACAATCAACTAAGGACGAATTTAGACTGCCTTGACGAGACCAAAGATGAAGCATCCAAGAGAATGGCAAAGTACTAACAAAAGATGGCCGGATACTATGACCAGAGAGTAAAACTCAGGAGATTCGACATAGGAGACCTCGTCTTACGAAAGGTTATGCCTGAGACAAGGGACCTAGCTTATGGAAAATTTGGGCCAACCTGGGAAGGCCCCTACAAAGTCAATCACTACTCAAGGCAAGGAAGCTACCACTTGGAATCCATGGACGACAGCAAATTACCTCGTCCATGGAATGTTGAACACCTTAAGAGGTATCATCAGTAGGAATATAATCAAGTCATAAGATTCCACAAAAGTACTAACAACTGACGATGCTAGTAATATAAATCCTCCAAAGGATATAAGTCACATGATGAGGCCAATGCTATGAACCCTTCAAAGGATATAAGTCACATAACGAGGCTGGTGATATGAATCCTTCAAAGGATATAAATCACATGATGAGGCCTATGATATAAATCATTCAAAGGATATAAATCACATGATAAGGCTAGTGATATAAATCCTTCAATGGATATAAATCCATCAATAAGGGATGTGATGATGAGTGTAAAGCAAAAACATATTGCAAACTCTAGACGAGTTTACAAATAACACAATGGACTACGAGTCTAACAACCTCTCAAGCATTAAAATCCTCTTTTCAAAGGAAAAAGGTTAGCAAAATTGAGAGGTAAGACAAAATCTCTACAAGTTGAAAAGAAACAAAATGAGCCATTGCTTAGTTACCTGAACAAATAAAAGGCAATGTTCAAAACAAGAAGCATGTATAATGATAGTGTTCAGAAGCAAAAAGTCCTAAAACAAATAGGGGACCCAAATCATAAATTGTTCAAAAACAAATACATAAAGCCCCAAAATGTATAGGGCACCCAAAAAAAAAAAAAAAAGTAAACAAATCTGGTAGGAAATTTAAGCAACAAGGTCGTCCTGACCATCACCAGTTCCCTAGTCCACATCACCTTTTGGAGCAGCATCTCCAGCAACATTGGCTTCATCAGTTTCCATTTCCTTGTCCACGGCTTCAAAGTCTAGATTTTCCAGATCCATTCCAGGATTGTGCTTCGCTAGATACCTTCTCAACAACTCAAAACCTTGAAGTACTAGCTGAGAAGGACACCGTTGTACTCGTCAGTAAGCTGGAAAGCTTGCACTGCGTCATCTCTAGCCATAGAAGCCTCACGCTTGGCCGCTCAGAGTTTCTCATCCTTTTGTTCCGTCAGCAACCTCTCTGCCTTAAGATCATCAATCAAAGCTTTAATCTGCTCCTTCATTCAGTTCCCATTGTCCATTGCTACAATTAGTTCCTTCCTCAGTGTGGAATTTTTAGCCTCCAAAGCATCCACCTTAGAGTTGGCCATGACGACCCTCTCCTTGATGGTAAGATACTCAGTGGTAAGATGGAGCACCTCTCCCAGAACCTAGTGAAGAATGAACAAGATAAGAATTGTTTCAAGAAACTACGAAGACTGTAATTAGAACAAGTTCAGGCAGAAGAGCACCTGGACGAGCTTGTGAACATGACGTTTCACTAGCTTATGGAAAGAAACAACACTCAAACTTTTTAATTCATCAGGAGTGACGACATTGTGGGCTTTCCCCATGGCAGTGGCAACATCATCCTAGACACTGGAGTCAATCTTACTCTTTCCTTTATCGCTGCCACGAGCTCTCTTTGGATGAGAAGTAATCTCCTCGATAGAAACAGCAGGGGAGGTTGCCTTGGGGTCAGAAGCAATGGGAGTGGATGCAGTAGTCTCAACGACCTCTTTCGCCGCCCTGGGTTGCTTTTGACTAATGCTGGACAAAGGCTCGTTCTTCCTAGCTCTTAGCTTGGCATACATTTCTTGGTTAAATTTAGTCGTCATCTCTGCAAGGAACGCCATAAATGAGATATCAGCACCAAACTCACACAGAAACATGTATGCCAACACCAAAAACTTACTTTTTTCTTCTTTGGCTATTGCTCGCAAGACATATGAAAAAGGTTCAAGACCTAGAAAATGATGAGCCAAAGTTCGAGGGTTGACCAGTTTTTTGCCTAGTCTAAAGTGTCCTTGACGCGACCTTTATACTTGCTTTTCAACTTTGGACTAGCCTTGGCTACAAAGAAAGAAAAAGAAAAATATGCATCAAGACTGGAAGAGACAAAAAGGAGCCTTTTCAAAAAAAAAAAAAAAGAAGGGAAGAAGATGCACCAAGCTTGGGTGTCCCTCACCTATGCAGCAATCTAGGGATGTCCCCCCAAAGATCATCTGAGAAGGTCTCCCAACCTTCTCCAGATACGAAGAAGTATCTGGATTTCCAATAACGGAATGACGAAGGGAGATTAGCAATAAGACGGGCCTTTTTATCCTAAGGCACCAGTTTGTAATACCCAAACTCTTTTGACTTTTTTAGACGATATAAGTACAGAAGTTTTTCCGGACGAATCATATCACCTTAATTACTATCATCTAGATTTCCATGCAACTGATAATGATCCTCCAATAGTTTGGCATAAGTTGCCTAGGCACTATGCCGAGGTGATGGAGAAGCTCCATTACAAAAGGATGGACGGGGAATCTAAGGCCACTCAGAAAGGTAGCCTCGTAAAAACACACCTCCCCAGGATTAAAAGCACAAGCCTTTTCGTTTGGACGAGGTAGACGAATCCTGGTCTCATTAGGGAGTTGAAACCTATCCCTAAACCTGAAAAGAGTTTCCACATCCAAAGAGCACACTTCCTTAAAGGCGTGAAAAGCTCTCAACATGGTGTGTGAAGAAGATGAAGGTTTAAAGACGGAGATGCCGAGACTGCGGTATCAACCTCCACGACCTTGTCCCTAGACGATAAACCCGTCTCCAGCTCACTAGACCTCACCTCTACTGACATCTCTTGAATAAACCTAAACCAATCCAAGGATTGATGCAATAATGGGGAAAGATCAGCTAAGACTAACCCTAAGGCACTATCCCTAGGGGTGAAAGACCCAAGCTCTGGGCAACCACCGGTGGACCCAAGAAATGCCTTTAAACGAGCAAAAAGGAAAGAAATAGAAGGGTAGTGACGCCTAACCTCAGAATAATCACACATCAAAAAGGAAAAGAAAAATGGAGGTCCCTAATTGAAGCAAAACGAAGGAAAATCAAGTAGGAAAAGAAAAAGAAAAGGTCATACCTGAGGAGGAAAAAGCAAGGCGGCCTGAGCTCGGAGGAAGGAGGAAGCACAAAAATGAAGAAAACGTAGAAATGAGGAAGAAAACAAAAATGAAGGAAAGAGAAGAAAGAGAAAGGCATTTAAAGGCTTCCCCAAAAACCGAAATGCAGGAAAACCAAATGGCTCGTTAAGGAACGTGCCCACATCTAGCCAATCAAA
Source organism: Quercus gilva (assembly GCA_023621385.1). Classification (NCBI taxonomy): domain Eukaryota; kingdom Viridiplantae; phylum Streptophyta; class Magnoliopsida; order Fagales; family Fagaceae; genus Quercus; species Quercus gilva. The sequence continues at coordinate 38,985,108 of CM042480.1, forward strand.
ACATGACACGTGCCCATTGAGCGTGCGGCGCTGTCACGTCGCCATATATGCGATGAAAATGGAAACCAAAAGGCCACGCTTGATGTGGGGCGACCCTTCATATTCCTTAGATCGTCAAGGGATCTGGTGACCAAGGAATGGGGGGCAACTCATGAGTTAGGAAGTATTACTCGTCCAGACATGGCAATGGACGAGGAAAAACCATAAATGAAGCCTTTATTTACTGAGCTGTTACGATTGGACGAAGTAAAGAGAGCATTAACCCAAAGGTCTCTGTATCTTAGCATTGATTGTCAAAGACGTTACCCAGACAAGGAATTAAATCGCCATTAATGGCCTTCCAATGGTTAGGAGAGCAGAGGCTTATATAAAGCACATCCAAACAAAGGAAAAGCATCATTAGAAAAACACATTTATCAATATGATTACTTAGTTATCTCCCTCTCTCATTCTAACTTTGCCATCAAAAATTCATCGGCTGGCACCATGCCCGTGACCTATCTGCTTTCACTTTCTTATCGTCTTGCAGGTTACGCCAGAGCGATCTGGATAATCTCAACGACTGACGATTTTGGCATCATCAATATACATGCTTATTTTTTTATTTTTGAGAGTTTTAATCTATGGTGCCCTTAGATATTTTATTCAATAATCAAAGACTTTGCTAGTTGTATTAACTAGAACCCACATAGACATGCTTTCTTGATTAGTCTTGGAACGAAATCTTGGATCCTTGAATCATGATATGATATGCAGTGTAAACAAAGGCGGAGACTGGGGGGACAGGTGAATTGCTTAGATAGGTAATTTGGTAAAATTTGTTTTAACAATTTTAAATTGACATATGAATTAGTAGGTGGAATATGTTGTCGGTCAGACTTGGGCTAGATTTAAATTTTTTTTCAGAATTCCAGTGATTCAACCAAGTGGTTCATATTCCGGATTGGATTCATCCCTCTAGTAATATGTATATATATATTTTTGGCTGAATATCCCTCTAGTAATTGGATGAATTGAGTTATAAACATAAAAAATTGCTAAAGCAATAAGTTGTGATATATACAAGTAATAAAAGTAATGCCAGTAAAACCCTTCATAAAAGTGATTATTGATGACACAAATCATAATGTGTATGTGCCACCTCAAAGGCTCAAACAATTATAAAATTTGTTAGATCCCCATAAAAAAAAAAAATATATATATATATATATAATTTGTTAGATATGTATTATCAAAAAGTCTAATGTTACAACTTTGCCACGACTCCAATATAACCAACTATGACTAATAGATAAAAACATATTGGTACATTCATGTGAAATAAATAGTCTATGATTTATAGTTGACCACTTTGGTAAGTTGAGAGAAAAATAATAGATAAGATGCTCGGTCACATAACAATTAATGTAGAATTGCTTTCTCGCTGGACCGGGCGGGTAGATGATTGGGCAATGATTCTCATGATCATATCAATGATGCATCGGCCCGGTCTAGAGAAGATGAATGTGGAGAGACTATTGCCCAAATTATTTAACGAGAATATCAAAAGTACCCCCACCTTTTGGAAGTTTGTTTGTTTGTTTTTTTTTTTTTTTTTTTTTTTGGGGTGTGGGTATTTAGGTTTTTTTTTTAAAGGGTCTACTTTAGTTCTCAAAAAAATAAAGTATGGGACACTTGGAAATTGCTCCAATGGTACTTGTGAGAAGAGTAAATAAGACGTATAAACTTTGCATATGGAGTAAAGCAGCCTTTGAATATTGTGAATCACGTAACTCCCGTTTCTTTTTGCTTTTTCGCATAAACGAAAAAGTTGTGCGGTGCCTCCAGCAATTAAATTGAAATTCCAGTAATACTGATTCTCAACATTAAAAAAAAAAAAAAAAAAAATGTAATGCTACATCTAATCTAATACAAATATTAATATGCAAAGCTTAATTATAAACTGATGTAGTCTATATTATCTCCAAAAAAAAAAAAAAAAATTATAAACTGACGTACGTGTCACTAATTTAACAAATAATTTAAATATTTATTTGTTATATTATTTAAATGGCACTAATCTTATTTACTATCCTCTAAAAAAGAGTGACATCATTCATATTCTTAGTATATCAGTTTATAACTATTTTTGGTAGTAATTTTAGGATTTTTTTTTTTTAATGCAATTTGGGTTACAGAAATGTTTATGCAACCCATCACATCGTGATTAAAAAAAAAATCATCCATGTGTACTTATAATTATATGTCATTTTTAATAAGTCATGTGACTTACTTAAATAATACACATAGATAGGTTTTTAAACCACAACGTAATGGTTTGCATAAATTATTTTGCAATTTAGGTTGCATAAAATTCTTGCTCAATATGTAGTAACTAGCATTTTCCTTTAAATTTTCAATTTCCAGATTACCTATAGGCCATAAAGCATATTTTAGATGTGGTGAAAATATACATTGATCTCCTATTACCTATAGGCCATAAAGCATATTTTAGTGTGGGTTCATTGTAGTTAGATCAATAAGTAATGTCTCTTATCCTTGAATAAAAGAGTGGCTAAAAACAAGTCATTGATCTCTTGACCTAATAATAAAAAGTAATTATCATAAAATGAATCTTACAACTTTTTTTAATTGTATAGTTTATTTTATTGCTAATTTTTTAAATCTTATCTTTTTCAAATATAATTATATTTTTACCAATTTTTTTATAATAAGCAAACAAATGAAAATAATATTTTCCAAATACATTCTTTCCATCCTATAGGGAGGGAAATTTTTTTTTCCTTCACTATTTTACGAGGATTGTAATTAGTGGGTGTAATTCATTAATCTTCTCTTTCAAATTATTGAAGGAACATATTATTGATATTATATAAATCCTAAATTATGTACATAAAAGCCTAATAAATTGTCAAAAGCCTTAAAATTCAGTAGCATTATTTGGTGTCCTTTATAAGAAGAACAAGGTTGTTAAGGAAGTAATAGGAAAGCATTTGATAATTGTTTGGACTATATAAATGCTCAACAATGATGTACGAGATACTTATCTCTTCTTGTATACAACCCTTTAAATTTTAAAAGTCATAAAATGAATGAATCAATGTTGTGTTTGGATGAAGAAATTTATACTTACACATATAATAAATTCATGGGTTTTTATATTCTCATCATTTAAATCCTATTAAATTGAGACTAATTACATTTACATTGGCTGAGAGGGGGAGGTAAATGGAGATGGACGGGGAATAGAAGGTGGGATGGAGGCGGCAAGGAAAACTTAGTAGATTTGGCTAAGTGATTGCTATCTATCTATCTATCTACTATGTATATTTTGGCTGTAAAATCTACTATTTATATGTAAATTTGGTATTTTAAATGTTTTTTTTTTTGAGGAAGTGGTATTTTAAATGTTGAAATTATTTTATTTGCCTTTGAGATGTGTAAGATAAATGTAATCTATGCAGCTATATATGCAATAATGAATAAAATTTCATGTGACATTTCAATGCATAACTTTAAAATTAATATCAAGTTTTTCCACGTGTCGCAAGGCAACATAGGTTAACTACTAGTGAAGGAAGAAAAAGAGATATGAGAGGGGAGAAAGGAGCACGAGAGAGTAGATGAAGAATTTGGGAAATAATGTATATACTATTAGGTTCTATAAACTTAGAAACTAATGTATTTAGAACTCTAATGTGTAATGTTGGTAAACCATGATCAAAATAGTTGTTAGTTTTGTTTAGACTTGCTCAAAGTGTGTGTGTTGTATATAAATTTGAAATCGAGTGGCTGCAGAAGTATTAGTGACTTTCGGCCTGGCTTGATTAATCGAAGCTTAGACTCGATCAATTGAATCTCGGGCAGAATGTTTTTTCTGCAGATTTTTCCAACTCAGCCCTAGCCTATTAAAACGTGTAGGGCTTTATGTTTTACCTTCAGTATAAAAGGCAAACCCTAGCCACGTTTTTCTGTTGCTCATATTGCTGTTTGTATGAATCTCTTGTGAGATCTGAGAAGAGCTTTCCTTCACACAAGCTTAGGATTATCAAGAAGGAGATTTTTTCAAGAGCTTGATGTTTATTCAGTTGCTGCCATAAGAGCTTAAAGATACACAAGCGAGTGTGCTTGTGTTTGCTGGAGAATCCAAGAAAGAAGGAGTCCGTGGTCTCGGAGTTTGCACGTGGTCGTGTCAGTAAGTTTCTACTGGTGGGTAGCAATAGGATGTTAGTGGTCTAAGTCGTTATTGTAAAACTTCGATTCTTTCATTAGTGAATTCAGGTTTACCTTGAGGATAGTTAGGTTAAATCCTCTCCAGGTTTTTTACTGGTTTGGTTTTCCTGGGTCATCATATTTTTGTGTTCTTTATATTCTGCACTTTACATCGATATGATTATATGATTGTGTTAACCTAGATCTGGAATTTGGACTAAGTAATAACTTGGCTTGTTAACTAGGTTAATCTAATTATATTTTAAGGGGTCTAAAAATAAACATATACTAGTATTATTTCCGTGCAATGCACAGCTTGATGAAGATTCACATGTAAGTTAAAATTTTTAAAAATAATTAAAACTAAATTATTAAATAAATAGTAATAATAAATTATAAACTAAGTAAATAATTTTAATAAAAAATTACTTTAAGTTCCAATTTTTTGGAGTTCAAATTTTTGTAAGTGTTTATCTATTTTTATATTTTAAAATTATCTTTGTGCTTTGTGTTAATTTCTTAATACAAGATGTGGTATGAGTTTGATCATTCCTATTTAGGCTATTCTTAATCTATACCCTAATTGCATGCAAATTCAAAAGCAAAAAACAATAAGTAAGATGAGTTTATTGAATTAAAATATAAGCATAAGTTGCATCTTGGGAAAAAAAAAGTGAGGCGTGGGATTTAAGTTTAGAAAATTTTGATGATAGACTTTTAATTTTATTTAAGGCAAAAATGCAAAACTCACATTTTAAATTTCATATGAATTCATTTTAGTCCTTAACTTTTCTTTCGTTCAACGAAGTCCTTTAAATTTCAAATATGTTCAATTAAAGCTTCTGTCTAATTCTGTTAAGTGCTTGCTGTTAAAGTTTTTAATTTTGTTTTGTTTGTTTGTTTGTTTGTTTTCATTTTATTTTATTTTTTCAAATCTAAAAAAAAAAAAAACATATATGGTTTCTTAGCTCTACATAATTAAGAAACACGAACAGTAACCCAAACCAAGAAATGCCATTCTTCTTTACCTTCACCACCTTCTCTTCTATCTCCATCTCTTCCTCAACACCACTTCATAATCAAACCTTATGTAACACCCCGACCCAATTTTATAATTAAACTATGTACTTAAGTGGTTAATTACTATTTTAATCCACTTTCTTTTTATAACTAATATAAGAGTATTTAATTAGCATAGTATTTTATAATATCTTTGAATAAGAATTGTAAAAATTATAAATAAGTAATTGAATGGCTAATTTTATTATGTATATATATAGTTGTTGGACTATATTAAGTGGTTAAGTTATGATATATATATATATATATATATTTGTAGGTGTTTTAATTAAGCATGATGCATGGGATAGTATAGTGGAAATTCCACTCACATGCAACCAATGAGAATCCAACACACCTAATGCCAAAGTACCATGCATGTGGATAAACCCAAAGACTTCTTGGCCGGCCATGCAATCACCAAGCTCCATCTCATCCCTTCCTTGACTTTTCAAAGTAACTAGAACTTCCAAGAAGATATTTACCTCTCCATTTCATACGGGTCACACAAAAAAATCTGAATTTCTCATTCACTTTACTCTCTTTTCTAAGGAAAGTGCTAGGAAGCTCTCTTGGGCCATTTTATCAAACCTACAGTCAACACCCCAAAATACACTCTTCTTATCTTGTTTTGCTGAACCAGAAATATCTTCATTCAGCTTTCATTTGCTTCTTTATTCTCTTCTTTCTTCTTCCCTTCTTACACGACAACATCTCTCCCTTACTTTCTCACCGAAAATTCTAGTTTCTCTAAGAAGAAATTAAGAGCCTAAACACTAAGGTTTCATCTTCAAAGTGTGTGGGTGTTACTAGTCGCCAGGTCTAAGCTCCTTCGACTTTTAGGCTCTCGGTTCCTCTGCTTTCAGGTAAGGGATAAGTTATATGGGTATTTGGTAAGTCATGAGGTTATTTTAAAGTATACTTTGCATTAAAAGGTTTTGATTAGAGATATGACATGTAAGCATTATCAGACAAAGATATGTTCGTGAGTTTTCAAAACCTTATATATATGATTTAAGCATATTAATGCTATTACTAATTCCACGAACATGATGATTAAAGAAAACAATAGAAATGCTATTATTGTAAAATGTAATGCAAACTATGAATTTCAGTATGATGAATAAGTATGAAATGTTTTTGGATTATGTCCTCTGGTAATCTGCACTCAATTAAAGAATGTATTGAGGATGGCAGTTCGTCCACGCTCAATTAAAGTATGCATTGAGGATGGCGGTTTGTCCGTGCTCAATTAAAGTATGTAATGAGGATGGTGGTACGTCCGCGCTCATAAGTACAGACTTATCAGATATGGACTAACCAACAAGTTATTTATGAACAGCTAGGTTATGTTATGTTATTAATCATGAGAGAATTATTTTGTTTAAATGCATTGTGAAAAGTAAAAGCTCTCATGGAAAGAAGAAGTTCTAATGAAAAGAAAGCTGTTCATTAAAGATAAAAGTTTCTGAAACTCTGCTATGCTATAAAGATAAAGTTTCTGAAGAAAGTACAAGTTCATGTTAAGAAGTTATCAGATATTTGTTTTTCTTTATGAAACGATCAGTTTATAATTATGAAAGTTATAATATTTTACAAGAAGAAGTTTATGAAGGAAAGTTTTATTATTCCTTAAGATGTTTCAAGTTTAAGACAAAGTTACCGATTATCTTATTTAAGTTAAAATGATTATTTTGTAATGTGAATATATATGGTAACTTTGTAAGGAATGAAAGAAATTCAATCCGAAAGTTTGGATAATGTTATTCTAATGAGAAAAAGGAGAACAATTATTTTCCTATGAATAGCATATAAGTTATTATTATGAATAGTATAAAATATTATGCATGAAAAGATGTTTTCCTATCTGAATAATTATAAAATGAAATGAATGGATTTACATGCATCCTTATTGAATTCTCATATATCTTACCTTTACTGAGTTGTGTAGCTCACCCCTTCCACTCTTTCAGTTAGCAGGTTTTATTTGGAGCAGAGGGAACCATAGTCGAGTTTGGAAGGAGCTAGTTTTAAATTTTAAATGTATAGATTCTAAATTAGCAATTTGATGTTAGTTTGTAATATTGTGTATTTTAGGATCTAATGAAGGTTGTGTACCTTAAAGCGATAAGAGATGTATTATGTGAGATTTAGAATTGGAGTGACTGGGGGATTATGTGATTCTTTAAGTACAGTATAGATGCTCTGAATGTCACAGGAAAAATTATATATTTTAAGTAAAGAAACAAGAATGTAAAGAAAGAGGAAGACTTTTGTAAAAGTTTTGTAAAAGTTAAGTTGGTTCTTGTTAATATCAGGTTTAGGCTTGGTATTAGCATGCCGGTCATGGTCACAAATCCGAGTATCGGGTTTGGGGCGTGACACCTTAGTTCTCAACCCTTTCACTACCCCACAAACCGGACCAAGGAGTTGGTGACCAACACTTTGAATTCCTCATACTCATAAGCCTCCCTCCCTCCCTCCCTCTCTTTTCTTTTGATTTTTGCAACTAGAATTTGGTCAATTTGGAAGGTTTTATTTTGGAAGTTTTGACCAATGAAATTTTTTAAGATTAGTATGTTGTTGTATGTGTTTTTCTTATTTTGAAGTTTCGGTCATTGGAATAAGCTTGTTGTTCTAACTGTCAGTCAACGAATGTAAGATTCTATTACTTCTCCCATGGAGGAATGGCCTACTATTGATTTTTTTAAGGATGCTACCAAGGCTATAGGATCTATGTGAATCTAAAATATGCTTTGAATGAAAGCTTGAGTAATCGAATATTTTTGTCATTGAGAAATCATTGATTGAAAGTTGCAAATGTTGAGTAAAATAGATCCATCGAATTCAAGTCATGAGAGGTTTATGGGGGTAGTGAGGGAGTTGATGATTAGAGTTTGGGTTTGAAGTGGGGCTAAGGAAGATCAACCTGATCCGTTCTTCTTCTTCTTTAAAAAAAAAAAAAATTAATTATTTTTATTTTTATTTTGGTTTTTTGAAATTTCAAAATTAGACACTTAACAGCAAGTAGTTAATAGAAGTGGATGAGAAGCCTTAATTGAACAAATTTGAAACTTAGAGGACTCAATTGAACAAAAGTAAAGTTAAATGACTGAAATGAATTCCAGTGAAACTTAAAGGGTGGGTTTTGTACTTTTGCCTTTTTTTAAATTAAACAGTTGTTAAATGTTATCCCTTAATTTGCGAAAATAATTGTGGGGTCCATAACCAGAGGGTGCTGTTAGAATTGTATAGATTGGGCCTATGACCTAATTCGAGGATATATTTTTGTCCGAGGATATATTCTTGTCCGAGGATAGTTAAGCAATATTATTATAGAAATGGTATGAAAGGAAAAGGTACACAGTGTATAAAATAATCCAAAAGTTGTTCGAGGAGAGAAGTCTTATTGGGACTGTGGATCCGAGATCAATAAGAATATCCTACCCCCCCCTCCCCCCCCTGAGCATCCTACCAGGCATCATCGTGATTTGAAATCAGGCACTGGATAAGGAATGAGTAGACGAAGGCTACAAATATCTACTAAAGCTGCCACCTCCGCATTAAATGCTCTGCATCTAACTTTTTGGCCGCATTAATGTGGAGGTGATATCTGAACGGTGTAAGATTTTTTTTTCCAAAGCCTACACAACCAGAGAGGGTGTTTGATGGGACAGCCACTCAAGTAGTAACACAAATGATTAACAAGTGTAAGGTCAAGATGCTTGGAGAGGAAGTATATTAAGGAGAAGATCCTTCGTGAAAAAGAGGGGAAGGAAAAAAAGAAAAAAGAAGAGAGAGAAAAGAGAGTGACATTAAGAAATTAAGCTTGTAACCTGATTTGGGTAGAACATATATAAGAATAGCTCACCTCGGATAAACGCCGATGACGATTCTCATTCAATATAATATTGTCTTTTTACATCGTATTATTATCTTAACCTAATTCAAAGTTGGTTTAATCATCTAGAGCCCAGTTTTTCTACTCCACTCTCTACAAATTCATTGTTTTGGGCTTCTTGGGCTTGGGTCCATTCATCTTTTGGGTTAGTGACTCAAATTCGGTCCTTACAATAATCATAAAAAAAATAATATAAAATTAATGTACTAATTAGTTATTCTTAAAATGTTGATAATAGACTTTTGATTGGAATAGAAGTCAGAAGGTTGATTATTATCCCTTAATTAGAGGAAACATATCCTAACAAATAATATAAAATTAATTTACTAACTAGTGAAAGTAGCCACTTGGTGCAACTATGGCATCTAAGCCAAACTTTTATTGATTTAACAAAAACCTCTTCATGTTATCGCAACATTACTTGATTGATGTTATTGCTTTAAAATATTTTGAATAGTCTATATGACCTTCTCACATAGGAGCTTATAGCATTATCCGTGCATCACGTGGGCTTAAGTTTAGAATTTTTTATAATAGACTTTTAGTTTGAATAGAATTTAAATTTGTTGAAATTTAAATGATAAAGTTTTACTTAAATTAAGCATTTGTTAAATATTATCCCTTAATTTGAGGAAATATCTTATAACAAATAATATAAAATTAATTTACTAATTAGTTGTTCTTAAAATGTTGATAATTGACTTTTAGTTGGAGTAGAAGTCAAAAGGTTGATTTTTTTTTATAATTTATTTTAAAGAAAGAAAATGTGGGTTGTTGTTTGGGATTTAAGCTTAAATTTTTTTATAATATACTTTTAGTTTGAAAATAATTTAAATTTGTGAAAATATTTAAGTTTAGAAAATTTTGATAATAGACTTTTAGTTTGAATAAAATTTAAATTTATTGAAATTTAAATGTATAAAATTAATATACTAATTAGTTGTTCCTAAAAGTTTGATAACAAACTTTTAGTTGGAGTAAAAGTCAAAGTGTGGGGTTTTTTTATATATAAAAAAAATGTGGGTTGTTTGAGATTTAAGTTTAGAATTTTTTATAATAGACTTTTATTTTGACTAGAATTTAAATTTGTTGAAATTTAAATGACAAAATTTTACTTAAATTAAACAGTTATTAAATATTTTTCCTTAATTTTAGGAAATATACCCTAACAAATAACATAAAATTAATTTACTAACTAGTGAAAGTAGTTACTTGGTGCAACCATGGCATTTAAGCCATACTTTTATTAATTTAACGAAAACCTCTTCATGTTATCTCAACATTATTTGATTGATGTTATTACTTTAAAATATTTTGAATAGTCTATATAACCTTCTCACATAGGAGTTTATAGTATTATCCATGCATGACGCTGGTTTAGAATTTTCATAGACTTTTAGTTTGAATAGAATTTAAATTTGTTAAAATTTAAATGATAAAGTTTTACCTAAATTAAACAGTTATTAAATATTATCCCTTAATTTGAGGAAATATATCATAACAAATAATATAAAATTAATTTACTAATTAGTTATTCTTAAAATGTTGATAATTGACTTTAAGTTGGAGTAGAAGTCAAAAGGTTGGTTTTGTTTTTTTTTTTTAAGAAAGAAAATGTGGGTTGTTGTTTGGGATTTAAGTTTAGAATTTTTTATAATATACTTTTAGTTTGAATATAATTTAAATTTGTTGAAATATATAAGTTTAGAAAATTTTGATAATAGACTTATAGTTTGAGTAGAATTTATATTTATTGAATTTTAAATGTATAAAATTAATTTATAAATTAGTTGTTCAAAAAATATTGATAACAAACTTTTAGTTGGAGTAGAAGTCAAAGATTGGATTTTTTTTATATATATAAAAAAAGTGGGTTGTTGTTTGAGATTTAAGTTTATAATTTTTTATAATAGACTTTTATTTTGACTAGAATTTAAATTTATTGAAATTTAAATGATAAAGTTTTATCTAAATTGAACCGTTACTAAATAATATCCCTTAATTTTAGGAAATATATCGTAAAAAATAATATAAAATTAATTTACTAATTAGTGAAAGTAGAGCCACTTGGAATTTGCAAACCCAAATTTTATCTAATATTTCTTTAAAAAAAGTTTGATATTTCTTTTTATGACTCTCCTAAATAGGAATTTTATGTGGCAAAATTTTAAATTTTATTGTGTGTCCAGGTATTGCCTACAAATCTTATATCTAACCACACCAAAATAGAATGAACAGGTTTACAGTAAAGTCACTGATAGTTGTATAAGAGATTTGGAGTTCAATCCTTGCCTACACCAAAAATTGATTGGTGTTTTGGTCTGATGATAAAGATCTATCATCAGGACCAGAAGCTATAGGTTAAAACTCTCTCTCTCAAAAAAAAAAAAAGGTTTACACTAAGGACCAAAAAATTTAAGATTTTTAGTTTTTTAAAACTTTTTTCCATTCATTTATTTATTATTATTTTTTATATAGATTTTCGTTAATGATTTTTACATTCTGGAATCCAAATCCCCATATTATGTGTTGCAAGCCTTGCAAATAAGGGTGACAATTCGTGTTCGCATGTTGGGTTTGTGTCGTGTTAACTCATGAGTATCATATTATATGGGTCAACACTAACTCAACATGTTTATTAAACGGGTCAAGATTCCTCAACCCTAACACAACCAATTTATTAAATGGGTTAGTCATGTCAACCTGTTTATCAGATTTTATCAAAATGAAAAAAAAAAAAAAAAAAAAAAACAAATAAATATTTTTAATATAAAATTCAGAACTAAAGAGTAACTACATCACAAATAATCATTTAAAACTAAAGCATATCTCAATATCACAAATAATCAATTACAATATCTCAAAGAAAATAAACCACAACAACTAATAAGTTTATATACCTAGGGTTTGAAGAGTATATTGGTAAAATATCATTTAATGGAATGGGTTAGATGGGTCAAATGAGTTCTATAGGTTGAACACTAACTCAACTCATTTATTAAATAGGTCAGTTGTGTTAACCCGAATAAGACACGAACCTATTAAACCTCAACCAATGACCTGTTAATTTCGTATCATGTCGTATCAAGTTCGTGGGTTGTGTCCAATTTTGCCACCCCTACTTGTAAGTTCAACTCGTCCCCTACTCCTTTCCTTAAAAAGCAACGATGTACGTAATTTTTATTTCCACTTGTGTACATCACTTTAGATTTTAAAAGTATAAATATAAACAAGTCAAGCCAAATATTAAAAGTTTAGAAATAGTTTCATTTAATTTGATTCGAATACAAGTCAAGCATGAACTCATCACTAAACTGAATCAAATGTTTAAACTTAGTTCATTTTCTTGTCAAACAAGTCCAAAGTTCTTATTTTCTTCTTAATAAATAAATAAAAAGCCCAAACTTCTTCATGAGTTACTTAAGTAATGTATTCTTTCCCCATATATTGTAAACATTATGACTAAAATATTTTAGTCGTTCCACATCTATACTAATAATTAATAAATATTTTCTAAAAAAAAATTTAATAACTAAAATATTGTTAAAATTATTTAGTCATTTTTACCCCTTGCAAATCTATACTAATAATTAATAATTAAATTATAGTTAAAATTATATAATTTGAATTTATTAGATATAATAATTTTCATTTATAAAATTATAAATTAGATTCATCCATATTGAATTCTTAAAAATTATAGACAATATTTACTACAAAATGAATTATTTTTATTATCAATAAATTGCAAATAATAATATGATGTCATAAAAACTTATTTACAAACGTAAAAATTCAATCTAAAGTTATATATAAACATATATTTACATATAAAAATATAATATGAAATATACTTAAATCAAACCCCATACTCACAAGCTTGTTTATAAACACATTATTATATTTAAACTTATCTATTTTAATAGTTGAGTTTAAAAATGAGCTTGAGCTTTACTCTTTGCTAAATGAGCAAATGTAAACATTTTTTTTTTCTTGAACCAAACCAAAGTTGTTTAGGAACAGCACAATTCATTTGTAACCTAACTAAAAAAGATATAATTTATAAGTTAGATTTTTTTTTAAAATAAATTTTTTAAAAAGAGAATGAATGAGTGACCTTTCATTACTAGAACAAACAAATTTAGAGTAAGGGCCACATAATTTATTTTTTAGTTTTTCCAAATCAAAAATTTGAATCAAGAAATATAAGATCTAGATTGTAGTTTTTTCTTTTCTTTTCTTTTTTCTTTTTTCCTTTTTATTTTAAGATTTTCTTCCTTTATTTTTTTCTCAAACTATTGAAAAAAAAAAAAAAAAGGAGGAAAGGTTTTTAGTCCCCGAAGGCAAAAAGCCTCATCAGTAATGTTTGTTTTTACTCATTTGGTTATTCATAATTTAATACCAAAAACAAGGAGAGAAAAACTCATGAAAGACTAACAGCGGGACGTCGACAGCAGGATTCGAACCTGCGCAGGCAAAGCCCAACAGATTTCGAGTCTGTCTCCTTAACCACTCGGACATATCGACCAGCTGGTTTCGCTTTGACGAAAACATAATTATTTGACAACATTCAAATGAGTTGGGACTAAACGGGTTCCTCTTCCAACATGATCCATTGTTGGGCAAACAGATGGATCTATCAATGGGACCAGCACCCACTGAAATAGTTGGTCCAAAAGCCACACTTAAAAAAAGCCATGTGGGCATTTCAGTCATTATGCTTAACTTTTTAGAGAGAGAGAGAGAGTAAAATAATGGGATAGTGGGTGCACAACTATAGAGACTTGCAGCGATGAACATGGAATAAGAGGAGGGAAGCCAGGAAGAAAGAAAGCTTGATTCTTAAGCTTCAAAGAAAATCACAAATATACACAATAAACTATTGCTTATTTTTCTCTAAGTAAGATATATGTATATTTTTATGGGAATGTCAGATAGAACTTAGTGGTCACTAGTCTCTCTCTCTCACACACACACACACTCTCCAACTGTTTTTTTCTTTTCTGATATATTAATTCAACAAGTCTTATATTATATATCTTGCTTCTCTGTCTTATTATCCACCTTGTTGCTTTTTTATTTTTTACACTCTTTCTGAGTCTCTGTCTCTGTATCCCAGTTGAGAACCACATTGCTCTCATGCACCAATTTGAGCAATACACTAATACCATAGTACCAACCTCTTTGCAGCAGCGAAGTCAGTTTATCTCTTTGTGTTTGTCTTCTTTCTCATCTCAGAATATGTCTCTGTCTGCACCTCCTCACTTCCCATTTGGCCACCTCATGTCTCTGTCTCTAGTGGGTTGTTAAAGTTTTTTTCTTTTCTTTTCTTTTCTTTCTGATTCAACTTCCAAAAAAGGAATCTTGATTTGAGTTGGGCTTTTCTTATATTATAATGGAAATTTGCTGTGATCTTGAAGTGGATGTCAATGGGGAAGAGACTTTCATGGTGGACAAGGTACTTTTCATGCTCTACTTCTCCATTTCTTTGTTTTCAAAATATATATATATATATTTTTTTTTTCTGCTAATTATCACTGTAACATGTCATGTTTACTGATGACTCCAAAGTCCCAACTTTTGTTCTATTTAGTTTGGTTAGCTATGCTTCAACTGAGTTTCATCTGTGTAATTGCTTCTTCTACATGTAATTCCTAACGCTATTCACATATGTGCTGATCTGAGTTTTTTCTTGTCTTTGTGGTAACGTGTTCTGATTTTGTTTTAACTGTAGAATTATAGCCAATTATATCATTTTTTTTTTCCTTTTGTTGATTATTATGCGTGTGTCAAAGGCAGAATTTATGCCCTTTTTTTTTGGGTCATGAGGTTTACAGTTCCCTGATTCATACGTTCCCTTGCAATTTGTTTTTTTTTTTTTTTGTTGGTTTTTTTCCCTTATTCTTCACGGTGTCCTCCTCAATGCCTTAAATGATTATAAATGTCTCTTCCGTCCACCATGAAATTTGCACCTAATAAAGCAGTGATGTGGGGCATAGGTTCATGGCTTTTCTTCATGTATTCTGGCTGCTTGTTATTAAGTTGACGACAGGGCATTCTGGATTGCTTTTTTTTTCTCATTTAATGCTTTTGTTATGGGTCTGAAATGTTCGCACCTTTATTTGTTTTATTCACTCCTTTTAAGAAGACAAAGGGTTGCTTTCCTAGCATTTATTACTTCTTTTTATCCCTTCTTTTGCCGGGGCAATTAGAAGGCATCTTTTACCTGTTGTCCTTAAAAATTTATTATCTCTAACGATCTCTCCGAGCTCTTTTGCAGGTGTTCGATGTAGAATCTTCCTTTTAATCTCACTTTTTGGTTTTAAAATCATTCAATGAGTCCACTCTTTTGGTTGGTTTAATTAAAGTATTGTGAAAGGTTTCATTGTTAAATGATTGATGGTTGTCCTTATTATATCTCCTGAGGTACATGTTAGTCAGTTTGAACCTGCTATACTTTGTTTTAATTTGTTTTAGATTTTTTTTCAGTGATAAATATTCTGTATCTTTTATGGGAGGGCATTGGTGTTGGCTAGTTCTTTTATTCGAGAATTGTATTAATTTTTCTTACATGTTGATATTTCTGATTTAACTCTATTCCCCGATGGCCTTTGCAGAAAATTATTACTTCATATTCGGGTAGATTGAGCAAATTATTTGGTAAGACAAAAGGTAGCACGAGAAATCTTAAAGTGATTTTCCATGACTTTCCTGGAGGAGCAGATAGTTTTGAGCTCATGTCTAGGTTCTGTTACAACAAGGGCAAGACTCAAATAAGTCCTTACAATATATGCCTCCTGCATTGTGCTGCCCAATTCATGGAAATGAACAATTCCATCTCTGGAACCCATAATTTATTAGAACAAACAGATAAATCACTTAAAGAGATCAACTATTGGACATGGTCTGAGCTTTTGATTGCTTTGAAACAATGTCAGGATCTTCTTCCAGATGTGAATTCTTCAGTCATACTTCAGAAATGCTTGGATTCTCTTGTTGGCAGGCTGGCTTTGACTAATGAAGTAAGTCCATGTCGATCTACTTCTTCCCCAGACAGCTCTGGGTTTCGGTTTTCTTGTGACACTAAAAGCACTGAGAGTGTAAAGACCAGCTCCTCTCGAGCAACTTGGTGGTATGAAGATCTTTTGATTCTGAGTCCTAATCTGGTTGAAATGTTGGTAAAATCAATGGTAGAACGAAAATTTAACCATGTTATCATTAGTAGGTTCCTCTTTTATTATCATAAGTCAAAGTTTTATACTGCCACATCTGATGAGAAGAGAAAAATTGTAGAAACTGTGATTGACATGCTTTATACTCTTGATTGGAGCTCTGTTTATTTCAAGAGTTTATTTGGGATTCTTCGAGTTTCTATGAGTTTGAACACAAACAAAAGCAGCAAGCATAAATTGGAGAGTATGATTGGTTCACAGTTGGATCAAGCAACATTAGATAATCTGCTTGTTCCTTCTCCCTATGGGATTAATTACTTATACGATGTGAATCTTGTCCTGAGATTTCTGAAAGCATTTCTAAATGGAAGAAACAGTCAATTATCTGCTATACGATTGAGGAAAGTTGCAAGCCTGATGGATTTGTATATGGCAGAAGTAGCCCCAGATCCTTGTTTAAAACCTTCAAAGTTCCAGGCTATAGCCATGGCCCTGCCCGATTCAGCTAGGGACTCTTGTGATGAACTTTACCGAGCTATGGACATGTATCTAGAGGTAGTACTTGATCTCAAAAACTTCTTAGGGTTGCAAATTATGTAGCTTTTTATAGCGTATCATTCTTTAATTACTATCATAATATTAGATAGTGAGTTTAGTAATTTTCTCATGCATGTTTTTATGAGTGTTAATTTGACAGAGGAACATATATACAACCATTGAATTCTAGTTGGATCCAATAGCTTATAAACTTGATTTTTTTTTCAAATTCAACCCTTTCTTATTGGGTGTGTTTGGATTAAATCTATTTTTTCATAGGTACATGCAGGATTGCCAGATGAAGAAAAGTTAAAGATATGTTGTGCATTGAATTATGAGAAGCTCTCAGCTGAAATTTGCATACACCTTTCTCAGAACACAAAATTTCCATCAAAAGCTACTGTCCAGGGTGTTGTTTCTCAGCAGTACAAACTCAAAAGCTTACTCCAAGGAACGAACATTTCTCAACAGGACACTGATTTGTCCTGTACTTCGATTGAAATTAGAAGCAAGGGAAAGAAAGATGAAACCAGTGAACAAGTTGTGCTTTATGCTGGGAAACTTGATGTTATATCCGATAATGAGAAACTCAAAGCACATTTGCAAGGAATGCAATGGAGGGTTATGGAATTGGAAAAAATTTGTAGAAAAATGCAAACGCAGATGGCAAAGATCGTGAAATCAAAGGTATCAAGCCATGGTCATTCAAGATCCTTGCCCAGGCTTTGTTCATGATGCAACTTTTGCATACTATTTGTATTTCTGATGTAATTTATATTTGTATAGCAAGGGGAATGTTTTTTCTTTTGGGGGTGTTTTAACACTTTTTCTTTCTTTTCTACAAAGCTAAATTTGGGGAGAGTAGTTTCTTTTACAGAGATTGAGATCATGATGTACAGTCACAGGAAAAGAAAGAACAGTGAATTTCATGAATGTTATATGATAATTCTCTGTAATGTGCTGAGAGAGATGTCAAGGTGAAGTCCTTTTCATTGTAATTTTGAGGTGGTCCTTGTCGTTAAGTTCTTTTCCATGTGACACGGATATGGAGGCCACTATAGTCTGTAGCGCAGGTTGTCAAATGGTCTGCATGAATAGCACATGGAATAATTCTAAAGCTATGCATCTTTATGGAAGTCAAATTTATGATAAAACACCATCAAAAAGAAAATTCATGAGTAAACTACCCACGCTTAATTAATTGTAGAATTCATCCCCTTTGCCTATTTACTAGCATCATCCGTGAATTTGCTTCATTAAAAAGTGTTCTTAGAATAAGGTTTTTTTGCTTCTATTTCAATTTTGTTTTAATGCTAAGTTTTTGATATATTGATAGTTGGGGCTGAGAGATGTGAAAACTGAGAGCTTGTTTGGATGAATCGGTTTTTAGATCATATCACTTAGTTTTCATAATTGAGTTCTCAAAACACATGAATCTCACAAAAAATTTTGTGTTTGATTTGATTTTCAACACTTGTTTCCATCACTCAAAACTCAAAAATTTGAGTTAGAGTGATGGAAACAAGAAACAACAAATGAGTGTTTTCAAAAACTGAGAACTGAGTTATGAGTTTTGAAAACTGAGTTATAAAAACTGAGCTATCTCTAAATCAAGCGGGCCCTTAATATCTCAGTTTGAAACACTAGAAGATATCAACCACCTGGCTTTGGCGTGTTAATGCTAAGTTGATTTGTCATAGGTTTTCAACAATCAGTCAACTAATAGATCAAAACAAAAATTAAAAATGGCAATTTGATAATGTGGTCAATGTAGCAGTTGACTTGTCCTGGAAAAAAAAATTGAAGAGCAATGTCAGTACCAAACATCATGATGGGGATCTCCAACCACTCCTGAATATAGCCTACAAACCGAGATCAACAATTATACTTATTCTTATTCCTTTATGAACTAATGAATTCTAGCATATTGCTACCAATCAAACAGCAAAATCCAGCTATACATGGAAGAAAATTCATTGATTAGGTGAATTATAAGGCTGTCCCAGCAATAATAAGTTATGTATTAAAAAATAAGATCCAAATAACAAGTTTCTTTAAGACATTTGTTAATGGACTATTTTAGAAATGTTTTAATATCATTTTCACAGAAATATAAAAAATTGTCAAAAAATCAATTGTTTTTTTCTTTTACCCTAAAAAGTTTCTAAAAATATTTCTTAAACCAATAACTTAATACATCTGTTAATTTTTCTTTAAATTTTTCTTTTTATAAAAAAAGTGTAAATATAGTTGAAGGAATTAGAAAGAAAAGAACAGCCCTACTTCCCTTCCACTTGTTTTGCCTTGCTCCACTTTGAGTAACAAAATGACCTGCAATAGTAAGGCCAATGTACAGAAGCACCACAAAGTAGGGCAACCCTTGACCTTAATATACAAAAATGTTCACCATGACCATCTAACACCCCATGTACCCCTAAACCCCACATGAAGCAAGCATTAAGAATTTTATAAGTGTGACCTTTAATCATGGAAACCTGATAAATAATGCATTTGGTGTACCTCGAATTCCTCATTTCCTCTGAAACATGGCATTCACATTATGTTTTCTAAATGTATCACTTCTTTAAACGAATATTCGCACCGACTATGTCACAAGAGAAGCCGGTGCCATGACCCATGTACAGCCCACGCTTTGTGGGGGGGCCAATATATGTTTAAACATTTTTTCACCATTAATTTTAGAGATAATAAAAGTGTTATGAAAATGGTGTTTCAAATCACAACATACTATATTAATAATTTAAAAAAAATAGAAAAAAAATATTGTCTAAGGTAATAAGTTGCAATAGGTGAGTGAGATGCAAGTATTTGTCTCATTTTTGCAATCTCGTAACATTATCTTTTTTATTTTTGAAAAAGAGCTCGTAGTTATGGTCAAGTGCCATCTAGAGGTAACAATCATAAATTTTTATCGGAAGAGGAGCTTTTATTTTAGGTGAAACTATATTATTGATCCCTGAAGTTTACCCTGTGTGCGCAATTGGTCCCTTAAGTTTGAAACGAGCACAATTAGTCCCTTAAGTTTTAAAACTGAGTTGTATTAGTCATTTTACTAATTGCTGTTAACAATGTTACTTATGTGACTAACGGAACAATGACTTTGCATTTTTTTAACGATGTGGCATGTTTCTTGTGTGTGAGAAAGTCCAACGTCATATGTTGAGCCTGTGGCCCAGTTTGAATATAGCTTTCTGTCCGAAGAGGTTGAAAGGATCAATGCTTTGCTGTCCTGGCAGAAATTCAACCAAGGAAGGATTATTATTGCGTCCGAAGACAACCTGGCATGTCCGAAGAAATTCCGCTCGTCAGACCTCCAAAGAACTTGATCAAGTAGAAGATTCCTTAGAGGAGAGTGCTGGGCATTCCTAAGCACGGAGATATCCTGAAATATCTTACAAATAAAGCTGCCATCACCGCATTTAATGCACTGCAACAACTTTTCTGGCCGTATTTACGTGGAGAAGACACCTGAACAGTGAAACCTCAGCCACTACCACTCACTGCAGATTAAAGCAAACTCCTAATGTGACTAATACTCGAGTGGACGCTTAGATGAAGGACAAGTGTGCGGTGAGGATGAGGGAAAAAGGTGTATATATAAAGAAACATGTCTAACATAGAGAGGGGGATTATTATTTTTTACTAAGTGAAAAAAGGCAAGACCTCTTTGGATCAGAGATACTTTTATTGAATTATCGCCTGAGCGCTTTTTTCCCTTGTTTCGCTTGCATGAACCGTTGCTAAATCCATATCCAGCCTAGCTGTTTAACCCATTCTCTACAAATTCATTGTTGGAGATTTGTTGGGCTCATAATACAGGAAGTTATTGCGTAGCCCATCAAATTTCTACCCTACATTTCTAATTAAAAAAAAAAAAAATAGTTTCCACGTCCTATTGACCCGATTAAAAACAAATCTGATATTTATTTTTCCATAAAAATTAAAAAAAAAAATAGTTGATATTCAAAATCAACTGGGTGTTCATGGCTAACAGAACTCTTTATTTTTTCAGAAAAATACACCAATACTACCATTCAATATGAAAATTTGGCAACTGGGTGTTCATCAACAACTGGGATAGTAATTGAGAAAGAGTCAAAAGGGCATCACAAAATTCATCTTGATAATTATTTTTTCACATAAAAATTCATTAATCCTACGATTCAATATTAAAATCTAACAAATGGGTGTTCATCAAAAACCAGCAGAGCAATAGAGAAAAGGCCAAATGGGCATGGAGTACGTACCCATGTTGATTGTAGCCCACACCCATTTCCACGAACAAGAGATTCATGGGTGGGCAAGAGCCGCTGTTGCTTGTGCTTGTGCTGGTGCTCGTGGTGGTACTTTGGTCGGCTTCCATGGCTGTCGATGTGGCTTTGGATTGAGGAGTTGGAGGAGGTTGAATTTTAATTTCATCTAATGTGGAAACTAATTTTTTTTTAATTTTTTAATTAAAAGCATGCCATATCATTAAAAAAATGTCAAGTCATTGTTCCGTTAGCCACATAAGTAACACCGTTAACGGTAATTAGTAAAAAGACCAATACAACTCAGTTTTAAAACTTAAGGGACTAATTGTGCTCATTTCAAACATAAGGGACCAATTACGCATACATGACAAACTTTAGAGATCAATAGTGTAGTTTCGCCTTTATTTTATTTTTAATTTCTACAAACAACAGGTTTCTTGTGGAACACAAGTACACAACCACTTTTCTTCACATAATAGGCCTCGTGACCCGTATATTTCATGAGATAAGTTTTTTTTTTTTTTTTTTTTTTTTTTTTTCATATATATATATATATATATTATCTCTTGTAAAATTATATAGATATAAGTTGAATCCATCTCAAATAAAAAAAAATTAAGTAAAAATAATGTTATTAGTTTTGTCAAAGTTAATTTATTCAATCCCAATTTACTTCTAAAAAAAGAATTAATTCAAACCACATTTACAATACTTTATTTCTATTAGGCAGTGCGTGTCAAGTGATGGGTGAGTGTCTAGCCAAATTTTTGTGTTGGTGGGTCGAACCCAAATGACGTAAAAAAATAATTTTGATACTACTTTTATAGGAAATATAAAAAATTAAAAAAATTAACTTTTTTAATTTTTAATTTTTTCTATAAAGAATTTCTAAAAATATTTAATAAGTTAATGTCTTTAGGGCAACAATTAACCTTTTGCTTCTTATAATTATGTTCTTAAAATTCTTGTAAGTAGGAACTATAAATTCTTTTGGAGATCAAGATCTAATGTAATATGTGGGGCCCCATATGTTTAAACCACCCCAGCCCACTCTACGCCCGGCCCAAGGCCCACACCGAGGGTATAGTGAAGGCCGAGGATAATGAAAACAGCTCAGGTCATCCAAAGGCCTCGCCGAGGATGACATATCCTCGGCACACCGATTTCGTTAAAAGAGAAAATATCCCTCATTCGTTGAAAATATCTCACCCACATTCTGACCGTTTTAATGGTGATGTGACCAACGAACCTAGTTGCCTCGGTTACTCCAACTAATAGAAAGCCTGCAAAGACGACTGAGAATTAACGTAAAGCCTACAAAATCAGGTGATGGGACAAACTCTTATCCACAGTGACCGAATAACCGACAGATGGACGGCTGAGATTAACTAAAACAATACTATATAACCAAGAGGATTCCCAACAAAGAAAGGGGATCAGTCTAAAGAAAAAGGACAGAATATCTATTAACTCTAAGAAAAATAGATCCTCAGCCTAGTCCGAGGACAAATATGCTTCGTAAACACACAACCAAAGTGATGGTCATCCCCTATAAAAACACTTAGTCAAATTTCGTGAAGGAGATTCTGATGAACTCCATATCCCCTATCATTTGTTATAAACACCAAATTAACCGTTGATTACTTCGGTGATGCTAAATCCTTATTCCCACATCTCTACAAATTTTTATTGTGAAGGGTCCCCTACAAATTGTGTCCCTACATAATACGTTGTACCTAGGGTATTGGGCAAGATGCAATTACTCCCTTTCAATTTTACAATTTTTCTTTTTACCATTTCCCTTTTTAATTTTTAACTTTTTTTACTTCTTTTAATATTATTTATTTAATAATTGAGATTGAAAGCAATTACATATGGTGCAATGCCTAGATATCAATTCCTCTTTCACTTCTTACACATTGTTTTTCCTCTAAACTAGTTTCCTTTTTTATTTATTTTTTAATATTTAATGGCCCAAGTATTTTTTTTTTCCCTCCTAAATTAGTAGACAGATAAATAAAAGCACACACATTCCATGGTCAAATTTTTTGATTCCACCGAAAGTTCTTAGAGTTGGTGATTTAATTATTTGTTTATTTTTTTTATAAGAGAGTACGTGGCTTTAATTCCAGCGATTGTAGAAGCAGCAGTTAAAAAACACATTGAACATTGCGTTCCCTGCATTAAATACCTCAAACGGAAGTATTTAGTTTGAGTAATGCAGGATGTTTTTCTATTAATAATTTAACATCTCCATGAATAAAAATAGTAATATTATTTTGGATCAAATAATATATATTCAGTTCAGACCTTCGGAATTGGGAGTGGAAGTCGAGTGAAGTTAAGAAAAAAGAGGAGAGATATTACGTTCATAATATTTTTACAATAAATTACAGGTAATTAGTTATTACTAGTTCAAATTTAAACATAATACTAAGATTACTTTTTTGTTTCAACAATAACAACCAATAACAACTTGCCATTTAAAATTTGTTATAAAAATATTGTAAATATATCATTTCTCAAAAAAGATTGCAAGCATTTCATTTACGTTCTCTTGGTTGCAGCGAATTACCCTTAAAAAATAAAGTCTACCTTATTCCAAGACTCATCGTTTTCCAGGAGAAATGCAATGCCCAAGTCCAAACTCAAAAGTCATTTATACATGTTAAAAAAACTTCATTTGGATTAGCATCCTCTTTTGTACGCTAATGTCTTCTTTCAAGTTTGATCATTTCTTTCCAGTTGCACACATGTTGATGTTGAGTCAAATGAAATTGTGGGATATGCTTATTCAAATTATTATTATTATTTTTACTTTTTTTTTCTTCACTTCCATATATAAATTGGAATTGTGGCTTATGATCATTCCCAACTTTATAAACTAGGCACTACATAATGTTCATTTGGAAACAACTTATTTAACTTTTTACTAAAATCTTTTTACTAAAAATAAAGTATACTCGTACTTAAAGAATTTTTGAAAAAGTGAAATTTTAAAAAATTGTAAAAAAAAACTAAAAGTTAAAAGTTAAAAGCTGAAGTTAATGCCAAATATACAGTACTAACTCCAACTTAAAGAGGTCAAGGTCAAAGTAATTTTCCATATTGTATATATTCACTCTAAAATGATAACTCCAACCTAGAAATCTGATGCCAAAATCTCAATTGCATGAAACAGTAAACCAAATAATACTGTAACCAAATTGCAGAAAAACTCCATTAAAATTTTCTAATAGACCAATAGTTAATTTGTTTTATCCCCTAACTGAAACCCTTAGGTTATTCTAGAATCCAAATTCATCAATGGCTTGTTATCAAATAATATTATAGAAATAACAAAAAAAAATTCTACAAAATCCTTCGTATACCTTCTCTTTAGAAACTAAAATTAATAGAAACAAAGAAATTTTTAGTTTTTACCCATGCTTTAAATAGTTGAAGAATCGTGTTTCTCTGGCCACTTGATTTGTAGAAAAACAACGTAAGAGGTGAGGACTAGAGGAGCCTTATGCCCTTCTAAACCCTAGTTTTTCTCTCCTCATCGCTCCAACTTTCAAAACGTTCTTTATAATTATTATTTACTTTTTGTTGTTGTTGTGTAATACCTAAGGAAGGGAGAGAGAGAGAGAGAGAGAGATTGATCTTGATCTCAACAGATAAATAACTTCGTATTTGGATTTCTACAAAATTATAATTTACTCCTTAAACCCAGCTAAGTTGCTAATTAAAATTTTAAACCAATTTAATAAACTGTTTTTTCCGGATATTACAATAATATTACAAATTGAAGGCCCCAAGATCAAGACAAATTGAAGAGTGAATACAGACCATTCCGATTATGGGCTAATATAGAAGCCATGGGCTATGGCCTTTGAACGGGCCAAGACTTTGGAAAGTTAAATTGATTAGTGAATAGTAATCACTCATGGCCTGGAACAGACAGAGGAACATTTTATACGAGGGGACTATAGCTTTGTAATTCAAATCCAACTGGAGGGCATTTTATATTGTTTTTAACAGAGGTGTTTATTCAAGGTTTAAGTCCTCAACCTTTCTCCGATGCCACTATCGAATTATCCAAAAATAAATAAATAAATAAATAAAAGGGTTGAACCTGCTATCCATCAGTCCATGGTTGTTGTGAGACTTCGATGATCTAGTCCTTCTATGATCCTATCCTATCTTCTACTCTTATGCGTGTGACAAGAATCTTAGGGTCTATTTGGATTGAGGAAAAGTGAAGAGGAGTAGAGTAGAGCTAGCTGAAAATATATTTATTTTGAGCTAATTCTATTCTACTTTGCTCTATTCCCCTTCATTCCCTCTACAATCCAAACAGACCATTAAAGATTATGCATTGGTAATGTGGCTCATAATTCCTAAAATCACCCTCAAAAGGGATTTTCCTTTCCTAAGTACAGAAGTACATATTCACATTTCACGGTAAGTAATTCTATGTTTAGCTCTATCTACCTTCTCCAGTCGAAAAAAAAAAAAGAAAAAAAAGAAAAAGAAAAGGAAAAGATAGCTCAATAAAATCTACAGCTAATTCACTAACAATGTTTCTCTGATATTGTTGCTCTTAGTTAGTGAAACTAGCTTGTAACCACATACATATGAATGAATGTAATTAAAAGATATACATTAAGATGTATAGTATAATTTTTACATATATAATTTAAATATTATTGATAGTCATTCTTATATATATTTTTTAACTCTTAAATTCTTGTAAGAATATTATTAGTTAGAATATATAAATTGTCCATTTAAATATATATATATATATATAGGGTTGGGATCAAGTTACACTTAATGTAATTCTAAGCAATGTTACACTACCCAATAACTTGTTATTAAATTAATATTTTGAAAATCTAATTGTTAAATTACATGTTCTATATGTTCTTAACATGCATGCCAATTTTCATATAAATCGGATGTTATTTACCATATGATCCATAAACTCATATTTTATGCATTATTTTAAACTACAAAAACTTGAATTTTAACAATTGATTGATGACATGACTATTAATCTTTAATCATTTTGAAATTTTGCAAGTATGGAGAATATATGAAGATAATGTAATCTAACAGTGGATTTGTCAATATTCGCATCCAATTAAAAAATATTGAGTGGTGTAACATTGCTTAGAGTTACACTAGGTGTAACTTGAACCCAACCCACATATATATATATATATATATTTAATTCTAAACTCTTTGATTTTTGTATGTAATAACTCACTTAGATGGATATTAGCGATGTAATCCCCCCACATTTGACTCCAAAATTAAGAAATAAAGATCTCTCTAAAAATAAATAATTTAGGACACATGACGCAAAATTGGACTTCAATTGTAGAATCTAATTGGATTTTTTCTAAGTTTTTCCTATTAATATATATAAGAGTATGTAACCCATGCTTATGCACGGAAATAATAAATTGTAGCGGTGCTATTAATGTTAGTTTGAGTTATTAAACATATAAGACATAGTTCGACCAGGACATTTAGAGGTACAAAAATAGTTTTTTCTTGCAATTTTTATGATATTGATTATGCCAAGTTTCTCATTACATTGCTATTACATATATAATTTTTAAAATCACTATTGGATACTACATATACAATAACAATTCATAATTATTATTTGTGAAATTCTACTAAATATAACACAAAATAAAATAATAAACTGATCAAAAAATATAAAATAATAAATTAGTCAAGTAGTATCTCTTAAATTGAAAGAGGATAGGTACATGAGATCGTTCAGCTCAATTACAGTTTGTTACGTTCAATATCTTCATATACAAAATATCTTAATAGAAACAGTATAAGAAATATGCTCATTAGTTCAAAGAAAAAATGATGGTAAAAATCTAAATAATTTAATTTATATGGGAAGCTAACAAAAGTAAAATTCAATTTTGATTCTAATTGAATTTTCTCTAAACTTTGGTTTAAAAAAGAAAAAAAAAAAAATATATATATATATATATTGAGGAACCTACAGATTCTATAGGGAATTAGGAATTGAAGAAGAAGAAGAATAAGAGAAGAAGGAAAAGAAATGAGGAAGTGGGAAAGAGAGAGAGAGAGGAACAAGAATGGAAATTGTCTTATTGCTTTTCTGAATGAACTGTACAATCTTTATATCCCTCGATATATGCATTACAATCAACTAGAATCACTTAGAGCATGCTTGGATTAGTGAGTTTTGAGTGATATGATCCTGTTTTCATCACTCATGATCCAAAATTGATGGGGCCCACGGAAGACATCTTGTTTGGATTCCATGATTCATATTTGGTGACTCTATTTTCATGATCTTGTGACTCAAAAAAATGAGTGATAGTGAAGCAAAATGAAAACACGTTGAAGCTGTTTTCAAAACTCATGATTCATTACTTAGTGGTAGGTTCGTAAATAAGTAGAGATAGTGGGCCCCTTCGCCAGTGCACTGTCACGTCCGTCTGAGGCTGGTTATGACTGTTGGAGCTTCCTTTGTTACTTCATTTCTCCCAAAATTTTTTGCTCAAAATTTTCCCTCTTCTCACTTCCCTCTCTCAGCCTATTCTCATTTCACTTCCCTCTTCATCCCCAACGAGCTAGCTCCATGGCACCACCGTCCCTGTTCGAAGCACCGATCCAAGACTGAGAAGAACACGTGATTGAAGAATAGCGCGTCATCGAAGCTCTGAACCAGAAACCCATCTTCACCGGCGAGTCTACCTCACTGTCACCGTATCCATACCTCTCTCTCCCTCTCCCAAGTGCAATATATATCTCTCTCTCCCTCTCCATTTATCAAGAACCTTAGTCTGATTTGGGTTTTTTGTTAGATGTGAAAATGAGTTTTTGATTTGGTGCAATATATATATATATCTCTCTCTCCCTTTTCTTTTGTCAGCTCCATGGTCTGATTTGGGTTTTTTGTTAGATGTGAAAGTGGGTTTTTGATTTGGTGCAATATATATATCTATCTCTCCCTTTTCTTTTGACAGCTCCATAGTCTGATTTGGGTTTTTTGTTAGATGCGAAAGTGGGTTTTTGGTTTGGTGCAATATATCTCTCTCTCTCCCTCTCCATTTTCCATGTTCATGGTCTGGTTTGGGTTTTCTATTGGATGTGAAAGGGGGTTTTTGATTTAAAGTACTGATGTTGGTTGTGGCTTGTGAGACAGCATTCCTCTGTAACAGAGGCACTCTTTTGAAGGGGTGAAGGGAAAATGAGAAGGGAAGGAAGTAGGGAATGGGCGCAGGTAGAGTAACAGAAGATACTGCTTATACTGACTTGATGATCAGATGTGGGTCCCACAAAAAGGTGGAAATATTTGAGTTATGTGAAGTGAAAACAGTGTCCAAATGTGGGGAGTGAAAATTGAAAAATTTTGAGTGATAAATAATGAGTGACGAGTGACGAAAACAGAGTGACAAAAACAGAGTGACAATTTTTTTAAACCAAACAAGCTCTTACAATCACTGCACTAACTGCCTGACAGCTAGCTAATCCTAACTAACTGCTTCCCTACAACTCAGCAACTACCTATCATAACAGCAACTACCAACTGTCCGACTCACTCACTATCTCACCCTCACTACATCACCAACAATACCTATCATATATATATATATATATATATTACTTAAATGACTTATAAATTTAAATTGTTTTTAATTATACAAAAAAAAAAAAAAGCTCATAAATATAAAATTATTCCAACTCTCTCTTCCTCTAATTTTATATTTAGAGTTAGATATATAATTATGATGTTTATGATTTATTTATATTGGACTCATCATTTTTAACATTAAATTAATTCATTTAGCACAACAATTAAAAAAACTTAGATTAGATGGGACACGTGACACGAAATTAAATCCTAATTGAAATCCAATTTTTACACTAAATTAACTCACTTGGCAAAAAAATTTTAAAACTTAAATTAGATGGGACATGTGGCGCAAAATTAACTTCTAATTGAATTCCAATTTGAAATCTAATTGGATTTTTTTCAGCTTTACCTATATATAGTGTTATGCCCGTACGATGCACGGCTTAATAAAAAATTATGTGTAAATTAATGAAAATAAAAAAATAATTTTATTTTAATTAAAATTAAATAGGTAATAAAAATAAAGTAATCTTTTACTCTATTTTTTTAAACGAAGTAACATTTTTACTTTAAGTTATATAATGAATAAATATTGTGTAAGATTAAGTTTTTAATAAATAAAAAAATCATATATAAGTCCAAAATTAACTGAATGGAATATGGTAGATAACTATGCAACTAATATAAAAGGAGATGCCTAAAAAAAATATAAAGGGAGTTTGCATAATTAAAGCCCATATTTAAATGAAAAACCTTGTATTCAATAATTTTAAAAAATGATTGAAAGCATATTTAAGTTATAACCTCCATGTAATAGTTAAGAATTATGAACAACTCAAATTACTAAACATTAAAAAATAAAAGTAGATAGACTTACATAAGAATTGAATTTTTGTCTTTGAAAGTGAGGGAGGAGGCACCGAATTTCACCCTATCAAAACCAAATGTGTAAATATAAACTTCAAGAATTTTTTTTGAGAAAAACTCAATACCAAGAGTATTGTTTGATTGAGTGTTTTGAAACCTCAAGGAAACTCCATGTGGAAAAAAAAAAAAAAAAATTGGGAGTTTACTTTTTGAAGCAATGATAGATACCTGGACATTCAAAATATAAATAAGAAAAATCATGAATCTGGCCTTATTATTTATAGTGACCTAAAAAAAATCTAAAGATGAGAGTCATGGTATAATAATACTATTATCCATAATCATTCCAATATTTATCCAACAAACAAAATTTCAACCACGGTAAACTTTAATAAATAAAAAAAATTTAATAAAAAGTTATTTCTATTTAAAACAATAAATTTAAGTTGTGAAGAAGTTGATATAAAAATCAAGTTGTTAACCATAATTACAATTTTTTTTTTTCAGTTATACCGTAAAATCAAGTTTTTAACATTATTAGCTTCTTCTTCTTCTTCTTCTTCTTTTTCTTTTTTTTTTTCTTTTTTTTTTTTTTTATCCAAAAAATTGATATTTATCCCAAAAAAAATATTAAAACAAAATATATTTGAAAAAAAAGTAGATAATAAATTTATCATCAATTCTTCTCGTGTGTATATCCTCCCAATGAATTTTTTTTTTTTTTTTTTAATTCATGGGATTAGCTATACTTCTTCGTACACAATTACACATTTTAATATTTTATGCTTTGGATTTTTTTTTTCTTCTTTCTATCCTATTATTTTAGGCTTTTGTTGATAATATTTAGATAGACACAATTGTGGGTTGCAGTTGTATGACACCAACCAACTAAATTTACCTCTCAAAGAAAAAAACCAAATAAATGCGTGTAGTGTAGTAATTAAACAATAAGAAAGTTGCTGTTTTTTTTTTTTTTTTTTTTTTAATACACTACACTTAAAAAATAAGAATTAGATGAATAATTTGGATTATAATACACTACACGAAAAAAAGTAAGGATTAGATGGATTAGATAAAGAATTTGGATTATAATCAAAATTATCAACTTAGAAATTATTGGAGAAGAAAAATATTAAAATCTAAAAATCTAAAATCTAAAAAAATTTCTGTAATTTGGTGAAGCCACTTGGCGTAACCACGGCTTCTAAGCCTAACTGTAATCAAATTAAGATTTTTATAAACTTAGAAATTATAGGAGAAGAAAAATTTTATCTATATATATATATATATATTTAAAATCTAAAAATCTAAATATATATATATCTATTTTTTTTTAAATCTTAAAAAAAAGTTCTACAATTTTTTACATGTAGCAAACAATTTTTGGAAATGTGAAGCTGAATTTTGTTTTAAGTGTTCTACTTATTGACTTATAAATTATAATAAGATAAAGATTAGTTGAAGAATTTGGATTGTAATCAAATCAAAATTTTTATCAACTTAGAAATTATAAGAGAAAAAGATACCAAAATATATATATATATATATATATAAAATATTTTAAAAATCTAAAAACAAATCCTGCAATTTGGTAAAGCCACTTGGCGTAAACATAGCTTCTAAGTCCAACTTTTATTATAAAAAATTTATGGAAGTGTGAAACTGAATTTTGTTTTAAGTGTTCTACTTACCTACTTATAAATTATAATAAGATAAAGATTAGTTGAAGAATTTGGATTGTAATCAAATCAAAATTTTTATCTACTTAGAAATTATAGGAGAAAAAGATAAGAACATATATATATATATATACACATATATAATATTTTAAAAATCTAAAAAAAAAAAAATCCTACAATTTGGTGAAGCCACTCTGCGTAACCACATCTTCTAAACCCAACATCGTGTAGTAAAAAATTTATGGAAGTGTGAAGCTAAATTTTGTTTTAAGTGTTCTACTTATTGACTTATAAATTATAATAAGATAAAGATTAGTTGAAAAATTTGGATTGTAATCAAATCAAAATTTTTATCAACTTAGAAATTATAGGAGAAGAAGATAAGAACATATATATATATATATATAATATTTTAAGAATCTAAAAAAAAAACTTGCAATTTGGTGAAGCCATATGGCGTAACCACGGCTTCTAAGCCCAACTTTTATTATATAGTATATTAGTCGCTAACCCATGCGATGCACAGGATAGTTAAATAAATATTTAATTAATCAACCTCACATTAAAAGAAAAGGCTAGTTCATTGTCTTTTAAGATTAAACAATTGAACCCTAAACAAATTTTGATTAAATTTGATTTGATCTTCTCTTAAACAAATCCTCATTAAATTAGATATATTTTGTCTACACATCTTTAAATTGTCTTTCTTTTTTCCCTTTTTTTTTTTTTTTTTTTTTGGTTAATTTGATAATTACCATGGGAGAAGAAAGATTTTAATCTTGAATGTCTTCATTAATAATAATAATACCAATAGGTACCAACCAATTGAATTACAATACTATTAGCTTCTAAATTGTCTTTTATATATTAATTAAATATATAGTATGTACAATTGTTTTTTTTTTTTTTTTTTTATATAAAAAATACAAATTTTAGCCTTTAAAGTTGATCAAATTGTGATTTTTATCCTTTTAAGTTTTATTTTTGTTATTTTTCGAACCAAAAGTTCACATTTATTGTCAATATAGTCCTTTTGTCCATTCCCTTAATATAGTTGACATTAAGTCAAATTTTTTATAAAAAAAATTATAATTCTAGCTCTTTCCCTAATTTTTTTATACACCATATTTTTACTTAAAAGAAAAATGTTAGCCAGACCTCTTTCTCTCAGCCTCTTCTTTTCTAAACTCGACCTATATGATCGTTATGTGTGGCGATAGAAGATGATGAGTGGTAACGTCTAGCTCAAAATGGTCTGAGATGGTGTCTGGGAATGAGGTTTGATGATGCCTTATGTCGGAATGGATCTAGATTTGTGTAGGTGAGGAGTTTGGGTTTTTTTAGTGTGAGGAGGTTAGTAAAATTTTGGGTGTTGCAGATCCGATGCTTGAAGTGGGTGGGTTCTTGTGACTTGTGAGGGGATATTTGTTATGATTATGAAGATTTAAGAGATTGCTAGCTAGGCACGTGTTGGTATATTTTTGCTATGGGAGAATTTGTGATTCTACAATGGTGGCTTAATTAAGAGGCCAAATGTTGTGGTTTGATTTTTAAGTATTTGGGGCGCCGTTTCTAGGTTGTATAGGTTGGATGTGGGTGGTGGGTGGTCTGAGAAAGGAGATCGATTCTGAGGAAGAAGATGTCTGTTAGGTATGGTGGGTATGGTGCGATGCTTTGCCGTTGGTTTGCCGTGGGTCTGATCGAGGAAGAGCTAGTAAAGGAAGGCAGGGAAGATATGGCAAACCATTATGGAAGGGAAAGGCAGAGCATTGGGAGGCAGAGCATCGTGAAAGGGAAAGGCCTGAGTATCGGGTTATTACTTTTTTTTTTTTTTTTTTTTTTTTTTGGTTTTATTGTTTTGAGTGTCGGGTTTATTAAATTTTTTTTTAATTATTATGCTGACGTGAAAAATTGTGGAAGTTTCAAAGGCTTCGGTTTTATATGTACATATAGATGAGATGATATATATATATATATATATATCATATACTATAGGGGCTAAACTATAAGTAATGCAATTTGATTCTTCAATCCCTTGTCTAGTGCCGAATGCCCATCTACATGTTGGTACATGCAATTAATTTGTGGTCAAAGCAAAATCAACGGCTAATGGCTGATTTTGTGAATGCTTTTTGGATATAGCTAGCTCGATATTTGTTCATCTTCTTCCAGGTTTCATCAATCAAGGTTTTTTTTTTTTGGGAGAAGCTTCATCAATCAAGCTAATTATGAGATCACGAGCTTGCTCCTTAGACACACCGGTGCCACGCATGTAACCCTGAATCGAGTTTGTACTTTCACCCATCTAAGTTAGCCTAAAGAATAATTAAATTGACATAATACTAAGTTTATGCGAAGAAAATTTGTGCTACTTCTTGGTGCCATAACAGCAATTGCATTTCTAATCAAATAATCAAATAATATAAAGTAGAAGACAAATTACATATCTTTTTGTTGGGTTATAAATTCAACCAAAATTGTTGGGAAATTTAGACCGCAATTAATAAAATTAATAAGTTTTAAACCCAAGTTGTTAATTAGATTTATTATGAATAAAACTTGTTAAAATAAATTAACAAACATCAATATCATGTCAACATAATGCACAACGGAATAGTAAATAACACAAGATATAATGACCCAAGAAAACCAATGAAACAAACTAATTTCATAGTAAAAAACCTGGGGAGAAACCTTCCCAAAAAGCAATTAACTATAGTAAAGAGAAGTTTCAGATCTAGTACAAAACTTTTGTCCTTAGACTTTACAATCCCTATAGATGAACTTATAGCAGAAACCTTTTACCGCTTCAGAACCTCTGAACTATTTAATATATGAACGCCACCCTTTTGCACGGATCCCAGTACGTGACTAACTCCAACAACTTGAAGATGTTGGCTGCAAAATTTTTCACTTCATCAACAATGAAGATCAAGAAGTACTTGGTTACAAAAACCCTAAGACGCAAAAGACGCAATAACTTCTTGCAAAGAGAATAAGGCACTAGGTCATTTTCTGCATATGTTCTCCATGTATGACGGCCTTTAAAATAAGCCTTATATATGTCTAGGGTTGTAAGAAAAGAAACCCTACACATATATGTCCGTATGAGTCAAAAATCAGATCTGGAAAATCTAATTTCATAGATCTCAACAAATTCAGCTTCTGTCGAGCTTTCTTCATTAAGTCTCGATAGATATTGTTTCTGTCGAGGTATCTGTCGAGTTTTAATGAATAGCTCTTCTTCACTTGTTTCTTGGTCAGATCTTCATGGCTTTAACACTTGGCTTAAACAACATGTTTTTTGAATACTAAACATATCTTAAATCTACCCAATTATAAGTAAATTGCATTTTGTCAAAAGATTAGCCAAATATATAAAATATGTTCTTAACACAATTAATTAATCCAATTACTTAAGTTGATTAATTAGTCAAATTTTATGCAAATCATATTAAGGCACAATTAAATTACCAAACTAAATTAAGTGTAGCAAAAAATAAGTTTAACACAATAATTTGATCACAATGGGGAAAAAAGTCACAAACAAAACTTCACTGGATGAATTTCAAGTCACCACTCCTAAAAAATCTACTAATAAGAAAAAACGGTGTTGATGACTCTTTTTTTGGCCCACATGGCATCACTTCATTGGCAACTCATGCCACGTCAACATATTATTGATTTTTTGGGTAAATCTCTTTAAAGCCCAAAATAAGCTCATATCTCATTCAACTGCATGGATTAGGCTCACATGGCCCGCAAGATCCTTACTTCAAGAGGTGGATTCATGGTCCACATTTCCTCTTCATCAATTGGGATCATAACCCCACGACATCATCAATATCAATATATAGATCGAGTTTAAGTAATGAATCAAAGCTCATAGCCCATATTACATCTCTTACACTCATGGCAAGCAGCTTCTTCAACAAAAGCCTATATTTACACAAAATGACAACAAAACCCGAGGTACGTCATCTCATCTTCAGCTTATGATCCAAACTCATAAGTCTCTTCGGGGAAACTTTGGAAGTCGTGGTTTGGAGGGCTAAGAGGTATGTTCAGTAAAACTCCAGCGGTTTAAAGTTCATAAAAGAAACATGCTGCTTGGTGTGTCTTCTTCAATTCCCTGAACTCTGACGAGTTTGTGTGTAATGGGTAATATATGGTAAGCATCTCTTATCACATAACACTTAAAATAATAAAATTCCCCATTGTTCTTTTCCTAAAACTTAATATTCATCATATGACAAATACTCAATATTTCCAACCATCTAACTGCTAAGAAAATAACTGTTCATTTGATCCCCAGCTGTTGCTATACAAATTTAGAAACTTTATTGTATTATTCTACATAAATCTTATTACTACTTTCAGCTAAAATTCAACTCAAACACATGACCTAATATGGTTGGCTATCTTTAATCTCCAACTATATACAAAATATTCATGATATCTCTAATACCCAGCTGCTGTCTGCCACAATTAGACCATTTATTTCTCTGCCAACTGCCAGAGCAGATCATTAAATACTCTTCTTACTCACCAAGATTATGTCACAACACAATGAGACTTTGACTAGATCACTAAAGCTTCATTAACTATCAACCAATCCTTCTATTACTTACTAAAAATGTGTTGTAATGGAATTTGGACCAAAAATACAAACACCCAAAAAAGGAAGCATTTCCAACAGAACCCAGTAGTGTATTCAGCCCTTGACACTTGGCTGAAACTGATATCACTAGTCATTTAATACTGAAATCCCAACAGCCAGCTGCTATACCCAAAATAGCAAGATACCCTTGAGATTATTTGCTAAAAACCCCCTTAAACTCAGCTCCATAGAAAACCCCCCATCAACACCTCAAAGGGGGGACACCAATGGAGGAGAACTCTCTCATAAACTTCCCTATTATTTCTCCCTTTAATTACCTTCCTAAGCTCTTAATGAAGTGCTGAACTTCTGAATTTTTCTTAGTTTCTAAATTGGGAACTAAACTCTTCAGCTCTTAACTCATAAGTGCCCTTCATAAGCCTTCATACACTCCTCCAGCAGAAAATCCTAGCAGTAAATCTCAGCAACATTGCTAAACACACTATATCACTATTACCCCTCTTATACTCATTCTCTCACTCTTTATATTCAGAAAATACACCTATCTTACTGCTCTTATCTCTAAATACCTAAATACATTTCCATACTCTTCTCCTACAAAATCTTTCCTCTTAGAGAGCAATCTCTACAACTTTTTCAGTGGTTATAATCTCATATTTTTACATCTTTAACCTCCATATCTCTCATACTTCCATATATCATACATATTACAAATACTACATCCCATAAAATATTTATATCTTTTACCATCTCTACACTTCTCAAGAGATATCAAAGACTCACACTAAAAGCCCTTCTCATGGAAGGCACAAATCTATCTTACATAAAGCCCTTCTCTTAGAAGGCACAAGTACTCCATACAAAAGCCCTTCTTATGGAAGGAAACACTATTCATAACTTCACAACAACTAAAAAAGCATTGTCAAAGGGAAAACTTATTTAAGTACATGATAAGAAGGACAAGCTTAACCAGCCCTACACACAACTGGACATACTCTCTCTCCCTCCAGTTGCACCTATTTTTCC
Source organism: Quercus gilva (assembly GCA_023621385.1). Classification (NCBI taxonomy): domain Eukaryota; kingdom Viridiplantae; phylum Streptophyta; class Magnoliopsida; order Fagales; family Fagaceae; genus Quercus; species Quercus gilva. The sequence goes on from CM042480.1 coordinate 39,022,080, forward strand.
CCCTTAATCTTGAAGTTATCATGGAAAACTGCTTCTCTACCGCTGGGATCACTCTACTGAGATATTATCAACTCATAGAAGCTATACAATTGGAGCTACAAACCATACAAAGATAAGTGATTTTGCTTCCATATCTTTAAATATACATCATTGAGTACATGATTACTTCACATTTAAATACATATTACTTTATTCCAACTACTATTACAACTATTAATCAAGGCTTAAACTCATTTAAATGCATGATAAGAGGGGCAAGCTTAACTAGCCTCTACCGTTGGCATTCTGCTAGAATCCTATCAACTCATTGATGCTACACAGCTGGAGCTATAAACCATACAAAGATAAGTGACTTTGCTTTCATATCTTTAAATTTACATCATTGAGTACATGATTACTTTACCTCTAAATAATACTACTTTATTTCAACTATTATTATAACTACTAATCAAAGCTATCATATCAAACGCATATTATATGTTTATTCGACCATTATTGTGATTGTTAGACTTTGGCTTTAATGGTTTTGTAGGCTTAAAAATACGCTTGTAGCCATTGGACCACGTGGCCCGATGTTGAGTTCCAGACGCAACTCCCCAAACAGAACCCGGGCCTAGTAGAGTCATCCCTCTAACAGACCACACGTGGCTGGGCAACTGAAAAAGGCCCCCGAACAAATGATCACAAATACAAGGAATCTTACCCTATAAGTCTATCCCAAAGTACCTATATACAACTGAACCTATTAATCTATAACATAGCTTAGGAGTTGATCTTGTAAAAAACTTCTCTTTTGCAAGAATCTCTTTATCTGTGACTAACTCCACAACAACCTTCATGATTATTGTAGCATTGCAGAGTTCTTCAATACATGCTTGGATTAACCAGAAGTAGCTTAGCACAAAACCCTAGGCACAAAAACGTCACAATAACTTCTATTATTCATGTGCTTTTCTGTTTCTTTGATGACGGCTATAAAATATTTATTTTATATGTTCTGGAACCCTAGCGCACAATTCCTAGAAAACTAAGTCGTCATGAGTTGAAAACAGAACTTAACATTCGGTTTTCCTAAAGCTCAATATATCAAGAGGTGTTGAGCTTGGTATCGAGACTCAATAATTCTCAATAGATCGATAGATATCGAACTAGACATTGATACCTGCAATTTCAGTTTTTCTTGAGTAGTTTGAGCAATCTTATGTCTTCAATAATATCACTTGTTAGTATTGTTTTAACAACTAGGCAGGACTGTTCGATTCAATCAGTTGAATCAGAAACCGAACCTAGAACCAATCCAGTAGAAACTAGAATAACCTGTAAAAAAACTGGTGAAAATCAGTTAAGAACCGGGAAAAATTAGGAACCAAACCCTTTCCCGGTTCTTTGATTGTTCCAGTTTTTAAAACCATGCTTGTTAGTGAACAACATGTTCTTCTTGAAAACACTTAGAAACTAAGACTCAGTTACATATAAAGGCATTTTGATCTCGGATATGCCAATACATAAAAATATGACCTTTACACCTTTGACTTGAGCTAACCAAATCGTTGTTGTTAGATTTTATAAAAATATAAAGAAAGAGTATGGATAGAGGAAAGAGTATACAAGGAGTGCATGATTCGGCCTAATGCAAAGGTTCTTCAAATCCATGAAGGTTCCTTGAATCCACAATGAGAGATAGTCTAGAATTAATTCACTAGAGAAACAATAGAGAAAACTTTATAATAAATTAAATTTGAAATTGTTTAAAAAAATGTTTAGAGACTTGGATGCCTATTTAAAGGCTCCGTAAAACTTTATAGAAAAGAAAATATATTTTAAAATAAATCCAAATAAATCCCTAACCATAATAGAAACCTATTTTGAAATAAAAATCATTAAAAGCACCTAAAAACAAGGAAATAATAACCCTATAAAACTAAAATAACAAAAATTATATAAATACCAAAATTAATGAATTATAAAAATTAAATTGTAGATTTTGTCCTACATCACAACCTATGTTTATGGAGGAAGTTTTTGACAGTTACATCTTTACTATAATCTCAATTGTTCGGTTGCAATAAGGATTAGGAGCTAGGGTTAGGCATACATGATTATATAATATAATTGGGCCTATACATATAAACCTAATATCTTTAATACCCCACATCCCCTAAACTCAAGACGAAAACTTGATGGAAGCTTGGAGTTAGGATGTAACTTGTGTAGATAAAGATGCCTTGCAGATGACTGTGAAAACAACTATATATAAATAAATCGGACAATGAACGTGCAAACTGCTATTTATGACAATGACAACGACGATGATTGAATGTTGGAAGATAATAAGGGATTATGAAGGCTGCATCAGTGACCAATGAGGGGCTGTTATGGCTTGAAAATGGCTAAATTGAGGACCTAAGAGCCATCAACAAAGAGAAAATATTATGATGAAGCATGTGAATGAATTAATGATGTCATAGATGTTGAACCCAATGAGAAAATGATCAATTTTCTTGATTTGGGAGCCTCAAATGGGAAAACAAACTCCAAAACCGGAATCAACACGAAACAACAGACTGGGACATAATTGGAGATGGAATATTATAATATTGCTAAGTGGAGATTTATTTTTTGATGTTATTGTATCAAAATGTAAAAATCTCAACAGTGTTACATGACTAGGTGTGGGTCTTTTTTAAAAAAAATTATTATATACTCCCGAAATATCATAAATACGTACTTCCTCCTCTCATATGAATGGTGAATCTCATTAATTAAATTTATGGTGGGACCCACCATTCATGTGAGAAGAGGGACTACGCATTTATGGTACTTCGGAAATACCTAATAATTTTTCCTTTTTTTGGTGCTGCAATTAGATGCAAAAAAAAAAAAAAAAGTCTTTTAGAGCACCGGAGCACCATATTTCTCTCTCTCTCTCTCTCTCTCTCTCTCTCTCTCTTTTGCTAAAAGATAGAATTTTTATTCTAGCCTAATCTAAATGTATGTGTGTGAAACTTCTTCCTAGAGACTTGAAACCCGACTTTTGCCCCCCCCACACTCCATAAGCACTTATATTTGTAGAGTGACTAACGCACCAAGGGTGTGCGGTGGTTACTTCTCCCTCTCCTCGTGTATGTTAAAAAATACTTAGTATTTAAAAAAAAAAAAAAAAAAAACCTTATATATATATATATATAATTTTCTCTCATTAAAAAATTTTTATATATAAAATTTTCTCGGACTTTCTATTTCATAAATGTGTGTCGATTTTTTCCTTTTAAATTTTTTGTTTGTCAAATAGTCAGTGGTCTGATGGTTTGATAATTTGATTTATAATATTTCCTTGGGATGGTTGGTTTGGGGTTTGAGAATACGACATTTTTTAGCTAAGTTTCTAATTTGATGTGATTCATGCCTCTGTGTGTGTGTGTTTTTTTTTTAAATAATTTTTTACTTAGGTATGTTTGTGCTGTGTAGCATTTTTGAAAGGTTCTTGCTTTGAAGCATAAAAATAAATGCTTTTGAACAGAGCTTCCTAAAAGACAAGCAAGTAAAAGCCAAAATCGCATAACACCACACCGCATAGTGTACTCCTCAAGCCACAGTTCAGGTATTAAGTATTAATGTTTATAATTTTGTATTTTTCGTATTTCGAATTGTCCCATCTTCCTCTCCCTAATTCTCTGTAGACCCTTACTTTAACGGGCAAACTAATCTCTTCCTCTCTTCATTTGCAGTTGTGTATCTTTAACTTTATGTGACATAAAGAATCCCACAAAAAGGCTATCGATATATTCGCATACAGTCAGCGATCTCTGTGTTTAATAAAAGGCCTAAAGACTTGTAGTTTATAATGGTGTTTATCTCTTTTAGCTTTTTAATTTTACATTGTTGGAATCAAAAATTTGAAAAATGAGATCGACTTTGGAGTCTGATACTAATGATCCCTTTTTTAATTATTTTGGTTTTGGTCTCATGTTGATTTGGTCTATAAGTATTATTTGATGATGGAGTTGAAGATAATCAAATTTGTGAGATTTTTTTTTTCTTTAAAGGTTGCAAACATTGTTTTGTACCTGCTGGGGTTCGTGGGATGGATGGTTGAGATTAATGCTACATGTAGGGAAGAGAAATATTAAATAACATGGTGATTTGTTATTCACTCAATGTTATTAATGAAATATTATGGAATTTGGTTCAATATAATTCTATACATATATTTTGATGCTCTAAATCATTTTAGTTTATGGCTTTGTTTCAATGAAATTATCTTTGGATAAATATATAAATCTTGAATTAATATAAATAAAAAAAATATTGACAAGAAATAAGTATTTTTTTTATATATTAAATAAGTCTCTAACTCTAAGCACGCAATGAGTAATTTTTTTTTTTTTTTTTGTGCGAAACTACATAGTTGGTCCCTCAAGTTTACTCTATGTGCGCAATTGGTCCCTCCAATTTCAAGTGAGCGCAATTGGCCTCTTAAGTTTTCAAAATTAGCAATATAAGTCATTCTGTTAACTTACCAATAATAATATGTCATCTAAATTTGTGGTAAAAATTAATATTGTGAACGTAACATTTTTCTGTAAATAAAAATGTATAGTGGGATTTTGACCTGGCCATCCACCATAAGAATTGATTTCCAAATTCATTTTTCTCTTAAAATGGAACCCACTTTTGATCATCAAAATCATTGGTTCTGGTTTAACAAATTTGTATTTTTGAGGTACATGCGAAATAGCCAATAATCTATAACACTGATTGATGGGATAACCATGTGCCTCTCAATCCTGATATTTTTTTCTGGTGCTGAATATGTAGTATTTGATCATCCAATAATAATAATAATTAGTATAAAACCTCTAAATTTTTTGTAAAATATTTCATAACTTGGAAATGACATAAATTATTTCAATAATGGATCCAAAATAATATATAATAATAATAATAATAATAATAACAACATTGCAAAAAATAAATATTTTGAAGCATTATATACATTATTTTTTTTTAATAAATAAAATAATTGAAGAGCAGTAACTTTCTTACTTGAGTGTTACAGTAATAGTATCTTGTCCACTCGATTTGGATACGTAAGCAAGGGAATACCGAGCTAAAGATGTTTTACACCGTGAGTAGATTTAGGATTACAAATTATTCTATAATTTTTTAGCAATCACTCTGATGTAGAAAATTGTAAGTGGTTAATTATCATTTACACATGAACTTATTATTTTTTCTTCACCAATCATGTTTTGCCATATTACAATTATGACAAAAAAAAAAAAAAAAAAGAGTAAAAAAATTGGTGGTACCTTTTCTTTTCGCCATAGTTGTTTTCCTAACCCATGAGCTTACCAGTAAACATTGGACCAAGTGTGTGGTTTTTTTTTTTTAAGCGATTCCCTTCGAATATGGGATGGACCAATTTGGGAGTAAGCCCAATGACACTGACATACGAAAAGCTGGATCTTCTTATTCAGGAAAAATAAAAATAAAAATAAAAATTCTGGTTTTGCTTAGGTGGTACGAAGAAACAATTTTGTCCGACTAGCTTGTCCTATGTCAAACAAACAAATGAGACACATAACTCATAAAAAAGCAAAAACAAAGAAAATATAAAACACACAAATATGTGGGGAAAATATGAAACACACAAATATGTGGTGTGGATGGCACTATAATCTGTAACTCCAAATAATGCTGATCCATTTTCCCCCAGATACAAATATGTGGCCTGGATGGTCATGGTGCAATAATCTTTTATCTGTCACTCCAAATTGGCGGACAGATCACCCCAAATTGACAAAATCTGCATGGCACCATTAATAAAAAAATAAAAATAGTTTACTTCCAAACTAATTACTAATACAAGGGGACTTATTAGACTATTGTGTTATTTATGCAAGTAAAAAAGTTTAGCTCTCTAAAACAATTTAGAGTTATCTTCCTCCAATTCAGTATGTAGCGAGTAAAAAAACTATTAGTGTGTAGTTTTAGTCACATAATTTTTTTAATGAGTAACATGATTTGTTTAAATAACACACATGTTAGTCTTACAAATCGTCACATGGTGTGGGTTATAGTTAAACTTTGTTTTTCAATATAAAATCATGTGACTAAAACTATACATAAAAATGATATTTTTAAGTGTCACATAGTAGGTTGGAGAAAATTTTCTTCAAAACCGATTTGGAGGTAAGCTTTTTCCTTGATTCTTTGTTAGTAGGTTTTTATTAAATTTCGGTTAATGTAAAATAATGTACCTAAAAATTTATATATTAGTAAACAAATTAAAAAGATTTTTTTTTTTTTTTTTAAGTTGGTGGCTAACTCTCTTAATTTGGGTCTTACAAACACATGAGACTCACATATTATAAGGATGGTTGCATGTAATAGCTCCGTAAGATCGTAGCTATAAATAAACCAAACTATCTAGGAATAGTCCAAGCTTGGTCTATGAAAATGTTTGTTTATGTTCATTTGTTTAGTAAACAAGCCAAATTTGAAATCCAAGTTTAGGCTTGACTATTAAACAAGCCAAAATCAAACATAATAAACTTGTGAACAAGGCTCAATTTAACTGTACATAGTATTATACTTTTATATGTATATTTGTCTAAAAATATACTTATATATATAATATATAGACTCATGAGAATGGTTCATGTAATTTTGTAAGTAGGTTTATATAATATCGAATTATTATTGTAGTTGTTTGATAATATAATCAATTAATTCGTAGTAAAAATTAATTGATTTATGAAGGTAATAAGTAAATTAAGTAACTCGTGAACAATCTTGAACTTAACCGACAATAAAATGAACCAAACTTGAATATGTAATTATGTTTGACGATGAACTCAAGCTCGACTTGTGTTTGTAATTAAATTAAATGAACAAGTCTCTAAACCTTTAACAATAGGCTCATTTATATTTCCACACATAAGATAATAATGTACTTGAAATGAGATAAGGTCTAGATTTTGGAATGTTAGAAGATCCATGATGCCTTTATTGTGGCCTACATTTTGGGGGAAAGTGCACTTGACCTAGTGCAATACTTTATCGCTTTCTATAACTTATTTCACTACTAAGACCAAAATCAATCACTCAAAAACTATAAAATAGATTCATTTCAAATGGAAATATATGTTCTAACTAATTTTATGGTCCTTATTCTTTAGTTTTGCATCATAAATTTTAGTCATAGCAAGAGCATGAATACTATATTTTAGTCAAAAGCCCTAAGAACCATGAGCAAAATCAACCTTCTTGAAATTTCTATATTCTATCAGACATAACAAAAGCAAATAACATGAATACTGGAAATTAATTTGTAATTTAATAATAAAAAAATCATGAATGATGGGATAATGGTATTTCCAATATGATAGGCTGTTGGTCTTTCCAAGGGCTAGCTTTTTGTATCCAGAATTTTTTTTTCTTATACTGGAAATTAATTTGTAATTTAATAATACAAAAATTCTGATTGATGGGATAATGTTATTTCCAATATGATATGTTGTTGGTCTTTTCAAGGGCTAGCTTCTTCTTCTTTTTTTCTTTTTCTTTTTTTTTTAGTAGGTATTTATACTTGAAATGAAAATTCTAGTTTCTAGAAGCTAAGAACTAAATAATAAAAAAAATCCTGTACAATGTTTTTTTTATGTACAGGATTTTTTTTATTATTTAGTTCTTAGCTTCTAGAGTTTTCATTTCAAGTATAAGAAACAAATAATAATAATAAATCCTGTACAGTGTTTTTTTTATGTACAGGATTTTTTTTGATTATTTAGTTCTTAGCTTCTAGAGTTTTCATTTCAAGTGTAAGAAATAAATAATAATAAAAAATCCTGTACAGGTTTTTTTTATTATTTAGTTCTTAGCTTCTAGAATTTTCATTTCAAGTATAAATACCTATTAGTGTAAAGCCTTTATGTATAACAGAAAGTCAGTCTTCTCTGCAGCAAAAGAAACAGAAACTAGTTTTCAATCCTTTGTGTTCTAAATTTTTCCTTGCATTCCCATCTTGCTTCCTTCAATTAGCCAACATAGAATTGATCACATTCACAAATAATTGGCATTAGAACTTCAGCTATCTAAACATTAATAATAAAATAATCTACATTTTGGCATATATACCTGTCACAAAAACTTTGTAGCATTATCCAGTTATGGCAGCACTCCAAATCCATCTCTTCTTCTTGCCCCATTGGAGCTCCTTAACACCTCATGGAACACTGAGGCCTAGGCATATGCGGTGCATGGCGAGCAAACAAGTGCTTTCCAATACAGCAACCAAAAGGCAGTCGGCCGATTACCTGCCGAGCCTCTGGAGTTACGAATATATACAGTCATTGAAGAATGGTTATGAGGTGGGATTGCCTTTCTTATACTATCATTTATTAATTTAAACATTCTTTCTTTCTATTTTTCCTTGGAAGTTTGGAATGTGCATATGTACAACTTGAAACATAACATATCTTTAACAATCATAGTATATGCATGTTTAGTTCTATTTATGTAAGACAGCAATTCCTATATATGCTCAATTATTGTCAAATATCATGATCATGCAGGCTGACCTGTATGAAGATAGGGCAAAGAAGCTGGAGGAAGAAGTGAGGAGAATGATCAATAACAAAGATACGAAGTTATTGACCACACTTGAATTAATTGATGACATTGAACGGCTCGGTTTGGGATACCGGTTCAAGGAAGAAATAATGAGAGCCCTTGACAGATTTGTCACTTTGAAAGGATGTGAAGAGTTTACAAATGGTAGTATCCATGACACTGCCCTCAGCTTCAGGCTCCTTAGACAACATGGGTTTGGTATCTCTCAAGGTACCCACACTCTTTTTAACTGTATGTAATTTGGTTTGAGAAATGTTACATACACAAATTATTTTATAATATTTTTATAAATTGCTGATATGGCTTTAATATTTTTCAAATAGTTATTGCAAGTAAAAATGTGATATTGATAATGAGTCTATATTAGAATTAATAAAAATTTGTCATATTAACAGTTTGTAAAAATATTATAAAATAATTTATGTCTATATCATTACTTATTTGGTTTTGTCGTTATTGGAAGGAACTTAAAGAGTGAGATTGTTTTCTTAAAAAACACATGTATGTTTAATTGTTTCAAGGACCAAAAGGGAAATTTTTAACTGTATGTAATTTGGTTTTGTCGTTATTGAAAGGAACTTAAGAGTGTGATTGTTTCCTTAAAAAACACAGATGTGTTTAATTGTTTCAAGGACCAGTAGGGAAATTTCAAGGAGTGCCTTAGCAAGGATATTAAAGGATTGCTGAGTCTACACGAGGCTTCATATCTAGGTTTTGAAGGAGAGAACCTCTTAGATGAGGCCTTGGAATTCACAACCATGCATCTCAAGGACCTTAAGGGAGATGTAAGCAGAATACTAAAAGAAGAAGTGAGACACTCTTTGGAGATGCCGTTGCACCGCAGAATGCGTAGGCTAGAACAACGGCGGTATATAGATGCATACAATATGAAGGAAGCTCATAATCGCAAGCTGCTTGAACTTGCCAAGCTAGATTTCAACATTGTGCAATCAGTACACCAGAGAGACCTGAAAGACATGTCACGGTACAATTCACAACATGTCCCTATAATATTGCATATTGTCCATACAAAGTTTATTTTACCCAAATATATATTGCATTTTGTCCATATTTAGAGACCAATTTTTCTTCAGAAAATGAATCAAAAAAATTATTCCTATAATTTTTAAATATCTATTCAGTGTTAGTGCTATAATAAATTTGAATGTGGTGATGTCGTAACATCTGCTAGCTTCTATTGTATTACTTAGATGGTGGAAGGAAATGGGCCTTGGAAACAAATTGAGCTTCGCCAGAGACAGATTAATGGAATGCTTCTTTTGGACGGTTGGAATGGTCTTTGAGCCTCAGTTTAGTAATTGCCGTAAGGAGGTAACAAAAGTGACTTCACTAATAACCATCATTGATGATGTCTACGATGTTTATGCCACTTTGGAAGAACTGGAGATGTTTACCGATATCGTTCAAAGGTTTGTACTATAGTAGTATCCATCACTATATTAGAGTTAAGTTTTTCTTGGATTCTAATTTAGTATTTTCAAGCAGATGGGATGTTAAGGCCGTGAAAGATCTCCCTGAGTATATGAAGTTATGTTTTCTAGCTCTCTATAACACTGTTAACGAGATGGTTTATGACACTTTAAAAGAGCGAGGGGTGGATATTCTTCCATACCTAACAAAAGCGGTATGTATTATATATATAGCATTTTAATTTCCAATGTTAATATTTGTTCAAAATTACTTTAAATTGATAATTTTAGTACGGAGAAATTAAATGTAACTAGCAATTTCTTCTTTTATTTTAGTGGGGGGATTTATGCAAGGCGTTCCTACAAGAAACAAAGTGGCGTTACTATAGACACACACCATCGTCTGAGGACTATTTAGACAATGCATGGATGTCTGCATCAGGGGCTCTATTACTAGTTCACGCCTATTTTTTAATGAGTCCAAGTATCACAAACAGGGCACTAGAGGGCTTAGAAGATTACCATAATCTCTTACGTTGGCCTTCAATCATCTTTCGACTTTGCAATGATTTGGTTACTTCAATGGTATGCTCTTTCTTTTTTGGCATTGAATCAAAATTCTAAGAACTCATTAAGAGTGGCAGTGATTTACCTACGTTGACAAGCTATTAAAAAAAATTTGTGATACGTACAGGCGGAGTTAGAGAGAGGTGAAACAGCAAATTCAATCCTGTGCTACATGCGTGAAACAAGTCTTTCTGAAGATTTTGCTCGAGAGCATATAAGTAATTTGATTGATAAAACTTGGAAGAAAATGAACAAAGATCGGTTCAGTGATTTTCCATTTGAAGAACCTTTTCTAGAAACAGCAATTAACCTTGCTCGGATATCCCATTGCACATACCAGCATGGAGATGGGCATAGTGCCCCAGATTCAAGATCAAAGGACCGAGTTCTATCATTGATAATAGAACCCATACCATGTTATGACCCTAGCACAAACTTCCACGGCCATATCACAAAAACACCTGTGTATTGTTAGTTGAGTTGCCTATGCTTAGTTTGTTATACTTTGGCAAATTAGGCACATGTTTGATAGTTAGTTATCCTGTTAGCCAGTCACAGCCATGTACGGCCATGTAGCCAAATATAAAGGAATAAATCTCATTGTAAGCTGCTCATGTTGAATGGTAATGCAGTTGCTCAGTTTTACATTGAGATACTAGCTTGGAGGTTTGATTCCATTAAAAGGATCACTAAGGGGCATTTGGTTCACTGTGTTATTATATTATCCCATAATATTATGTTATTGTAATCTTATATTAATGCAATCTTAACACAAGAATACAACTTCACATTATTTAAAAATGTGATGAAATTAAGATAATGTGATATATTCTGTAATTTTAAATTATAGTAATGTTTTAAAAAATAAAATAAATCAAAAATCTTTATATTACATTATCGTAATATACATTATATTAAAAGTATATCACAGCGAACTAAATGTCTCTTAAACGTTTAGTTCCCTGGCTCATGGGGTGGCTTGAATAATATACTTAATGTTCTGGGGAATCTCAAATGAAAGGCAGCCCCAATCCCAGGTGCCATCTTTGAGGATATCATGAATCCTCAGCTACTGATTCTCCAAAGATAGTGGGCCTTGAATCATTTGGCAGATTGGGCCTTCAAATGTCGATGTGTTGAACCAGAAACTGAGGTTGCTATTTCTACCAATCACCCCGATTAAATGTGTCTGCCCCCTTCTTCATTGCTGACCAAACTCAAGAGTAGGGGAGTTTGTTTGCATTTCTAGATTGAAGTCTCCGATTATCACCTGGATCATTGCGGAACAAACTGTTTTTGTTTTTATTTTTCACTTGAAACCAGTCTGAAATTCTTTTTATAAATTCATTCTTTTGTTTTCTATCTCAAAAATAGATATGAAATTCTTTTTATAAAATTCATTCTTTTGTCTTCTGTCCCAAAAACATATCTAAAATTCTTTTCATAAAATTCATTCTTTTATTTTCTATCTCAAAAACAGATCTGAAATTCTTTTTATGAAATTCTTTTTTTTTTTTTTTTCTATCTCAAAAACATATCTAAAATTATTTTTATAAAACTCATTCTTTCTCGCATCATAAAACTAGATCTATTTTCTATTAAAAATATAATTCATAGTTTTTCATCATAAAATCAGATCTAAGATTTTATATCATGAAGTCATCGTATTCTCATAACAAAATAAATAAAACGTTTTTCTTTTTTTGCATGGAACAAGATGTAGATCTAGGATTTTTGAATGACATTTAATCATAGATCTAAGAAAACCAACACAATATATCGCATTTCATAATTTGTTGCACGTCATTAGTCAATATATAAGTGTTCCTTGATGCAAATATTTTTTTATCATTTTATTTACAACACTAAATACTATTAATGAATATATTTGTTGTTGATATAATTTGGAGAAAAATTATATTATAATATGTCATATTTTGTGTTGTTGTCAGGTTTTAGTTTATTTGGAAAACAATATATATTGACGAAAATGCTCATTGTGCAGTATCCTTTCATTGTTTCTAAATATTTTGTTTAACAAATTAGCAAAAAATTATTATGTCTTTGTTATATAATGTTCTTATATATTTGAGTTTTTTTTTTTATAAGTGTTTATGAATATCATCATCTCATTAGTGTATCGTTTAAGATTTTTTAAGAAAACAAATTCAATTTTGTGTTTAAAATTATTTATTTATCTATTTATTTTTCACATGTTGAATTAGATGTTAGATTAGATTATAACCCGCAACGGCATATTTTTATTGCATTACTTCAAAGCATTATTAAAAAATTTGAATTTGATTATGCATTGGATATTTTGATTGATTACATCATATTTGATATATTTTACATATACAAAGAAGGAGTTTTACTTTGATGTAAGTTTTATTTTTCCCTTTCTTTTTTGTTTTGAATTGTAGTTTTGCTGATTTTTATTAATTTTCTAGATACGTTTCTCGATGTTTTTTATCGTACAGTAAAAAAAATTGATTTGAGAAAGTTTGTTTAAGACTAAAAGAATAATTTCAAAATTTTATATACTTTTTAATGATACACAAAATGTTATGAATAATTTTTATTAAAAATTAATATTTTTGCTAACTTACCATTTGAATTCTTGAAAAAAATTGTATTGTTTTTATTTTGGTACAACATAAATTTTATATATATATATATATATATTACATTTATGATTGTCCCTATAACAAATGAAAATATGATTATGAAATACATTACTATTTATTAGGCCAGATTGTAGAAAAAAAAAATTTAATGAAATCACCCTAAAATGGATAGACGACTAGTAATCAATAAAAATTATATTCACCATTATTTCACATTAAAAAGCTATAAGTCTCAAATTTTCACCACTTAGATAACCACCATTGTAAAAACTATAAACTCACTCATTAAATAATTCCTCCAATACAAAATTCATACATTTAAACACATGAATATTACTTCCAAAACTCATAAATCACATGAATATCATTATCAAAACTTAGATTAGAATAACCTCAAGCAAAAGTGTAAAACCCACCAAAAAAATTAAAAACTTTTATCTCAAATAAAATATGTGAAGGTGTTTAGAGATTCTTAAGAATTTTACAGTGATTTTGCCGGAAAAATGATGGTGGAAATGGTGGTATGGAGTGGCACCGATGGAAGAGTGTGAAGGAGTAAGAAGAGTATTTGAGAGAAAAATAAAAAGAAGAAAAGAGAAGAGAAGTGAGATGGCCGGCCAAGAAGGAGAGAGGAAGATATTTTGAGGGGATAATTATACTTTACCCACCTGTGATTTGCCTCTAATTTGACTTACCTACCCATGGTTTAATTTTTTACACTTTACCCACCTGTGATTCCCTCCGTTACTTCTCTATTACCCACCTCCAATGAAGATGTTACTTTAACACATAAACTCATCAAAAACAAAATCTACAGCAGATCAAACACTCCTCACTAAGGAAGAATGAAGAACAGAGTACTCAAATATTTTCTTTTCCAACATTTCTCATACACACAAATTCAACTAAATACAAAAAATTTCATCATACACATCTCCAAATCTAGTAAATCAAAACGCAACCAAATCAATAATAAAACATCTAAATCATCCAAAATAACCAACAAAGCTATAAACTTCACAATCAAAGCCACCTTGTGTGTCAAATCACAACTAAAAATGCAAAATGTTACTAACCGATCAAACCAACAAAACCCAACCTCTGTGCTTCTATAAATTCCAACCAAAATCATCAAACTCCAAATTCACAATAAACCCCAAAGAAAACCCAATCCAAGTGACCATCTGTGCTTCTCTCTCTTTTAGATTTGAACCAATCAGACCATCCAATCACTACCGATCTGGGTTTTCAACCATGGGTTTAAAGAGAGAGATGAAGATGATGAGTTTAGAGAGAGAAAGGAGATAGGACCAGACATCAAGAGTTTAAACCGAGAGAGCCTTAAAGATTTGGGTTTTCGGCTAGTGGCGACGGTAGCGGTGGTTTAATTAGTGTTCAACCTGTGATTTGGGTTTTCAGCCATCGGATGCGGTGGCAATGGCTTGAACCAAGAGATAAAGCTTGATTGAGAGAGAGAGAGAGAGAGAGAGAGAGAGAGAGAAATCCAAGGGCTCTAGTGGGTTTGAGAGAGAGAAAACTTGTTTGAAAAAATTAAAAGAATCTACCCACAACAGCTAAACATATGAACACTGTGTCTCCTTATCACTCAATTTGCATTGTGATCTTAGTTTGGTGAGCACGTTGGATGAGAGTATGTTTTGGAAGTGAGAAGTGTTTGATCTACTTTAGATTCTGTTTTTGATGAGTTTATGTGTAAGAGTAACGTCTACACTAAAGGTGGATAACAAAGAAGTAACAGAAAGAATCACAGATAGGTAAAATGTCAAGAATGAAACCACAGATAAGTAAGTTAAATTAGAGACAAACTCCAGATAAATAAAGTGTAATTATTTCTATTTTGAGAGAAAAGGAGTGGTGAGGAATTAAGGGGGGAAGTGAGGGTCACGTGTGGCTCCATAAAAAATCTGATCTTTTTTTTTTCTTTTTTTCTTTTTTTTTTTAAGGGCTGGTGCCGTGGTGCGTTACAACACAATGGATTGAGCTCTGTTTCTAGAATTTTCATTTCAAGTATAAATAAATAATAAAAAAATAAAGCATTTTAGATACAAAGAGCTAGTAGATACTATTATCCCATCATTCAGGATTTCTTATTATTAAATTACAAATTAATACCATTATCCCAGCATGAGATTTTAAATTATGTGAGACTAAATGGAGACTAAATTCTTAGCATTCATCAATCTAGTAGTTTAAATGTCTTCTCCGTTTATTGCGTAGGCCACATTGCTTGGCACTTGGCAATAATCAAACTTAATCAATTTGAAGTATGAACCCCAGATACTTGTCCTTATTTATTTAACTTCTCAACATAAAGAACAAATATTAGACCCCACACTCCATCCACCGCACCCTCTAACACCCATTTCGTAGCCACTATTGACTTGGGCCGATCGATAAGTTTACAATTTTTATCTTAAGCTCAGACATAGGCCACACATATTTTATCCCTAAATTAGTGAAACAGGTTCTATCATCAATGATAATACTTGGTTCTTCTTTCTCTCATCTGGGGCCCCATGCCCATCTCCGTACTGATATGTGCATTGGGCAATCCGAGCAAGGTTGATTGCTATTTCCACAAACGGTTCTCCAAATAATGAATCAGCTACTCGCTCTTTATTTATCTTCTTCCAAGTTCTGTCAACCATATTTCTGATGTCTTTGCAAGCACGTTTCTCTGAAAGACTAGTTTCACGCATGTAGCAATGGATTGCATTTGCAGTTTTACCACTCTCTAACTCTGCCTGTTTTTCAAACAAACGGCAAAATATATTAATGTAAAGTAATCTTACTTACCAACTATGACAGATTTTAAAATCCAGTTTAGCACAAAAAAGAACAACATGGGGGTGGTAAAAAAAAATAGAATTAATACCGCGGAAGTACTCAAATCATTGGAGAGTCGAAAAATCATGGATGTCCAACGTAAGAGATCGTGGTTTTCTAAGCCCCCAAGTGCTTGCTTTGTGACAGTTTGGTTCAATAAAAAATAAGTATGAACTAGTATGACAACCCCAGATACTGATACCCATGCATTGTCAAGATAGTCCCTGAAGGTTGGCATATCTTTGTTGTAACTCCACTTTGCTTCTTGTAGGAAAGCTTTTAACAAATCAGCCCACTAAAGTAAAACGCAAAAGATACATGCATTAGATTCCTCCACTTGCTATTTATGCGTTAACAGAGAGCAATTATTAACATGTGTCCTTGGACAACTACTATGGTTTCAATATATATATTAAAATACCTTCCTTGTATGAAATCGAGAAAATGTATTAGCAAGTGCATGTGTGTGTTATAAAAGCATAAATAAGACCACAAAAAAGTTGAGAACTGTGGCAAAAATTGTAAATTTTTTTTGTGATACTAGCATTTTTTAAAAAAATTACTACAAGGTTGTAGTAGGATTGCAACATATTGCATTAACGGCTTTGTTATCAAACAAACTAGAACACCCATTAACTATAAATTAAAGAAAACCTACATGCTATTTATTCAATAAAATAAACGATTAAGTGGCTACATATATCTACCGCCTTTGTTAGGTATGGAAGGCTGTCTTCTTCATTCTCCTTAAGATTGTCATATGCCATCTCATTAACTGTGTTATAGAGAGCTAGGAAGCTCAATTTCATACAGTTGGGAAGATTTTTCACCACACTGATATCCCATCTGAAAAAAATCATTAAGAATCCAAATTAAAGCTATGACTTGCTATTATAAAAATTGGAAGGTTGAAGAGTTGGTTAGTATAAACCTTTCAACGGCATCAGTAAATAGCTCCAGTTCATCCAGAGTACCATAAACATCATAGACATCATCAATGGCGGTTATAAGAGAAGTCACTTTCGTTAACCCTTTACGAAGATGACTGAATTGAGGTTCGTAGGCCATTCCAACGGTCCAAAAGAAGCATTCCATCAGTCTATCTCTACTGAAGCTCAACTTGTTTGCTAGACCCATACCCTTCCACCACCTAAATGCATGTGGGAAGCAAAATTAATTAGTTCCCACTTAACATGCAATCTTTTTCTTTTTCTTTTTTTGGTAACGTTATTTAGCAAAAGCCCGCCTAATTGATCACATATAAATACATTGAGAATTATCTTACCTCGACAATTCTTGAAGCTCAGTTTGATGTACTGATTGCACAATGTTAAAATCCAACTTGGCAAGTTCAAGTAGAACACCATTGGCATCCTCCCTCTTACTATAGGCCTCAATATACCATCGAGCTTCCAGCCTTAGCATTCTATGGTGCAATGGAACCTCCAATGCGTGACTAATTTGTTCTGCGATGCTTTTTCTTACATCCCGTTCGAGGTCCCTGAGATGCATTCTTGTGAATGCCAGGGCCTCATCCAAGAGGTTTTCTCCTTCAAAAGCAAGATACGAGGCTTCATATAGACTGAGCATTCCTTTAACATCCTTTCCGAGGAATTCCTTGAAATTGCCATTATCGTCCTTGAATCTGTTGAATACATCTGGGCTCCATACAGACATTATCCAATAAGATTATGAGGTTATGAGGTTGACACGAACAGACATTATCCAATAAGATTATGAGGTTATGAGGTTGACACGAGATGAAAAATGCTATAGATATTATAAATTTTACCATAGTAAAAATTACAGATTAATATGATAATAAATACAAATGGTGAATTTTAACAATATAATAAATGTATGTCCCTTTTTTCTTTTCTTTTTTTTCTTTTTTTTTAATGATTGATGATTACATTACTTTGTAAAACTTTTACTTTATAAAATGTAGTAAAAATTATAAATTGATATGAAAAAAATATAATGGGAAAATTTTAATAATATAATATATGTATGTCCCAATTACATTTTCTATGATTGATGATTGCATTACTTTGTAAAAAAAAAAAAAAAATTATGCAGTAAAATTTGTATTACCTTAATATCACAAAATCTAGAAATCATGAGGACCATATATTGAAAAGAACCCATGATGTCCCAGAAGGTGGATATTTAATTATACCTTGAGAAACCTCATAGCCGTGTTGTCTGAGGAGCCTAAAGCTGAGAGCAGTAGCATGCAGACTCTTCTCTACTCTCTCGTTACAACCTTTTGAAGATGCAAACTTTACAAGGGCTCTTGCTATGTCCTTCTCAAAGCGGTGCCCCAAACCTAATCGTTGAACATCATCAATTAGTTCAAGTGTTTCCACTAAGTCCGCATTTTCATTATTAATCATACTCCTCACATCTTCTTCCACTTTCTTTACCCTATCTTCGTATGTTTCATCCTGCAAGGTCACAACATGATTATAGGAGAAATATAGTATAACACTCTACACTTATTGACTACTTCACGAGTTATAGCAAAATATGACAAAAATGCCAACAACCTTGGGGCTCAAAGACACTACCCAATATCTCCCATGGTGAATTTGGGTTCCAACCCTTTATTCCCCACTTATTGTAAGGAAAAAAAAGAAGATATATAGCTGTTAATTAAGGATAATGATTCTCCTACACAACTCATATCACATTTTCATACTTGTTTCAGCCCTTTCCACGTTTAAACATGGGTATCACCTTTTTGACATTTTAAAATGTGTATATCGCGTGTACAATTGTGGACATTGTGTGTACAAGTGTGAATAAATATTTAATTGAACTGTTAAATATGGTTTGTCTAGTGCGTTATTAATTAGCAGTTAACAAACTTCTTATTATTAATCATAGTTTAACAAACTTTCTTTGCTTTTCAAAGAAGAGAAATGAAGGGGGGGAGAGGTGACACAAAGGAGTTAAAGAGACGTAGTCACCACAAAATCACTCTTTAAGGACTGCACAAAGTCGTAACTCCAACTGCTTGGCTGGTAATTGGCCGATTGTCTTTCATCTTGGACATGTGAAGTTGGTGCACTTGCCAAGCATCGGAATTGGTGGTGGTGGTGGTGGTGGTGGTGGTGCATAAGAAGAGATTTTTTCGTGGCATATTTTGGTAAGTCATGTGTGAAGGAGCACAAATGGGACAAAGGGAAGTGATGGATTAGTGCCATTCCACTTATAGCTTCTTTCCTTTTTTGATGAATTCCACTTATAGCTAGCTAACTTATATGTTCATGATTTCTACACTGACACATGAAAGCTATATATAGAACTTCAATACTTCGCAAAACGTGGAACGCATGGGGAGGGGCCGAGGCTGCGGGGGCCGCAAACAGTCAAATTTGAAAAATTGTCCTCATATATAGAAACACACACGTTAAAATTATTTCTTTGTGAAAAACATGAATTAAAGAGACAACTTCCTATCTTACTCCATATATTTTGTTACTACTCTACATAACACAATACGTTGGTGTTCTTTTCAAAAATAAATAATAATAATAATAATACATGTTGCCATGCATGTTGGTGTAATTTAATTAAAAATATATAAAATTATAGTAATAATTTTTTTGTTATAAAATATATTATGAAACATTTAATATAGCACATTAAGACAAATAGTTGTCACAAAATTTTTATATCACATTAACCCAAGTATCTTGAGATTAATTTATCCATTATCTTGTTAATTAAGTCATCAATATTATTTGTAATTGGTAGGTTTAGTACATTGAATGCATGGGGTTACGATTTACAAGAAGAATTGCAACTTTTATTATTGAGAATAAAATATATTATAATGAAATGACTAAACATAATCATAAGTTTATTTGTGAGTTGAAACATTAAAATAAACTTAAGATCTATTTTAGAAAACACCTTACTCATACAATTATATTTCTTAGAAAATATAATTTTTTTTTTTAATTTGAGAGAAATATTAGTTATTTTATGTTTTTTTTTTTTAATTTCATAATTGTTATATGCATATGAAAAGTTTGTTTATTTGAAAATATATTAATTTTAAAAATTATTACACCAACTAAGAAATAACTATTACAATTATTTTAGAAAAAATAGTTATTCCTCGTTTTAAAGAATATTTATTCATAAAAAATGATTATCTTATGTCATAAAAACATAACCAAACTATAAAATAACTAAATAATATAAATAACTATTACTACATATTACAATACCTATTACAGTTTATCAAACATATGCCCTAATAAATGAGAAATAGTGAGATACAATGATACATGTATACATAAGCATTAATTTTGTAATATTTATTTTGTTGGAAAAACTTTTTTTTTTCTTTTTTGAAACTTTTGCTCCAATATAATTTTTTTTAAAGGTAAAAATCTCACGACCAAACAAGATTTTTTTTTATAAAAAAAAAGTTATAAAAATCTATAGATGAACGAGTCACAGAATTTTACATTAGTAAAAAAATATTGTTTAGTTAAAATCCTTGGGCCGGCTCTGCTAATTCCCTCCGCAGAGAATTATAGAACAAATAATGCTTTTTAAAGGCAGGAGCAATGCCAAGACCACACCACTTCACACAATTTTTGCCATAATTTGTCGCGGTCCATTTCACACAACTTTGGCCACAACTAGCCACGTGGCTAGTTGTGAGTGATAAATGTGTGGTGGTGGGTCCATATAAGACCATATCACGTGACAAATTGTGGCCAAAGTTGTATGAAATGGTGCGGGCATTTCTCTTAAAAGCAGACGCCAGTTCTTTGGGACACTGAGATGTAGCAGGTGAGGTCACTTTCTGTGTTCACAATCACGTTAACAAAATGTTAAAAAGTGTAGTCGACAACTGGCGTATTTGATTAATTTGCTTAAAAGAAGACAAATATCATATATGTTTTACCCTATACTTACGTGAACATTGTTGCAACTTGCAAGAATCATCAAGGGAAGATACTGACAGCACAAAAAAATCATGGAACGCATGGATTTTCACGTGGATGAGAAGAATGAGAAGAAACGAAAATTGTCTGAAATGTATTCCTTTCATAATTTTCAATTGAATATATATCTATTTCATGCATGATTCATATTAAATATGATACTTTTTTTTGGAGAAAATAAATAAATTTTCTTAATTTAAACTGAAAAGGGGACTCAAAGAAACCAAAATTTATCCTTTTTATTTCATTTTCTACTTGATTATGCGTTTGTTTTATGTTATAGTTAATGATTATTACCTCTTTCATAACGGAAATTTCAATAAATTATTATAAATAATATTTTTTATATATCAATGTCTTCTACAAAAGGAAAAACAAAAATAGGAAAATAAAGAAGTAAGAATCTTAAGAGCATTTCCAGCAGACTCTTCAAATTTTTGTACTGTTTAAAGAGTGAACAGTTCATTTTATCTTTTGCCTACCTGTTTTTTCAAATATACTTTCTAAAAGACTCTCTAGCATTTTCTCTATCCCATTTAAATATTATTTCTTCATTCGTTCTTTAATATTTCTTTTTCAATCTTCTTTCATTCATCTAATTTTAATGAGAAATGTTACATTATTAACATTTTATAATACTTTATTTTATTTTTCCCTTATCTCTTTTTTTCCTCCACGCGTTTCTTTTCTTTTCTTTTTTCCTCTTTTTTTTCTCCTCCACACCTTTCCCTTATCTCTATCTTCTCTAGCACTTTCTTTGGAGCTCTAGGAGCACTTTTCTTTTTTTTCTTTTCTTCTCTAGCAGCACTTCGGCTGGAGCTCTCTCACACACATGAAGATCATCCGCTTGTCCTTCTCCTACCACCGCATATCCTCCTCCCCACCAAGGCTCAAATGGGTCAGCTTTGCTTTTTTTTTTTTTTTTTTTTTTTTAATTAGTTTTAAAATTGTGATTTGAGTTTGTATTTTGATTAAGACTGAGTTTAGAGATGTTTGAGAGAAAAGATCAAGAATAGTTTTGTTGTTACTGTTGTGATTATTGAGTGAAAATTAAAAATTTTAATCGGTTGTGATTATTGAGATTGAATTAATTCTTTTGCTCATAAATAGGTCTCTCTTTTTCCTTTTTCTTTTTCTTTTTTTTTTGGTTTATGAGAAAATTTGTTTTCATGTTTGGATTGTATTCTGCGTTTTGTAGCCGTTGAGATAAAGGAGAGAGAAAGAGAGTGAGGAAGAAAGCGAAAGGGAGGAAAGAGAGTCATTTTTTATTCAACCGGGTATTATTTTAAGGGAGAATATTGTTTAGAATTGCTATAGTGATTGCTACAGTGCTCTCCATGCCTGGAGAGCTACTGTAGCAAATCTTTAAAAAAAAAATGAAGATGCCGAGTCTATTGGAAGGGTGATTTTACATGAACAGTGGCTTTTGCTCTCCAAAATTTAGAAAAGGCTAGCCTGTTGGAGATGCTCTAATTGAATGAATATATATATTAAGGACCAAAAAATCTTGCAGCTCAAGCCCACTTAGAACAGTGGATTTGTACAGTTTAATTATGGTCCAAATCAATAGTTTTGTAAGAGAGGGAATCAAACAACAAGAGAGAGCCTTGCCCGAGGATGGAAATAAGGAAGAAAGGCGTAATATTATAGAATATTTGAGCAAATGTCTAAGTACAAGACTGCCCGAGGAAGCCAATGATATACAGAAAAATAAACTACTCACTCTCTTCTCTTAATGTTCTTCTTGTGTGTCTGATCCTCTTTCTATGAGAACCATCTTTTTCTTATATACTCCATCCACTTCACATCCTAACCGCCCATCTTTACCTAACAAATTTCTCCTAGCAACACTTGTCCTTTTAAACATCTGAGGAAGGTGGTAGAAGGAGTTGTTTAGCTGTGAATTACACTGTTCATGTCACTTCCTCATCAATGCAGCTAATAAACCTATTGTCCACCATTTAATGCAGAGGCAACAAGCTACTTCATGCTAGAAACTTCCCCTACTCCTCATGATTCTCTTTCTTTAGCCAATCCTTCCCACCTGAAGCTCCTAAGAACCTTTTGCCTCTTCTCCTCTTATCCTCGGGTAACCTTCCTCTTTAGACATGTAATGCCCCAATATCCACTCTACAATTCTACAACCCTTTCCTCGGTCCTCAGTCCTTGAGCCCCCACAATAGCCCCCTCAAACTTTGCCACTAATTCTGAGATAAAAGCAAGGTTTTAGTTACAAGACTTGATCTCACACATACCATATGCATTCCCACGTGGTAACGTCCTTTCACCTATCTCCAGCACGCTTCTGACGCTTCGAAATCTACGATCTCATATTTATGGTGTCAGGCGGCTGCTTGTCCCCCCACGTTCTTCGATGCGATGAGGATCCTACGGTCCTTGTTTCTCCTTATTCATGAGCAGGAAAATTACCGCTCATTTTTCACCCTTATTTAAGGAGGACTTTGGGCTGACTTTACCTCATTTATGCATTTTGGCAATTTGTGTTGAAGCAACTTCCCGAGGAGAAATCTTTTCATTGCTCGTAGGTGTGTTCATACTCCCATTTTTCTTTTGCACGAAGTTACATTTATCTTACCATAAAACTCCATTGGTAGATTTGCTAGGCTAGTAGATACTCCCAAAAGCATGACCACCTTTAGGGCGTAGTATAGGATCCCTAACGATGTTGAACTCCAACACAATGAAATGGGTGAATGGCTGGTCATAAACAGACCTCCTAACTCCATAGTCATTCCAATAATTGGCTTCATAGAAGGTGGGACGAAAATTCTCATGGGAAGGATCACTAGAGACTACCTAATGAACTTTAGACTGACCCCCACCCAATGCTTCCCAAACGTCTTTAGGGTCCTCGGGTGTGTAGACATGTTAAATCAAAAAATGGGGTCCAACCTCACATGGCAAGATGTAAATTGGGTATACAACTGCCAAAAGGGGGAAAAGACTAAATACTACATTAAATATAGAGTCCCTTCCATTAGGTTAATCTTCTGCCTACCTGATTAAAGCAAAGGTATGGACAAGGACTTCCTCCTCGTCTCGGGAGACTAGCATGACAGAATACACTGTCCCACTCGGGAAGGGGAACCAAGTAGGGTTCTCGAGGACCATAGACGTATATAGGATCTAGCCTAAATTTATAAGTTTAAGTTCCCTTTTTCTTTTTCTTTTTTAACTAATTTATAACTCCTGTTATTTTCATTGGCAGATGAATACCACACTATCCGTCCAAGCATTTGGTAAACTTTACAGACCTAAACCGAATCCTCAAGTCAGAGATTTTTCTGCACAAAGACGGTCAAATCCGAGTTGCGCACATCACCCTCGGATACAAGCCTCTTACCAAACACTTTTAAAAGCAGTGTCTTCACATGGACCCACCATCACCTCTCCACCAACCACAACTCGCCACATGGGCAAGTTGTGGCATTTGTTGTGCTAAAATGTGTGGCACTAGACTTATTACAGTTCTTTTGGACACTGAGATGTAGCAGGTGAGGTCACTTTCTGTGTTTACAATCACATTAAAAAAATGTTGAAAAGTGAAGTCACAGGACAACTGGCGTATAAGATTAATATGCTTAAAAGAAGACAAATATCATATATGTTTTACCCTATACTTACATGGACATTGTTGCATCTTACAAGAGGCGTCATGAGAAGATACTGACAGCACCAAAAAAAACATGGAACGCATGGACTTTCACGTGGATGAGAAGAATGAGAAGAAACGAAAATTGTCTGAAATGTATTCCTTTCATAATTTTCAATTGAATATATATCTATTTCATGCATGATTCATATTAAATATGATACTTTTTTTTTAGAGAAAATAAATAATTTTTCTTAATTTAAACTGAAAAGGGGACTCAAAAGAAATCAAAATTTATCCTTTTTATTTCATTTTATACTTGATTATGTGTTTGTTTTATGTTATAGTTAATGATTATTACCTCTTTTATAACGGAGATTTCAATAAATAATTATAAATAATATTCTTTATATGTCAATGTCTTCTACAAAAGGAAAAACAAAAATAGGAAAATAAAGAAGTAAGAATCTTAATTGAATGAATATATATTTATATTTATATATATATATATATATTAACTTTTTAAAAATTATTAAATTATTATAATAGGAGCTAAAGTTCTTTATATAAAAAACTATTATTCTTCACTAAATTTAATTTATAAGCAATAAGATTTAGAAACAATTATATAGTAAATTTCGAATTTTGGTATTGTTTTTAAGTTAAAATCTAAAATTTTAGGTGATTAACGTTTAACAGCATAAGTTTAAAATTAATTACAATTTAATTATTTTAAATATAATAAAAAGTCACACAAATTGTAATTAAAGTTTTTCAGCTACTAAAATCCATTAGATGAGAATTATACATAAAAGTTTGACTATAAAAAAAATTAAAATATGGTTTAATAATAAATAAATAAAGGCAGTGTAATAGATAAATTGCGTATGTCTGCCTACGCATGGTAACATATGTATCTCTGTTATAAAATTTGACCTCTAAACTGAAGGCCTAACTCTATTACTAGGGTGGACATCGATTTTCAAAAATGGGTTAATAAAAACAAGAAAAAAATAAAATAATTTTTTATTTTTAACACCAAAATGTGTTTGGTAAAAAGACAAAATTTAGCTACAAAATTGGTTGTAACCTAAGACTACTACCTTACAAAATATCTTTTTATTGAAGGTGAATTTTAACAAATCCACCATTAGATTACATCTTTTTTTTATATCTTCCATACTCGCCAAATTTCTAGAAAATTAAAGATCAATAATTATGTCATCAATAAATTATTTAAATTACAAATTTTTGTAATTTAAAATTATGCAACAAATATAAACTTATAGATCATATAGTAAATAATATCCAATTAACACAAAATTTAACATGTGTATTAAGAACGTAAAGAACATGTAATTCAACAGTTAGATTTTCAAAATATATAATAATGTTTATTTTATTAAGTAAGGTTGTAGTCTTAGGCTATAACCAATTTTATAGGTAAACTTTGTCCTTGGTAAAATGCAATTCAATATTGTTTCTTATTAAAAAAAAAAGGCACATTTTTTTAAAAAAATAGTACAATGAAAATTATCACAATTGTTTAGTAATTAGTTTTTGTGCTAAAAAAACACTTTTTAGCCACCCAATTATCTATTTGAATGTTTCTAGGAAACCAAGTCTTCCGAATTGATAAATAATTTATAACTTAAAAACTCATGACTGTTTTTTATTCATTGTCAATGTCAAAATTTATATAAGGGAGACTTCCAAATAAATAAAGATAAAAAATAATAATATTCCCTAAAATCTATCAATAAAACTAATCCTCCCCATCAAAAAAATAAAATAAAACTAATCCTCATCCAAAACTAATCCAACTCAAAAAGGCCCAAAATGGGTCACAAACCAGGTTAAACCAGAAATTTTGAGAAAAACGGTTTGCTCTCAGTTCGGTTTTTAAAACCATGGTTGTCGAGCATGCTTATAAAACAAAATCATAAGAAGACAACCTACCAAGTCTACTTAGTAGTAGACTTGTGGTGGACAGGTCTTCGTCAGTTTTCTTTGCTTCCATCCCAGCATGGACTTACCAAGTTTGTCCAACGGTTGAGCCAGGCCAAATAAAAATATCTTGAATAAATAATTTTCTATTGATTATTTCGAAGGAACCAATATATAATTATATTATAAAAAAATTAATTTGTAAAATAATTTTGTGACTTTAAGATTTTTCATTTATTAAACATTTCAGGCCTTAGGTCCTGGGCCTTTTTCCACTAATGAAGCGATAGTACCCCTATACTTCATAAAAATGAGGTCTTACCCAATGCATGAGAAATTATAATGGTCCTCATAGTGGACAAGTGATGTGGTCCACCATTCCAGTAAAAGACTCCCATTTATTTAAAATTGTAAAGTTTAAAAAAAAAAAAAAAAAAAAAAAAAAAAAAAAAAAAAAAAACTGAATGCTGACTCAACAATTTTAAATATGTTAGAGTCTTTTACTAGAATGGTGGACCATATCACTTGTCCACCATAAGGACTGAATAATTTCTCCCAATGCAACTGGGTTCAACGTAAACATTTTATGTAATATGAGTAATTTTTCAAAAAGAATTTCCTAGAAAACCATCTCATTTCTCGTGTATGGTGCCTTGAAATTGAGCTAGAAAACGTTTTCTAGTGTTGAGTATGCACAAAAAATTTAAAGGACTCAATTGAATAAAAATAAAGTTAAAGGCTTGAAATAAATTTCAATCATACTTAAAATGTACAATTTTCATTTTAGCCTAAATATAAATAACCTTATAATTTTTTTAATAGAAATTATATAATTTTAAAAAATGTGCTTAAGGATATATGGATTTTAATTGAGATTTAAGGTGGAGTAAGTCTTGTGTGTGTTCACACACGTGTGCATGTATGCATGTGCATGTGGCCGTGGGTGCACGCGTGCACATGTGTGTTTGTGTGTGCAAGAGCATGCACACGTGTGGGTGTGCCAAATATTGCAAAAAAAAGTAAAAGGTACAAAATTTTATTGGTGTGTGTTGAGTGAGTTTCCTATACATTAAAGCACTAAACTAAACAACATATGAAAACTTAATACAAATCCTCTATACTATTTTTTATGTTTCACTTTATGTTTCACTAATCACAACTTGTCATGTATTTGTTAACCTTCCTTATAAAATAGCCAAAGTTTAAAATGAAAAAAAATAAACATGTGACAAATTATGATTGGTAGAACATAAAGTGGAACATAAAATGTAACACAGAGGATTTGTATTCATGAAAATTCTAGTACCTTTTTCAGTTTGGAAACCTCTCCTATTTATATATAAAGGCTTTCTCAGTGTTTCTTAGGGCTTATGATCATGCATTTAGTGATAAAATCTTGCATTTATTAGCTCAAAATATTGTTGCCTTCCAAGATTCAAGCAAAAGATAGTCACGAGGAAACCTGATTCCAGAGCAAAGGCTCTGTGTTAAAAATTGCAAAAAAGAAAAGGTAAAAAGTACAAAATTTATTAGCGTGTGTTGAGTGAGTTTTCCTATAGACTTAAGCACTAAACTTCGCCCTTTTTTCAATTTGGATATCTCTCTTATTTATAGAGAGAGGCTTTCTAAGCGTTTTTAGGGTTTATGATCTTGTATTTGACATTAAAATCTTGCATTTATTAGTTCAAAATATTAACGTTAACCAATATTCAAGGGAAAGATAGTTGCAAGGAAACCAAATTCCAAAGTTGAGGGAGACGAACACTACGCATTTCTTCAAATTCCTCAGCTCTGCCATATCTCAGGTAAGGAGCAGTGTCTGCTCAACTAAGTCGACCACGTAGTCAGCCTTTCCCTGCTGAAAATCTTTGATGGAGGAGTCAAAGGGAAAAAGAGCCCCATCAAGTACCAGCAAACGGCTCTAAGCAAGGACTTTAGGTCGCCAATCAGCAACAACGTTGGAGCCCATGCCCTTAGAGGCACTCTTTTTTTGTTGGGCCCTAGTGGCCTTGGACCCCTTGGAAGGCTTTTGCCCCACTAGGGATTAGATCTCCCCCTATTTTGAGATCTCTTTGCCGGGCCTTTTCTCTCTCTCTCTCTCTTCTTCTCCCCGGGCTCAGTAGGAGAAGACCGAGCTGGAATAGGGGTAGGAGGTCTCGGATCTACCGAGACTTCAGGTGTGGCACCCCTGGTATGGGATTCCAACAAGGCCAACAAATTGGGAGTCTTCTTTTAGATGACCATTCCTTCTGGTATGTCCGTGATCCCTTGGTTGGTGCTGACTTATGCTATGGCTCGAGGTCTAAAGCTAGCCTAGAGTGCTTGGTCAGATCAGGTTGGTTGAAAACCTTGAAGTCCTCTTCAAGGTCAACAAAGGAGGGCTCTCGTGCTGCCTCTTCTTCTTCTTCCTCAGAGGATATAGGTTCCTCCTCGGCTTGGATGAGGTCAGTGACCTGCTGGGCAGTAAGTTCAACCACTTAAGTCCCTTTAGGCGGAGGACCAATGAGAAACCCTTCAACAGCTACGTCTATCCTTGCTAACATGCTTCGGGGATTGAAAGCGGGTTGAGATAAGGGTATATCCGAGGATTACGTGGGCTGCTCGAAGTTGACTGTCCTTGTGGAGGAAGATCTCAAATTTCAAGATCCTGTTAATGTCCTTGAAATTCACTAAGTTGCGGTTCCTAGCGGTGAAATGTTTATCTACAAGAAGTTTAAGAAGGAAAAGTTAGGAGTTGGGCATATAAGCTTGTAAAAATTAAAAAGTCAAAAATAAGAGAACGAGTTCTCTATGAGCTAAGGGGGAGCTGACTTTTTGGGCCTACAATCACCACACCTGGTTCTCCATCCTTCATGGGACAATGTAGCCTATTATGCCAGTCTCCTGAAATGATCAAATAATCCTCATCCATGTCTTTGTTGGTCTCGAGAAGACGAGATTAGCCTAACTGCGGGAACCCTAGTCTTAAGGTAATATCCCGTTTCCTTGCTATTTTGACAACTATATACCCAGTTGACATCATGATGAGATTGTTTGACACCCATCTACACTACCCAATATCTGAAAGAGGTTTGGGGAGTAATGGGTGGGGCAAAGTCTATAAAGGATTAGGAAATCCCTCGTTACCATACCCATGGGGATCTCCATCCCATAAAGGCAATAATAGGGATGACCACAGCTCTAGTTGATCTCTTGGTGTACCACTCCCCTAAATGACAATGTTCTATCTCGACCCCAACGGGAATATTGTATCTAGCCTTAAAGGTTTCCCTATCTTAGGGGTGCTCACTAGGCTAGCAAACCAACTCATTCTAAGAAATAAAAGGAGAGAAAAAAAAAAAAAAATGAACTCTGTCCTAAGTATGAACTTGAGGTAACTTTTGAGTGCAAAAAGCTGGGCTCCAGACTCTTTGAGGGACAGGTCATTTTTTCTAAAGTAAGAAGAATTATCTCCACACTCCTTTATATAAGGGTAAAAAGAGAGTGGTAGTTTTCCCGCCCATTAATTTAGGAAAATCATAGTTGTTGGATCTCCATCGCACCGTAGAACATGGAGAACATGTAGCTGCCTGCTGCATTAATTGCAGCGTTGAGAATATCGAAGCGTCAAAAACGTGAATGGGACAGGTGAAAAGACACTCCTTCATGGGAACGCATCCAGAACGTGCCAACTTTCCTGCCACTTTACCAAAATTGCACTCCCCTGAATGGCAAAAAAAGTGGAGTTTTGAGGGGCTATTATGGGAGGGTGAGAGGCTTGAAGAAGGAATATTGCCAAATAGATTCGACCCGAGGAGAAGGTGGGCCTGACTTCTCATTAGCTCCGGCCCAGCACAATGATGATAACCCTAGATATTGAAACCAAGGAAGCAACCTGCCCGAGGAGCGAACACTTCTTGGAAGACTATAGTTAAGCCACCTAGGCTAGAAGACTAAAGATCGAGAAAAGAAATAGAGACACACAAGTAAAGAAATAGGGGAAGTTTCAAGGTAAAGAACCTATCATCTCTGTATTCAATGCACTACACCAACTCAACTCGCCGCATTAATGGTAGAGTAACCCCTGAACAGTACCCTCCCAGTTTGTAGAACATTCTACCACCTCCAACAATGCCCTGATGGGATAAGCATCCAAGTAAAGATTAGTAGTTGTCCAAGTAGAGGGCTGAGATGCACTTCAAGTAGCTATTTAAGGAAAAGAGACTCCTCCAAAAAGGGGAACGAAGGAATTAGAAGGAAAAATATAAAGTGTAACCAAGAACTTTAAAACCAAAAAAGTGTTATCATACAAGTTAACGCTTCTAAGGACCATCCCAAGAAGAACTTATACCAACATCTTAGTCTTTTTTCATTATCTTTTCTCATGAAGTTTTTCCTTGTTTGCTCATTCTTCTTTAATTATCTGACATAATTATTTAGGCTTGAAATGTTTTTCTTTTCTTTTTTTTTTTTCTTTTTTTTTGAGGAAAAAAAAAAAAAAAACCTTGATCTTGATAACTACTACAAATTAATTGTATTAGGTCACAACACAGAATCAAACCTTCTCATTTGGGTCGAGCTGTTGTATCTACTGCGCATAAGTTTATTATCAAATGACATTTTGAGATGAATGTTGTATATTTGATCAATCTTTCTATGTCTATTTTCAACCTTTATTTTGTATTGAAATTATAATTGTTTTTCATTTTCAAGTAATTGTACCTTTAAGTATCAAAAAAATAAAAAAAATTGATTGTACCTTTAAGCAAAGTGAAATATAACTTTTGTTAAATTATTCCGTAGATCGCATGGGCTAGCTACTATTATACATCAATCACAATGTACTACCTCAATAAATATGAGAAAAGAAATTACAATTTTTTTTTTCTTATTATTTTCTTTGACATCCTTTCTTTTATCCACTTATCTTATATCTTATTTTGATTAAACTAAGGACTTTTTTTGTTAATATCTCCAGCTGGCATCTGCACATGAAAGAATCCTAGTTATTATTATTTTCATCATTTTTAACAAATAAATAAGGTTTTTCGGCCTATTTTGTATTTTGACTTTCTTGATTATGTTCTTTTCACAATTTTTTTTTTTTTTTTTTTTTTTTTTTGATAGGTAATGTTCTTTTCACAATTAAAATTATTCTTTAATTATTCAAGATAATTACGTCATCCAACAAAATAAAATAATTGTCTTGAGTACTTAGAGAAACTGGATATTATTTCTTGGAATTATCTAGTGCTTCATGTCTGCCATAATTTGAAAATCTAGCCAATAGGTATGAATTTTTCTATTAACTTTTAGTTTATCATTTAAGGACCAATCAAAATCAATTTAAGATAATCCTAAGCATGGATTAAAATTAAAATTAAAATGAAACCGCTATTTAGTCTTACAAGCTATTTCAACTGGTAAGTTTAGACTCCTAAGGTTTGAGTTAAAATGAAATCTTTAGGATAGTTTCGGTGGAACCCTAACAATTTCTTATGATATCAATGAGTCAAATGTAGCAATTGTAAGTTGGTTTAATTACCATTTTGATGACCTTTGCACCATATTCTAAAATGACCTATTGTGTTTCACATGTATTAATTTAGTCACTGACATTTTATTATTGTTTCAAAATAGTCGTGGATGGAAAAACTGACATCGCTAACGTTGATACTAAAATATTAATTTTGATGTTACATGGAATGCCACCTGATATTTAATTTTTTTTTTTTTTTTAATAAAAAGGAAAAAGAAACAGCAAAGCCAATACACAGTAGATTTGGGTTTTGTTGAGAGAGACCTGCGATGCCTACTGTCTACAGTCGGAACCTAACTTCAATTCAATCCAAAACGATAATCCTAAGCTTCAGAATGGAAAATGTAAAACCTTAAATCAATTCTTAATTTTTATTTTTTTTTTAAATTGAACAAAAAAAAATGGAAAACCCACTTCTCAAAAGCAAACTCAAAATCAAGACCACAAGTACATTTTATTGATCATGCTTTTGCGTTCCCTTGCTCTTGCTCGTTTGAAACGATTTTTGTTTAAAATTTTGTAACCGCAAGTAGAAAAACTAAAAGTAATGATGTTTAAGAAGATTAAAAGAGTTCATAAATGAAAGCAAATTCATCGAGATTATTGTTATTTTGGGGTTCGTATATACCTTTTCGAAACCTACCTGATGCTAAGATGGTTTGTTTAAAGTTGACATCATAAGTAAATTAATCTACGTATTCCCCTGTTTAACAACGATGTACATGGAATATAACACAGATGACCCCGTTCTATTAAATATATAATATAGCTAGAAAGAACCAGCGAAAGCATGGTTTCAGATGCATCTAGATGTGAATATATTGAAAAGTAAAAAACAGCAAATGAAGGAGATACATATACTATGTAGTAATGCAATGTTTCTTCTATCATTAAAGAAACAAATTGCTGCGAGTGATTTAGAAAGGAAAGCTTAAAAGAATCACTTACCTGCCAAGAAAATTTCTATTTACAACATCAACAGGCAAAGCATAAGCAGGATTGATGGCTTTTAATCCCGGATATTCAAGAAGTGAGAGTCCTGCAACAACAAATATGAATGACTTAAGATTTGATAGATAAATGTCTTGAAAGGATTATAACCTTGATTGTCAAAGCCAGAAACCTCTAATAAAGAAGCAACATCGTGTGTATGGAGGAGATGGATACAAAATACTTCTATACTGAAAAGATTATAACCTTCCTAGGTCTGTTGGATTTGCAACCCACCTGTTAAAAAATGGCCATAAAAAGAAGAGAGAGAATACTCATCCAACAAAGGGGTGAAAAACCTTCAGTCTCTCCCTGTCACTGCCTACCCCAACCCTCCCAATAGGTTAAATAATATAAAAATAATCATAATAACAGAAACTATGAAATCATTAGTTGAATCAGTTTCTCGCCCTAATGATCAGCCATTTTTAAGCAGATTCCCTTATTCCTTAACAAAATGCAGGGGAAAATGAAAAGGTGATTTAAATTAAAGTACAACATTAGCATTGACAACAATTTAAATGATTATCACATGCCATATCCATAGATCAAAAAAGAAAAAATTAAAAAGGCAGTAATGCAGCATATAGTTACCAGCTACACGGAAGTATGTACAGTAGACATCTACAGCATCATCTGGTCTATCAGAAATTCCTCCATTTTCCATATCCTGAGATTTTGGCAAGCCACATCTCAGAGATATTAAAATCATTCAAAATAATAATGCAGAAATAAGATACAGGACCAACACCCTGGATTTCCCAACATGACTAATTTGAATCCACATGGTAGTCTATTCAAACCTGGCAGTCCAAGATGAACTCAACAAGCTTTTCCTTATTGATCCAATTTACTCTGTCTATCATGATCAAGCTAGAAAGAACTCACCGCGAGTAGCAGACCTGAAGTATGCAACAAAATCAATGAGAAAGATTAAAAAATGATCAATGTCTCGAAAACTAAGTCTCAATTGAAAGAATAAAAAGATACACTGACATCAGGAAGTTTCTCAGGACGGCCATTAAGACCTCCAGATTTAACTTGCAGCTCACATAACCACCACCCAAGAAGGTCCTTGTCAATATGATGCAATGACCCCGTTACAGCAAGTGCACCCACACAACAGAAAACTGCAGTACAATTAAGCAGAGAAGTCCTTTTAGATTTCAAGCCTAGATTTGACATGCAGACAAATCTCAAGTCATAATTGTTTGCAGGAATTGTTTTTTGATAGGTAAATAAGAGATTTTATTAGAAAGAAGGAATGCACCTCCAGTACACAAGATGCATGCTGGAGATACAGAATTATAACATATTACAAGAGTCTAGGAAACCAAACAAATTGGAGCTCAAGGATTTTAAGAACCTAATGTTTCAGATTTGGAGAATAAAAATTTTGGGTCTGACATACAGACGATACCAGTTGCTACCACTTATCAATCAGCTTCACCTTGAAGTGATTAATGTTCAACACTTTTTAACTCAACTTATTTAGTTCAAAGAGTTTAAGATTGCAGGTTTGGTGAAATGAAACCAAAGAGTTTCAAGCAGCTTGAGTGAAATATCCAGCTCTAATGGAAAGTGAGGCACTTGATAAGCTAAAGGTTAAAAAGACATTATTTTCAAGTTTCAGCTGGAATTTATTGTGGAAGCTCTTCAGTGAATGTGATCACAAAGTTGAGAAGTCAAATATTAACTGTTTTAATCACTAAATTCTTTTCTTCTAATTACAACACAGACTACTCAATTATGATGTGAATATATGCAGGATAAGGCTATAAAACAAACAAAGCTATTCAAGCTTCACATAAGATCAGGTGGTATGGAGATTTAATCATCAAAAAAATAAAAGATCAGGTTATTTTGAGCACTTGATAACTTAAAAATCAAATTCTCTAACACAGCTTTTCTCAAATTTTGAATCCTAGAAAGGCAAGTTATTCAAGCTCAACTACCACCAGCTCAAGAAGCTCACTCAAAATAGATCATGAGATGAACGAGTGAGCTTGATGCAAATTGAACCCATCAATGCATGCCACGTCCTACTGGTGAGACCATGGTAATATGAAAATGACACAATCCATCACACTAGAGCCAATAATAATTCATTCCGAAAGAGTAACAAAAACCTTGCATCCTCTCAAGGAAGAAGTCACTAATTCCTCTAAATTCAGTAAGGTTTTCTTTTTATTAAGAATCAATTCAGTAAGGTTAATGGCTTCTTGTCACAGCAAAGTTTGAAGCTGAGACACATATGGGACTTATGTATGCCTCAGTTTCCTAAGTTCGAAAAAAAGTCCAGCTTTAGACTTTGATGATGATCTCCTTGAGATTCAGTAACTCTTAAAGTACTACAAGAAGCTAGTTGGTGATTAATTACTGCAATGTTTGCCAGCATTTAGAAGCATTCAGCATGCTACTGATTTAATACCAGGGACAGCTTTGCCGAATCTGCCTACCTATAGAATGTCTCTCTCCAATGACCTGAAATGCAAAGACAGGTTGAGTAGTTAATTGTCAAAGGTTTTGCGGGCAAGAGCAAAAGCCCTTGTGCTGCCCCCGCCTTGCTTACACCTTAAAAGGATGATTTATGGAAGATGTGTATGGATAGTAGGGCCTTTAATAAGATCACAATCAGTTAGAAAATATGCTCAACAAGTTAGTTGGAACAAAGGTGTTCTCCAAAATAGACTTGAAGAGTAGGTACCCATACCATCAAATTTGAATGGGGACTACTGAATGAGCTTACAAGTGGCTATTAATGTCGTGTCAACTCTCTAATGCCCCCAAACACTTTCATGTGGGATATGACATTTTCTTGGGATCATTTGTAGTTGTTTATTTTGATGATAAATTGATATATCATCAAACTGAAGAAGAGCAATTGGGTCATTTGCGTCAAGTGTTGGAGGTTGTTCACAACAGAAACCCTATGTAAACTTGAAGAAGTGATCTTTCTTGTACCACAAAGCTGTGTTTCTTGGCTTTGTTGCGTCGACAGATGGATTACAACCAGATCCTGAGAAGGTGCAAGCTATCAAAGATTGGTCTATATGCCACAATTCATGGCCAATGTTTGTACTGATTAGCTAGCTTCATTTTACGTGAGATTTCATGTGTGTAATAAATACCAAAATTTCAGCGCAATCATGAGTTCTATCACTGAGTGCTTAGAGGGAGTTGATTTCCAATGGTCCAAATCAGCACAAAGGGCCTTTGAACATATCAAAACATTGATGACAGAAGCTCCTGTTACTGCACTACTGTATTTTGGGAAACTTTTTATTGTGAAGTGGCATAGGACATATTGGGGAATTTGTCTACGGGTGCTTCTGGTGGGTTTAGGGTTAGGAGAACTTGTGGGGTCTAAGGTTTAGAATTGTTGGAGAACATGTTTTGTGGTTGTATTAGAAATTAATAGTGGCTTAATAAGTTATTTGATGGATATTTGGTAGAATAAAGCATGTGAGATTTTAGGGTTTTGATAGGTAAAAGAATGTACATGATTTGGGGTTTCCAGTAGTATTAGGACTCCTAGTTTGACTAGTAAACCAAAATCTAATATAACAGCACCTTGGGCACAAAGAAAATAACACTAGTATACAGGAATTGTGGAAATTACATATTTGCCCAACTACAAAATTGACCATAACTATTAAAATAAAATTCCAAATAAAAAATATAAACTATAAAAACTGTTTTAGCCCTAAAAGACTCATACCTAGACCCTTAAAACCACAACTTTTACTTCAATTGGACTTCACACGTGAATCCTTTAAAATCATTTTTGAATCAGAAAAATTTGCAAAGTAATGGCAAATCATTCATCCATGGCTGCATCAGGAGTGTAATGCTACACACACAAGGATGGGACTGTTCTTAGTCAAGAGGGAAGGCTAGTGGAGTTTTTCAATGAGAACTTAACTGATTCTAAACGTCACTATTCACCATTGGCAACATTACTTGGCATACCAAGAATTTGTGGTATACTTGAATCATCGAGCATTGAGATATTTGAATTCTTAGAAAAAGCTTAATTCACATCACGTAGGGTGGAGTTCTTTCCTTCAAGAGTTCAATTTCTCAATAAAATACAAGACTCGTGAGTGTAATAAAGTTGTAGATGCTTTGAGTAGGCAATCCTTGATGCTAAAAGTGATGACAACCCAAAGTTATTGATTTGTAGAGTTGAAATACCAATATGAAAATTATCCATATTTTGGCTAAATCATAGCCCAATTGTGAGAGCCAAAAGGAGTAAGTATGTTGAGATGGCTACTTATTCAAGGGCAATCAGTTGTGCATTCTAGAAGGATCCTTGCTTTAGCAGATTGTTAGAGAACTTCATGGTAATGGCTGTGGGGGGAGGGAGGGGGGGAGGGATTTTGGTAGAGACAAGACATTGACAATAGAATATGATCGTTATCTCTAGACAGGAATGCACAAAGATGTGGTTAGGTTTCTAAGACATTGTCAAGCATGCCAATTTGGTAAGGGGGTTTCACAAAATACCAGCTTGTACACACCATTGCCTGAACCTAATGCTCCTTGCTCCTTCGGTTTATCTGAGTATGGATTTCATGTTGGGACTCCACATGACTCCATCCTTGTAATGCTTGATTGTTATTTCAAGATGGTTCACTTCATCCCTTGCTCCAAAAACTTTTGATGCTACACATATTGCTAATTTATTTTTCAAAGAGGCAGTGAGAACATAGTTAAAAAACTGAACCAAGCATTGAACTGTCAAAAGAGTGGTATGATGGCTCACTGGTTCAACCATTGGGTTATTGGTACAACCATTGGACTAATTACTGATTTAATTGAAGATATGTGTGTGTGTGTGTGTGTGTGTGTGTGTGTGTGTAAACAAAGATATTGAGACAGTATTCAATTTAAGAATAAATATGCAAGCATACCAAAGATTGAAATTAATAGAATATTATTCTTCAAAAAAGTGATTCAAATATAGAATTTAATGTTTTTTTCATATATAAAATGACTAACACTTGAATTGATATTTTGACTACTTACTTCAACTTTAAAAACAAAACTTACCACCATTGCATACCCTTGCCATGATGGTCATTCCACAAGTACAAAGTTCTTGTGGGATGGAAGGGCAAGGGACAAGATTTAAGTCTCCAAGAGGGAGCTTCGCATATACACCTAAATTAAACTAGAGTAGAATTTCTATCTTGTATCCAAAACAAAAAAAAAAACAAAAAAAACAAAACAAAAAACAAAAACAAAAACAAAAACAAAAAACAAAAAACTTGAAAGCCCATAGATAAAAGTGCAAAATTGGAGGAAAGTATGTTTAATGATCAAAATAACATTAAAAAACCAAACAATTCGAATAAAACTATGTCGTTTGGTATTTTTCTAAAAAAACTCTAGCAGTTTAATCAGTTTTTTTACAAATCCAATATTTCTTTTGTATTGAACAGATATATTGTCTGGTTCACCAGCTAACAATTCAACTAGTGTGGCAAATAAAACAGAGAGGTTATAGAGGAATTTCTTATGGGTGGCTTAGGGGAGGTTGCCGTTATTGAAGAGCACGCTTTAGAGAAAAAAAATATATGTGTGGGAAAGCTTGAAAGCATGCTCTTCAATAACGTCAACCTCCCCACTTTTGACAAGTACAACCTCTACCAACTAGCTAAGCAATGTTCAATTATCTCCAAAATAGGATCCCATACTGCCATTGATTTAAAGCAACCCCCAATGGCATGCCAAGGTAAATCATTGGCAAAGACCCTACCTTACAATACAAAAGATCAGCCAAATCAGTTGCATTCTCCACGTCACCCACTGGCACCATCTCACCTTTCCCCAAATTAATTCTTAACCCAGATACCACCTCGAAACAAGTCAACAACATCCAAATGTACAAAATCTGTTCAGTGTTAGCATCATAAAACAAAATGGTGTCATCTTCAAATAATAAATGTGAGATAGACAACCCACCATCTTCAGCATTCCCACTTCAAAACGTTTAATTAGACCTTCCTCCTCCATCAGCCTCAACATTCTATTAAGAACCTCCATAACCAAGATGAAAAGTAAAGGGGATGATGGATCCTCAACCATAATCCCCTAGGAGTGCCAAAAAAAACCACAACCATTAACCAAAACAGAGAATTGTACCATGGTAATGCAGTACGAATCCAACCTCTCCATTTCTCACCAAACCCCATCCTCTCCAAGAGATAGAGAAGAAACTCCCAATTAACATGGTCATAGGCTTTTTCTATATCCAGCTTACGTAATGCAAGGGATATGAATTTTTATCCCACACACTCATTAGCAATAAACACCAAATCCAAAATCTGCCTTCCTCCCACAAATGTGTTTGGTAAAGCAGTGATAAGTTTATCCATGACCCTTTTCAATCTATTGGCCAACACCTCAGGCCAAAATTTTATATACGTTTCCAATCAGTCTGATGGGCCTAAAGTCCCTTATATTGTTAGCATTTAGCTTTAAGGATTAACGCAATAAATGATGCATTAAGAGTTTTTACAAACTTACTATACTGGTGGAACTCCTCAAAAAAAACTAACACATCTGATTCAACCACCCTCCAAAATTGTTGGAAAAAATCCATGGTAAACCCATCTAGGCCTGGAGCTTTATCTCCCTCGAAATCCTTCCCTACCTGTACAGTATCTCATTTCTCAATAGGCTTCTTGAGCACACTGTACTTAGCTTCCCCAATCGTAGCAAAATTAAGTCCACAACCTTTAGCCTCCATTGCTTTGTTTCTTCATACAAGAACTCATAAAATTGAACCACCTGACCCCTTACCTCCTCAGAACCAACTCACCTACCTCCAACAGCCCCAAATGGATGTATCGTCTACCCCATGACCAACCATAGCATAAAGTTGCAACCTTTTAACTCAAATTTGAATTTTATGGCTTAGATCTAGTATCTTTTGCTCGGATACCACTTGATGCGGTAAGGACTTACTTCTAGTGTAGCAACAACAGCAACATTAAAGCAAAGGAAAAAATAAAAGGATTGAAGTTGATAGAATCAAATATCAATTTCTAGGCCCGAAGAGCTCAAGAAATATTCAGATTTGAAATTTCATAATCTAGATTGGAAAAACTGACGACTTAAAAGACAATTAAATGTAACAATTAAATACATTGAATTAAAAGACAATTAAGTAACCCTAGAATTCTAATCATTCATGTTACATATAACAATTAAATCCCAGCCATCCAACTTCATTTGAAGTCACATAAGCTATTAAAATACTTAAGACATAGTTTAATTTTATTTATAAAAAAATAAATAAATAAATACTCAAGACAGAATAGTAGACTAAAAATAAAGTAGAGAAATAAAAGACAGTGGAAAAATGGGCTTTTTTTTCCACTTGGGCTTAACTTATTCTACATAACTTGGTTTGCATCACTCTCTAGGATAGTTTCTTTAAATTTATTGAATTACTCACCTTTAAATCACCATTATCAAAGTAGACATCATAGATCAGTATAGAATCCTAGTCTACAGCTCAAAATCTTTCAAAACTCTCATCATTCAACTCAACTGCACACACCAACCGATCCTCCAATCTATCTCGTGCCAAGAGTGTGGAAGAAGGATTTAAGAAGAAAGTACAGTAACAACCATATTAAAGCAAAAGAAAAGATAATACAATTGAAATTGGAATAATCAAATATCAATTGATAGGCTCAAATAGCTCAAGAAATATTCAAATATGAAATTTCATAAAGTAGATAAGAAAAGGCTACCTACAATGACATAAAAGAGGCTATTTATAAATAGCTTTTAGTAACCCTAGAATCCAAACCCTTCATCTTACACATAAGAATTAAATCCTAACCATCCAACTTCATTAAAAGTTGCATGCTAGTCACATGGGCTTTGAAAATACTAGACATAATAGTAGATTAAAAATATCATAGAGAAATAAAAGATAATGGACAAATGGGCCTTTTTCCATTTGGGCTTAAATTCTCATACATCACTTGTTGTGCATCACTTTCCTAAATAGTTTCTTTAATATGTACTAAAGTACTCACCTTTAACTCACCAACATCAAACTAGGCATCATAGATCGGTGGAGAATCCTAGTCTATGGCTCAAACTCCTTATAAATTTCATCCTTCAACTCAACTGTACACACCAACC
The DNA here is from genome assembly GCA_023621385.1 of Quercus gilva. Classification (NCBI taxonomy): domain Eukaryota; kingdom Viridiplantae; phylum Streptophyta; class Magnoliopsida; order Fagales; family Fagaceae; genus Quercus; species Quercus gilva. The sequence goes on from CM042480.1 coordinate 39,063,398, forward strand.
GATCCTCCAATCCACCTTGTGATGCATGTTCTACAGGTCCAACAACATGAAAGGATTTTTCATCTTATGTATCATCACTCTCATCCTCCAAACCACCTTCCAATATCACCTAGGGCTAGTGGCCGCATTTTGAAATCTCCATGCAGGCTCCCACCACTTTTTGTCACTGAAGAACATGTACAACTCACAAAAACTCTTTAACCAATACACCTCATGTCATCCATCTCAATCTGTTGGTGTTGAATTACTCTACCCCACAACCAACCATAGCTTAGTTGCCACCTTTGACTCAAACCCAAATGTTGTGGTTTAAATGGAAAATCTTATGCTTTGATTCCATTTGATGAGGTGAGAACTTAGTTCTAGTGTAGAAGCAAGGTTTAAGAATGAAGTACAACAAGAATAAGATTAAAGCAAAGAAAAAGATAAAAGGATTGAAGTTGGAACAATCAAATATCAGACTTAGAGCTCAAGAATAATTCATATCTAAAATTTCATAAAGTAGCTAAAATGTTGTCTACGACTCAAAAGAGGCTATTTATAATACCCTTTAGTAACCATAGAATCCCAACTCTTCATCTTACAGGGTAGACCATATATATTCTTTTCAGCCATTCTATTCTATCCGTAGTCATACTTTGTTACCTCCTTACTTCACATGTATTTTTTTTACTAATTCTAAATCTATCAATCTTATTTAGGTCTCCATTCCCTCGATTTGAATCAACTCTCTTTTACACTAGTGCATAAATTGTTCACCTTTGCACATAACTAAACCAAGCAATCCATCAACATCAATCAGCATTAATAATGATCGATCAGGTTAACTAGCATATTTGGTGTATGTACCAACAAGGAAACAAAAGAGACGATAAGCGGAAAACACAATTGATTTATCAAAAAAAAATTTTGATAAGTATTTTTATTTTTTTTTTAAAGGGGCCGCGTGAATGCAGGCCCCCACTACCACAAATTATGATGTAGGCTCCACCACTTGGGTAGACCTTAAGCTAGCACCCCTCCTAAGTGCAATGGAGGTCACTAGCCTAGGCCATAGGCCTCTTCATATATAGATTGTAGGTTAATGTATAACATACTTTGCCCTGCATGGGACTCCCCACCAGGTGTGCATCCAAATCCACCATCCAAATTTTTGCAACTTACAATGTAGCTCACAGCCTTCTCCACATTGATTTTATTCAAACAATGCAATATTGAGAGACAACATAGAGCAATATAAGAGAACCTATAGGAAAAGGACTTATTTTTGTAAAAACTTCTACTTGTAAGGACAACTAACTCCCAAAACTGTGAGAGGCCAAATAACAAAGCAGAAGGGGAAAGAATACCGCGTATCAACTTCACCCCATATGTCCCCTGAAAAAGTTCCATCTTCATTTTGCAGCCCAGCAATATCTGACTTCAATATTAAGAACCACAAGAATTGGTAGAAATACACTTCCTCATATTTGGGTTTAAAAAGTAAATTTTCTTGATGCCTAAATCTCTTGTAAAGAGACATCTATGTCTCTCTACTTACTTGAGAAGTAAAAGTAGTGATTCCAACCAATATGTAATATCAATCAGATGCGCAAGTTGAAACTATCAGTTAATTAGCTTCAAAATCTGAATATGCAAATAATTGCAGAAGTTATAATAATTATAGACGCTACAAACTTTCGGAAAATAAAGCACTGTATATAATATAGGATATAGAATATATATATATATAAAAGTAAAATTGTCATAATTAATAATATGATATAGAAGATTTATTAAGTTTGAAAAGTTTCAAAGTCCACTGATCATTATACCAAAGGATACAATTTGTCACCTTATCAATGTTTAGCTTGTCAAAAAGGGCCAAAACCTGCACAGCGCTCAGAGTATGCAGTACGTGAGGGTCATGTCCAATGTTACCACCAAACCCACCTGCACAACTAAGCATATCATCATGTGCCCATGGTTATAATCATCTGCATTTTTATTTTCCTTTTCCTAATTCTTTTACTTCAAAAAAATTTCTATGTTAACCATTAATGCATAACAGAATGCATTGTGACAACATAGTTGGTTGAACTAAGAAAACTATGCATCTATATAAACCTGACTCGTGCTGGCACTTCATGACCAATGAAACAACCTCATCCACATCAACAGTGTCAAACTTTCCCAGAAGATCCAGAGTGGTCAATCCCCAGTATGCCCCATTCATTCTCAGATGTTCCATCACCACAGATACAAAATCATCCTTCCTCTGAGTTATATAAATTTTATTTTAAAAAATTAAAGAATAAAATAAACAGAATTTTTAGTTATAAATGATAAAAGATTTATTCCAGAAACTCAATCTATATATATACACACACAGACATATCAAACACACCTTTTCAACTGATAAAATGTATTGAACATGTTTCTCAGCTGCAAGTTCCCCCATCTGCCAATTATCACGCACATTAATTCTAAGATTTCACAATTGGAGAAGACAAACAATGTAGCAGTAATTAGAAACTATTCAGCAAAAGAAAAGGAAAAATTAGAAATTTGGCAAATTTTAATATATACAGAGTTTGATTCTTTATCTGATCTTATAGAAAATCACTCATCAAGTTCTTTATTCAATGGGGAGTTACTTTCACATTACATTGATGAACAAAAAGATTCGAAACGGCTCTCTAAATGCTCCACATCTAAAAAAATGTAAAAAAGAATATATTATATAAACTTAAGCGTGTACAAGAGATAAATCTTTTAACAATCATTTCAATCCCACCCAGTGAAAATTCTAAGAATTTCAGAATTTTCAACACATTTCCTGTGGAAAAAATTAAATTTCAAGTGGAAATCTGTCAAGCAAACATGAACATGACACTCCATTTCATTGAAAACGTAAAGAGTCCAATTAACAATTAAGATTTTATTTCCTCGTTCTAACGGTGTACAAAGTGTCGTGTTATTTAAAATTTTAAATGACATGGCAGTTTGTACACCTTTAGATTTGTAATATTTAATCTAAACCAGGAAATGGATCCATTTAAAATGGAGAGGATCCTCTTCCCATTTTTCACTGCTGAAAAATTATCCATGAATTATTTTCTATCAAAACAAAACACCCATTATGCCCATTTAACCATAAAACTTTAAAGGAAATTTCTTCTCAGGGAACAAATGAAACCTAAGGAAGCTCAGAAAAGAAATCTAACGCCTTTGACTAAGAAAAGAAAAAATAATAATAATCTAATGCCTTTTGAGTTAACTCAATTTCATTTTCTTACCATTGATTTGACTCTTCATTAGGAAAAATTCCCATTATTAAGTTCTAAGTTACGACAAATCTAATCAGTTTAAAACAAAGTAAGTAAAAACCCAGAAAGAGAAACAATTGAGTTAAGAGGATAAATATGATTGGAATTGAAAAAATATCTAATTTTTGGAAGGAGATAGAGAGAGTTTACATTGAGTCTTTGTTCTTGATTGGCTAAGACAGAGATGAACTCCAATCAAAATGAAACAATGTGAATAGCCAAACCAGAGGAAAGAAAGAAGTCATTTATTTTATTTTATTTCATTATATTTTATGACCCAGTAACCCAAACTTGGTTGAGGTTTCTTTTCTTCTTCTTTTTTTGGCTTTTTTCTTTAAACCAAACCTAGGTTTAACTCTCTTGGAATGAATTTACTGCTAAAGTTTTAATTTATAAGAAATTGTAGGGACCAAAATTGTACTTAAGACAATAAACAAGAAGAAAACACAAACTGCTGTTGGTTACAATTTCACACATTCTCCTTTTTTTTTTCTTTTTTCTTTTTTTTGCTTTCCTCAAAGATTTACCAAATAAAAAAAATTAAAAAAAAAAAAAAAAAAAAAGACCATCCTTCAAGAACTTAAAAGCATAGTTATCAAAACCATACCCAACCAACAGTTGAGCATCAAACTGGTGAACTGTGCAAAATTCTGAGTTGATATGAAAGAAATATGCCAAATTTACAACAACAAAAAAAATTATAAACTATGAAAAGCCAGCAGTTTTTTTAGAAAAATACTGAATTACATGATCAAACCATCCAGTTTTTTAATATTACATTATTTTCATCAAAATAATCATACTTTCCTTTAGTTTAGACTTTTATGTATAGGTTTTTTATTTTTCTTTTAAACTTGAAATAAGTAGTCAAAGATCAATTCAATAGTCCTTTTTTTAGTCATTTTTATATAAAGAATTATATTTGAATAATAAATTTAATAAAAAATAATATTCTATTAATTTAATCTTCAGAGTACATGCATATTTATGTTTAAATTGAGTACCAACTAATTTTTTTTTATAGTTTATCTTCATTTTATATGTGTTCTTTAATATATATCTCCACCATATCTATATATAGCTAAAGCTTAAAAAAAATCCAATTAAATTCTACAATTGAAGTCTAATTTTGCACCATATGTCATAAATTATATATTTTTAGATAAATTTATTTCTTAATTTTATAGTCAAATGTGGAACTACATCATAAATATTCATCTAAATGAATTATTGAATACAAAAAAAAAAAAAAAAAAAAAAAAGTCTAAAATTAATGAACTTAAAAATAAATAAAAAATAAAATAAAATAAAAAGTGCTTCACAATATCAAAAATTAAGAATTAATAAAAAAAAATTTTAAAAATGAAAATTTTACATTTTTTATCTAATAATATTTTTACAAGATTTTTTTTTTTTTTTTTTGATAGATAATAAAAGTTTTATTGATGAAAAGAACAATGTGATTACAATTGTAAACTCACAGCCCTTGAAACAAATACAATCAAATTATAAGGAAAGACTAATAGAGATAAGGAAATTAGACAAGGAACTACAATGCGTAAGCCCCCAAATACGAGACCACTCAAACAAGGTCCTAGCAAACAAGGTCTTCAACATATCTATAGGACTCTCAACATCTTCAAAAGTTCAGGCATTGCGTTCCTTCCATACTAACCACATAAGGCATGCTGGTACCAAATTCCAAACCTGTGAAGAGTAAGTTCCCAACCAATTCCTCCATGCAAAAAAAAGAGAAACAATAGTGTTCAGCATCACCCACTGAACCCCAAACAAATTAAGGACCTCAGTCCACAAAGCAGATGCAAACCGACAATGGATCAAAAGGTGATCCACAGTCTCCTCATCACACCTACATAAACAACACCAGTTAACAAGGGGCAGGTTCTTCTTAACAAGGTTGTCTATTGTGAGAATCCCACCCCTAGCAGCAGTCCATAAAAAGAAAGATACCCTTTTAGGTACCTTTACACACCAAATGCTCTGCCAAGGGAAAGAAACAGAAGGGGCTTTCAATAAAGCAATATAAAGGGATCGCACATCAAAGACACCATTGCGATTTAGCTGCCAAATCAAGATATCCTCACTCTCCCCACTAGGAATCCTGGCAGAGACATGCTCATAAAAAGAATAAAATCTCCTCAACTCTCATTCATTAAAATAGCGTTGGAAACGGAAGTTCCAACTCCTACCTCCCCCATCTGGTGCAAAAATAATCATGTCAGACATCAGAGCTTCCTAAACCACAGCACATGCAAACAATTCCGGGTATAATACCTTCAAAGGAGTAGGACCACTCCAAGGGTCGTGCCAAAACCAAATACGATTGCCCTATCCCGCTGCATACACCACATGACTGAAAAAATTGTCTGCACCTTTCCTAATATTCTTCCATAACCCACAACCATGAGTCCCTCTCACAACTCTAGTACACCAACCTCCACTATCCTCTCCATATTTGGAGGTTATTACCTAACGCCATAAATGGGTAGCTTACTTCCCAAATCGCCAAAGCCACTTCCCAAGTAGAGCTTGGTTAAAAATCCCAATCTTCCGAATCCCCAAACCCCCTATCTCCACCGACCAAACAACCTTATCCCAAGCAACAAGCAGATATCTGAAAACATCATCAGAACTCCCCCACAGGAAATTCCTCTGAATCCTCTCTAGTTTGTCAGCTATGTGTTGCGGAATCGTAAACAACGATAGATAATAAGTTGGGAGACTCAACAAAGTACTCTTCAATAAGGTAAGCCTACCTCCTTTTGACAAATACAACCACTTCCAACCAACGAGCTTTTTCTCCACCCTCTCTAAAATAGGATTCCAGATCGAAGCATCCTTAAAATGAGCCCCAAGAGGCATTCCCAGATAAGACATAGGCAAACGCCCAACCTTACAACATAGGATGGGAGCCAAAGCACCCAAATTCCCAATCTCACCAACTGGCACAATTTCACTATTGCCAACATTTACTCTTAGGCCTGTAATAGCTTCAAAAAAGATCAACACCATCCTTATATATAATAATTGTTCCCCAGATGCATCACAGAAAAGAATAGTATCATCAGCAAACAAAAGATGAGAAATATGCAAACCTCCTCTAGCATTGGGGCTTGCCTGGAACCCCCTAAGAAAGTCACCCTCCTCTGTCCTCCTCAATAACCTACTCAATACCTCCATCACCAACAAGAACAAAAGAGGAGATAAAGGATCTCCTTGACGAATACCACGTGAGCTACCAAAGAAGCTAGCTGAGGACCCATTAATAAGTACTGAGAAACAAACTGTAGTGATACAGGCTTTCATCCACCTCCCCCACTTCTCCCCAAAACCCATCCTCTCCATTAGGCAAAACAAAGCATTTCAATTTACATGACCATAAGCCTTCTCTATATCCAACTTAATAATCACACACGGAACACCACTCTTTAATCTACTATCCAAACATTCATTTGCTATAAGAACAAAGTCAAGAATCTGTCTTCCCCATACAAAGGCATTCTGAGAATTGGATATAAGTTTGTCCAAAACACTTCGAAGCCTATAAGCCAACACTTTTGACAGAAGTTTGTACAAACTGCCCACAAGGCTAATGGGCTAAAAATCTTTAATATTGACAGCTTTGATCTTCTTAGGTATCAAACAAAGAAAAGTAGCATTCAGAGATTTCTCAAAGATGCATTGGCTATGAAAGTCTGCAAAAAAAGCCATAACATCCTCTTCTACCACACCCCAACACTTTTGGAAGAAAGCTATGGTAAAGCCATCAAGACCAGGAGCCTTATCACCCTCAGCCTCCCGAAGAGCCGCAATGATCTCCTCCCTATCAAACTCCCTTTCAAGAGAAAGCCTATCAGACTCATCCAAACTAGCAAAATCTAACCCATCAACAGTGGGCCTCCAATCCTCAGGTTTCTAATAAAGACTCTTATAAAACCCCACCACCTGATCCTGAATATCGGATTCAGCTTCATACATAATGCCCTCAACCTCCACACTCCTCATGGTATTAGCTTGTCTATGAAAATTAGCAAGCCTGTGGAAAAACTTAGTGTTATTATCCCTCTCCTTTAAGAACAAAGCCCTTGATTTCTGCCTCCAAGAAATCTCCTCCAAAGCAGCTAAAGATTCGATCTCCGCCTTAATCTCAATTTTTCTTGCTTTATCTGCCATAGTCAGCACCTGTAGACCTTCTCTCATATCCAGATCCAACAACTCAAACAACAAACATTTTTTCCTAAAATGCATATCCCCAAAAACATGTTTATTCCAAAGCTTCAAGTCTTGTTTAAGAGCCTTGAATTTACATGCGAGAACATAACTAGGAGATCCCACAAAATGATAATTGTTCCACCAGCCCCTAACTAGATCCACAAAACCCTCCACTTTTAGCCACATGTTCTCAAATTTAAAGGGACTTTTCCCCCTCGCCATGCCTTCAGCCTCCACTAGAATAGGACAATGATCAGAAACCACCCGAGGGAGAGGCCTTTGAATTACATCCAAGAAGTGTTCCTCCCAATCAGCTGAAACCAAAACTCTATCAATGCGAGACATAGCAGGGTTCGCTGAATCTCTAAACCACGTATACTCACCCCCGACCAAAGGAAGATCAACCAAAAAATTCCTCTCGATAAAATCAGAAAAATTGAACATGGCTGGACTAAACGAATTACAACCAAGACGCTCTGCCGGGTATCTAATAATGTTGAAATCACCTAAAATACACCAAGTTGAATTCCATCTCACTCTCACACTATCAAGCTCTGCCCATAAAGCATCTCTTAAACCAGCATCATTTGGGCCATAAACTCTCGAGCATAGCCAAACAAAACCATCTGCCGCCCCCTTCAACAAGACCGAAACAGAAAAGCTACCCACCACACAGTCAATTCTCTCATACACCCTTGTGTCCCAAACCACAAGAATACCTCCCGCTATGTGAATGGCATCTAAAGCCACCCAATCCACAAAAGAGTTGCCCCAAAGACTTTTCACAGCAACATAATTGGTACGATCTAGTTTGGTTTCCTGAAAACACACAACCTCACACTTCCATTCCTTAAGTAAATTCTTCACAGTATCCCTCTTATGAGGATTGTTAAATCCTCTCACATTCCAAGATAGAAGTCTCAAATTCATGGACGACCATCAGAGCCCAACCCGCTGATTTTCACAATCTCCCTGGTTCGTTTACTAGCTTGACCATCATAATTAATTGTAGAAATTAAATTCCGTAACTCCCTCATACCTTTTGTAGAGGAAGAAGCAGTGCGACGAAGGCTGCCTACCTCAGCTTGTTTCTCCCACACTTTCTCAAGTCGTTGAAAAAATTCAACACACTGCCTCTCACAGGAATCTATGGGGAAGCGCACCCACTTACCGAAGCCCTTTACCTTCTTACTTACCCAAGCCGAAGGTTCCAAATCATCCTCCACAGAGATGTCAACTAGGTCAACTTCCTCAGTCATTAACACCAAACCCCCATTCAGATCCCATTGAGCCAAAGGAACATATTCCATCCACTACCGCTCCTCCTCATCCCTATCCGACTCCGTGGGATTGACCCAATTCAACAATAGCGTCTCTTCTTCAAAAGAATCCGAAACCAACTCAGAAATAGGAAAAAACCTGTTTTGTTCCAGTAAAGACTGATGGCAAGACACCTCAGCCCTCATTAATGGTGTTGTCGAACACTCCACCTCAACATCAGTGAATCTGGGATGACTTCCGGAGCTCGACACATGCAAAACCTCCACGGTCCCACTTATCAGACACCCTGGTGCTGGGTCGCCAGCATCTACAATAGTGAAAGGAGCCCCCACCTCGACGCCGCTACCTGTACAACCCGTCGTAGCAACATCCTCCTGCACCGCCCTATCAGGTTCTTTACCGGAAGTTAAAAAAGCCCCTCCCATCTCGCTGGTATCACCCATCTGAACAAAACCCATCTGCATCGCCGTGTTGGAACCTCCATCGGAAGTTGGAAACTCCCCTTCCATCTCGCCGGTACCTAGCTTTGACTTCTCAACACTAACTTGTAAGCCCAATCCCTCACCACGCTCACCAAATCGTGACAAGCCTTTCAATTTCAGGTGGGCTATGTCACCAGAATGATCCACTTGGGCCTGTTTAATAGACCCACCATCTACTTACTTAACAGGCCCAAGTGCGTTAGGTGTTATATCATCTTTAACAGACTTGGGCTGAACAAAATTGGCCCACTTCACCACACGTTGGCCCCTTCCCTCAAGATCAACTGATATGTTTAAAGAAAAATGGGCTCTAGTCCACTTCAAAGTAGACACACGCATTGGCCTTCCAGATACAAGGTGAGTTGAGATATTTGTTTTTGGAATAAAATCAAATCCCTCAAATCCCTCCTCTTGGTTTAACGTGCCAGCTAGTTTAGGAAACTGCTTCTCCAAATCTAAAACACTTCCTAATTTCACGTGACCGTTAATGTCCTTCCAAACTTGGTTCTTTGGATTATCGGTGGGTTTTGCAAACCTGCCACCACCGGTATTCACCTCCTTCCCCGGCCTAGAAACATATTTTCCAAAGAAAAAATCACATAACTTCCACTCAAGAAAAGCCCAGGCACCCTTTTGAAAACCTTCTGGAACACGCAAACAACCTCGTCGAGCCCCATTATGATACTCAAATATTTCCACAAAACAACCACCCTTATTCAACCTACTAGAGCACTCCAAAATTTTATAATTTTCATGAAACCGTTTGAAAAAATGTTGCTTACTGAAATCCCACTTGCATAACTCAACCAAGCATGCAATGATCCAGTCCAAGCCCGATCTACCAACCCGGATAGAACCATGGTACCTTCCCCGTCTTTCTGTAATGGAATAAGAATCCATACGTCCTCCGTCAAAATCCAAGAAGAAGGCCTCTGTGTCAATGCGAAAAAAAGCAGATTTCCCCCGTTCCCCATGTGAAGGTGAAGGCTTGGATTGAGAAGAAGGTGGCGGCTTAAAAAAGCCAACAAGATTTTTTAAAGATTAACAAAATATAAGAATGACTATATATCAATAGTATTCAAATTATATATGTAGGAATTATACTATGCGTCTTAATGTGTATCTTTTAAGTATATCCATACATATGGATAGAGTTACAAGCTAATATATTATTAATACAACAATTGAACTAGTGAACCATCATACCACTCCTTTAACATTTTATTGCTCACCAAGGTTCTGATAACTATGCTTAAAAGTTGGGTTTGATAAGGTGAGAATTTAAAATTCTCACCAAGATTATGTGTTTAGTTGACTAATATTGAATGAGTTTGAAATTTATGGGATATCTCAATTCCATAAATTTATCAGATTCTAAATCTCATCTAAAAGCTAAGAATTTAAATCTCCAGTGTCTTGCACTTTATTAGAACTAGTATGTAACTCGTGCTTACACACGGGAATGATGAATAGTGGTGTTATTGATGTTAGCTTGGGTTATGAAACATATAGGATATTAGTTCGACCAAGACATTTGGAGGTACTAAAATAATTTTTTCTTGCAATTTTCATAATATTAGTTACGCCAAGTTTCTCATTACACTGCTATTATGCATATAATTCATAATTACTGTTTGTGAAATTCTACTAAATACAACACAAAATAAAAGAATAAATTAGTCCAATAATATCTCATAAATTGAATAAGGATAGGTGCATGAGATTGTTCAGGTTAATTACAATTTGTTATGTTCAAGATCCTGGCATACAAAATTTTGAATAGAAAGAGTAAAAAAAATGCCCATTAGTTCAGAGAAAAAATAACAGCAAAAAACTAGATAATTTAGTTTGTATGAAAAGCTAACAAAAAGCAAAACTCGATTTTGAATCTAATTAAACTTTCTGTAAGCATTGGTTATACATACATATATATATATATATCCAACTAGGTTATATATATATATATATATGATTAAGTTTTTTATGGTTTATTTATATTGACCTCCTCATTTTCTACATTGAATTAACTCACTGAGCATAAAAATTTAAAAACTTACATTAGATGAGATACACGACACAAAATTAAACTCAAATTGAATTCCAAATTTTACACTGAATGAACTAACTTGACACAAAATTTTAAAAACTTAGATTAGATGAGACACATGGCGTAAAATTATACTCAAATTGAATTTCAATTTGAAATCTAATTAGATTTTCTCTCAGTTTTGCCTACACAGACACGCACGTGCACGCACACGCACACGCACGTGCACGTGCACGTGCACGTGCACGCAGGCCTAGAGCTTAGTTATATGTCCTTGCCAAGTCTCACCTACCATAATGGTCACATGGGTTTTTTTCCTTCCCATTGATTTTACATTAAACTCTCAAGATTTCTTCTCTTATTTTTATAAGACAGCTAAGAGAGAGAGAGAGAGAGAAAAGGATTTCACAAACTAGTTTGTTAAGGACTACCAAAGGAAAAAATTGCAAACTAACACTAATCTTCAAATAATTTTGTTAGTTAGCAACATTTCTAAACTATTTAGGAAACTAACATCTCGAGCTTCTTAGATTCAAGTTCACTGTAGCAACTCAAGCATAAGAGTCTCGAGATCAAAGTGCTGGTAGTGAAAATCGAGTTTTACACACTCGATTTCCTTTCTTGTTGACCCACTTTTCTTCCTTCATTCTTCATTCTCCAGATCAACAAACCCAAATCAAACCCCAAGAACGAACCCCTTCGTTCTTCATTCTCCAAACCAACCGGGCCCAAATCAAACCCAGAACAAACCCCTTCGTTCTTCATTCGGTCCGAGCCTTCGCCACTGCCTGGAGCCATCTTCGTGGTTTCCATTTTCCATCTTTGCTGGGTTTGTGTTTCTGTTTATCTCTTTTGCTGGGTTTGTGTTTATCTCTTTGCTTCGTTGTGGACTTGTGTTTTTGATCTCTTTGCTGGGTTTGTGTTTCTGTCGTTCACTTTACAAAACTTGAGCCTCAAAGGCTCGATTTAGTACATCAAACTCGAGTGTCTTAGACTCGAGATGTTAGTTTCCTAAATAGTTTGGAAACATTGCTAACTAATGAAATTGTTTGAAGATTGGCATCAATTTGCAATATTTCCCGACTACCAAACATTAAAATCTTATTTCTCAAAAATTCAAACAGTCAGAAGTTTAAACACACGGGAATTTTAAATTATCAAAAATCTTGCTAACCAAATAGGCCATTTGCAGTAAAGCTTTTGTCTTAAAGCTTTGGTCAATGTAGCTTTCATGAGAAGAGCTGTCACTAAAAAGTAGTTCAGCTATTTGGGAAGTACCCCCTTCACATTTTGTTTGTCCACTTTAAAAAAACCAACTTTTTAAGGGACATCAATTAATGCTTTGTGTTTTAAACACAAAATTACCCTTTCCCAAAATTACCTTTCTTTATTTAAACTCAACTAAAACGCACAGAAAAAAGGCGTAGACTCTTCAAATAAATGGTAAACTAGCCACTTCAATGGGGACTTTGGAAGCCGATAGTCTCCACTAAAGTGGCTTTCTTCCTTTGGGTTGCTTCCTTGGAGAACATCCTAACAATGTAGTAGGGGTGTGCTCGGTTCGGTTTCGGTCAGTTTTTATGGGCATGGCCAACCAAAACCGAATATTTCGATTTGTGAAATTCTCAATCGAAACCGACCGAAATGGCTAGAAATCAATCGGTTTCGGTGTATTTCGGTTTCAGTCAGTTTCGGTCAGTTTTCAGTTTTCCAAAGAGCGGGTTATTGAGAAAGAAAGATTTTTTTGCATCAAACAAACACAGTAAAAACATAGACCCTATTTTCAACACAAAATACAAAGCAACACATTAAAAAATTAAAAACATAAAACACAAACTAAGATTAGCAGCTACAAAGTTTCTTTAAAACAAACATCACGGGATGACACAAAACCCATGGAATCCCAGTACAAGCATGGGTGATTTGGAATGAGAGAAACAAAATCAAGAAGAAGACATACCATAGCAAGAAACGAAGAGACCAAATCGATGCTGAAAGAAATCAGAAAAATAAGATGTATGTGGATATCCAAAAAAAAAAAAAAAAGATGAAGGACTGAGGGACGTGCGTTTGTGAGAGGGAGAGAAAATTGGGTGAGGGGCGGCTAGGGTTACAAGTTACATACAAGATGCTAGGGTTTAAAAAAAAAATTTAAAAACTCAAAATGGAAAGGCGAAGGCTCGAACTAGTGAACTAGTGGCTGACGCGCGCAATTTTCCACTAAGCTACTTCCTCTAATATATTCTAAACTTACATAAATATATATATATATATATCAGTCGGTTCGGTCGGTTTCAGGGTGAAAAAATCCAGCAGTGAAACGGAAATATTTTGGTTTCAAAAAATTCAAACCGAAACCGAACCGCACCAAAACCGAACCAAACCAAAAATTGAACTCAATTCAGCCGGTTTTTTCGGTTCATCGGTTTTTGCACACCCCTACAATGGAAAACCTGAGGAAGCGTGACATTATCTAGGTGAATTGGTATTTTATGTGCAAGAGGGATGAGGACACAATGAATCAATTTCTGTTGCATTGCCCTATTGCTAGAGAATTGTGGGGAATGGTCTTCACCCTTTTCGGGATTTTGTGGGTGATGCCTAGGATGCTTAATGACTTACTAGCTTGTTGGCTATGTCAAGTTGAGCAACATCAGAGTAGTGAAATTTGGAAGGCCAATCCTCATTGCTTGATGTGGTGTATTTGGAGAAAGAAATGCCAGGTACTTTGAAGGGTATGAGAAGACAAGTTAAGATTTGAAAGGGCCTTTTTTTTCTTTTTTCTTTTTTCTTTTTCTTGATAAGCTTCAGGGAGGTTCTCTTTCTCAAAGTTATTTGAGCTTATTGATCATTGTAATTTTAGAGTTCCTTTGCGATGTTCAGCTTGTATACTACATGTGTACTTATCAAAAAATTGGTAAACTAGGAAAGTTATTAAAATTGTGTGCATTGACTACTGACTTTCAAAGCGACATATTTAGGGCAGTCCCAAAATGGAATAATTGACAAACAAAACAAAGAAGTGAGGACATTTCTTTTTTTGATAGATATGATGATACTTGAAAGCTATGACACCCGCTCCATAATGATTGCTCTTTACCATCAGGTCAAGATACAAATGTGTTACTTGTTTGCGCAAACAAGATTCAAACTAAGGCCCTTATTCGAGAACAAGACATTTTATCAGTTAAGCTAAAATGTAACCCACAAAGAGAGCATATTTAAAAATATACCTATCCCCAGCATTTCCATTGAGATTGATCACCTGTACAGTATATTAAGCCTTTTACTTAATGCATCACAGCCTTGAGAGTGATGGTGTATTGAAGTAATACAGTAATACCACCAAGATCTAAGATGAAGGCCATAAGTAAGGTGTTTGAATTATGCAGATTGTCATACATACATGCAAGCCAAGATAAATTAGCTTTTGGAAAGACCAAAACCCCTATATTTAATCAGCGGTGCCTTAATATGATGCTTGTCCATTAAAGTAATACAACTAATTACAAATCAATTGGTCTATCTACTGAAAAATATTAAAAAATTCTACATAGGATCATAAAACACTGTCAAAGGTAAATGCAATGAATCGAAAATGAGGTTACAAACAGTGGCTAATAATTAATAAAGGAGAGGCATTATTAGTAAAATGAGAATTCTAAAACCCAATAAATTCAATCTAACAGAGACCAAAAATTAGGCGACGAGAATGACAATTGACAAGGTAGAAAGATTACCGGTTTTCAGTTCAAAAGCCGACTTTCAATTTTGATCTGAGCCACAGGTAGCGACGCCCTCGACTCTCACTCTTCTTCGCCTTTGGGTGTCTCCGTCTCTCTTTCTGTGTCAGTTAGAAAATGCGGCTTATAAAGGTGTATAGTTGTTATAATGTGAAACTTTCATGGGCATTTCTGTTTTTCATTAGGCTGAATACTGAAAAGCGAAAACAACTTCGCGCAGCAATCACACTAGTGATTGTAAAATACAAAAAGTTATCAATTTTACACATTTTTGCTCAAAAAGTAAACCACCCACATCAGTGGCTCTCTAACACTGTTCATAAGTACACGATTCGTAGCTTTGTACCCTATTTGTTTATTATTTTTTCCTCTCACATCCTCCCCCTGTACTCTCTTCACTTCACTGTGAAGAAGAAGAGAAGACTCAACCTTCATCGTGAAGAAGAAGAAAAAAGAGCCAAAATCAACCTCCACCAACCCACCACCACCGCCATAGCAACCCAGCACCGCCCAAGTACCACCAGTACAACCCATTTCAATAGTTGATTTTCCAAACACAAAATCAAACCAAAAACAACTCAAAATCACCCCAAACCCCACTGGAAACCCATCCCAAACCCAAATCAAAATCAACCCAAACCAAAATCAACTCAAAATCAAACTCATAAGAAAACCCAATGTAAAACCCACCAGAGATGCCGCGATATGACCTCGCGTTTGTCGCCAGAGCCGCTACCGATGTCGCCGGAGTTGTCGATTTCACCGGAGATGACGATCTGACCTGGCCGTATGTGCGTGCGCGCGCGCGCGCGTGTATGGGTTTGTAAATGTAGATGTGCAAAATTAGTTTGGCTTTGGCTTTGGCTTTGACTTTGGCTTGTGACGCAAAAATACGTAAGCTGTTTCTTATTTTTGTTTTTTGTGTTTTTTTTTCATAAGAGATGGTAAGAGGGAATGGGCAGACTAGCAATGAGAGAGGCAATAATGTAGTAAATTAGACAATGTTTTAAAGATTTAAAAAAAATAACATCTCGAGTTTTAAAAACTCGAGATTCATATTAAAATTCGAGTCCCAAAGACTCATTTTGCGAGTGTTTTTGGACTGAAAATGCCACATGGATCTCGAGTTTTAGAAACTCGAGTTCTATGCAAAAAAAATTTCGTTTGATCACCCTTATAGTGGCGTTTTTAAGTCCTATGGTGACGTTTTAAAGCCCTATAGCGGTATTTTCTTGCAAAAAAATTTTTTATAAATATTCAATACCAGGTTCAAGGAACCCTATGGTGGCGTTTTTAAGTCCTATAGTGACGTTTTAAAGCCCTATAGCGGCGTTTTCCAGCAAAATTTTTTTATAATTTGATTTTTAAGCCCTATAGTGACGTTTTTAAGCTCTATAGCGACGTTTTTGGAACTCGGGTCTTTAAAACTCAATTTTCACGTGGATTTTTTTCCACATCACACCCATCTGCTTACAAATCGAGACTTAAAAACTTGATTTTTATCTTGGAACTCAAGTTTCAGACACTTGAGATGCTAGTTTTCAACATTGTTTTGAAATGTGACAACTAACTAAATTTTTTTATATTTATTGTTAAATGGAAAAAAAATTCGAGTTGGTTAATGTTTGTCCTTACTCCTTAGGGCACACATTAGAGCATTAGTATTGAAGCTTGTAAACAGTATATGTTAGAGGATTTTAGCATCAAAATCATAAAAGTCTGCAAAGGTGTGCATTATCCGGTATGGTAATTGTAAAAAAAATTTCTCTCTCCTATTTTTTGGGTTATATATTTTATTGTGTAAATATATTATTTTAATGTGTTGTATAAAAAAATAAAAATTGGGATATTGGATGTGTTGTAAAATAGTATGGTATAATTAATAAAGTACGTTTTGCGATAGTAAAATACTATAATTTTCTGAAGAAACCGGATGCGAATGCTCTTAACCATCTATTTTGAGAAAGTTTTATAAAAAATTGAAAAAATTGTCAAAATAGTGAATTACTTTTTTGTTTTTCCATAAAAAGTTTCCTAAAATGGATTACTAATATATGCCCTAAAGCTCCACTTAGGAGTTCATAAAGAAATGGAATGGAATCATCATAAGGGAATGGAAAAGAAAGAAATGGAATAGAATGTATTTAAGTAGGGGAGAGGAATGGAAAAGAATTGAATGAAATGGAATCAAATAACCTTGATTGGATGTTTTAAAATAAAAGAATGGAAAAGAATGAAAATGAATGGAATGTAAATAATCTTGTTTAGGAGTAACATTGAGGGAATGGAATGAAATCATTTTATAACAATATTACTATTAGACCCCTATTTTAAAATAAATTTTTGAATATATAGAGGTATTTTGGGAGTTTTAGTAAAAAAATTATTAAATTTAATTCAATTCCCTCTCATTCCTCCTCATTTCGGAGGAAATGAAAATTTGAGATTTTAAGGGAATAGAAAGGAATGAGTGTTCCCTTCTACTCATTCCATTTCCTCTCACTTAAACTCCCAAACAACGGAATGAGCTTTCCATTCCTCCATTAAAACTCTCGAACAAGGGAAGGGAAGAATATTTTAAAATTATTTTTTTCATTCCTTTCCGTTCTATTCCATTCTCCTCTCCCAAGCGGAGCCTAAGGGCATACATTAATAAATCTTTTTTTGTAAAACATTATACTATATCTTAATTGGTTTTGACACCTTATATTTCTAATTAAATTATTTGGGATTTAAATTTTAAATTAACGAATAAAAAAAATAAAAAATAAAACCTAAAAACAAAGACGAAAAACTCAAGCCTTACCCTATTATATAAGCTAAATCTTGGCCATTACTTTCAATGGTTTTAGTTTAGTGGAATACAAATTACCGATAGTCCAAGTTCCCGCATAAAAAAATAAAAATAAAATAAAATAAAATAAAATAAATAAAAAAACTTGAACTTGTTTCTCTCACGCGCTTCAAAATAGCGAACCCTTGCATGACTAGCTTAAGGCTATGTTTGGTTGAAAGAGTGGAAAAGTGGGAGGATGGAAAATTGTGGGAGGATGGAAAAGTGAGAAGATGGAAAATATTTAGTTTTCCCTCTTATGTGTTTGGTTGGAGGGGTGGAAAATTAGGAGGGTGAAAAACTCTTTTATTTAGTTGGGGAGAAAAAAAGGGAAGATGAAAAATATAATTTATATAAATTGACTATTATGCCCTTCTTACATAATAGATAAGAAATATATTTATTTATACTCATTAAATAATATAAAATTTACCACATCATATATATAAATTTTTATTTTTATTTTTATTATTATAATATAAAAATTACAATAGTATATATATAAATTTAATCGGACTAAAAAATTTTGTAACCAGCAAAAAAGTACTTAGCAAATTTACACTACATTCAGCCCACAAGCCAACGTGGTCAGCAAAGATGAAGGCTACAAAAGTTTGCCCACAAGCCAACGTGGTCAGCAAACAGAACAAAAATAATCATATTAAAAGAATTGATCTCCAACGGAATCAATCAAAAGCAAAGGACAAAAGGAAAATAATGAAAATACCTAATGAAGCAGAGCACAGAAGAAAACAAAAAACCCAGATTTCAGAAATTCAGAATCAAGTAATCAAAAATCAAAAGCAAAAGGAAAGGAAGATAAGTTCAATACCTGATGATTAATGAAGCCACTGAAGCAGAGAGAGCGAGACCAAGACAAAGGGGAAAAAAAAAAAAAAAAAAAACCCAGAAGCAGTCTAGCAGATCGTGACCGTGAGCATGAGGATGCGAAGCAGAACAGAGGCAGTGAGAAAGGAAAAAAAAAATTGAGAGATTTAGAGGCAAAGGGCAATATGGTAAAAGTGCTGGGAGAGAACTTTTCTCCCCCAGCTTTTCCTCCCAATTTGGGAGGACAAAAATTTGTGGGCCCAGAGAGAAAATTTTCTTCGGGCTTTCCACTCTCCCCAGTTTTCCTCTCTTGCTAAACAATGGAAAATCCACATTTTCTTTCCTATGTTTTCCATCCCTCCTAAATTCATCCCAACCAAACACACTGTAAAGGGGATTGTTTTGGTTAGTGCTCCATTTGAGAAAATTGTTTATTCTTTTTTTTTTTTATCCTTACGCATCCCGATTTGTTCAAAGGTGAATATGAAACCCTAACTTCAAAATTATTAATGTTGTCTACATATCAAGCCTTGAAATTTTGGAGTGCTTTGTTGCAATTTCTATTCTAGATTTGGTTGTTGGTTGTTAGGTTCTAAATATTTAGGAATAAATATTTAGGTTCTAATTTTATGTAAGTTGGCAAACCGAGAACTAAAACATCTTTAGTTTAAGATTCTTTAAGTCTTAGAACAGTGTTAGACATTGCTCAAGATAGTTTAAATTAAGACTCAAGAACAGTCAAGCTACAAAAAGAAGAATTTAGAATCTGCAAGGCTCGACTGATCGAAAGACAGGCTTGACCGATCGAGAATCGTATTCTGTAGAATTTTAATCAAGCCCAAAACCTGTGAAAACATCTAAGGTTTTAGCCCAACACTACTAAGTATAAAAGGAAAACTCTAAATATGTTTCAAAAGTTTTTTGAAGACTTGTGAATTACTCTTGTGAGATTTGTAAGGTTTCTGTATCCTTCTAACTCAATAAGCATCTACAGAAAAGAAGATCTATATTCAAGAACTGGTGGAATAAGTTGTTGTATACAAGATCAACAACTACTAATGATTTAAACCTTTAAGTAGGATCTCAAAGTCACAAACAGGGGTGTTTGTGTTCAACAAATTTAGATAGAAGAGTCTATGGATTCGAAGATGCGTGTGGTCACGTGAGTAGTACTACAAAATGTAGTTTTAGATTTAGGGAAAAATCTGTTGTAAAACTTTCATTCTATTAGAGTAAATTTGTTTTCTTGAGGATTATTTAGGTTAAATCCTCCCTATGTTTTTTACCTTAAAACTGGACGGTTTCATTGGTTTTCCTGAGTAATCATATCGCTTGTCTTCTTTACTTTTTCGCGCTATGTTATATGATTGTTTGTATTTAACCTAGATCTGAATAATAAACCTAAGTATCAACTTGGTTAATTAATTAGATTAAACAATCTAAATGTACAGAGGTCTAAACAAACTAATAAGTAGAATCAAAGTTGGTTAGCTCTTGATTAGGTAGTCTTGCCTTGAGTTGATCATTGACCCCTATTGTCATGGAACGTGCTCACTCTCTAGTGATCCATCCCCACTTCGATGGGAATAACTATGCTTATTGGAAGGTGCAGATGAAAGCCTTCTTGAAATCTCTAGATGAGGGAGTTTGGATATCAGTGGAAACTGGTTAGGAAAGACCTGTCACTCCTATGGCTCAATGAACTGACACTTAAAAAGAAGTAGCAAACTTTAATAGTAAGGCTATGAATGCAATATTCAATGTTGTTTCAATAGAATAATTTAAAAGGGTTTCTAATGTAGAGATAGCATACACTGCTTGGAATATCCTACAAAATGTGTATGCAGGTACAAAAGCTGTAAAAATCAATAAACTACAACAGCTAACTTCTAAGTTTAAGAGCATTAGAATGGCAGAAGGATTAGACATTTGATGAGTTATGTGTCAAACTGAATGACATGGTAAACTCTGCTTTTACTCTGGGTGAAGTTTATGAGAAACCTAAGATAGTTAGGAAAATCTTAAGAACTTTAACAGAAGACTTTAGACCTAAAGTCACCACCATAACTAAGAGCAATGATGTGGACACCATCCATGTTGATGAACTTATAAGATCCCCTCAATCTTATGAGTCTGACCTACCCAAGACTAACAAGTCCAAATCTATGGCCTTGAAATTTGTAAATGATTTAGATAATTGTGGGTTTGATGATAAAATCACATCTACAGAGATTGCTTACCTTGACAAAAGATTTTGAAATTTTTTGAAAAACAATAACAAAAGGGCAAGAAATTGAAATATTGTTGACCCTAAGAATGTGAAAAAGAATGAACCAATTAAAAACAACTTTTTAGAAAAATCCAAAGATATAGTTGTTCAATTTTCTAACAATTCTTTAGGTCAACAGTGTTTTGGTTGTCAAGGGTATGGACATGTAAGGTCTAAATGTCCCACATACTTGAAGTCAAAGGGTAAAGTTGCGATCGTTACTCTTAGTGATGATGAAGAATCTGATCACAAGTCTAAAAGTTATCAAGAAGGAAATTTCATGACTTTCACTACTACTAACATAGTTGGTGAATCTGAAATTGTTGAGGAGAACCCTTCAAATGGGGAACTCTTTAAGAATGCTGACTTGCAAGAGGCTTACAATAAGCTATGCAAGATTGCAGCAAAAGATGCAATGAATATTGACCAAGGATTGAAAAAGATAGACACTTTTGAACATGAAAAGAAAAATCTTTCGGTCAAATTGTTTAATGCAAATGTACTTATAATTGCTGTTAAGATTGAGAACATGTCTTTGATTAAAAAAGTTAAAATTTTGGATCTGAATTACTTGTTGCTAGAGAAAAAATTGGTAGGAATTCCAGTTCTAAACTTAATAATATGCTGAGTGTTCAAAAATCTACATCTGATAAGACTGGATTAAGATATGTTGAGAGTGGTTTGTTGACTGTGGTGACTCCCACCAAGTTTGTTCCTCATGAGCCTATGCCTAAACTAGAAGTTAGGGTTCCTAAGGAAGAGTTCCTAGCTACTAGGAAAATTATGGTAGATTTAAGTGACACCAAACTCAAGAAACCTACTCATCCTGTAGGTAAGAAACAACACAAGCCTTCATGGTTTTGTCACTTATGTGGTGGAGCTGGGCATACTCACCTAAACTGTTTCAAGTTGCAAGCTAGTAACTAAACCAAAAGTGTTTATGCCAAAAGCACAAGATCCCATAACACTTATTCATGAATTAGTAAAGGCTCTTAGCCTTTATGCCAAAACTAGAATAGATCAACAATCCCATGTGTCTAGAAAATCCAACTTCAGGTCTGCATCTAAGAAAGTGTGAATGCAAAAGACTCAGCATCAATGAGTCTGTTTGACATGGTTCTCATGCTTAATCTTCCAATTCTTTGGACAAAATGTTTTGCTTAGGGGTTTTTTTTTTTTTTTTGCATTTCATTCATGCATTTCATTTTAGGGTTGATTAAGATGTTTTTAAGTTTTATTTTTAATAAATTAAAAAAAACATTTGTATTGCACACCACCAAGTGTGTAATTAAGGTTGGCCATTGAAATTTACATTTCATGACTATGTACTTTGATTAGTTTTGATGAGCTACTTTTTGCACTTTGTTAGTCTAAGCTATGTAGTGCTTAATTGTGTGAGTTATTTATAGTCTTTAAACAAATAATCTTGATTTTAATGTCACATATTTTGATCGTAAAGACTAAAAAATCATAGGAGAAAGATATAAATAACTATTTTACCACTGTTACTCGTTAATCATGAACACTTGTGTGCAAATCATAAAAGCCGTACTCGATAAGGTGTAGCACTTGCACAGCAAAATAAAACGAGGTGTTAAATAAATAAAATATATGTAACAAGGGTATTTTTCTTTTCTCTCCTTATGCCCACGCATGATATGCTAAATTGTGCTTAAAAGATTTTTTTTTTTTTTTTTTTAAGGCAAAAAGCAAAAGCAAAAAGAGTCAAAATACTTTTACATAATTATAAGCGTGTTTTCTAGGAGATGTGAGAGTTATATGATGTAACTCTTTAGGTGATAGTCACTTTCAAACCAATGTGATTGATGATGTAGAAAATTTGTTTGATTACTATCTACATATCACATTTTCTGTGTTTTGTACACTTCCTAGTTGCACACACTACACGCAAATCAATGCTAAATTCTGTACATTTGACTGTATGTTGACTAATCTGGCTATCTTTGATTTCTTATAAATTGATGTTTAATACATTTTATGTGGTTTGAGTTGAATTTGAAGAAAAGAGTTTTAGAAGGTTTTAAATCAACTGATTTTTACTTCTATTTTGTGAAAATTTTGAAAATTTGAGAGCAAATTGTTTTTGAAATCTTCTGGAAGCATTCATGTGCGTTTCATATCATAAAAACTGGTTTTTAGGTGATTTTCTCCAAAATGTCCAAGATTTTCAAATTTTCAAATTTTTTCCATTAGCTCGATTGATTGAAGCTAGGGGTGTGCATAGGTCAGGTTAAGGGAATTTTTTGATCCAACCCACCATGGTGGGTTAAAAAAAATCCAACCTAACCCAACCCACATGGATCGGGTTTGGTCGAGTTGAACCCATGGGTTGGACAATTTTTATTGTTATTACTATTATTATTAAATTGAGTAAAAAAATATATCTCACTTGCCACCTAAGTTGATAAACAAAATATACATAAACTAGTATTCTAACTCAGTTATAAACAAAATATATCCAAGTGAGTTGATAAACATAATATACATGAACTAGTATCCTAACTCAATTATAAACAAATAAGAGTAAAGTGAGAGAGTGGGAATGGGAATAGGAGGCGGCAGAGAGAGAAATAAGATTGTTAGAATTTGCAAAGTAATTGAGTTTTATATAAGAAAAGTTGAACAAGGGAAAAAATTATTAATTATATAATATAGTTTTAAATATATATTTATATATATATTAATACATATAATTTAAAATTTAAATATATATGTGGGTTAGGTTGGGTTAGGCGGGTTGTGATTGTTATAACCCAAACCCAAACCAACCCAACCCAACATTAAAAATAATTTTATAACCCAACGCAACCATCCACCCCTAAAAACTAACCCAACCTGGCGGGTTGGGTTAGGTCAGGTTGGTTTTGGCAGGTTAGTGGGTTGGATGCATACCCATAATTGAAGCTAATCTTCAACCGATCGAAAAATGTCTAGTTCTTAGGCCAAAAAATCCCTGTCTTGCTCGATTCCTGTTTGATTGCTTCTCGATCAATCAAATTTTTTAAAATCTCTTCCTTCAATTGCTGCTCGATTCCTCTCGACCAACCAAAATTCGAAAATTTCGAATTCATAAGGAATGACAGATTAGTTTTGACCTATTCTCTATTTCTCTTCAATTCCTCTCAATCCCTTCTTAAAACACAACCAAAAAAAAATTGTCTTTTTTTGAGTCAAAGCTTCAAGGGTTTTCATCTTCTACATCTAGTATGACTCTTTTACCCTTCCTTTCTAATAAAATTACATTCTTTCATGGATAATCATTCATTTTCTCTAAAAATTTCGAACTCAAATATTTTGGGGTTTCTAATGATTTTGGGAGTTTTAGCTAATTTGTTTAATGGGTTTTTGTCTATGCATTATATTAACATGATTCCTCTATTTTAATTTGAAAATTGTCATGAATTGTGAAAACTGTTGAAATTAGGGTTCATGCGTTCTTAAGGAAGTTGGGGATTTTGTTCAATTGGGTAAAATTGACCTCTGTTATTTGATTAATTGTGTGTTTATAACATGTTCTAAACTTGTTGTGATACTTAAGTTGTCAATTTGTGTGTTTTTGAAAAATTAGGGTTTATATTCTTAAAAAACTGGGGATTTTCATAAAACTTGATTTTCTGGGTCAAATTTTCAAAATTGTGAGAATTTGAACTCCTCAATGCATTAGTTCATACATCATTTAAGTCCATGCATCATGCATCATGTAGACTTTAAAAATTGCACATATATACCCTGTTTATCTCTCTAATGCAGTATGCCCTTGGTTTTGCATTTCTGTTTTGATTCCTCTCTCTTTAGATCTTAGAACTGGCCCCTAAGAAAGTTAAAAATATCAAAACTAGAGCCAAAAGATTTGTAGGGTCCAATTCTACCTCTGACGAGGAATTTGATAGGATTAGGTTTCATACACTCCCAAATGCTGAAAAGTTTGAGACTTTGGTTAAGTATAGATCTATTTGGAGTGAAAGGCAAATTAATTTAGATGAGTTGAACCCTTTTATCCAACAAAATCTAGATTTTAGAGATTGGTGGCCTCTTTGTTATGATTTAGTGTCTCGTCTAAATGCCTTGATTAGAGAATTCTACTCGAATCTCTCTATTCACTCTGCTTCATCCGATGTTCACTGTTTGACTACTTGGATTTCAGGTGAAGAGTTTTAGATAACTAAGCAGACAGTATCTGATGCTTTTTCTATCCCTCTTATTCAGCATCTTACATATCCATACACTGAATCTCCTTATCTGGATGATGTTATGTCTCTTTTTTGTGGAAGACCTCTTGGGCTTTTGAACCAAGACTCCATTCTCATGAGCTAACTGAGGTTAACTATTTACTGTTTAGGATAGCTTGCCATAACATCTTTCCTATTTTTCATATGCATACCATTCCTATAGATAGGTGCATCTTCCTATACACTTTCATTGCCGGTGGTTCCATATGTTTTCCATCTCTTTTCATTCAAATTATTACCAAGGTCCATAGGAACAACTCTAAGAAACGTCTCTTCTTTCCTGTCTTTCTTGGTAGGATCTTAGAGTTCATTAAGTTAGAGCATTTTCCTTCATCTGAGTTAGTCCATCTCATTGCACTCATAGGAGCTACCTTCCTCAAACAGCGTAGTGCACAGAAGAAGACTGTTGAACCAAGTGTGGTTACAACAAAGAGACCTAGAGTAAAGTCTACTATTAAGGATGTGCATGTTGATCCCATTGTTGCTGTTGTTAATGATGATGATGTAGATGCCACTGCTGCTGCTGGTCCGTCAACATCCTCTCCATCTCTCTTCTCCATACTTAAGAGAGTTCTTGAGAGGTAGTCGTCACAGCATATCATAATGGAGACATTCATGACAACTCAGGCGGCACATGGACAACTTCTGGATGAGCTTATCCTAGATGTAGCTACCTTGAGAGCTAATTTCACTGAGAATAGGAGTTCTTTTCCACCTCCTCCACCCTCAGATTCTTGATGGTTGCCTTTGGAAATTCATAACAAAAATGGGAAGTAGATGTGTGAGCTCTTGTATTTGAGGGGAGAGCAGATTTTGTATTTAGGGGGAGTTGTTTTTGTTATTGGGAGTTTTTTTTTTTTTTTTTACGTATATATTTTTGGTTATGTACTTGTTTCATAAACTTAATCCTATGATTATTCTCTTGGATATCCTGTTTTAATTTGCTTTATGAAATCAAGTTCATTTTATGTTTTATTTTGTATTTTCCACACATGCATTTATGGTTTGTTTTCAGTGTTTCAGGAATTTATAGGTTGATTCTTTCATCATGCTGCTACCTATTATTGCAACTTGCACATAGTAAATTTTGATTAAATTGTAGTAGGGCAATAACTTGCATTAGGTCAGTTCTTGAATTGAGCAATTCATCTTTATGTATGTTTTGTAATGGATTGCCAAAGGGGGAGATTGTTAGGTTCTAAATTTTTAGGTTCTAATTTTATGTAAGTTGGCAAACTGAGAACTAAAACATGTCTAGTTTAAGATTCTTTAAGTTTTAGAACAGTGTTAGACATTGCTCAAGATAGTTCGAGTCAAGATTCAAGAACAATCAAGCTGCAGAAAGAAAAATTCAAAATCTGCAAGGCTCGACTGATCAAGAATCGTATTTTGCAGAATTTTAATCAGGCCTAAAGCCCGCGAAAACGTCTAAGGTTTCAATCCAACACTGCTTAGCATAAAAGGAAAACCCTAAATACATTTCAAAAGTTCTTGAAAGTCTTGTGAGTTACTCTTATGAGATTTGTTTCTGTAGCCTCTAACTTAACAAGCATCTACTGGAAAGAATATCTATATATAAGAACTGGTGGAATAAGTTGTTGTATACAAGATCAACAACTACTAATGATCTAAACCTTTGAGTGGGATTTCAAAGTCACAAATGGGGGTGTTTGTGTTCAGTAAATTCAGACAGAATAGTCCATGGATTCAAAGCTGCATGTAGTCACGTGAGTAAGTACTACAAGAGATAAATTTAGATTTAGGGAAGAATCTATTGTAAAATTTCCATTCTATCATAGTGTACTTTTTGCCTTGAGGATTGTTTAAGTTAAATCCTCTCTAGGTTTTTTACCTTGAAACTGGACGGTTTTATTAGTTTTCCTAGGTAATCACATTGTTTGTATTCTTTATTTTTACGCACTATGTGATATGATTGTTTGTGTTTAACCTAAATCTGAATAATAAACTTAAGTATCAACTTAGTTAATTAATTAGGTTAAACAATCTGAGTATACAGGAGTCTAAACCAACTAACATTGGTTAATTTGTGAAGCTGCTTTTTTTTTTCTTTTTTTTTTTTGTTGGTTTTATTCGTAGGCTCAAATTTGATATCTTTATTATTTGGGGTTGATTTGGAGCTAATTTAAAGTTGAATTAGTTTTTGTTTCAAAATAGTTAATGTGGGGTTAAGGGCCCAAATTCATATATTGGGCCTTGGGCCTTAGCCGAAAGCCTCGGTTTGTCCAAGGACGAATAAATCGTGGAGAGGGTGCCAAGCTTAGGATCCCATAAGTGAAATGCAAGCAAAAAAAACTAAGAAAGTTGGTCCATGGAGGATTATCTCCTTGGATCAGCAGAGTACAGACCAAGCACCTACCTTAACACTCAAAGCAACCTTCTAAGAAGATCTAATGATGGAGATGGGAGATATGAATGTACAAAAGGAATGGGAGTTTAGAGGAATCTAAGAGAAAGCTGCTATTACCGCATTTAATGCACTACAGCTACTTTTTTTGCCGCATTTATGTGGAGAAGACCCTTGAATAGTGCTTCCTTGGCTAGCGCAACTCACAAAGAGCCAGAAGGGGAGTTTAATGGGATAAGCACTCAAATAGTGGTTTAGATGGTTGACAAATGAAGGGCCAAGATCATCGGGAAGGAGATATATAATGTAAGAGACCCCTGGAAGAAAAGGGATCAGAAAAATAAAGAAATAACACTGTAGCAACTAGAGTTGCACTTGTAATCAGTTTCATTGATCTATACAAGGATTTGCCTTCTCGGACAATACATTCGCCCGAACCTACGTGCTTTGTTCTTGCATGATTGTCTTTCAAACCCATTCTAGCCGTTGTTAGATTCACTAGGGCCTAGTTCTTTAACCCACTCTCTACAAATTTATTATATTGGGCTCATTAACCCACAATCTCATACATCTTGGGCTTGGGTAGCAAACTTTGACCCTACAGTTAACATAACAATTTACGATCTATAAATCTATTAATTAAACATAGGTGTAGTTGTAGATACCGCATTTTGTATCCGTTAATAAATTTTTCTCCTTGGTCCCAATGATGAGCATGACATATGTTAACCAAGGGTAATTAAAGAGTTCACAATAGTTTGAAAGTAATCACAACTCAAATCCCTTTGAAATCGATACTGAAAAATGACCATTGCTCACTTTTTTAATTGTAACTTTTGATTCACAAATAATTTTTTAGTGAAGTTTGTTTCATTGGAAATTAGATATCATAGGCTTCAATTTGAATGCAAAATTTGCCTAATTTGGACTTATATTGAGTAAGTTATGGCCATTTAAAGTTGGGACAGCTGGGCAGTCCGATTTTCTGGGTTTCAAAACTTCATTTTAAGGGCCTAAAACGTCATGTTTTGATGTGGGCTGGCCAATAGACCCTTGAGAACGTCCAAAAATCATTAGAAAGCCCCTAAAACCATAATTTTAACTTATAAATACTGTCTCCAATCAAAACCACAGCTAGAGAGAGTGATTTTTTGGCCTTCATATTCTCTAAAACTCTTTTTTCTCTTTTCAAAACCCTAGGGCAGTGTCAATACCTGACCTCGATCGGAGTGGAAAACCACCGTCGTGGGCCTTCGTTCGACCACCCGCCTTAGCGATGTTCCCAAGTGTGCGAGGCCCGTTGGAGGCCCCTTTTGATGGTTGTGCAAGTGGTTCGTTCGAAGCTTCAGGTGCTCTCTCTCTCTCGGTGGAGGAAGGTAGGTCTACCTTTGGAGTTGTGGCAGGAATCTTGGCCAAATTTTAAGGGATTGCCAACGATAAGTGAAGTCGACACCAATCATTGGGTTTTTCTAAGGTGTGATTGGTCACTTGTTTCTAGTTGATTTATTACCAATCCTAGGCTAAGAAAAAGGGCATTTTTCCTAATCTAATATGGATGGCAAAAATTATTGATTCTTGAGTCCAGAAGTTTGGTTACGTGTGGGGAAAGTGTTAGGCACCCCACAACGTAAAAACATGATTTTGGCATTGGCTTTTAGGGCTTTGCATGCATGGGGCTTTAAGGTTTGGCTTTTAAATAGGTGTGGTCCCAATCTATGCTTTCCTAAGCCGTTTGGGCAAAGTACCAGATTTTCGCGGCCAAAATTCGACGACATGTCACCTTACTTTCTCTGTGGAAATTAGGCATCACTTCGCCTTAGGTGACATGGACTGTGACAATCACACCGAAATGGGGGAGTAGGTATATATACACATACATCATGCACAATGCAAGCACATAAAACAGGAAAGTAAATGCCTACATCCCTAGAGCATAGCCCAAAATATAGGTGCAGGAAAATAAATAGGGGTCGCCATACTCTAGAGATAAGGATGAATGGTACATGGCATGATATACCCTATACAACCCTTCTAAAAGAGAAATGAGGGAGGAGGGAAGGGGGTTTAAAAGAATACATAACCAAATGGGAGAGGCTAGACCCTTAAACCTACTGAACATAGCCGTTTGGCTTATATCCACTTGTTTGCATCCTTGCCCTTTTTGCTTGCACCTGGGAGACCGTGCCCTAACTCCATGCGTCTTCACTCCTTGTGTGTACATGCAAAGGCAAAGGCAAGAAACCAGCAGACAAGCAATGGAAGGAAAAAGATGCGAAGAGCATATGAAAGAGGCATAAAGCAGATAAGCATGATAGATATGGCAAGCAAAGGAGCAAGAAAGCAAGCAAACAAGAAAGAAGACAAACAAGCAAAAAAGCCAGCAAAAGTTGGTTTCCACGAGGGAGAAATGTAGGTTTGGATCAAATGTCCATAACTTCATTGTGTTGAAGCATAGATGACACACTAGCAAGCAAGCAAGACTCATGCATGGACATGTAAGCAAACCTATAAAGATGCATAGACAGAGCGGAAAGGGAAGGGTGTGTATGAAACAACCTAGCATCTAGAGATACCTCCCAAATGGTTACATCCGAACAAGGACTCATGGGCTTCGAATGTAACCACACAAGGTCAAGCCCGCAGAGGGCCCTAGAACTAGAGAGGCTAAGACAAGCATAAAGCATAGCAAGCAAGTATAGACATGCAAATAGGAATAATCCAAACCCTTTGATGTGGGCCAAGGTGTATGGACCATGACAAAGACCATAGGGTCTAGATCGGGTCCGAATGAATAGGCCAAAACACAAGAAAGAAGAATAAAGCGACAAAAGGGCTACAATAGCACATGACATGACAAACATAGCCTAGGTCTAGGCATACACACATGGCATGGAGTGCTTAAGCACACGAAAGATAGCATAAAGCATGTAGAGAACATAGATCCAAACACATAGGCATGTGAAAAAACATAGATCTAGAAATGTAGGCATAGAAACGTACATGTAAACATGTAGAAACTTTGCACATAGGCATGGAAGAACATGAATCCAAGCATATAAGCATGTGAAGACTCGGATCAAACCATATAGCATGGAAATATACACATAAACACATAGATCCAAGCAAGGCATAGTCGACAACATCATACAAGCATATGAGCATGTAACCCTAACATCAACATAAAACAAAAAGAGGCACAAAACATAGGAAAACATGGCATAGAGCCAAAAACATATAGATATAAACATATAAGCATGTAAAGATGTAGATCTAAGCATGAAACATGGCAAAAAGCATAAAAAGCATGGAGATTTAGGCTAGAAACACAAATAAAGCAAGTAACATGCTAGGAAAGCAATAAATCATGTTATTCAAGCAAAAAAGAGCAAGATAAATGCTATAAAAATATTTAAAAGGTTAGGGGTGTGGATAGTAGCTAGAAAGCTACATCCAAACCCCTAAACCCCAAATCCAAGATGTAGAACCAAGGAGAAGAAGATTGGGTATAAGAACAATACATTGTATTTTTGGTGAAGAGAGAAGAATCAAGAGATTTTGATGTGTTTTTTTGTTTGTGTTCTTTTTTGTGTTTGGAAGAGAGGAAAAATGTTTAGAAGATGTTCAGGCACAGAGAAGAACTAAGGGAGACATCTTTTTTTTGTCTGAAGGATGCCTAAGGCTACCCCCTTCAAAAGGTCTTGGATTGGGTGGATCTTAACACTCCTGGAAAGATCTTGACTTCTTATTTCTAAAAAGGTATGGAACTTGAAAATCTAACGGTCGGATCAAAAGTTATGGCTCTCGGAAGTTAGCGGAGCATAGATTAGTGTATTATCTCGGTTTTCATGATATCTCGGCTTGTTCTAACTTTGATTTTGACTCATGAATAGTCGTTGGAATGAGAATTTTATAATATTCACAATGGAGTTAGTTTCAACCCGTTTTGACAATTGGATAAAAATTAGGGTTTTTGAGCCCACCTAGAGTCAACTTAGGGTCAAACTTGGTCAAAGTTGTTAAAAACCTCTGAGAAGCTCGGGTTTGATGTAAAATTATGAAAAATGTTATTTTGTGAGGGTTTTGACTTCGTTTGACCTTTGGTCAATCCTAGGGTTAACTATGGGTATTTTGGTCATTTTAGCTGAAAAAGGCATTTTAGGTGCTCTAATGTCCAAACAGGTTGCATCACATCATTTTGGATGTTCTCGCGGCCTCATGGAGAGAAAATAATATTTTTAAATTTTTTGGAGTTCAACATGCAAATCGAGGGCGGATAAAATACGGTATCAACAGCTGCCCATTCTTTATCTAATATCTCAAGTACAATGAGAGGTGTCAGATAAAGAACGTGATTCAAATTTTGTTGCCCCCAAATTTGCGTACGGAGAGTTTTCACAGATCCAGCCGTACTTTACCTGACTGGATTGATCTACTGTAGCTGCTTTTGAAATATTTTCTAGACACGTCTTTGAACTCTAGGAGAGGAAAAGGTTTTTTTTTTTTTTTGGGGGGGTTTGACCTAGTCAACGCTACCTGGTGGCCCTTCAGGTTGCGCTAGGCTGACCCGGCACCCCAATAAGGTGTGCTGGGCAGCCAGGCCGCCCCAAAGGCCTATAAAAGCCTCATCTTGCTCATTTTTTTACCTCATTTCTCACTATCCTTGAACTTCCCACTTCTAAAAAATTCTTTGGAACAATCTCAAGCTTAGCGGGTCCATCTTTCCAACTTCAGTTTGCTGTTTCAGTCTTTTCTGCACTTGAGGTCAGTGTCTATTTTTCTTCCTCTCTACTCTTTTTTTTTTTTTTTTTGCAAGATATTAGTAGCAATACTACTAGGGATGCATGCTAGTGCTTATTTTATTTTTGGAATTTTCATAAGCATATATTTTTTGCCTTAATTTATGCCATGCTATCTTAGGAAAATGCACATATATAATTTTTTTTGTTTTTGTATATGAGTGTGTAAATATGTGGGAATTTAAATGCTAAAAATAAAATGCGAGATACAGGTAAAGGGACTTACCAGGTAGTCCGAAATAATGGAAATGTGAGCCTAGGGCACGACCGCTAGTTTACTCACTATAAATTGAAAATCTTGAAAACTCTTGAGTGAATGTGAGCTTAGGGTGCGGCCGCTAGTTTACCCACTATAGAATGTGAGCCCAGGATGCGATCGTTGGTTTACCCACTGTAGATTGGGAACGTGAAAACTCTTAAGTAAATGTGAGCCCAAGGTGCAGCCGTCGGTTTACCCACTGTAGAATGTGAGCCTAAGATGCGGTCGCTAGTTTACCCACTATAGATCAGGAACTTGGAAACTTTTGAGTGAACGTGAGCTTGGGGCGGCCGCCGATTTACCCACTGTAGAATGTGAGCCTAAGACGTGGTCGCTAGTTTACCCACTGTAGAATGTAAGCCTGAGGCGCGGCCGCCGGTTTACCCACTATAGAATGTGAGCCTAGGATGCGATCGCTGGCTTACCCACTATAGAATGTGAGCCTTGGACGCGATCGCTACTTTACCCACTATAGAATGTGAGCCCGAGGCGCGGCCACCGATTTACCCACAGTAGAATGTGAGCCCAAGACGAGGTCGCTAGTTTACCCACTACAGAATGTGAGCCTGGAGTGCGGCTACTGGTTTACTCATTGCAGAATGTGAGCCTAGGACGCGGTCGCTAGTTTACCTACTGCAGAATGTGAGCCCAAAGCGCGGTTGCTAGTTTACTCGCTGTAGAATGTGAGCCTAAGATGCGGTCGCTAGTTTACCCACTATAGAATGCTTGTAAGAATCTGTTTTCTTATGAGATAATATGCTTGACATAAGCTTGCATAACATGCCTAGGAAAAAGTGTTAGTTCATCTATATTGCCATTTAACTTATGGGCTTACCACTTGCGTTTAAATTTCTTATTGTTTTGTGCCTCGGAGGGCTAGTTTTGGGGGAGACCTGGGAAGGCCCCTGTTTACACTACATCCCATGGGGACTCTTCATCTAATGATGAGACCATTTCGGCTAGTGAGCAGGCGGCTCGAGTTCTACAAAGCCATTTCGACCACAGGGGTGATGATTCTAGGCCCACCAGCGGGATCCCTTTGGAGACCCAATCGAGGCGGCGACGTTTAGTCAAGATGGTTACTGTCTCCTCTAAGTCCACACTATTTCCAGAGGGGCTTCCTCATGGCGCAAGCCGGCTTCAAGGAGAGGCGCCTCTAGAAGAAAGACGTGAGCCAGGGATCTCCCTATTTACATAGAGGCTGATTTTTTTGAGGACGAGATTTTGCCAGACTTGGGTGCTCTTAGAAGCAGTTTGAGACCAAGGTTCCCACCACGCCAAGCCAAGGCCAACGGCGATATAAGAGACACTCACCTTTAGCATGGATTGAAGGATCATCCTTCCACTTAGGCACGAAAGGGAGAGGTATGCTGTATTTCTTCTTTTGTCATTTAGATTCCTGTTATATGCTTGTGCTAACGAATAGCTTCTATTTCTGAATGCAGAGGGCCGACAAGATCCGGGGTCGGGGTGCTTAGTCCACCTTTCTTCAGCTGTTGTTTACTTCTAGGACCCATCGGTGCTATGCAGATCTTCTGAGAGAGCAAAGATTCAAGGATTTCCTATCGATCCCCCCATACATTATGAGGCATGGGATTGGGGAGGCTTTAGTGCGGCGGTTTCATGCTGAGATAGGCACCTTTCACTTGAGCTGTGGGGAGTATGCGATCCTCCCTCTTAATTGGACGGCCATCCTAGTATCAGATTTGGCAGATACCCGATTCCGATCGATGACATGAGCTTTGAGATGGCCTACGAGCTCTTGGCCATCCTTCTCCCATTAACTACAGACATTGGATGATATTTTAGGCCTATGACGTCGCCACAGATTCGCACGAATGGCTACAAGGTAGCATCCCTTTGGGTATAGCACCTACTGACACCCATCTTCAACAGTTCTTCATGTGTTTTCTCAGTAGTTGGTTCTTTCATAACAGACGATTGGTATTATCCTATAAGCTGCACTAGGCCATAAGAGCAGTCTCTAATGTTGGGAGATACGACTGGGGGTCTGTCACTTACAGCTTTTTCATCGCTCTCCTAAGGAGAGCTTTCTAGCGGGATTTTAAGAGTTTGGAGGGGTGTTGTTAGATTTTGACAGGGTGGGCATATGAGTACATCCCAGCTTTGCGACCACGTTTCACGAGTTTGTCAGCAATAGTGTATCCTTGGGCATATGCTTGGGCTCTCTATACGATCACCAAGGTTGTCCTAGTGTAGCCAATTACTATCTTTACGACCTTAGATTGTGTCACTTGGGGTGAGATGGTAGTTTGCCCTTATAATGGCTCACTACTAGAAAGGCCAGAGCTTACTATTGCCATGGGCCAGTCGAGGATACGCTGTTAGTTTTAGGCCCTGTCGAGTTGGGAGTTCTTTTTGGCAGAAAGGGCATTCCATCAGGTCATACCGGTCTTTGGAGTACCAAAAGATCCGCCTCCCCTTAGCTTGTCATTCGAGTTTGTTGTCCTAAATGACCCAGCTTATGCGACGAGTTCCTTTGACGCCTACGTGGATACCAACAAGGGCTATGCCATTTGATTCGTAGAGTCCTCCATGAGGCCTATTATTGGAGATGTTCCTATGAATGAAGGTAGAGCGCTAGGAGGCATTATTCATGCTCAAATGGCCTTTGGAGTAGAGTAGAGAGTGCATGCAAAAGCTCTGTAGGCCAGGGTGGCAGAGCTTGAGACTACTGCTGCCGCTAGGGAGGTACACATGTAGAAGGAGACTGCTTGGGTATTAGCTTGGGAGAGGGAGCTTTGGCAGAGAGATAAGGAAGCCCAAGCTACTATCGCAAAGAGAGAGAGAGAGCGAAGCCAACTTCAGAATGAGCTAGCCATGCTTCATGGCTATACCTTGATTTTGATGGGAAAGTTACGAATGGCTCATATTCCTATTCTGCCTTCACCTTATATTCCAGGATGGGGGCCTATTGTTCCTCTATATGAGCTCGGGTATATGCCAGCTCCTCTAGATTCGCTAGGCGGTTGGGACTCTTTTGCTCAGACTCAGGGGCCTTCTCAGGACCTAGGGTATACTCCAGGCACTTCAAGCGATACGGGTCCTTCCACCGGCCCTTTTGTCGATGACGACGACGACGATGATGACGATACCAACTGGTATATTAGGGATGATGATATTAGGATTAGTACCCTTAAATCCTATTGTAAAATGCTATGTATGATATTAAGTGTGACATTATGTATGACATTATGTATGACTTAATATTGTGATTGATAAAGTTGTTTTATTAAGATCTAAAATAATGGTAACATGAATATTTGGACATTATTATATAGTCCATGAGATGCATAGTATGTGATTTATGTGAAAAGTCACAGAATATATAAATCACAAGTTCTTTGTAAACTCAAAATTGTAGTTCGTAGTCGGTGATGAAATTAGGCATTTTATCTGCGAAGACTATAATAGATCAACTACGATGATTTATCTTGATCATGAAAGTGAAGACTTCTAGTTGATATGTTGATATGTTTTAAGAGTTAAGATATATTGAACTGGACCGCTGTGAGATTTATTATTCTCTTAACGACTATCAAATGAATAATAAATCTCACGACTTATATTTGCATGAACTCTTAATCATGAGAGAATAATGGACCTGATCATGAAGTATAGGTTGCTTTGATATATCAGGAGTGAGATCTAAAGTAACAATCAAAACTTCAGTATGTTGGGCAGCCACATTTAGTGTTGATGGAACATATATTCTCAAGATGAAATTCATAGTCTCTTAACGGAGATATAAAATATTCACTTGAGATAAGTTTAATGGGTACGGTTATTCAGAGTGTTAGGCCTAACCACTTTAGTAAGTAGTTACTAAAGTATATATTTATGAAATTGGATTTCATAAATATATGATGAATAACTTAAAAGAATTAAACTAGGCACTCAAGGATTAAGATGTAGTAATTTACAAAGTAGTAGTCTACATTTATGACTTTATATTACTACGAATATTTTATGAAGGAGTTGCATGTACAATAAACTCTTGGGATATAATTTACAGATAAGGCCTAGAGTGCAACTATATTTATATAGTGGTATTAAATATAATTAATGGTAATTTTGGACTTGTCAAGAGTTGACAAAAAAGCCCAAGGCCTATTAGAGCTAGTGTCTTATTGATCCCTTTTGGTCTCATTCCAAGCCACATACTAGAGCCCAATTAGAAAAACCCAAAAGGCTAGCCTAATTAGATAATCAGTTATAAGGAGAGAAACATACAGATTTTAAAGAATGAACAACTTACATGAAATGGTGTATGTGAGTGTTGGACACTTTCGAATTCTCTCTTGAATATTTCATATAACTGATTGAAAAACCACACATCTTGGGCGTTAGTGGAATTAGAGTGAAGATTAAAAGTATTCCCAAGTGCTTACAATCTGAATTTTGAAATTCAACACACCAAGTTACACTTTCTTGTTCTTGTATTCTAAAATTTACATAGTGCATGTTATCAATTTCGAATAAAGTAGATCTATTAATTTTCCGCTGCGCACACTCATATTTCCATCAAATGATTCTTAGTAGGCTTAGCCTCTATTGTAGCATGATGTAGCCCCAACGTGGGCATGTATGTATTTTTCCTGTATCTTGTAGACATTGCCCCATAATGGGCCAGTTATGTATGTATATTATTCATTGCCTCTTAATAGGCCTGGACATGTGCGTATTATATTGACCCATAGTGGGCCATAATGCATGATATTATCTCTTTGTAGCTTCATGGTGTATGTATAAAACAATGTCTTTTGTTAGGACTTACATGTATGACTCTGGAAAAAATGCCTTTGAGAGGGTTGCTGATGTATGTGTAAAACAATGCTTCTGATTAGGACTTACATGTATAATTGTTGATACTCGTTTTGGAAGCCCAGTAGCATGAAAAAGGCCAACAATATGGGCAGAGAAGAGTTAGTGGATTGATAGAAAAACCATTAAACCCGAATGGCAAGAACAATGGATTATAGGCCCATAAAGTAAATAAATGGGCCTTAAGGAAAGCAAATGAGCCTTAAGGAGCCCAGAGGGAGAAGTAGTAAACTCATGGGCATTATGTGATGTAGAAAAGTAAGAATGGGCCACAGCAAGCCCAAAGTAATGAAGTAAGAAAGTAAGGGGTTGATGGAAAGCCCATGAGCCCCAAGGATGAAGGATAAGGCAATTTGGCCTGGGAAGCTCAAAAGAGTTAGTAAAAGCCCATGAGAACGCAGAATTAGAAAATAGGCAAAGGATGCCCAAGGAAAGAAAGAAATGGGACAAAGGAGCCCACAAACAATGTAATGAGTCAAGAAAGCCTAAAGTAGCATGAGTATAAATCCAATGAGCATACTGAGTCATTGAGAAAAGAACAGGTAGCAGGCGCAAAAGAGGCCCAGCCAGCACGGGTCAAATAACACAACAGTAGGAGTAGTAAATTGGTATGGTAGGAATAGCAACAAGATTATGGAGGAAGCAAAGAATGGGCCAAAGAGGGGAAAACCCACAACCAAGCAAGGCACAGCCTTTGAAAGGAGCAAGCCAATAAAGAATGGAAAATAAGAAAAACAGTTCATGCCATAAAAGGACAAGGATGAGCGGCAGAATGCATAAATCAGCCTCCAGACCATGGCAAACGCATGAGTAGTGGACAAGCTTTTGATGTACATGGGAAGTGGAGCACGCGCAAGGCCCAGGCACTACCAACCTGTACCCAGCCAATACAGGAGTGGTGGGTCATAGGTCAGAGGTAAGAGAGGGTATAGTCTGGCGGTGGGGAGAAGGGAAAATTTATTATGAGGTTCCTGCTCAAATTCTTTTAAAGGTGATGTTTTGTTGGGATGACATACCACCCAAAAAAAGGAAGTATAAGTTGGAACCACTAACTGCATGCCATGAGGGATAGCTAAAGAGAATACCCACACTGTGGTGGATAAGAATGCCATGGTGAGCAAGCAAACAAAACAGTTTTCTTTGTTTGGTAATGGGGAGTGGCACAACCAACACAAGTAAGTGGTGGTGGTTAGGCAGTTGACAAACTAATGGGTGGTCGGGAAGCACACCCTAAACCAGAAAAAAGTAGTTAAAGGTTAAAATGGTAAAAATCAGTCACGACAGGCAGTATATAAAGTGTCCTTGCCGTGCACAGTAACATCATTACAACAATAGCAACCGCTAGGAGAGAATCACAATACCACTATCACCATAACACCACATAAGTAAGCACTAAGAAAGAAAGAAAAGTGGTGGGGAAATAATCAAGGTAACAAAACGGAAGATAAAGAAGAGAAATAGAGAGTGTTAGAATGGCAGGCATGCATCAATAGGCTAATCCCTTCTCTCCCTCTAAAAGTCTACCCTCTGTTAAGGATAAAGAATTCGTTTGGGCACAAGCTATTTAGGCTCATTCCCTCAAAGTAGATAATTTCTATAGCAGGATCCTCTTGTGAGATTACCCACGTTGAGGAAATGGTTCCCTCCTTCGCATTAGCCCCATAACACAACTGAACATGGCAAACTGATCTTTTCCTTCTTCGATTTTATCACTTATTGCTATTGTTTCTTCTCTTGTCTTTGTAATTTCACCTATAATGTGTTTCTTGTTGCTATATCACTTTTTTTCCCTATTTTAATTAAGGATATCTTACTTGCTTTTCCTAACAGTAACGTATTTCTTTTATCATTATTTTATTGCATTTATCTACCATAACTCTTCTATAGCAGCTTCATCTACCATGGTCATATGACCAAAGTTTCTGCAAACGAGGCATAGTTTGTGCGTAAGCCGGATCAAGGTGAGTTGCAATTGGACTAGTCTCAAATCTCTTATCCAGAATCCTTGGGTCCAGTGCAGTAGGTGGCAGTCCAACCCAAAATCACAAAA
This sequence comes from Quercus gilva, assembly GCA_023621385.1. Classification (NCBI taxonomy): domain Eukaryota; kingdom Viridiplantae; phylum Streptophyta; class Magnoliopsida; order Fagales; family Fagaceae; genus Quercus; species Quercus gilva. The sequence continues at coordinate 39,102,987 of CM042480.1, forward strand.
GGCCCACCACAATAATCATAGAGAAAATCACCTTTAAGAAGGCTACTAATGTATGTGTAAAACAATGCCTCTAATTAGGACTCACATGTATAATCATAGAAGAAAAACGCCTTTGAGAGGGCTACGGATATATGTAAGAAGCAACGCCTCTTAATTGGGCTTACGTGCATGATTAGGGAAATTGCTTTTGAGAGGGCTGCTATGTGATTTTGGAAATTGCCTTTGAGAGGGCCATTGATGTGTGTAAGAAACAATGCCTCTAATTAGGACTTACATGCATAACTCTAGATAAATCTCCTTTGAAAGGGCTGCTGTTTTGTACTGTAGTTTCACTAGTTTATTGGTGGGTTTTGACAATGATCATCCCGTCAGGGGGAGAGAGAAGGGAGAGATTGCGTGAAATAAACTGCCCCAGTTTAGGGTTTCACACGATTCTTGACATGAGAGACACATCCTCAGCGGGTGGACCCGTTTTTGTATATTGGACAAAGGGGAGGGAACCACACAAAATAAAATGCCCTAGTTTAAGGGTTTGCAGGGCTCTAAGCCTGTAGACTGGCTAAAAATGGCCTCGACTTCATAGACCATACCAAATGCTGGTAATGAATGCGGACATTTTGAACGAGATTTCCTTAGACATGCCATGAAGCGGTATGCACTGGTTGCTTCTATTATTGCTTGATTTGGCTATCAATCCAAAGACTGGTTTCTTAGGGTGACCTTTTGGGAAATGACTCCCTCCGTCCTCAAAATAAACTGAAAAGGCAACCCATGGTTAAGAACGAGCTCCAGTGTTTTTCTGTTGTGAGCTCTGATTACCGAGCCTAAATTGACCCCTGAACTAGGTGAACTGGGCTTTAGAAAATGAGGTTCGAGATATCTGGAAGTGCTGAACGAGATGCACAAAGATAAACTACCCTAGTGTAGGATTTGTGCGGTTTCAGTCGCAAGAAAAGAAGTTCCTGACAACCTGATTCACTGCTAGGCCGATCACGTACAACAGAAGGTGCTAAAACAAAGGAATCTTTGCTCCAAGGTGGTAAAAAAAACATGCGAAATGGGAGGATAGTGCTCAAAATACATAGGGGTTTGTGCCTAGGGGGCTGAAAAGCCCTGGCATGTGTCCCGAGGGTCAACAGCCCTTTAGGGACCTCTGCCTTGATTTGCATGCATAAAAGGTTGGATTCAGCCCAACCCCAACTCATTCTGATCTTGCGATTCTTTGGGGTCTTCTCCTGCCCTTTTCTTCACCCAAAACATGTAGAAAACGCTATTTTTCATCATTTTTTGCGTAGATTATCATCAGATCATCGAATTTAGCAGGATCTGTTCATAGATGCTCTTGGTACTCACTCTTACGACACTTTAGTCGAGCTTGAGAAGGAGTCTTTCTATGAGAAGAAGCTTAGGAGGTGGTGGAGCTGCTTTTCTTGTGGTGACTGGGCATTCATCCGGCGACTTCTTGGAGATGCTACTGCTCTTCTTCACACCACACTAGATTGGCATTTATTGGTGGTTATCACCTCTTGTTGGGACCCTATTTTGAGATGTGTCACCATTGGAGATGTTGATTTGGTGCCTACCTTAGAGGAGCATGATTGTTTTCTTTCTCGTTCTACCCCACTGAGCACTATTTTCACTCCACCAGTGCGGCGTTCTACCGCAAGAGACTCACTAATCTATTGGGCTTCAAGAGGCCCGTTGTGGAGGCACTGACTTGGTATGGCAGCGGGATAGGAGGGAGCATGTCCTTTGATTTCCTGTATGATCAGTTCCACTCATTGGAGTGTCCTGTTGGTTACCGAGATGACTTTGTGGACTTAAAGGAGCGGTGGACATCCTACTAGCGTCAGGCCTTCCTAGTGGCCTTTTTTGGTTAGATGCTATTTCCTTCATCATCAGGAGTTGTTAGTTTTGCCGCTCTCCCTCTGGTGAGTACCCTACCTCACGGTATCTCTTTCATTCTTACTCTACTTTCTGAGACCATTAGGTCCTTGTTTTTGTGTGGGGAGGCTAGTAGGGGTAGGCTAAGCTACTGTGTTCATATGTTACAGCTGTGGTTCTGTAGCCACCTGAGTGTTGTTGCCAGGGATCAATCTGTGGGCTTTATGAGTAGGAACAAAGTCTCTTTTCCAGGGTTAGTTAAAACAATCTCAAATATGCGATTCTAAAGCAAGGTGAATCTTTTTTCCATGATTTCCCACCTTGCTACATAGATTCACATGAGTTCTTAACGTAGTTTCTCTAGTTATTTTATTTTATTTGCTTGTTGATTTTATAATGTTTGATATGTTTTAATTTGATTTTAGGTTGTTCTTGTTTTATTTTTTTGGTTTCATGTAAAGTTTAACATGCATATTTAGTTTATGTTAGTTTAGTATATTTGTTTTGTTTCACGTTTATTTGTTTATATTGATGTTTGTTTTATTTTCTTTATGTTAGTTTAGTGTTTAGGGTTCTAACATGCTTGTTTGATCTCACATGTTATATCTTTGTTTGAATAAATCTCTAAAAATGTAATTTTTCAAATATGCGTCAAAGGATGTGTACGCATCCATCAAGTATGTGTGCACATGGTCCAACCATGCATACACATACTTGAGTATGTGTACGCACCTCGAACCCAGATTAGGGCAAAATTTTTGTTTTTGTTTATTTAGTTATTTTTTTCACATGCTATTTGATTTTGTTTCGACTATGTTTAGGTTAATTAATTGTGTTTAATTATTTTCCATGTTTATTTGAATCTTTTTGCCATATTTAGTTTATTTAATATTTTTTCCTTGTGTGTTTATATTTAATTGTCAACTTGCCATGTTTAATTTATTTTGTTTGATTATATTTTATTTGTTTCCTTTTATATTGTGATCTTGAATATGCTGTGTGTGTTATTTCTTTAAGTGCATGATGTATATTTAGGTTAAGGATTAGGGCTCTCTAAATAAACTCTTTAATTAAATATGGCCTAGCAACACATAATGTAAACTGGCCCACAAGCCGGGCGGTCGTTGGTGCATAACATCTTCCCAAGCTGTGCCTATAATTCGGACCCATAATCTAATATGCTGACCCATGCATATAAGTAATTGGCCCAAACGGCCCAATATGGTTCCTAGACCTAATCTAGGTGGCGAGTCCACTTTTCTCCACCACAGTCTACTCGGCCGGGGCATACTCTCCTTTACGCCCATAGCAGCACCATGCAAATATAAGGAGCAGATTTTATGTAAAATACCTTTATCCTGTAATGGTCCAAATAAGGGCACCAAAAATTTATAATTAAAATGAATGGAATATGGAGTGCCAAAGTTGAAAGTGAAGAACCAACACGGAATTACCTTGTCACATCATCTTCTTATTGTACAACTTGTGTGGTGACTAACACCCGCTATTCCTTGAGTTTGCAAGAACTCTATGTGAGCTTTCAAATAGTTATCCCTATGACAAACAAGAAAAGTGAATTGCATAATCATAATACAGAACCAAAAGTCAAACAAGAAGATGATAAGAAAAATTATCAATCGCAGCAGCATTCATTTTGAAGTGCTTTGTTGCAATTTCTACACTATGTATCCAGTACAATGTAAGTTATATGGTATGTTGTGTTACTACTCTACCAATTTGCATACGTATGTTGTATTGTATGATGTCAATATTATAAAAAAGGTTATATTGTTAGCAAAAAAGTTTGTTATTTTGGAACTTAATAATTCAAAGCATAAGTTTTAAGTTTTTGAAATTTTTTTGCTCTCCAATTAAGCTATTCTATTAGGATTTGTGCACTTGCCATTTTTTTTTTTCAGTTACAGGTTCTTAATCTAATTCTTTATATTAATTTGTCGAACCATTCATTGATGTTATTGCTTAATTCTAGCTTGTCATAACTCATAAGTAGGAGTCAACCTCATGAAAATTTGTCATGTAAGCATTCATCCTTCTAGCTCTCTCTTGCATTCAACTCTTTTTTGGAGATGAAGCATCCAACCTAAACCCAACGATATTTTATCCTTGTTATTGAAAAATTATCAACTATCTAATTATAGTTGATAATTAGATTGAAGTCCATGTAAAAAGATAACTTCTGGAATGCATATGCACATACAATTGAAGTCTATGTAACAAGGTCAAACTCTAAAACAAAGATGAAACATTGATATGCACCCACAATCATTTACAATATTACTCAACTTTCAGATGATAAGAAACCTCTCAAAGGTTCGTTATATGATTATATCCTTTCTTTCTTAGCATGTTGTTGTTTTACTTGATTTTTTTTTTTAATAAATTTATTATATATGATTTTGAACTTGCTGATATTGTCAGGTTAAGCTAGATGAGCCAAAGTTCTTGAATAATTATAGTTATATAAATAAATATCTAAGGCTCTATGCAAAGAGGTTGGCTCTTATGAACTTCTTTATTTTTTTTCAAGCTATAATAGTTATATTATGTAAATGAAGATATTTCAATTGCCAGTAGAGTTACAAAAGGGATAATAAGAAATTCCTACAAGTTAGAAGTTGTCCTATTGAGAACTTAAGAATGAATGATCCAGACGTGCATATGCCATGCTATTTGCCTTGTTGAGAACTTAAGAATGAATGATCCAGACATGCATATGCTTTTGATTGTCTCTTTTTCAATTGTTGCCATGATGGAATTCAAATATAGATGTGAACAAAACATATTGTAGTGGATTTCTTTTTAAATAATTTTTTTTCCTTTTTAAATGGATTTCTTTGAAATTTGTCTGCTTCTTTTAGATACTTTGCAACAAGAGATCTGCTTGTAGTACATGAAAGTGAGTTATATATCAATTCAAGTTATAAATACTATGAGATAAAAATTACCATATTTAGATCCAAGTGCAAGTAGGTGGGCTGATTTCTTTGGATATCTACGACACATACAAACAAAACTAGTGAATTCTATGCTTTCGTATGTGAATTCTATCCCAATAATCAGAATAGATTTAATACATTTTGAAGTAAAATCTACCCCCCACCTCATTGTGTCTAATATGTGAAAGTCCTCTATCAACTTGTTGGAACAACTCATAAAGCTAGTTTGCCTATCCAAAAATCTATTCAAGAATGCATTCATGGCTTCACAATGTTGTGTAGTCTTGTAACTGGAAAAAAATGACTTCTCATGTAAGATAATCTTTTGCATGAATATGCATGATTGTCCATAATACATGAATCGATTATGACTGTCCTCTCCATTGATAATGATTATGATGGAACAATAAAAACTATTTTTTGTAATATGATAAATTCATATTTTGCAAGTCCAAGTTGTTACTAATAAAAAATTATTAGTTGGATATGAATCATATCATATGATGACAGATTTTTAGTCATCATCTTGTCAATTAGGTTATCAATGGCTTTTTCATTACCTCGTGCATTTATTAAAAATATTACTAAAATTAAAATGTAGATGGTTTATGAAAAATAATAATTCGAAAAAATATTTTATGATCTTAAATCCAAATCCAAATTTAGGTATCCAAACAATGGAATTTCAAATAAAGAATTTCAAATCCTTCGTTGTATAAAAAGACCCAAACAAGGAATTTTGAAATCAATGGATTTCAAATCAAAGCATTGTAAATCCATTGATTCAAAATCCAAATGTTACCATCCAAATGAATTTCAAATCTATTGGTCATTTTTTAGGTTCTAAAGGTAATTTGGTCATTCTTTAGATTTTAGGGGTATTTTGATAATTTTTTAGTTTACGGGGGCATTATGGTCATTTTTTAGGTTCTAAGAGTTTTTCTGTCATTTTTTAGGTTCTAAGGATATTTCGGTAATTTTTTAGGTTTCAATGGCTTTATGGTCATTTTTTAGGTTTTAAGGGTATTTCGATCATTTTTAGGTTTCAAATGTATTTCGGTTATTTTCAAGTTTCAAAGGTATTTCGATCATTTTTTAGATTTCAGGACTATCTTCGTCATTTTTTAGGTTTTGGGGTCATTTGGTAATTTTTAGGTTCTAAAAGTATTTTGATAATCTTTTAGGTTCTAAGAGTATTCTTGTAATTTTAGAGGGTTTCGAGGGTATAGCTAAACATTTTTTAGGTTTCGAGGGTATTTCGGTCATTTTTTTAGGTTTTGGGGTCATTTCGGTTCTATGGGTATCTCTGTCAATTTTTTTTTTTTTTTTGGTTTAGATGGCATTACGGTCATTTTTTATGTTCTAAGGGTTTTTGATCATTTTTTAGGTTTTAGGGGTATTTTGGTTATTTTTTAGGTTTCAAAGTCATTCGATTTCTTTTTTAGGTTCGAAGGGTATTTTGATCTTCTTTTAGGTTCTAAGAGTATTCTAGTAATTATAAAGGGTTTTAGGGGTATAGCTAAACATTTTTTAGGTTTTGGGGTCATTTCGATCATTTTTCAATTCTATGGGTAGGGGTGTCCAACTCAACCGGTGGCCCGACCCAACCGGTAAATCCGACCGGACCCGGGCCGACCGTCAACTGACTCGACTACTCCGGCGGTCGGCGACGGGTTCTCTTCTCCAGAATCCGATCTGGGCGGTTCGGTCTCAGATCTTCTCCCCAAACCCCGAAGAAACCCGAACTGACCGAGCTATATAGCATTTTCCGATGAGAATTTTTAGATCCAACCAGATTTCAGCTAGATCCATGAAATCTCCACCGGATTTGGCGAGATCTTGTCATTTACGCTCAAATCCAGCTACAATCTAATGGGTTTTGCTCAAATAAGGCTCAGATCCATTGAAAATATGACGGGTTTTCTTCAAATCCGACAAAACTTCGATGGTTTTTACTCAAATTTGGCGACGATTTGGTGTATTTTTGCTCAGATCTTGTGAGTTTTGCAAAAATCAGGTGACGATTTGATTTTTTTTTTTTCTTAGATCTAGTGATTTCTGCACAAATTCGGTGAAGATCCGGTGAAAAATACAGATCGCCGTCAAATGTAATCTCCGGCAGCATCATCGTTGGCTTCAACCCATCCGACCGCCGATCAAACAACTCCGATTTGACCTGACCCGTTGGTTTTTTTCGGTCAACGACGGGTTTACTCGCCGGAAACCCGATGTCATCGGGTCGGTTTCGGGTTGGGTCGGTTCCTGGTTGGGCACAAACCCGACCCGGACCGACACATGGACACCCCTACTATGGGTATCTCGGTCATCTTCTTCTTCTTATTTTTATTTTTTATTTTTATTTATATATATATATAAGGCATTATGGTCATTTTTTAGGTTTTAAGGGTATTTTGGTCATTTTTTATGTTTAGATTCATTCAGTCATTTTTTAGGTTCTAAGGGTATTTTGATGGCGTAAATGCACTTTTTGTTCTTACATTTTGACTTTTTTCCATTTTGATCCCTACATTTTAATTTTACCACTTTTAGTCCCTAAACCAATTAACGCCTGTTATTTTCGTCCTTTTTGTCAGTCAACCAACAGAAATATCTGAGGTGGCTGACGGAGGAATTAAAATACTATAAAAAATGCCACATCAGCATCTAATTTTTTTAAAATAATTTATCAATTTTAACTAAATAAAAAAAACAAAATTAAAAACAATAAAATACATAAATTTAGATCCAACTCATTTTGAACAAGAGCACATATGAACATGATCATAGATTTAAACATCAACACAAAAACATAAGAGTACAAACCCAAAACCAAACACAAACTCAAATTTAAAAACACAAATATCTGAGGTGGCTGACGGAGGAATTAAAATACTATAAAAAAAATGCCACATCAGCATCTAATTTTTTTTAAATAATTTATCAATTTTAACTAAATAAAAAAAAAACAGAATTAAAAACAATAAAATACATAAATTTAGATCCAATTCATTTTGAACAAGACCACATATGAACATGATCATAGATTTAAACATCAACACAAAAACATAAGAGTACAAACCCAAAACCAAACACAAACTCAAATTTAAAAACACAAAAAACACAATAACAAATAAACTATTTACTCTCAAAATAAATGCCAAGTCAAATCCAGAAAATCATACAAATCCATCAAGAACACATAAGAGCACAAACCCAAAAAAATCATACAAACCCAGAAATCAAACACAGAAAATCATAAAAGAATATTGTACAAAAAAAAAAATCAATCTATATATATACACAAACCAAATTGTCCAAAAGAAAAAATAGATTTAAATCTGAAAATTAAATCAATACAGTAATTAACAAAATACCCACAAAATTGAACAAACCCAGCTCAATCCCTCAACCATACCAACACAAACCCAGCTCAACCATACCAGCACAAAGCAAAACATCTTAACCTCTCTTTAAACCCACAATGGACCTAACCGATCCAGACCTAGAAAACCCAAATCTACCCACCACCTGCGACCCAAAAAAACAGAACCAACACCACTAATCTGACCTAACCACCACGATCTCCACCTCCACCAATCTGGCGGAACCATAAAACCTAACCAACCCGATTTGGGTGTGTGTGTTATTACACATGTTACATGCTCACAAAGCCTCACAACACTGAGCACACAAACATATATACCCAGCGCTTACCCTCTGTTTTGCCCTTTAACCTCTACATCTCATTTTTGTGGATCAAGAGTTGTTCAAGATGCTCTTAGCTTGTTGATCGGAGAGTAGCTTCTGGGTTTGGGAGTAAAGAGATTTGGGTTTAGAGAGAGTGTTTGTTGATTTTGGGCTTAGGTCGAGAGTCTTATGAGTGCTGGGTTCCGTGGTGGTGTTGGCTAAGTTTCGTGGTGGAACAGGGAGGCTGTGCCTCGTTTTGGATCAAAGAGAGAAAAGCCGAGGTCTAGAGAGAGATGGACTCAGATCTAGTTTTGGGTTTCAAGTGTTCGAAGTGTGAGATTTAGTTTGAGTGGTAGAGAGATTGGAGGTAGAGGAAGCTCCGGCCATGGTGGCCATGGAGCTTCGGCACAGAGGAAAGGAAAGATTTAGTTTGTTATTGTGTTCTTTGTGTTTTTAAATTTGAGTTTGTGTTTGGTTCTAGGTTTGTGCTCTTATGTTCTTGTGTAAATATTTAAACTATGATCATGTTCTTGGGTGTTCTTGTTCAAAATAAATTAGATCTAAATTTATGTATTTTATTGTTTTTAATTCTGTTTTTTCTTTTTTTATTTAGTTAAAATTGATAAATTATTTTAAAAAAATTAGATTCTGATGTGGCATTTTTTTTATAATATTTTAATTCCTCCGTCAACCACCTCAGATATTTCCATCGGTTGACTGATGGAAAGGACGAAAATAACATGCGTTAATTGGTTTAGGGACTAAAAGTAGAAAAATTAAAATGTAAGGACCAAAATGGAAAAAAGCCAAAATGTAGTGACTAAAAGTGCATTTATGCCAATTTTGATCATTTTTTAGATCCTAAGGGTATTTTGGAAATTTTAAAAGGTTTCGGGAGGTATTTTGATCATTTTTTGGATTTTGAGGGTATTTCAGTCATTTTTTCGGTTTCAAGTGCATTACGATCATTTTTTAGATCCAAAGTGTATTTCAGTCACTTTTTAGGTTACAATGTCATTTTACTCATTTTTTAGGTTTTGGAATCATTTTGGTCATTTTTTAGGTTCTAAAAGTATTTCGGTCATTTTTAAGGTTCTATGGGTATTTTGGTAATTTTTTAGGTTTCAAGTGTATTACGGTCGTTTTTTAGGTTTTAAGGGTATTTTAGTCACTTTTTAGGTTACAAAGACATTTTGGTCAATTTTTAGGTTCTAAGGGTATTTCGGTCATTTTTTAGATTTTAGGATTTTTTTCAGTCATTTTATAGGTTCTAAAGGTATTTCGGTCATTTTTTAGGTTTTAAGGGTATCTCGGTAATTTTTGGGAGTTTTTGGGGTATTTTGATCATATGTGATGGTAGTATTGCCCAATATGATAATGGAATCGTCAAATGTGAGGAACCATTTTTTTTAAAGAGTTTCAATCTATGGCGTCTGCTCCTGATGATAACTCTTTATCATCAGACCAAGATACTAATCAGTTTTTTATGTAGGCGAAGATTGAACCCTAGATCTCTTATTCAACCATAAAAGATTTTACTAGTTGAGCTAACTGGAATCCACAAGGAAATCATTAAATATGATAAAAGTATGGTCACATATGATATTGGTACTATCCAATGTGATGATAAAATTGTCAATTGTAAGAAAATAATTAGTGTACTACCAAATGTGACAAAAATACAGTCAAATGTGATATTGGTACTGCCCAAATATGATGATAGAATTGTCAAATGTGAGAAAAAAAAATAATGGTACTACCAAATGTGACAAAAGTATAGTTAGAAATGATGTTGGTACTGCCCAATGTGACAATGGAATTGTCAAATGTGAGAAAACAATTAGGGTACCACCGAATGTGACAAAATATAGTCAAATGAGATATTGGTACTGCCTAATGTGACAATAAAACCATTAAATGTTAGAAAAAATAAATGAACCACCAAATATGACAAAAGTACAGTCACATGTGATGTTAGTACTGCCCAATGTGACAATAGAACTATCAAATGTGAGAAAACAAATAAGAGAACCACAAAATGTGACAAAAGTACTGTTAGATATGATGTTGGTACTACCAAATGTGACAATGGAATTATCAAATTTGAGAAAAAATAAGGGAATCACCAAATGTGACAAAAGAATAATCACTTGTGATGTTGAAACTACACAATGTGAGAATAAAACCATTAAATGTGATGTTTTAGTAACCTGATATAGCAGGTTGCCTACTAGTGGGTACATTACCCCTAAAATGGTTTTCAAAAATTAAAATTGTTGTTTGCCATGAATATGAATTCAATGTTATTGCTATGATTGATTCTGGTGCTAATATGAATTGCATTTAGGAAGGAATGATTCCCTCCAAGTATTATGAAAAATTCACTGAAAACTGTTTTCTGCTAATGGAACTCAAATGAAAATTAAATATGATTTAAACAATGCTCATGTTTGCCATGAAAATGTTTGTTTTAAGATTCCTTATGTGCTTGTTAAAAACATGACTGATAAAGTGATTCTTGGTTTTCCCTTTATAAATGCTTTATACCCCTTCCATACTGAACATGATGGGATAACTACTGACCCTTTTGGGCAAAAAGTTAAATTTAAATTTGTCTCAAAATTTGAAATAGATACTGATAATGTTTTAAATCTGATTCATGCCAAAACCAAGCATCTAAACTTTCTTAAGCAAGAAGTTAGATATAAAAAGATTGCTGAACAACTTTCAAATAAATTGTTACAATCCAAGATTAATAATTTTCAAAAAATCTTGGTCAATGATGTTTGTTCTGATATTCCCAATGCTTTTTGGCATAGGAAAAGACACGTTGTTAATCTGCCTTATGTTAAAGAATTTAATGAGAAAAAGATTCCTACTAAAGCTCGTTCTATTCAAATGAATGCTGAAATTGTTGAATTCTGTAAAAAAAGAAATTCATGATTTGCTTGAGAAAAAGCTGATTAGGAATAGCAAGTCCCTTTGGTCTTATGCTGCTTTCTATGTTTAAAAAAATGTTGAAATTGAGAGAGGAACTCCTTGCTTAGTTATTAATTTCAAGCCTTTGAATAAGGTCTTAGAATGGATTAGGTATCCTATCCCTAATAAGAATGATCTAGTTCATAGGTTAAGTGATGCGGTTGTATTCTCCAAATTTGATATGAAGTTTGGATTTTGGCAAGTCTAGATTAGTGAGAATGATAAGTATAAAACTGCTTTTACCACTCATTTTGGACATTCTGAGTGGAATGTTATGCCTTTTGGTCTCAAGAATGCCCCTAGTGAGTTCCAAAATATTATGAATGATATCTTCAATTCATTCAGTCATTTCACCATTATTTACATTAATGATGTCCTTGTTTATTCTAACTTCATTGATGAGCACTGGAAACTTTTGTATTCGTTTCTTGAAACCATCAAACGAAATGGTCTTGTTGTCCCTGCTAAGAAAATCAAACTATTTCAAACAAAAGTATGTTTTCTTGGTTATGATATTTTTGAAGGACAAATTCATCCCATTGATAGAGCCATTTAGTTTGCTGATAAATTCCCTGGTGTCATTATTGACAAAACTCAGCTCCAAAGATTTCTTGGGTCGTTGAATTATATTGCTGATTTCTACAAGGATTTGAGGAAACAATGCAAACCTCTTTTTAATCAATTACAAAGTAATCCTCCAACTTGGTTAGATGTTCATACTTCCCTTGTTAAACAAATCAAGTCTCATGTTAAAGCTTTGCCGTGTTTGGGTATTCCTACTGTCAATACTTTCAAAATTATTGAAACTGATGCCTCTGACATTGGTTATGGAGGTATTCTGAAACAATGTGTTTCACCATACTCAACTGAACAAATTCTATGATTCTATTATGGAGTCTGGAATAATGCACAAATAAATTACAGTACTATCAAAAATGAGATTTTATCTGTAGTACTATGTATTTCAAAATTTCAAAATGATTTATTAAACCAAAAGTTTCTATTGCGAATTGATTGCAAAAGTGCTAAATATGTTATAGAAAAAGATGTTGAAAACATTGGTTCAAAACATATTTTTGCTAGATGGCAAGCTATTTTAAGTTTTTTTTATTTCAATATTGAATATATTAAAGGATCACAAAATGCTATCCTTGATTTCCTTACTCGTGAATTTCTGCAGTGCCACAATGACAAGTAGGAGATCGAAAGACAAACACCCTGCTACAAAAACTGCTAAACAACTGTTAAAATAGAACTTGCCTCCCCTATAGATATTGCTAACCATTTTACCACTTTAGGGACCATTCCTAAACCAAACTACTCCTCTGTTTTAGCATCTTCTAATGACCCATATTCTTTAACCCTTGTTAACCAACCAATTAAGGCTGCTTTTTCCAAAAATCCCAATGCTTCTCAGTATGTTTCAAAGCAATACTGCCAAAACTTGTTTTCTATTGAGCCCAATAGAGCTTCTATTACTGATCCCCTAAACCTTGCTAAAAGCTACTTTCCTCAGAATTTCCATTGGATTCTTGAGCATGGTGAGAAAAATTTAAATTATTACTCTGCTATCCTGCATTTTGAGAAATCAATCCTTATAAAATCCATACCTAATAAAGCCAATCCTTCAATAATTATTTACCACAGTGTTTTACTACTTGATATTATTTTTGAAGAGAAGTGGGGCTCTAGCCCTGCTGCCACTAAAATGTTACCAAATTCTCCTATTCCTTATTCCTATCATGATTATATCACTGCTTGGTTCAAATACATGCTTCACCAAGATGACAATATGACCCATTCTTGGTTTGTTAATTGTGATAAAAATTTCAATGCTTATTTAGCATCCGGAGTTATTTGGCCATGATGAAGCTTCCACACTAGATTTAGGGGACAATTAGCACTGTTGGCACAAGTAGCCAAAACTACTAAAATAACACTCCTGCTAACATTGCTCAAAAGCTCCAAATTCCCTGCTAAAGTTAAAGCTATTTTGATTCCCTGTTGAAGGTATAGGTTCCTGCTCTGACTGCTCCCCACAGAGAATAAATTCCCTCCAAAACGCACATGAGGAGAATCCTGTTGACCTACGATGAATAGTAAAAAAAGTCAATTTTACTCTTCACTGTTCACTATTTACTATTCACTACTTAAATAGTATTTTATTTTGCCTATAAAGGGGGGATGTCCCTTTGGTAGAAATCATCTCTTTTTTTTTTCCCCATCTTTCCTTTCCTACTTCCAATCCAGTGACCACCATCCCTTTCAAGCATTGTAATCCATTGTAACTGCTATTATCCTGTAAGTGTTTTAATATGTTATCCAGAAGTTATATTTTGTTAAAATCTTATGGTTTAATATATTTATGGATATGTTTTAATATATATATATATATATATTGTTTAATAAACAAATTGTTTATGTTTTAAGCTATACCCTAAGTGCTTTCTCTACGACAATTAATTTGTAAAGGTGAGTTTCTGGACTAACAGTTTAATCTAAACAATAATTTCAAACGAAGAACTAAAAAAATGTATAAGGGTCGTCAATGGGTCGGGTCAAGCCGGCCTGGCCCGACCCATTTTTACTTGACCCATGGGCATAATGGGCTGGACATGGCGGGCTATTAACCATTTAACAGGCCGGGTCGGGTTGGGCCAGAAGAGAAAACCTCAGCCCATGACCCTGCTCATGGGCAATGCCAATTTTGTCTTTAGCAGGTTGGGCTATTCATGGGCTTAGGTTAGCATATTATTTTACTATTTTTATAAGAAAAGAATCAATTTTTTATAAGGGAATAATCAATTTTTTTTTTAAGGAAAGAATAAAAGAGTTTAGGGTTTAGCTTATCTCTAGTACATTTTTAACTGGATATGTCTTTTTATTTTAAATATAAAATAGCAAGTGGTAGTGAGTTTAAACCCCGCCTTTTATTTAGTTAGTGGGTGATATGACAATCTCTTATTAAAACAAAATGAGATTCTTTTTAAAAAAGACTTGGATGTAAGCTAAACCCAAGAGTTTAATACTTAATTACAAATTTTTTTATAGTCAAATCTATTTAATTCTTTATTTTGTTGATGGAAACCTATTTAATTTTTTTTATTAAGGCTTTAAATGGTTTTTTTTTTTAATTTTTATTTTAAATAAAAAAATATCAAATGGTTAGTTCATAGTTGCTAGACTACTAGAAAAAAAATATATTTAGTAAATTAAGTTTAGCACAATCACTTTAAGTATCTTAGTGGTTGGCACTTGGAGGAATTTTCTTAAGAAATTCCTCTATAATGTCTCAAGATTAATCCTTTATACACCTCTTATATATTTTTGTTATGAATTTTGAGTTATTGGATTGAGCAATGGGTTGGGCTACTAGGCTGGCCCACTAGGCTGGCCCACCAAGTGCCCATAAGCATAAAAACTAGCCCACAAGTATCTTAGTGGTTGGCACTTGGAGGAATTTTCTTAAGAAATTCCTCTATAATGTCTCAAGATTAATCCTTTATACACCTCTTATATGTTTTTGTTATGAATTTTGAGTTATTGGATTGAGCAATGGGTTGGGCTACTAGGCTGGCCCACTAGGCAGGCCCACCAAGTGCCCATAAGCATAAAAACTAGCCCACAGCCTGACCCACTGGGCTAGTGGGCTACCCATGGGCCTCAACAACAACAGGTTGGGTCACCCATTAGCCCGGTGGGCCGTCGGGCTTCTAGGTCGGACCGTGGGCCATGAGCTATTTGATGACCCTTAGCACTACAGGACAATTTTATGTGATAAAACAATATTTGGATTTTACTTCTTCCTTGAAATCACCAAGGAGCATTTACACTTAGGCAAACACAAGATTGGACTATTCTCAATGTTCTCTGTGTTCTTTCTATTTCTTTCACTATTTCTAGATCAGAGCATTGTACATGGGGGATTTCTTCCTATTTATAATCTTAATGCTTCAATCATAGCCCTTCACTTGGGTGGTGGGTGATTCTTCCTCAAGATACTCGTTACATCTTCTCCTCCCCTCCTTTTGAGGTTGTGTTGAGCAAGTGACAGGTTGTGGTGGCACTGTTTAAGTGTCATTTTGCCATTAATGTGGCATGCCTAGTTGGTGCAGTGCATTTAATGCAGAAGTGATGCTATTTTCACGAGGAAGTTTCCTCCAAGTCTTATCCAAGCTAGTTATTGTAATTAACCATACTTCTCATAATTCAAACTAACCATAAGTTCCATTTTAAATAGTTCAAAATGCCATATAGGCCAAATAGTTTAACCGGAAAAATAATCTAGTACAAGTAGTTTGATAAATACCAAAATGCCAAATTGTTACAGAAATGTTGAGGAGGGGGGGGGGGGGGGAACCTTATCAGAGAACAGGGTTATAAAGGGGAAGAGAAACAGAGGGGAAAAAAAGAGAGAAGAGAGACAAATAGAGAGAAAAATATGTGGGAAGAGAAGAGACAAGAGGGGGGTGACAATGATAGTTTGAGAAGAGAGAAAAACAATGGGAAGAGAATAAATGAGTGAGTTTATGCTTTGTTTGTTTCACTGGAAAACCTTCTATAAAGATAGGTTTCCACATTTTCTAGTGTTTGGTAGCCAAAAAAAAAAAAAACTGGTCAACGGAAAACTATCTTTAGTCAAACGAAAACTCTAGTAAAAATAATGCTTATTTTCTATAGGTTGTTTTCCACAATTTTTTTTGGAAAACAATCTCTCTCTCATGCGTTGCATCTCTTATAAATATTATCTTCGTTTGTAGCCACTAGAAACATAATTTTTTGGCGCATTCTCTCTCTCACGGTAAGCTCTCTTACTTTTTCTCACTCCCCTTTGCTTTTTCTCTCCTTACACCCTCATTGTCACTAACTCTGGTCTCTCCCCTTGCCATAGATCTCTCTCTCTCTTCTTCATGTTTCTCTTCCCTTTTGTAACAATGTTCTTTGATTAGATTTTTTTCCCTTACTGATTAGTCAATAGTTTTGACTTGCAAAAGAGAATAGATTTGCAGCGGTAATTATTTCATTCATTTCTATCAAAATCTCAATTCTTTGCTTTGAATTTCAATTTTGATTTTCTTTTTTTGATTTTCTTTTTTCTCTAAGAAATTTTTGGTTTAATGGATTTCAGACAGAAATTACTTCTTTTTTGCACATAAAAGTGCAAAAAAAAAAAAAAATCTTCAAAAAAAGAAAGAAAAAAAGAAAGAAAAAATGAATGAAGTAAAAGACAAAAATTTTAAACATAGTACCTATATGGCTCTAAATTGCTTTTACATAGGACACTCTTTATAGTAAATTGATAATATTGTTATATGATGAATAATGATTGTTTTGGGGAATTGCATTTGTTGGCAAATATATTATGTAGATACTATGCAGTAAAGTTATATTATGCAGATACATTATATAAATACATAATTTAGAATAATATTAAAGATTTGTGGTTGACCATAGTAGACAATTAGTGTACCAGCAAAAAGATTAGATAATTAAAAGTTATTGTTATTTGTACTTATTGAAGATGTATTCCTCTGTCAATTATATATATATATATATATATTTGTCTATATATATATATATATATATGTATGTATGTATATATGTATGTATGTATGTATGTATGTTATTGTGGGTGTGAAAGCCCAACGCTATGTATTGGGCCTGGAGCCCAATTTGAATATCACTGTTTGTCCGAAGAGGTAAAAGGGATCAGGGCTGAGTCCGTTTGGTGGAAATGCACTTGAAAAGGAATGATGGATGTGTCCGAAGACAATCCTATTGGTCCGAAGAGGTTCCCCTCATCGGATCATTAGAGAACTTGATCAGGCAAATATACTGAAGACCTAAGCGACCTTCCCAGCTGATTCCATGGTAAAGAGCGAACTCTGGGCATGCCTAGGGATGAGAAGAACATAAAATATCTTAAAGGAAAAGCTGCCACCACCGCATTTAATGCATTGCAGCAACTTTTTTGGCCGCATTTATGTGGAGAAGACACCTGAACAGTTCAACCTCAGCTACTACTACTCACAGCAGACTAAAGCAAAGGCCTGATGTAACATGTACTCAAGTGAATGCTTGGATGAAGAACAAGTGTACGATGAAGATGAGGAAGGAGGAGGATATATAAAAGAAGTAGGTCTTTGAAATAAGGGGAGGAAAAAATTGTATTCATTTTGGTCTATAAATATTAAGCCTCTTCGGATTCAAGAGAATTTTTCACTGAATACTAGTCGGAACATCGTTTTATCCTTACTTGCATGTACGAACCGTTGCTAAATCCATAACCAGCCCAGCTGTTTAACCCATTCTCTACAAATTTATTGTTTGGGTTTCATTGGGCTGACAGTCTGCAAAGTTTGTGCTTGGCCCATCAAATTTGGATCCTACAGTTACTGTCCATATATATGAGTAAGATGAGTGGTAGAGATCATGAAAATTTGACAACTAATTTTAATTGTATCTATTTTCAGAATTTTAGTATGAAAACCAAATTCATTCTTGGTTTTTTATTTTTTATATTGATTACATTAGTTGGTTTACATGATACACATGTTATAAATTATACAAGAAATATTATTAAAAAATTGCATATCAAATACTAGAAAACATTCTCAAGCTCATTTTTAAGGTCGTTACCAAACTTTGAAAAATGAGACAGTTCTAGAAAATGCTCTTTGGAATTATTGTGAGAAAGACTAAAGGTGTGAAAGAAAATATTGTTTCCCAAGCCAAAAAAAAGATAATATTTATAATAGTTATGCACCGCATGAGAGAGAGATTGGTTTCCATTTTTTTTTTTTTTTTGGAAAACAACCTATAAAAAAAAAAGCATTATTTTTATTAAATTTTTTCGTTAACTAAAGATAGTTTTTTGTTTACCAGTTTTTTTTATACTACCAAATACTAGAAAATGTGAAAAACTATACTTACAAAAGGTTTTCCAATGAAACAAACAGAGTGTTAATTTGCTTCCCTATTTACAACTAACACGGAACAAAAAGAGGGATCCTTAAGCCAAAAGAGAATATCTTCAATAATAGGGACAATAAGCAACCTGGGGGGGTGGGGGGGAGATGGATCTATGAGGGGGAAGAATTAGAAAACATTAGTCACATCTCCTTCAAGGATGAACTTATATAGAAATTAGATTCAAAAGCACAAGAAACCTCAAAAAGGGTTTTGTGAGAGTGTTTTTATATTGGTATTCTCTAAAATTTGTTTGTGATATTTTTTTCTTGTTGCTGTCCATGAACGTAAGCCAAAAGCTGAACCACGTAAATTCTTTGTATTCTCTTATGTATATTTAGTCTATTTTTCTTTCTAGCTTTCTTTGTAACCTATTAGTATTTGTTTTGGACATCTTTCTAAAGCTTATATTCCGCAATTGATCTTGTGTATGATTGCTATCTAGAGATCATTTCCTACAATAAATTGGTAATACATGAGAAGCTCTAATAAGTCATCCTTGAGTCTAAACAACCAATAGAACACCTCTTTATAGAGTTGAGTAAATTTGTGGTCTAAGGATATCTTTCTTTCTTGCCATGTTTTATTTTTGTTTCTAACTATTTTCTTGATAAGTTGATATAGTATCATTGAAAATTTGAAACTTGGAGTTCCAATTTTCAAGCATTGTAGAATTATCAAATTTTGAAAGTTAAATGATTTGGACATATGATCAAATACAGATTGATACATTCGTTTAAGAGAAAAGTGCGACTTTTATATATATACAGGCAGACAAGTTTGGATTTGATTGAATTTCCGAAGATAATGTCGATTGCTAAGAGAATTTCCGGATTATACGTGGGGGGAGACTGAAACTATTTTCAGAAGTGATTACGTGCCTTTCAAGCTTCGAGCTTCGATTGTCATTATAATTTATAGCTTTATCAATTTTGCAAAATTATTTGACTATAGAAATTAATCTTTCCTAATCTTTCTTTTCAGCATAAACTCCACATTCCACATAAAAGTTCAACATTAATGATATATTTTTTTTGGTGGTAGGAAAGCATGAATTTGGTGAACGAATTAAATCAACGCATGAGTCCCACATACACATAAGATAAAGTATGGTTTGGGATAGGGGTCCCCTCAAATCCTCAATATATCTAGGTTAAGTAGATACGTTGCTAATTATTGGAGCTTTAAAACAAAATAACATGTCTGGTCAGCATGAAATCGACCAGAAGGAAATTAAGGTCCTCATAACTTTAGCAGCAGCATGCCAGCTTGGTAGTCACCGACCTATAAAATAATGAAGAAAAATTCACCATCGGTGACACAAACACAAACAGCCAAGCAAGAATTCTAATCACAGATAAGATAATAAGAAGGAGCCAAGGACAAGAGTGCCTAAGCATATCTTTATTTGCTTCTTCCCTTGCGATTTTCAAACACAAGAAAGAGAGAAAGAAGATAGCAAGGTAATTATATTTGTCTGCATGTGTCACCTCGTGAAAGAACGAAGAATTTTATCCCAAAATTTTCAACATAGAAATATATTGGAATCACGTGTAAAGTTTGTTTTCCTTTTCCACGCAGTAGTCGTCACTTCCTTCCACTATATTAGTATTTCATTCAAAACACATCTCACGTGCTTTACTATATATATATATATATATATATGCCAGACCCACCGCCACACTTTCATTGTTGGTTGCAATATAGACTAGAAGAAGCGGTAGAACCTGAGCAATCATAGCATAACACATCAGTGCATAGGACAATATAGTGACGTGGACGTACATGATTGCTGGAGGTGCATGGCCTGTGTAAAATCCATAATAATATTCACTAGGGAGATGGGGAACCCACTCACATTGAAACCCATTTATGTCAATGTTTTGGGCATTCCCAAAACGATGACAGACTTTGAGAGTGAGTATTAAAGGCCTCATAATCGATAAGACATTTTCACGTCAACATGCGTGCGCTCTTCGTCCAAATCCAATTGCCTGTGATAGTAAGGGTGCATCTACGCCCTGTCTTTATTAATACAGACTCAACCTATATTATATTATTATTTAGGAAACATATATGGATCCGTGCCATAACTATCTATTTTAAAAAAATATTTATAAAAAATTAAAAAAATTGTCAAAATTACTTAGGCAAATAACACTCTCCTCCCTTGAGGTTTGGGAAATGACACTCACCCCCCAAACTTAAAAGAAAAAAATATTTTCCCTCTTTGACATTTATTTATCTAAACTATGTTAAATTGACGTTAAAAATGTTGTGCACTAACGTACCATTTGGTTAATAATGTATTCTCAAAATTGCTCTCAACTTATTCTCAACTTATTCCATCAAAAGTCTATATTTTTAGCTGCTTTTCTAATTTAACGTTAGATGGTAAAGAATAAGTTTTTGTGAGTTTGTTCATCAATCAATCAAATTGACTTTGAAAGTTTTTTATATTGATAAGTGACTTTGAAAATTTCAAACTCGTTTTTAAACAATAAAAGCTTGAAAGATTCAACAAATTATTTTATTTCATAAATTTTGATCCAAAGTGTTAGAGAGAGGAGCGATTAAAAAATCTAAGAGGATCATCAAACTTTAAAAAATCAATTGGAAAGGTGCTATAAGAGACTAAAAAATCAACATAAGCAACACATTTTATAATATGTTCTTTTCATTTTTTATTTTATTTTATTTTATGTAAATACTTTTTTCACTAACCATGGTTAAACTTTGGTAAAGAGAATGTTTAAAAAAATTAGAATATTCCGTTACTAATATTAAAAGAAGGGGGAAGAGTGTTATTTTTTTTTAAATCTCAGGGGGGGCGTGTTTTTTCCTTTCAAGTTTGGGGGTAATTGTTATTTCTCTAAATCTCAAGAGAGGGGAGTGTTATTTGCCCAAATTACTTTTACAATTTTTTCATATAAAATTTTCTAAAATAATTTATTAATGTATATTCAAAGCATCCGTAGTAGATGTGCTAAATGTATCAAATGTCAAATATTTGGCACATTTGGCACAAACACCAAAAAACCTCATTTATCAGATATTCAAAATCTTATAATTTTTGCAACATTAAACAGTAACATTATAAATTTACAACGATACGAACGAAATGTTGTATTTGTGTTTATTATTTTTTTATTCAACTTTTCTCTCTCCTCTCATTTCTTTAATTGATTTTTTCTCTCTCCTCACCGTCTGTCTCTCTCTCCTCACCGTCTGTCTCTCTCTCCCAACTGGTGTTCTTTCCTCTTCAGATCAGATGCCCAGCTCCTCCCTTAACCTCAAACGTCTTTCTCTCTCTTTGCATCTCAAATCAAACCCAAAAATCAATTAAATCAAACTTCAAACGTCTTTCTTTCTTCTCTCTTTGCATCTCAAATCAAACTTCAATTCCCAGTTCAAAACAAAACCCAAAAATGGAATCATCACAAACCAAACAGATCTTCATCCTATCAGAGAAAGAACAAAGGAATCGGCGATGGAGGCGAGGTAGAGCTTGGTGCCAGGGACGGCGAAGCCATGAAGATCGGCGTGTGAGCAGTAAGCGAGGTTCGTGAGGGCGAGGTCCGCCGCCGGAGTGTTTGTCACAATCACGCTTGGGTTCGTGAAGGCGAGGTCTGCTGCCGGAGTGTTCGTTACGATCAGTTTGACTATGCAAATTTTGATGTGGGTTTGATTTGATTTTGAAGAATTTTCGCTTCCGGATGATTTTTTTTGCAAATTTTGATGTGGGTTTTGCTTATTTTTCAAGAATTTTCATTTTTTGCTTAGTTGTTTGATAATTTCGATGCAATTTCTAATATGGGTCAGTGATTTTATTTTGGGCTGTTCGCAATTTTGATGCAATTTTTTTGATGTTAGTTTACTTTGATTCTCAAGGGTTTTGATTGGGTTGTGCTGTGCATATGCAAATTCTGATGTGGGTCTTAGCTCTGAAGGATTTTGTCTGTGTTGAGCTTAATTTTTGGTGTAATCTTGTTATTTTTCAGTTCTTAGATTTGCTTATGCTTTTCATTCAAACCCCCAGATGAGGGGTATGAAGCTATTTTTCTTTATTTGGTATTGGTGGCTGGTGGTGGCTATCGGTGTTGTTGTGGCCTGTGGATATTGGTGGCCGGTGGTTGTGCCGTTGATGTTGTTGCTGTTGTTGATGATAATTGGGAAAATATATTATATTATTTTAATGTGTAGTAAATATTATTTTAATATATAGAATTGAATGATAGAACATCTGATAAATGAGATATTGTAAAATGATGTAGTAAAATAATAACGTAGGCTTTTGGTGTAGTAAAATAATAAAGTAGGCTTTTGGTGTAGTAAAATGACATTTTTTTTGCAACATTTACTGTGGATACTCTAAGGGTATACGTTAGTAAATCCCAACATATATATATATATATATATTAAGTTTTGGATAAGATTGTTGATGACAAGCAAGTTAAGGGTCTGTTTAGATACCGCTTATTACTGAAAATTAAAAACATTGTAACAAAATAATTTTTAAATATGTGAATAGTATTGTAGGACCCAGTTTTAAACCTTTTTTTGCTGAAAAAAGTACATGCAGATCCCATGAACATTACACGGGACCCACTGTTTTTCAATCAAATGTAGGAACGCATGGAAAATGTGCGTTCCAAACGCACACTAAAGGTTTGTTTGAATATCACTTATTGCTGAAAATTAAAAACACTGTAGCAAAATAATTTTTAAATGTGTGAATAGTGCAATGAAACCCAGTTTTAAAGTTGTTTTTGCTAAAAATGTACTTACAGGTAGGGCTGTCAATACTCGACCCAACCCGTGAACACAACACGAACCCGACATGGGTTTTTACGGGTTAAGGTTGAGATTTAATGGGTTTGGGTCATAAACGGGTCAACCCAAAAGCGACACGATAAGAAACTTGTCATAAGCAAATTAACCCGCGTAACCCGTAATAAACACGTTTGACACGCTAATTTATTTGTGTCAACTCAAAATGACCCACTTAACACAACTCGTTTAATTTGTATAACAAATAAATATTTATTTTATTTTAGATTTACCAAATACCTTTTATATCCAACATATATTTTAAATTTAAAAATAAAAGTGAGTAATTACAAAAACTTACAAGTGATATAATTGGAAATTGAAATTTTATAAACCCTAGATCTCTAAACCCTAAAAACCCTAAATCTCTAAACCTTCTTATAAATATCTAATTTTTTTTTTAAATTTCAGTCATACTACTCGCTCTACTATTTTATAGTTTCACGCCCAATTCTCAAACTCAAAATTTCGAACTCGTTATTGCTCTCTCTCTCTCTCTCTCTCTCTAATGTGTTTATTTTTTCTGCATAACGCTTTTGTTCTATAAACTTTGAACCCATGTGCTGTTATTAATATATGAGATATATTAATTATTGATTAAGGCCACGGTTGTAGCTTTTGTCTTGTGTCGGGTGTTTCTTTTTTTTTTTTTTTCTTTTTTTTTTTTTTTGTATTAGTGTTGGACACGTCTGTATATCTTGCAAGTGGGTTTATTGAGATAGTTTATAAACTAGATCTGACGGGTATTGCTTTTAAAGATTACAAGAATGTGAGTTGAAGACTTGAAGTGTATGCATTACTTTTGGGATGTAAAAAAAAAATTATTTCTAGATGGATGTTATATTTAATATTATGCAGGTTGAAATGAGTTGTGTTACATTTGTGTCAACCCAACACAACTCGTTTATTAAGTATGTCAAATGGGTTGGGTCAAGTCAATCCGCCTTATTAACAAGTTAGGTTAGGATTGAAGGATCATGACACGATTATTAAATGGGTCGGGTTAGGGTTGAGTCATTTAGTCGAATAACCCTAACTCAACACGACACGAACCCGACACACCAACCCGAATTGACACCCTTACTTATAGGTCCCGTGAACAGTATATAAAACCCACACAAAACACACGGGACGCAAACGTGGAGGAAAAAACGTCTATCCAAACGTGCACTAAATATGGTTCTTTTGGATCAGCAATGTGGCATGAGGAGGTTCCCTACTTGCCCATGACTGCCTAAGTTGATTTATCATGTCCATTCGTGATTGAATAGTTGTGTTCAAACTTTAAAGTTAAATTTGGGTTTGGTTTGCTTTGGTGGCTCTCTGAGATTTAGATAATGTACATGTGTTTAAAATTTATATTTTATGGCTATTCTAATGTTACCTCTTTGTAATTTTTTGATGCGTGGAAATTGGAATAGAGGAACTATACACATACTTTATTTTGGGTTAAGCAATTAACATTTTGCCTATATATATTTGGGGATGATACATATTGGTTATCTTTTGTCTCAGACTCTCAATTGTCTTCGTAGGGTTGAAGAAAAGGTTTTGTAGGTGTGAATGCTAAGCTCATCTCAAAGTGAGTATTAAGACATTCAATTACAGAATGATTGCTATACGGGAAAAAAATTTCCCAATGATTCCTTGCCAAACATTTGACTATACATAGTTGTATCTACATTGTAATTTACTCATTTGATTCGTGGTTTACTTTATTTGAAAAGGAATAATTATAACCAATGACTTTTAGGCCAGCCGATGGTTTATGATGTTTTTAAGTCAGACATTTAGGATTTAAAGTCTTATCTTCCATTATAAAAATATATTTATTAAAAAAAATCAAAGGGTTGTCATAAAAAGAGAGAAGTAAAGAGATAATCTTGTTTAACATCACAACCTAATAGCGCAATTTGTGTTAGAACTTTGTTTTGGGGGTCTAAATTTGTGTTGCATTTAATTAGGAAATTATTGAAAGAGTCAATGAGTTATGGATTTGAGATATTTTCATCCCTATATTTATAATAAGATGTGGTTGTGTAATTGTGTTTGTTTTGATAGAAAATGTTTTATACTTTTATTTGAGAGCTTTTCATTTTTCACTTCACCAAAAATTCATCAATCAAATCTTCACTCCCAATCCGCCACTGTTAGCCACCCAACTACCACCACTCTACTAACATCTATAATCTCCCGTTGCCAACCACTGCTGACTGCAACCAACACTAGTCAACAATGACGATTTTTATTTATTTATTTTTATTATTATTATATATGTTTGGGAGATGAGAAAATGTGGAAAAAAAGTAGAAAATATCTTTTTCATTATATTTTTAGAAGCATAATTGAACCCTTGAAAAATATTTTTCAGAATATTTTCATAAACATAACCATACACTTAAAAATATTTCTTTTCTAAAAAATATTTTAAAATTGAAAATTAATTTCCATCCAACTAAACACAATTGTTGTGTGAAAAGTAACACTAGGTCATATTCTAGAGGTGGAGCAAGGTATTGTGCGAGATGAGTTGGGTGGATGACTTGGTCGATTCCCCATAAAAATTGGAATCACCACCAGCTTCTTAGTTGAATTATGAGTATTAAGGGATAGTCTTAGCATGTGCCAAAACCTTAACAGGTTTCAAAAAAAAAAAAAAAAAAAACCTCTAGTTAACAACTCTAAAAATAGAGCTAGATGCTAAAGCTATTGTGGATCTTCTAGTTAATTCTAGTTATGTTAATAATATTGTCTTTTTCATTGTGTATAATCACAGGTTGTTGGTTTTCCAGCTTTACCAGGTGCTTCTTAGGCATTAATGCATTATTACTGCGAAATTAACAAATGTCCTTGTGGTTGGCGAGATTGGGAGTCAATCAAAAAATTGATTTTGTATTGTAGCACTTGCAAGGTTATCTTTCAAATCTGAATGATGTGTTATGTAATAAACTTTGCCCCATTGTCAAAAAAAAAAAATTTAAAATAAACTTTGTCCCAAAACTCTAGTTTTTAATGCATGTCCTTTCTACCCCAAAAAAAAAAAAAAAAAAAAAATAATAATAATAATAAACTTGGGCATGTTTCTGTCACAGGCACAGCCTTTAAGTTAATAGGTAAGAAAATGACAAATAGTCTTGTCAAATGATTGAAATTGCATCAGTGCTTTCATTGCAATAAGACTTATTCAAGTGAAAATCAACAAGACAACTCTAGATCTACGGTTCTACCCCCAATGGCGAGTAGCTTGAACCTCAAGGGGTTGTTTGGATTTTGTTAATTCTATTCCTCTTAACTCTGTTTCTATCATTCATAATTTAAAATATATGAGTCTCACGAAAAAAAAAAAAAAAAAAATTTCTGTTTGAATTTGTTTCAAGTTTTTGTTTCCATCACTCAATTATCTGATTTTTGAGTGATGAATTATAAAAATTGAAAATACATTTTAGGTGTTTTTAGTTTCCAAAACTTAGTTTTCAATGGCATTTTGATAATTAAACATTCACTAAGAGACCTACTAGACAGAGGTCAACCTCAACTTTTTTTTTTTTTGTTTTTCACTGGGTTCGATGAGTTTGGGTCTTCTTCTTCTTCTTCTTCTTCTTCTTCTTTTTTTTTTTTTTTCAAACAATACCCACAAACTTTTCAATTCAAACAATCTCAAAAAAAAAGAAAAAAAAAAAAAGAAAAAGAAATTGTTGGAATGAAAAAAAAAAAAATCCAGATCGGAGCCTTCTTAGATATAAGAAGCAGAAGAATGAAGATTGAAACATCGAAGTCACTGACTCCGATCTCAGATCAAACCAAACCAAAAACCCAAAAAAAAAAAAAAAAAAAATCAAAAGGGATCTCGGCATAGCACGGCAATGGAATGAGGAATATTGTCGTTAGCCATGTCCAACTTGGAACGGCAGGGAAAACGATGGATTAGAGCCGCTGGGTTGAGAAGGCAAAGTCGATGAAGCTAAAGCTGAAGTTCAGGTTGCTTTTGTTGTCGAGATCAAGTCCTTGAGAAAATCTAAGAGGACGAGAAACACCTCGATTTTTCTGATGGGAGAGCACGAGTTCTTGCGCTGGAACTCTGGGTTGTTGTTGATGTTGTTGCTGCTGTTATTGTTGTTGTTGGCTGAGGAAGATGAGGTGGGATTGGGGTTTGGGTGTTTAAGGAGGCCTATGAAAGGTTTGATTAGCTGGGTTCGGGTTTGTGTTTTGGGAGAGTAACGGGGGGTGAAGGGGAAGTGAGAAAAGAGAAAATTGTGAGGAATGGGTTCTGCGGGTAGGCTTAGCAGAAGGGTCTGACCAATTTACAAGAATGAGTCTCACAAAAAATGTAGAAAAATTGAGTGATGAGAAGTTGAATGAAGTGTGCCAAACAGGTGAATATAGGAAATTAAGATATTTTAAGTGATGAGTGATGAATGACGAAAATTGATTGAAAAAAAAAAAAAAGCCCCGATGCAAAGTGAAATTTGACTTCTTTGTTATATCCCTAATTTCACATGGTCTTAGTAAGTCCATAACATCAACTGCTCCACTTACTAGACCCATAGCGGGATATGATTCATATATATGAATCATCTATATGATAGAGTACTACTGATACATCATACATCATAATAATCATTTTACTTCCAATTTCATGCACTGAAAGTCTCACTGTACAAGAAATCATCAATGCCATTAGGTTCACACTGGTATCAGTATGGCTCTCACACTCAGAGATGTCAATCACAACCTAATTTTTTGGCCAGTTTCTGCAATAATGCCTTTGCCGCCTTTAATGTCCTCCAAAAGTCCTTGAATTTTCCAGCTGTGTTAGCTTGTACATATCACAACGGTCGACTGTACGACGTACTGCAAAAACGCAAAATATCTTCTTCTACATGGAGCTATTTGATTAGATATTTTCTTGAATGTCTGAAAATAGCAATTCTCTCTTTGTGGATGTGCGCCACTCTTTCGATTTCTTGCATGTGATAAAAGTTACCTCTTGGGAAGGGAAAAAAAAAGAAAAAGAAAAAAAAAAAAAAAGTGAAAAGTGAAAGTCATAACACCGTACCATTAGACAGCAAGGAAACTCTGCAGACATCCATTCAGCTTTACTATTACTTTACAACTTTTTTTTCTTGCTGAAATTACTTTACAACTAAAAAAAAACATATATTTTTTTTGAGAATAAAAAAAAAAAAATCAGTCTACTATAATTAATATATATTTTATTTTACTTTATTTCACCCATCATCACTTAACTTTTTTTTTTAAATAATTATTATATTCATGGATCCAAAGTATCCATTTTAATGTTCTAAACCTGGTAAATGTGGAATATTTATTATATCATATTATAAAGTTGTGATTTACCAAAAACTTTTACAAGTTGTGAAATTATTTAGTTTATTAGTTTCAAAAAAAAAAAAAAAAATTTAGTTTATTTAACCTAGTATCCCTCCCACCTACATAAGAGTCAAGTCATTACACATAAAACCTAACTTTATGTGAGTGGAGAAGTGGATATATAAAAAATAATTGGTCCTATGAGTTTTACCATTTGAACTGTATAATATATTTAGCTGCAGAGTTTTACATATAAGGTTGGCGTGTGTATATATAACATTGACACAACATGTTAGTTAAATGGGACGAGAAGATGTTAAAAAAAAATAAGAAGAAGGAAGAGAAGAGCCTTAAGTATTGATTATTATTGTAACACAACAAATGATAAGTAGTAAGTTATTATTGATTCTAATTTGAATATATAACTTAAATTACTTTTTTGCCACTCATAATAACTAATAACAATTTATCACTTATAATTTGTAAAAAAATTATAAAAATATTATGGACATATTATTTTTCATCAGAAAAATAAAAAAAAGAAGATTATTATCACGCACACCTGTGCTACAAAATTAATTCTTAAAACCATTGTAGTATTTTAGAATAAAACATTTGATCTTTTATTGGATTTCTGTCATATATATTTTTTTATTGGACAAAAATGATCAGGCGGGCATTACTTGAGCCAAAATACACGTATGATAATTGATTCCTGTCTAATACATATGTTCGCATGATTATTTTCTGTTCAATAAAAGTCTATAAGATGATCAATTGTGTTATTTTAAATAACAAAATCATTTAAAAAGTCAATTGGGCAGCTAAGGGTGTGTTTGATAATCCTATACCACAATAGATCACTTTACATTTAACCTAAAATATAAGTTTTTAAATCTTGTAAAGTCAAATATGTTATTCTTCACGTGACCATTCATCTTAACTTGGACATAAAACCGGGAAGCAGTAACAAAAGGCCTTGTTTTTGGCCTAGAACAATGAACCTTTCAGATCGAATAATGTCAAATTGTCAATATAATAATCTTTCTCATATCATCAGGCAAAATATAATTAATTTTATAAAGACAGTCTTTCTTAAATCTGTTCCTATCAAATCTTGGACCCCAACCTTTTTCTTTTTTTTGGTAAGTATATATTGGACCCCACTTAAACCATTCCCGACATCAAAATACATAAATACAGTATAGCCCATTCCAAACATCCATACATATTCCATTACTTTAAAAATCAAATAACAAAATTCCCAATAACAAGGCACACTCCTACCAACCCAAATTTTATTATTATTATTATTATTTTTTTTTTTACAAAAATTAGATAAACATTTTCCTTGTGTAATAATTTCCAACTTTAAATGGCATCGTATAGTGCGCTCCTAATATCCAGCTGGCGCTTGCCGTCAGCAAAGTAAAACAACAAATAAAGAAAGAAAATAAAGTGCTTTCACATCCCACATTGTACCAAAGCACTTATTACATACGCGCTGTTCTGGCCCAAGAAACAAAAACTTTTATTCCACTTTAAAGCTTTTTTTAAACACAGCAAAAACAGAGTGAGTAAAACGTGTCAAGCAAGCAGGGCGAGTATTGTTTTTTCACGTAAGCGCCAGAAGATGAATTGAATGCTTTTGATCAGAGCTCTTTTAACTCATTGCTGCCAGTGACAACTGGACAGATGAGTGAACCAGCTGGATTTGTTCACGTGTCTGAACGTGATTGGATGTGATCCGTACTCATTCATTAAGATCAGAGACATGTCGTACTAGTGCCCCTCACTGTGTCAGTGTCACACAGTGTCACACAGTGCACGGCTTTGTCCAGCTTAGCCTACTAGTACTACTACAAGTGAAGTGGGCTTTCGTAAAACCTAACGGCTAAATTTTAAATTTTTTTTTTAAAAAATTTTGGGGGTTTTATTTTGCTATTGTCCATTTCTAGGAATTTGAAATCCACGTGGCTAGTGACATGGAGGAAACTGTGCATGACTTGGCTACATTGTATGAAGAGGTGCTTGTTCGAGAAGCCAATACAAATTTGGCTATAAAATGCCACTTCTCTTGTGAGGGACTCCACACTCTACATAAGAGTAGTTCAGTGTTGAACAAGCTTGACTAGTTCACTGCTCTCTCTCTCTCTCAAAACTCTCAGATACTATCATGGCTGTTTCAGTGTCTGTTTTCTTGGGTTTCTTTCTGGGTCTTGTTTTGGTGGGTTTGGTTAGCTCAGCAAAGTTTGATCAGCTCTTTCAGCCTAGCTGGGCTAATGATCATTTTGTCTATGAAGGAGAGCTTCTTAAGCTCAAGCTGGACAATTATTCTGGTAAAAATGATAGATTCTTAAAGACACAAACTTTTAAATAATTTTTGTGGGAACAATCTTTTGGGTTTGTGTTGTATTCTATTGAATCTCTCTTTTCGCATTGGTCTTTCATCTCTCTAGCATCCTCTGCTTGTATTTCTTCCTTTGCTCCTCGCTGGTCATGTATAAAGTTGGTTGATGAACTAGTTCATTAAGATTTGGTAGTTTATTTATTATTTTTTTGTGTTAAGCAATAATGTTATTATCATGTCATTGTTTTCCTTGATGCTCTGTTGCTTTTGATTATATACCAAGAGAGCGATGTTAGTTGAAAGAACCCATTTTATTGATATTTCGTTTGTCATCATAGGCATTTTTGTGTTTGTGTTAAGGATTAAGGTTATTACAGTGTCATTGTTTTCCATGATACTATGTTGCACCTGCTTATACTAAGAGAGACTAATGAAATTTTGGGTGCGAAATTTCAGGAGCTGGATTTTCATCAAAGAGCAGGTATATGTTTGGGAAGGTGACCATACAGATTAAGCTTGTTGAAGGTGACTCTGCTGGAACTGTTACCGCTTTCTATGTAAGCAATTATATTGGTGCTTTCTTACAAAATGTACATTTGTGTCATGGCCAAACGTATTCATATTGTAAATTTACTAATGGACATTAGTGCAACTATTGGTACTCCATGAACAGCCATTGAATAAGTTGACATTTGACAGAAAATTCACTCAATGCATTGAACTTTGTCCCAGATTTGGACAATTTGTTCTTGACATTATTTGAGCCCATGAATAGGCTACTACTCTGCTAAAATTTAATTGTTTTTTTTTTTTGGTAGAAGTTTTTTTGTAATTAATAGTAACCTACTTCTTTCACTATTGTTAGTTTTAGTAAATCTCATTAAATCTGCATTTATAATCCCCGTCCCAATCAAAATATCCCCATGAGCCAATAGATACTTTAGAACACAATCCTCCATTATTGGCTTTAATCTAATATCCTTAGTGAGCCACAAAACAATTTACTTGTGATTTGTTGACCTTGTGTAGCTATAATTGTACCATCTATTTGTTTGAGAATGACATTTGATAATCAATTAGCTTTACTATTATGTGCGTGATGATAATGATATATCTTGCGGGGTCCATATTAAAATTTTATTGCTTTGTTACAGATGTCCTCGGACGGTCCAAATCACAATGAATTTGATTTTGAGTTTTTGGGCAACACTACTGGTGAACCTTACACCATTCAAACCAATATTTATGTGAACGGTGTCGGTAACAGAGAGCAAAGATTGAACCTTTGGTTTGACCCAACCAAGGAATTCCACTCCTACTCCCTCTTCTGGAACCAGCGCCACGTACTGTAAGGACCACACCTCTCTTTTCACACCATATTTGTGACTATAAATTTCGTGTTATTCATAAGTATACATGTGTGATGTGACTATAAATTAGGTGTTATACATAAGTATGCATGTGTGATGTGTCCTATTTATTTTGCTCATCACAGTGTGACGTATGTCTCTCATGTATAGTTGTGATGATTATTCTGGTGTTGAAGTTGATTTTTGTAATTTCAATTTCAAATGGGTCTGAGAAGCACTGTACAAAGCGAAGAATTGCTGTGCGTTGTTAATCAGTGCCGTGTGAGAGACTCTGAGACCATGGGGACAATGTCATTATCCTGACGTGGTCACTGGCTTAATTATAAAAAAGTTGCAAGCGAAAAAAAACATAAATAAAAATGAAGAAAAAGAACCGAAAAAAATAAAGAAAAGAACCGAAAAAACCCACGTAGAAAGTGTGAAATTTTGCATGATGTGTGTTCCCTAGGTCCACGTACGACTTACTGAGATAAAGACAGATGCCTATTCTGTTTTGCTTTTGGCATTGGCTTTGGCAGGTAGCCTATACAGTGTGCATGTGTTTTTTGACCGTAGTTAATCATTCTCAGCGGTCATTATTTACTCTTTTTTAACCCATAGTTGTATTTTCTCATATTGCTTAGGTGAATAATAAATTGGTTCATAACCAATCAAATAAGTTAAAATAAGGGTAAAATCTTATGTTTTTTACCAAATGAATGAATTCTTTCTTAGTACTTCAAATTCTTTTTAACCTTCTTCTTCCATGTGTTGGTGTTGTTCAGGTTTCTAGTGGATGATACACCCATAAGAGTTCATCCAAACATGGAAAACAAAGGATTACCATTCCCTAAGGACCAGCCCATGGGCGTGTACAGCTCAATTTGGAACGCAGATGACTGGGCCACACAAGGGGGTAGGGTCAAGACGGACTGGTCCCATGCACCCTTCATTGCCACCTACACGGGTTTTAAAATTGATTCTTGTGAGGTCCCACCGTCGGTGGCTGCAACCGAAAGTGCCAAGAATTGCAGCAGCAGTGGGGTAAAGAGGTATTGGTGGGACGAGCCCACATTGGCCGAGCTCAATGTGCACCAGAGCCACCAACTGAAGTGGGTTAGGGCCAGACACATGGTCTATGACTATTGCACTGACACGGCTAGGTTCCCAGTCATGCCTCTAGAATGTGTACACCATCGCCACTAAGTCTGTGTTTGGCCAGTGAATCAATGGAAACATTGTAAAAATAAAAAAAAAAATTGATGGGTTGTCGAGGGATCAAATCAGAAGTCAAAATTATGTATTGGGTATGGGTACGTTGTAAAAATGGATGGAGTAGGAGGGGTGGGTGAATTATGCATGGGAGATTATGTAATCAAATGTCATAAAGCATGTGCTTCATGTTTGTTCCATAATTTTGTTCTTGAATTTTCTGGTTGTGTATGGTTGTACGATATTTCAAAGTTTTAATGTGATTTTAAATTTTCTGTTGTATCATTTGACCTAACCTAATAATTGGCTGCTGTATTGTGGGGTTGCTAAGCTAAAATTTTGTTGACCCTTGTACAATAATCTTATGGTACGTACATGGTAGGGATATATACTCAAACTCACGGGTGTTGGCCCAACACTTAGTGGGGACCCAGGAGGGATGAGGACGAAAATCATCATTATTGAATGTAGACAGTGATGGAAAAAAGAAAAAAAGGGCGTGCATCCCAAAGCAATGAAGAAAATGAAGTTATAGGCAGAGAGTGGTCCTAAAAGCTTTTTATTGGGGGAGGACTAGAGGACCGTTTTTGTGAGGTAATTTTCTCAGTATACATTGTCCCAACAATGCAATTTCCAATCTCCCCACGCCACGTTACGCCTTATAACTAGTGTACTGCCTTTGTTTATATTGTTGCCTGAGCTCTCAAGGCTTTGGAATCACTTGAGTTATGCCCCCCACTAATCGATTAAATGTCATTATTTGTTCTTTTCCTGTGGGCTCTTGCTATACCACAACTAAAACACATGCTCAGCAATATTCGGCAACCTAGAATTAGAATTTTACGATTCCAGTGCTAAAAGTAGGATTTTAACTCTTGCACCTTTTTTGTTGGGGAAACACAAATGCACAAGTTAAATCTTAATTATTTTCAGTGAAGAATTTGAATTTCCATGGTTCTCTAGTGTGTCTCGGTGCTTAAATTAACAAAGAACTATACATATATATATATATATATATATTAAGATTTCATATTCTTAGTGTTTAATATGAACTACATAGGAATTGGATTTGGATGGAAAGGTTTCTTTGTATTTTTCATGATCCTTCATATACCCATGTAATGGTTTTTTTTCCTCAAAATGACACTGATTTTCAAACAATTTCGTTAATTAGCACGTTTTCAAAACTATTAGGAAACTAACATTTTGAGTATAATAAACTTGATTTTGGAATGCTAAACTCTAGTCCATCAAACTTGTTTTTTGTCAAATTGAAATCTAGCCGTTCAGACTCGATTTCGATACTCCCAACAAAAACAAAAACAACTCAATTTTGGAATTGCTAAACTCTAGTCCATCAGACTCATTTTCTGTCAAATTGAAATCGAGCCGTTTAGACTCAATTTTGGTACTCACAACAAAAACAAAGACAATGACTGAAACAACCAAAAACTCTTCTTCTCCAACAATCAAACACAAAAACCAAAGAGAAACAATGAAATCAACAAACCCAAGACCCACTTGGGCTTTTGGTCGGATCGAATCGCACAAGTTTTGATGGAGTTGTTGAGATCAAATCAGATCGAAGTTGCTGGAGTTGATTGGATCGGATCGGTGGTTCTCTCTCACTTTGTCTTGTTCCATATCGCTCGTTCCCCACCGAAGCTCACCTGCGTTTTGCTGGAGTTAAGTTTTGTTGGAGTTTGTTGAAGGTAAGAACTGAAGGTGAATTTTGAAATTTCAACGAAATAGAATCTGATAGGCTCAAGTTCTATGTTGAAATCGAGTTCTTTGTACTCGATTTAAAACACCAAAATCGAGTTTATTGCACTCGAATTAGTTTCCTAAATAGTTTTGAAAATGTACTAACAAACAAAATTGTTTGAAAATTAATTATTTTGAAAAAAAAAATCCAAAGACAGGAGAGAAGTGGGGCCAAAAGTCATTGACAGTTTGCTAAATTGTTTTATTCAAAATAATTCGAGATGTTGCTATTCGTTCTCACTTCTCAACAAACACGTGGAAGTTGTGTGAAATAGTTATTTCTTAGCATTATTGACTAGCGGGTATGGTTGAGTAAAAATATCACAATTAATTATCTGATATGTGGACCTCTTTTGGACCATACTGGTTCCTTTCTAAGTCCAGTTCCTTTGGCTTTGAGCAGAGCTACTTTCCCCTCACCCCTCTCTGCTTTGTAGGGTGTGGCCAATGCTCTTTGGTGTCAATAATTCAAAGCACATAATCCCACGATAGATAAGGAGGGTTAGAATATAAGTGATGCTTCCCTTAAAAAAAGGAATGGAAGTGATGCTAATCTATTCCAAGGGATGCCTCTGGGCCATCTTAAATGATGGACAGCAAAAAAAGTATTTTTTTTTTTTTTTTTAAGCATCAAATGAATAGAGGGCCCTCTTGTATAATTAAAGGGTATTAGTTCATAGGAAGTAGAATTTTGAAGTGAATTAAAAAGCAGAGAATTTTGAAGTGAATTCACACAACAACTCTAGACGTACAATAATTTTCATAAAATATTTCACAATTATCTGAGTCAAGTTGTTATTGATAATTAATAAAAATAATATCATAAATAATTTTATATAAAAATTTGTCAACTTACCTATTTTAAAAAATGTTATAAAAACTGTTATGCAGTAGAAAGTGAACTTAACATGCAGCAAGAAGTGAAAACCACCAATAGCATGAGAGGGGATTTTAAATTCAAATTGTGCAGTTGTGAGTGACACTATACATACCCTATTATATAAAACAGTGAATGACTGAAAGATACATGACCCCATTTTTTTAAAGCTTCAGAATGGCTTTACAGTAGAGCCATTTGCTAGAAAAAAGGAAAACATCACTTTAATTATACATTATGGGATTGGGAACAGAAAATTAAACACATCAAGACAGATTAGGCACACTTTTATAGCGGAAAGACCTTTGGAGAATAATTCCAAAAACAAGTGAAGCATCAACATCCAAATAAGCATCAAGAGCATGATGATGATATGAAATTTGTGGTGCATGGTATGACTCAAAAGGATTTGAATGGGACTCACACATGAAGGTGGGGGACAGCCAATTGTTGAGTAAACTAAAAAGAGCCATACAAAATTGGAATGATTGAAGTAGAGGGTAAAGAATGTTACCTGTACAGGTTCGGCCAATTCTCCACATGTATAGCAGAATCATGTTTAGAAAACCAAGCATATATATGCTATACTCAACCATAATTTTCCTTCCAATTAGGTTCCTCTATGTTTTTTTATTTTTTATTTTTTGGTCATTAAGGATTTGCATTAAAATCTAAAGTGTTTGGTAACATAGCACACCGTGACTAACATAATAAATTAATAATACAAAAATTCCCGAGTTTGGTTACTTGTTTACCACTGTAGAAAAATTACAAAATCCTAGGATCCTCTATGTACACACCTTAATTAATTCCATGTTTCGGCATACAATTTAAACATTCGATTCCTAATGATGACCATTGCAAATCACCATTGAGCAACCCCCAAAACTCCAATTTTACTTGCTATCACTGTTAAAATCCCCTACGAGTTGCTGTGCTGGTCTAACTTTGAATTCCTTATTTTGTTTTATTTATCCTTTTAATTTGAGTGTTTGATCCTGTTCAGGTAGAAAAGTCCTAATGAAGAAATCCCCAAAATCTCTTGCGTAACCGCAATCAAAATCAATCAATTAAATCTCAATTTCTGTTGTTCAATGTTTTTTTATTTTTTGGTTTGAGAAGACCGTTGTTGAATGCTGGTAAAGGTTTATTTATTTATTTGATAGTTTGATAATTACATTGAGAAGGAGATTTAAAGTTTTAAAACTCATATGTCTCATTTGGAAATAATAGGAGGTGCTAATCTGCTAGGTTACAAGACTATTATTGTTGTTTTTTTAGAAGACTATTGTTTGGAAAATATTATATAATGTTTCAGGTATATATGACATCTCCCTTGTAACAAGTAAGTCTCATCTGGTATATATAACATCTCTCTCACAGAAAGTGAGTCTCACAGATGAGACTCATTTGTTATGAGGGAGGTGACATATACATTTAAAACACGGAATACCATCTCATTGTTTGGTAAGTTAATTCTTCCTTTTTGATTAATTTTTAATTTTTCTTAATTTCTAATGGGTATGTAGATTTTACAAATATTTAAGTTTTTTTTTTCCAAGTTCTTTTCCAAGTCTCTAAGATTAGTTGACAACTTGTATATGTGTTTTTATAAATTATAACCTTAGATTAAAATACATTAAATTGAACTTACTGGAATTCTGGGCTTGAAATAGCCGTTCATTAGGGACGAAAGGCACTCACGTTGGCTTGCCAGTGTATACTATTTTTCTCTGATGAAACGCATCGTCTTTATAGGTTTCACCCAGAAGAGTGTTTGGACTTGGAAGAACAGCATAAAGGGCAGACGTTGTTGGCTTTCTTTCTTATTAATTTGCGTTACTAACATGTTTACTTCAATTTATTTTACATTTTTCTGTTGTTTGTGTTTATTTTACTACTTTCAAAATTACCTATAAGCTAGAGAATTTCCAATTAATTTTATTAGGCTTTTTGATTGAAAATGGTTTAAGCAATAAAGTGTATGATTTTCAAGTGGAGCGAGGATGACTGTCGAAGACATTCCCATCTTCATGCCCTAACTCCAAGTCCAAATTTTGGTTAGTATTTTGTCTATGGGATCAAAAGTTAATTCTTAGACGGTTAAACAAAGTGGCTTCTCTAATTTCTCCATTTTAGTCAATAAGGCTTGTAACATATTCCCAAGTTCATGTTTAGGGTGAGCCTAAATCTATAGACCCAGTTTCTCCCACCAAAAAAAAAAAAAAAAAAAAAAAAAAAAAAATCTATAGAGCCAAAACACCACCCAGGTGGCCTATAATGAGCCCGACTCAAAATAACGGGATGAAACGCTTGCATTTTTTATTATCAATTTCATAATTAAGATTTTATTTCTTGTATTTAACAATATATATGTTGCTAAATGATATAACACTAGATACACTTTTAGATTTATAATATTTAATCTAAAACTTGAAGTTGATTCTTTTCAAATGGAGAGGATCCTAGCTATTATTGAAAATGTGATACACTAGATTATGTGAATTAGATTAGAAAAGTGTTGTTGTATGGGCATGTGCTGAGTCTCAAATTGAGTATTTGAAAGATCGAATTGGGCTATATAAGTGATTTCAAGGAATCCTAATCATAACTTGAGTATCCCTTTTAAGGTATAACATAGATGTGGCTAGCGCTTCCTAGGGTTTGTGACAAAATGGTGGCATAACCAACCTAGTATTGTTATATGGCTTAAGGGCACTACAACATAAGAAGGTCCCTGACAAGGACTCTAAGAATTTAAGTGAGGAAATTGTAATACCCCAGATTATGTAATTTGGATTAGATAAGTAGGTGTTGTGTTGATGTGTGTTGAGCCTCATATTGACTGTTTACTAAGTCAAACTAAGGTACATACCAAATTAAGAGGGTTCCTGACAAGGACTCTAAGAATTTAAGTGAGGAAATTGTAATACCCCAGATTATGTAATTTGGATTAGATAAGTAGGTGTTGTGTTGGTGTGTGTTGAGCCTCATATTGACTGTTTACTAAGTCAAACTAAGGTACATACCTAATTAAGAGGAGCCTCAATTGTAATTTAATTAATCTTTTTTAGTTATAGTGCAAATGTGGCTAGCTTCTTTGGGTCATGATAGAAAATCAATACAATCATTAGTTTACAAATGTTATCTTAAAAAAAGCAATACTATGTCATGCCTAAAACTCTCTGTTGAGGTCCAAAATATCACAATATTGTAGCAAAGCCCAAAAAAATACAAAAAAGATTGAAATCTAAGAACCATTTGGGCTTTCAAGGAAAGGCCAGGGCCCAAATTCATTAAAAGTCAATAGGAAGGGGCCCAAGTCCATGAATGGGCAAAGCTTTGGGCCTTATGAAACAAAGAAAAAAGAAGCTCAGCCCAGCCCTTAAGGGAGAAAATCGCTGGGGAACCAGAGAGAAAATTGAATCAAGATACCTGGGGATTCCCAGAAGCTTGGGATCCTCGGGATATGCGGCAAGCCCAGGTTGGGATTGAGATAGCTCAAGGGAGCATGCCCAGGAACACAAAGAATGAGAGCAGATGTGTCCCATCAACCACCCAATGATGCAGAAAAGGGGTAGAAAACTTGGGAACCAGTAACTTATGAAAAAGGGTCTGGTACCTCGGGGAAGCTAGGGAGGTGGACCATGAAAGAAGGTGGATGGAGATCTTTTAGCCTGATAGAAGGGAATCTGTCCATTTAGAGAAAATGACAAAAGGTAAAGTAGCAAAAAAAAAAAAAAAAAAGTGGGTTTGAAAAGTGGTATCTAGAAATTAGTCAGCTAGGGGCTTTTGGAGAAGAAACCTCAAAAGAGGAAAATAGTGAGAAAATAAGGAAGGGACCAGACACCAATGTTGCTGACACAATATTGGTTCTGGTACCCAAGGCAGCAAATGGAGGGAATCAGTGGTGCACCAACAACCTTAAGATGGTGCTATAAAAAGAAGGAGAGCCAACAGTGAAATTCATTCAGCAATAGTGAATCAGAGGAAAAAGATCCTTTAGAAAATTCCTTTAGAATTCAAAAAGAAAGAAGAGAGGGAAAATACCGTCTGAGATCCTGAAACAGTCACTAGAGAATACACTTGGATTCAAAATGATTCAAACTTCACAAGTCTTGGAAGCCTAAAGAGCTATCCAAGTCTGTGGTTTTTAAACTTATTTGGACCTTGTAACATATCCTAGTGCAATAAGAGCATAATGTATCAAAAACTTAAGAAAATAATAAAGCATTTCTTATCATCCCAAGGATCCCTAATGTTTATTTCACTTTTCCTTTTACTTATATTATTCTTTACTGCTCCTTGTTGTGCAATATGTATGTATTTTCCATGTGTTAGTATGTACGTGTTGTAGGATCCACGCTTTGTGCATAACTTGGTTTGAAATCAACCCAACTTAGCTGTGATAAACCAAGCCCAGTCCCTTTAACTTAAGCACTAGGCCCAAGATCCTCGTTTCTACATGGGCCTGTGTGCTGTTTTTTTAAAAAAAGAACCCACACTCTCCTAACTCCAATTTAAACATATTGATAGGAGATTTGAAGCATCACAGGTATAGAGGTTTCACAACAACTAGAAACGAAAGATTTATATAGACAAAGTTACTTAATATATAATACAAATGTACTTTACAAACTCTTAAGGATAATAAATAAACTACTTCACACTTATTTACAAATTCTTAATAAAAGTAGTCTTTTATTACTTGGATAGGTAGTAGGCTCTGATATTAGTAACACAAAGAGAGAGTCTCACTATCTAGAAGAACACTAATTATTGCATTCTTTGCTTTCTTTACAAAAAAATATATCTAGATATAGCAAATAAACATGAAAGAAGACAAGCAAAGAATGCCATACGTAAAAAGGAAGAGACTCATAGAATGGCAAGGCAAATAGAGTTTTTGCACATTTTCGTTAATCCATGAACAAGATCTATATAGACACATAGACCCATGGATCCATACATCTCGATCAGAAAAGAATCAATAGAAAAAGAAAGAATTGGAATTGATTGATATATTTATCGAAACAAATGAAAAGGAAACAAAAGACGAAACATAAATTATGTTTCAACTAAGCCCTCTCGGGGACATGATTAAGGAATACAAGTACTACATATATATGTGTCTATCTTCCATGATGGAGGTTACAAATAAAAGAATGTCTAGATATTTTGTAGTTGTTTAAGATAATTTTGTTAATACATGGTGTTAGGATTAATGCCCTTAAATCCTATTGTATGATGCTATGTATGACATTATGTATGACTTAATGTTGTGATTAATAAAGTTGTTTTATTATTATCTGAAATAATGGTAATAAGAATATTTAGACATTATCATATAGTCCATGAGATGCATAGTATGTGATTTATGTGATTTAGTCACAGAAGATATAAGTCACAAGTTCTTTGTAAACTCAGAATTTGGTTCGTAGTCGGTGATGAAATTGGGCATTTCATCTGCGAAGACTATAACATATTAACTAAGATGATTTGTCTTGATCATGGAAGTGGTGACTTCTAGTTGATATGTTGATATGTTTTAAGAGTTAAGACATATTGAACTGGACCGCTGTGAGATTTATTATTCTCCTAACGACTGTCAATTGAATAATAAATCTCACGACTTATATTTGCATGAACTCTTAATCCTGAGAGAATAATGGACCTGATCATGAAATGTAGGTTGCTTTGATATATCAGGAGTGAGATCTAAAGTAACGGTCAAAACCTCAGTATGTTGGGCAGCCACATCTAGTGTTGATGGAACATATATTTTCAAGATGGAATTCATAGTCTCTTAACGGAGATACAAAATATTCCCTTGAGATAAGTTTAATGGGTTTGTTATTCAGAGAGTTAGGCCTAACCACTTTAGTAAGAAATTACTAAAGTATATATTTATGAAATTGGATTTCATAAATATATGATGAATAACTTAAAAGGATTAAATCGGGTACTCAAGGATTAAGATGTAGTAATCTTCAAAGTGACAGTATATATTTATGACTTTGAATTACTACGAATATTTTATGAAGGGGTTGCATGTATAATAAAGTTTTGGGATATAATTTATTAATAAGGCCTAGAGTGCAATTATATTTATATAGTGGTATTAAATATAATTAATGGTAACTTTGGACTTGTCAAGAGTTGACAGAAAAGCCCAAGGCCCATTGGAGCTAGTGCCTTATTTGTCCCTTTTGGTCCCACTCCAAGCCACACATTAAAGCCCAATTGGAAAGGCCCAATAGGTCGGCCCAATTAGATAATCAGTTATATATAAAGGGAGAGACATACAAAATTTTTATAAGAAAAATTAAGAGAAAAAGTGAGACACCATTGTGAAGTGGTGTGTATGTGTGAGTGGAGCCACTCGTTATTCTCTCTTAGAAATTGATTGAGAGACCACACTTTTCGGGCGTAAAGTGGAATTGGAGTGAAGATTAAAAGTGTTCCCAAGTACTTATAATCTTTTGTTTTGAATTTCACTACACCAAGGTACGCAATCTTATTCTTAAATTCTGAAATTTACATAATGCAAGTTATCAATCATGAAATGAAATAGATCAATGTTTGTTGCTTTCGTTGTGCGTTTTGTATGAGATACAAAACTAGATTTAACTAACAATTGGTATCAGAGCCAGGTTTTCATATCATGATTGTATAGCATGTGATTGAATTTTAGAATCAAAGAATACCATTATCTTTGTGTTTTTCAAATTTCTGCATAAAGTTATTGTTCCATAAACCTTGTGTGCATTGATCAATATATCTGATATATTGTTTTGCATGGTTGCAAGAGGACACGGCTGTAACTTTTGTTGTGTGCCGTATGTTTTTGGTGTTTGTATTCATTAAGGACACCATCTACACATCTTGCGAATGGGTTTAGTTTTGTTATGCATGGCTTGGATATTATTGGCCGTTTTGATAGTTATTGAATGGTATTGAAATAACCGCTTGGATTTAAGATAACAATATGAGTAAGACCATTCGGTTATATAGATTGACGTTTCTATAAACTTCTAGATGATTTACATGGCTTGGCGCATATATATATTTATCCTTGGCCATAAACTTCTAGTTGTTCGGATACAGTTATTGAAATAACTGTCATGTGCGTGCACTATGATTCTTTAGACCGCTTGGCTATATTAAGTTAATTGATGAATTGACTAATATAAGGAGGTGGTACAAGGATTCATCCAATCCGTATATATATATAATTTTATATGGGTTCATATGCATTTAAGGCTTCATCATGAATTGATTAATATATATGGCAATGACTTGGATGTATTGGATGCTTTATATGTATAACTTACATTGAATCCATATATTATTTGATAAAAGGATTCATCATATTGATGCTTGCCTTGGTTTATATATTTATATATATATTAATGCTAGGATTAAAGTATTCATTTAATGAAATTTATTCCTAATGAGATTAGGATTATGTTTTCAAGGGTTTCTAGCATTATTATGATTCTTGATCTTAAAAACCTTTAATTTAAAATATCTAATGGGAGAGAGATACAAGGGTTGGATCTCACGGCCTCCATTATCGGTTCATAGTAGTGTGGGTAAGCACCTCGTCTTGGCGTATATGCCTTGCGATCCCAAAGGAGGGTGTTTACTTCAAGTACTACAAGATTGAACTAACCTGTTTAAAGTAGTATGGACAAGCACCCCGTCTTGGCGTATATGCCTCGCGATCCCAAAGGAGGGTGTTTTGTTCCATGGTACTACAAGTTTAAACATTATAAGGGAGATGAAATGTGGCTACACATGATTCTAGATGATGGTATACACTAGACTAAATGTAATGTTAACCTTCCAAAGGAGCTATGTCATTATCATTTAGAGGCTAAAGATAATACGGCATATTATTAGTGTATGATAAGAGTTATCATGATAGCATTAATAATGAGAATAGTTCTCAATCAATTAATGTGTTTATAATAAACTTGCTACCAAGGAATTATAAACATGGATTGGTTTGTCGTTGCATATATTATTTTATGGTTTTATAAGGTTCCATATTATATGATTATATGCTAAATCGATAATGTCTAGTTTACTTATTATATTCATGTTTGTTATTTCAGATTTAAAATCATGGCATCATTTAGCCCACTTGTTGCTATTCTTAATCAAAACAAACTGACTGGATCCAACTATG
This sequence comes from Quercus gilva, assembly GCA_023621385.1. Lineage (NCBI taxonomy): Eukaryota > Viridiplantae > Streptophyta > Magnoliopsida > Fagales > Fagaceae > Quercus > Quercus gilva. The sequence goes on from CM042480.1 coordinate 39,147,370, forward strand.
TTGACTGGAAAAGAAATTTGGACATTGTTCTTACTGCTGAAGAGCACAAATATGTGCTTACTCAACCATGTCCTAGCTTTCCATCATTAGATGCTCCTTTTGAGGAAAAACAGCGATATGGTCGTTGGCAGAAATCTAATGAGATGGCTAAGTGCTATATCCTAGCATCTATTTCAAATGTTCTACAGCATCAAATGCAAGATGTAGAACTAGCTTCGGACATTATGCTCAGTCTGAAGGAGATGTTTGGTGAGCAAGGCCGTTCTGCAAGGCAAGAAACTATGAGGCAGATTTATAATACCAAAATGGCTGAAGGTACTTCAGTGAGGGAGCATTGTCTTAGGATGATCTCTAATCTGAATACATTGGAAGTTTTAGGTGCCGATATTGATGGAGAATCCCAAGTGGATATGATACTCCAGTCATTACCAGAATCATTCAAGGAATTCAGACTAAACTATAATATGAACAAAAAGATCTATACATTGTCTGAATTGATGAATGAGTTGGTAGCGGCGAAAGGCATCCTTGGTACTTCTAGTGTTGATGCTAATATGGCTGAAGCTTCTACTTCTCAACCTAAGTCGAAAGGCAAGAGTAAGAAGAAGAAGAAGAAAGACTTCTCCAAGAAAGATGGTAAACAAGTTGCCTTAGGAGTTGCCAACAAAGGAAAGAAAACCAAAGGAAAGTATTTCCATTGTGGTGAGAAAGGACATTGGAAGAGGAATTGTCCAATATTTAAGGCTGCCAAGAATAAAGGTATGAAAAGTACATTCCTTCTTGAAACATGTTTGGTACAGAATCCCATAGATTCCTGGTGTGTGGATTCAGGTTGTACTAATCATATCTGCAAATCCTTGAAAGGGTTTCAGGAGACCAGAAAACTGAATGAAGGGGAAATGTTTCTTACCTTGGCTGATGGGAGCAGGATTCCAGTTGTAGCTATTGGAGTGTTTAATTTATGTTTTGAATCTAGAGTTTTAATATTAGAAGACTGTTTGTATGTACCTAATGTTCGTAGGAATTTAATTTCTGCAACTTATTTAGGTAAACATGGATATTATGTTATCCTGAAAGACAATGTTGTAATAAAGAAGGATAAAGTGTTTATCTGTTCTGGCAATATTGTGGATGGTCTTTATATTTTAACTCCTGATAAGCATGAATTATACAATTCTGAATTAGATCATAACTCTCATGTAAAATCATTAAAAAGAAAGTTTTCTTCTACTAATGAAGCATATCTTTGGCACTTGCGTTTGGGTCATATTAATCCAAACAGAATTCAAAGACTGATCAAAGATGGACTCTTAGAGCCATTGGATTTTGATGAATTTTCAGTTTGTGAATCTTGTTTGGAAGGTAAAATGACCAAACGACCTTTTAATGCAAAAGGTAGAAGAGCCCAAGAATTGCTTGAATTAGTTCATACAGATGTATGTGGTCCTATGTCAACCCAAGCGAAAGGAGGTTATGAGTACTTCATCACTTTTACTGATGATTACTCAAGATATGGTTATGCGTACCTAATGAGACGGAAGTCCAAAGCTTTTGAAAAGTTCAAAGAGTTTAGGGCTGAAGTTGAGAATCAATTAGGTAAACACATAAAAGCCATCCGATCTGATTGTGGTGGTGAATACCTTCTTGGGGATTTCAAGGATTACTTAACTCAAAATGGGATCATATCCCAATTGACTGCACCTGAAACTCCCCAACAGAATGGTGTAGCAGAAAGAAGGAATAGGACTCTTTTGGAAATGGTTAGATCCATGATGAGTTACTCAACTTTACCAGTTTCTTTTTGGGGATATGCACTAAAAACTGCAATGCATATTTTGAATTTAGTTCCATCAAAATCTGTTCCCAACACACCTAAGGAATTGTGGAGTGGGCGTAAGCCTAGTATGAAATATCTCCACATTTGGGGATGTCCAGCACATGTGTTGAAAAGGAAGTCTGATAAGTTGGAAGCTAAAACCGAAGTATGCATGTTTTTAGGGTATTCAAAGGAAACAAAGGGTTATTTATTCTATAATCATAAAGATAACAAAGTGTTTGTTAGCACACATGCCAAATTTTTGGAAGATGATTATATGAATAATTTTGATCCTAGAAATAAAGTTGTATTGGCTGAAATGAATGAACCTGTAAATGAACAACCAATAGATGAAACTAGGGATGATGTGGTTGTATTGGATACACCACAAGATACTACTCATGAGATGTCTAGTACACAGGTGCCTCGTCGTAGTAGGAGAATTATTCGGCCTCCTATAAGATTCATAGGTTTGGGAGAAACTTATGAAGCTATCTCAGAAGAGGCTGAATCGGATCCCTACACTTATGAAGAGGCAATGAATGATATAGATGCACATCATTGGGTCAAAGCTATGAAATCTGAATTAGATTCTATGTATTCCAACCAAGTTTGGGATCTTGTAAAGGCGCCTAATGGCATTAAACCTGTTGGTTGCAAATGGGTTTACAAGAGAAAGAGAGGGATAGATGGAAAGGTTGAAACCTTTAAAGCAAGACTAGTGGCGAAAGGGTATACACAAAAAGAAGGTATTAACTATGATGAAACTTTTTCGCCAGTAGCCATGCTTAAATCTATCAGAATTCTCTTATCCATTGCTGCTCATTATGATTATGAGATTTGGCAAATGGATGTCAAGACTGCATTTCTTAATGGCAATCTTGAAGAAGAAATCTATATGATGCAACCAGAAGGTTTCATAGCAAAGAACCAAGAGCATATGGTATGCAAGTTAAAAAGGTCCATTTATGGACTTAAACAAGCATCTAGGTCTTGGAACATCAGATTTGATCAAGCAATCAAGTCATTTGGTTTTGAACAAAATCTTGATGAACCATGTGTGTACAAAAGACATCGAGATAAAGTAGTAATGTTCCTAGTGCTTTATGTTGATGACATTCTACTCATTGGAAATGATGTAGGGGTAATGTCATCAGTAAAAGTTTGGTTGTCAAGCCAATTTGATATGAAGGACTTAGGTGAAGCTAACTTTATTCTAGGGATCAAGCTTTGGCGAGATCGCAAGAATAAGATGTTAGGTTTATCACAAACTGGGTATATAGATAAGGTTCTAGAACGGTTTAGCATGCAAAACTCCAAGAAGGGATTGCTTCCTTTCAGACATGGAGTTCCTCTGTCTGATGACCAAAGGCCTAAGACTCAAGAGGAAGAAAATATGATGAGACAAGTTCCTTATGCTTCTGCAGTAGGAAGTCTCATGTATGCCATGCTTTGTACTAGACCAGATATCTGTTATTCAGTTGGCATGGTCAGCCGATATCAATCAAATCCAGGACCAAAACATTGGCAAGCTGTAAAGCATATTCTCAAGTATCTACGGAGAACGAAAGATTATATGCTTGTTTACCGAAGTGAGGATTTGATACCCATTGGCTATACAGATTCAGACTTTCAGTCGGATCCAGATTTCAGAAAATCCACATCAGGATGTGTTTTCACCTTGGGAGGTGGAGCCATAACTTGGAGGAGTGTCAAACAATCTTGTATTGCGGACTCCACCATGGAAGCAGAATACGTTGCTACTTGTGAAGCAGCAAAGGAAGCTGTATGGCTTAAGAAATTCCTTTCTGACCTTGGTGTAATGAGAATGGAACAAGTTCCCATCACATTATTTTGCGACAATAGTGGTGCAGTTGCACAATCAAAAGATCCAAGGAACCACAAGAAAGGAAAGCACATCGAAAGAAAGTATCACATCATTAGAGATATTATTGCTCGTGGAGATGTGGTGGTAGCAAAGATTGAAAGTGCAAATAATCTAGCAGATCCCTTTACCAAAGCCTTGCCTCAAAGGACCTTCGAGTCACATTTGGAGCGAATGGGAGTTAGATTAGTGTACAATAGTCTTTAGGGCAAGTGGGAGATTGTTAGGATTAATGCCCTTAAATCCTATTGTATGATGCTATGTATGACATTATGTATGACTTAATGTTGTGATTAATAAAGTTGTTTTATTATTATCTGAAATAATGGTAATAAGAATATTTAGACATTATCATATAGTCCATGAGATGCATAGTATGTGATTTATGTGATTTAGTCACAGAAGATATAAGTCACAAGTTCTTTGTAAACTCAGAATTTGGTTCGTAGTCGGTGATGAAATTGGGCATTTAATCTGCGAAGACTATAACATATTAACTAAGATGATTTGTCTTGATCATAGAAGTGGTGACTTCTAGTTGATATGTTGATATGTTTTAAGAGTTAAGACATATTGAACTGGACGGCTGTGAGATTTATTATTCTCCTAACGACTGTCAATTGAATAATAAATCTCACGACTTATATTTGCATGAACTCTTAATCCTGAGAGAATAATGGACCTAATCATGAAATGTAGGTTGCTTTGATATATCAGGAGTGAGATCTAAAGTAACGGTCAAAACCTCAGTATGTTGGGCAGCCACATCTAGTGTTGATGAAACATATATTTTCAAGATGGAATTCATAGTCTCTTAACGGAGATACAAAATATTCCCTTGAGATAAGTTTAATGGGTTTGTTATTCAGAGAGTTAGGCCTAACTACTTTAGTAAGAAATTACTAAAGTATATATTTATGAAATTGGATTTCATAAATATATGATGAATAACTTAAAAGGATTAAACCGGGTACTCAAGGATTAAGATGTAGTAATCTTCAAAGTGACAGTATATATTTATGACTTTGAATTACTACGAATATTTTATGAAGGGGTTGCATGTATAATAAAGTTTTGGGATATAATTTATTAATAAGGCCTAGAGTTCAATTATATTTATATAGTTGTATTAAATATAATTAATGGTAACTTTGGACTTGTCAAGAGTTGACAGAAAAGCCCAAGGCCCATTGGAGCTAGTGCCTTATTTGTCCCTTTTGGTCCCACTCTAAGCCACACATTAAAGCCCAATTGGAAAGGCCTAATAGGCCGGCCCAATTAGATAATCAGTTATATATAAAGGGAGAGACATACAAAATTTTTATAAGAAAAATTAAGAGAAAAAGTGAGACACCATTGTGAAGTGGTGTGTATGTGTGAGTGGAGCCACTCGTTATTCTCCCTTTGAAACTGATTGAGAGACCACACTTCTCGGGCGTAAAGTGGAATTGGAGTGAAGATTAAAAGTGTTCCCAAGTACTTATAATCTTTTGTTTTGAATTTCACTACACCAAGGTACGCAATCTTATTCTTAAATTCTAAAATTTACATAATGCAAGTTATCAATCATGAAATGAAATAGATCAATGTTTGTTGCTTCCGCTGTGTGTTTTGTATGAGATACAAAACTAGATTTAACCAACACATGAGTGGTCAGGGACTGACCCAGGCCCCACCTAAGTGGGCTGGGCCCCCTTGGGCCCCCAAAAAAAATTAGTAGGTAAAATTTTCAAAAAAAAAAAAAAAAAAAAGACTTGGGCCCCCTATCAAAATGACTTGGGCCTCCCTTAGTTTCATGAACCATAGCCGGCCAACCCATGTAAATCTTAAAAAAAAAATGTATAAAAGAAGAAAAAGAAAAAAAGAAAAAGAAAAAGAAAAAAGAAAACCCAGTAGTCCAAAACGGCAAAACCAAATGGAACAAGTGAAAAAGTGAAAAACGATGGAAAAAAAAGAAACGAAAAGAAAGAGGCGAGACAGAGAGTGAGAAGCGAGACTTAGAGAGATTCATGCTACCGCTCACACCACCACTACGCGAGAGAGAGACTTATCTCGCCACCCATCTCGCAGAGTCGTAAACCACAGACCCATCCCTGTCAACTGTCGGTGTCACATACCCAAACAGGAAACGGCCACACCAATGCCACCACAACCCACGGGAGACCTATCTTGCTGCTAGTTGCTCGATTTGCCTTACCCAGCTTCATTGCTCTTACCTTCACAGTTCACAAGATTTAATCTATCATTTCCTTCAAAACCTAATTTAATATTTGTGAATCTCAAAATCTAACAATCTGTGCTTGTGGACTTGTGGTGTTTGTGTTTTTATTGATGAGTGATGAACTGAGTTGGTGATTGTGAATTGAATCTGTGCCTGTGGTGTTTTTTTTTTTTTTTTTTTTTTTTTTTTTTGGCTTTTTGGCTTTGTGACTCTCTGTCACTCTATGTTTGTGACTCTCTCTCTTATATTATATAGATAAGAAAGATAGAGAGATAGAGTAGAGTTTGTAGAGATTAGAGAATATATTAGTGTAGTGTTTGACTATTTGTTCTTTGTTGACTGGTAGTTGGGCAATAATAGGGACAAGTGACAGAAAAAAAAAATGGTAAAGTTAGGAAAAAAAAATTGTTGCTAGTGTAGAAAGCAGAATAAATTTATAGTGTTGGTAGTGGGATTGGGTGAGTGTCAGAAATATGGAGACAAGACAAAGACAAAGAGATAAATAAAGGCAAAGAGATAAATAAAGGCAAAGACCAAAGACAAAAGACAAAAACAAATCATATAATATAGAAAATTGTCACACAAATTTAAGAAAATAACAGTGATTCACTTGCGTCTATTGTTAACTCAGAATGTTAAATTAGATAAATATATAAAAAGAAAAGAAGTGAGAAATACTAAATTTAGAATTAAATACATCATGCATATTACCTAGATTCTAGTATTTGTCTTTAGTTAGTAACAACAACCGTTTGTGAGATAATATATGTGATTCTTATTTTATTTGTAGATCATGAAAAAATCAACTACTATTGGGTATTTGCCTTAGTTGATAGTTTATTAATACTATATGGATGCGTATTTGAAATTTTTTTTCCGCTTATCTCCGGCCCCCCTAGCTTGAAATCCTAAGTCTATCCCTGTGGGTGGTTTTGTAAAGAATTGATAGATCATGAAAGTTTAACTTCATGTCCATACCTTTGATTTTCATGTTAATCCTAACCATGTCTCGTAGATTAAGATCATCAATCGAACTAAAGTAAATTGGTTTAACCAAGTATTCCACTAACAAGATTAAATTGAATTCCTTTGATCAAAACCCTAAGAGTCCGTTTGGTTGAGGGGGTGAAAAAGTGGGAGGATAGAAAATGGAGAGAGGATAAAAAAGTACAAGGATCGAAAAAATTTAGTTTTTTCTCATATGTGTTTGGTTGGTAGGGTAGAAAAGTAGAAGGATGGAAAACTCTTTTGTTTGGTTGAGAAGAAAAGTGAGAGGATAGAAAATAAAATTTGTATAAATTTTCCATTATATCCAACTTAGGTAAAACAAAAATAATACATTATATTTTTATTAAAAAAATATGTATGAACGATTTCTTCATTAAAAAGTTAACATAGAAAGAGGATAAGAAGTTTAAGAACCAAAAACTTTTTTTTCAAAAAAAAAAAAAAAAAAAAAACAATTTAAAAAAGAAAGGGTGTAGTATGAACACAAAAGAAAGGAATTAAAAAAAAGAAAGGAAAAAAAGGAAGAAAAGACAAGGAGTCAAGTACCAGACTATTCGGGCATGCAACTTCCCATGATAAAATTAAAAAAATAAAATTGATGATGCAAAGAAAATCAGTAGACTAAATACTCCGGGCTTCAATGGGCTAGTGATTGTTTGGAAGGCCTGAAAAGAAAAAGGCACAAGATCAAAGGTGACTAGGATGAACCGGCTAAGAACCCTTCGATGCTTTAGTTTTTTCTCTGGAACTTTAGAATTCCAATTTTAGGAGTAGTGTACTACACGCCTTTGAACACTCCACTTGAACAAGTACTTATGCAAATCAAGGATGACCAGTCCTTGAAGTGGCAGGGGAAAATGAAGGGAGATCCCAACAAGCGCAATAGAAACAAGTATTGCCACTTCCATAGAGATCACGGGCTTGACACAGACGAGTGTTTTGACTTGAAGCGGCAGATAGAGAATCTCATTAGGCAAGGAAAATTGAGAAACTTTCTTGGACGAGATCACAAGGACGAGAAGTTAAAGGGAAAGGTAGAAGAGTCGTCACGGCCCCCACTTGGAGAAATAAGAGTTATTATAGGAGGAACCTTAGCAGGGCAATCTTCCAAGTCAAGGAAGACGTTCCAACAAATGAGGCTTGGGTGAGATAAACTTCATCCAATAAATTTTCCCTTGGTAGGATTTGGGGGGATGAAAGTGCAACTCGTGGGTATCATTGCATTACCTGTGGTGGTAGGAGCGTATCCATAACGGATAACTAAAGAAGTAAATTTCCTCGTTGTGGACTGTTCATCTTCATACAACACCATCATTGGAAGACCTACTTTAAATAGTTGAAAGGTGGTAACATCTATCTACCATTTATCTGTCAAGTTCCTAACAGATTATGGAGTAGGTTAAGTGCAAAGAGATCAGTTAGCCACCAGAGAATGCTATCTAGCCATGTTGGCTATGGACGAGCATGTGCAGATGATGAATATAGATGAGAGGAGGGTTATCGCGGAAACCATGGAAGTGCTGGAAGACGTTCCTTTGGACAAGAATAACCCTGAGAAGTTTACAAGGATTGGAGCAAGCATGGAAAAGAAGACAAAGCAAAACCTTGTCCAGTTCTTAAAGAAGAGCATTGATGTGTTCGCATGGAGTCATGAGGACATGTTAGGTATTGACCCAAGTGTCATTACCCATCGTCTAAACGTGTATCCTTCCTTCAAGCTCATACATCAAAAGAAAAGAGTGTTTGCTCCTGAATAAGATAATACCATTAAGAAGAAGTCTAGAAGTTGACTACGGCAAAATTTATCCGGGAAGTTTATTACTCGGACTGGTTGGCTAATGTGGTGATGGTCAAAAAGGCTAATGGCAAATGGAGGATGTGCGTGGACTTCACCGATTTAAACAAGGCTTGCCCCAAGGATAGCTATCCATTACCACGCATTGATCAGCTGGTAGACTTAACTGCGGGCCATAAATTGCTAAGTTTCATAGACGCCTTCTCAGGTTACAATCAAATAAGGATGAACAAGGTGGATCAAAAGAAGACATCCTTCATTACCAGTCAAGGCCTGTTTTGCTACAAGGTGATACCCTTCGGTTTGAAAAACGCCAAGGCAACTTATCAAAGTCTAGTTAACCATATGTTTTGTCCATAGATTGGACGCAATGTAGAAGTTTATGTAGATGATATGTTGGTAAAGAGCTTGGATGAGGAAAAACATCTGGACGACCTTCAAGAGACCTTCGATATGCTTAGATGATATAACATGAAGTTGAATTCAAGCAAGTGTGCTTTTGGAGTTTCGTTAGGAAAATTTCTTGGGTTCATGGTTTCATATAGGGGAATTGAAGCAAATCTTGATAAAATTCAAAAGATACTGAATATGGAGCCACCAAGGAATATTAAAGAAGTTTAGTCTCTCACTGGACGAGTTGTCGCTCTTAACAGATTCGTTTCTAAAACTACTGACAAGTGTTTACCATTTTTTAAGGTTCTTAAGAAGGCATTTGAATGGACAGATGAGTGTCAAAAAGCCTTCCAAGATCTTAAGACCTACCTCACAACAACTCCTTTGCTAAGCTCGTCTATACCAGGTGAAGAATTATACTTGTATTTGGCAGTGTCTCCACATGTAGTCAACTCAGTATTAATTAAAGAAGAAAGGAAGATATAGAAGCTGGTTTACTATAAAAACTGAGCGCTAAGAGGAGCGGAAGGACGATATCCCATGATGGAAAAGTTAGCCTTTGCTTTAGTCACAGTTTCAAGGAAGTTACGACATTATTTTCAGGCTCATGTCATCAACGTCTTGACAGATCATTCACTTAAGAAGGTGATGAACAATTTAGAAGCCGTGGAATGACTAATCCAATGGGCCATTGAACTCAGTGAGTTTGATGTTAGGTGCCAACCAAGAAGCGCGATAAAAGCTCAAGTATTGGCAAATTTCATTGCAGAGTTTACTTCTAACTAAGGTGAGTTAGACGAGGTTGATGTAGCGTAGAAGTGGGTCGTCTATGTGGATGGTTCGTCCACATTATATGCAGGAGGAATTGGAGTTGTGATAAAATCCCCTAAAGAGGACAAGTCGAAATATGCATCTTGTCTACTATATTAAACAATCAACAATGAAGCTGAATATGAAGCTCTCCTTAAAGGGCTGGAATTGGCTAAGTTCTTAGGGGCAGAGTTAATAGTCGTTCAAGTAGATTCGTAGTTGATTATAAATCAAGTGAATGGAATATGTGAAGCTAAGGAAGACCACATGAAAAGGTATCTTGATAAGGTGAAGCAACTTGTCAAAAAGTTTAAAGAAGCCTATTTTGTTCAAGTCCTAAGGGAGGAAAACATGGAAGTAGATGTTTTGGTGAAAGCAGCTTCAGTAGAGGGGGCTATGGTCGAGTATGACAAAGTCCAGTACATGCTAAGCATAGATTTTCCAGAGGTACAGCAAATTGAAGAAGAAGAAAATTGGATGACTCCAATAGTAGTTTACCTCAAAGATGGAAGGCTTTCGGAGGACAAGAACGAGGCTAGAAAGTTGAGGATTAAAGCTGCCAAGTATGTCCTCATAGACGAGGTATTATACAAAAGAGGCTTCGCTCAGCCTTATTTAAAGTGCTTAGCTTCGAACGAGTCAAACTATGTGTTGAGGGAAGATCATGAAGGAACATGCGGAAACTATTTAGGAGTAAGAGCACTAGTCCATAAAGTCATTCGTGCAGGTTACAACTGGCCAAGTATTTAAGCAGATGCTAAGGCTTATGTCAAGGTATGTGACCAATGTCAACGATTCAACAACATCCTTAGACAATCGTCGGAGTATCTCACCCCGATGATGGCCCCATGACCCTTTGCATAATGGGGATTAGATATCTTAGGTCCCTTTCCATTTGGAATCGGGCAGATGAAGTTTTTGGTAGTAGGGATCAATTACTTTACTAAATGGGTGGAAGTCGAACCCTTAGCAAAGATCACACAGTAGAATGTCAAAAACTTCGTTTGGAAGAGCATTGTATGCAGGTTTGGGGTACCTAAAGTACTAGTGTCAGCCAATGGATGGTAATTTGACAACCCACCTTTCAGAGACTTCTGCGAGTAATTTGGAATTAAGAATCATTATTCCTCACCCTCCCACCCATAAGCAAATGGACAAGCAGAAGTTACAAACCAATCATTGTTGAAAATCATCAAGATTCGACTTGAGAGGGCAAAGAGAGTATGGCCAGATGAGCTTCCAGGAGTTTTATGGGCTTACAGGACAATTGTGAGGATCCCTACAGGGGAAACTCCTTTCAAGTTAGCCTATGGAAGTGAAGCAGTTATACCTGTAGAAGTGCACATGGTAAACCACAAGGTGATGAAGTATCAAGACAATGATAACGAAGAATAACTTCGTCTCAATCTTGATCTGATAAATGAGTGAATGATGAATGCGGAGCAAAGGACAGCAAGGTATAAAAACCTTATGGCTAGACAATATGATGCAATGGTGAAACCTAGGCGCTTTAACATTGGGGACCTCATCCTAAAAATGGTCTCTTTGGCAACCAGAAACCCAGCCTATGGGAAACTGGGACCTAATTGGGAAGGACCCCAAGGGTTATTAATTGCAAGAGACAAGGATCATATTACTTAGAACCCTGGACGGGAGAGAGCTAGAGCACCTTTGGAATGTTGAGTATTTAAGAAGATATTATCAGTAGGACATCAGCCTGGACGAGCATCATCCTAGACGAGATCATCCTAGACGTTGTGGTCACCCTAGACGAGCTGAAATTGTGTGTGACTTTCTATTGCTTGCATTTACCTGTGTTTGTTATTAGTATTATATGTTGTGTTTTAATCCCTAAAAGCATCAACTTCTAAGCATGTGCCAGAACTTGTGGACGATATTTTGTAAATATGGTTTGGATTTCTATTGTATGTAAGGTTGCGTGAATTTCCAATTCTCATGTTGTTGAAGTTCTCATCAAAACTAATCCACAAGAAAGGCTAAAAGCCCAAGAAGAATAAAATCTCTGGACGCAGGGATGTAACGTCTATATACTTTCCTTGAAATAGGATAAAGCAGAGAAATAAGCTTAAGGTATATTCATCTGACCAATGGGCGAGGTAAACCCTTAAACATCTTTGTCCAACCAATGGACGAGAAAATGCGTCCACAAAAGAATATTCAAAATCCATGGATAAATATAATCATCCAAAACAATCCAATCTTTTGATGAGTAAAAGCTAGAAATGTCTTGCCTAAAGATGAGTCCTATGGACGAAAAATAGAACCAACTGTCAAATCTCTAGATGATTAAAGCTGGTAAAACCCATGCCATTCATAAGACTTATACTTGCAAAATTTAAAGAATGGTGAAAATGTTGAACATGAGGAAATTATCTTAACTTGGACTGGCTAAATGCCTTTATGAGTGGACGAACCACACTTAAAACTAGTATAAATGATGTAAAAAAAGAAAAATTCCTCCATTCAATAACATGTTCAATAGTAAATAAAAAGTGATGGAAATAAACATTCATTCATAAGAGTTTAAAAAATGGTAGACGACCACAGTCCAAAAACCCTTATAAAGTAAAGCCTAAAAGACAACTGTTTGGAATCTCGTCCTAAAGATCATAGACGAGTAAAATGTACTTAGATAAATTCAAATAGTCCAAAACAACGGACCTCATAAAAAAAAAAGGGAAACTAAGACGGTAAAATTTTACATTTCTACTGCGGGGGGTTATCTCTAGTTTTAGGCTTGTCTTGGGCAGGCTAGGTGGAAGCATCGTCCTCAATATTAACATCTTCAAAACTCGTCTGGAAGAGAAAGATTGTAGCACCAAGGTTGAGCTTAATGGAGCTAAAGTCAACTTCAGGGAAGCATTCTATAACGTCCATACGAAAAATCTTCGAAGCCAGCAGCATAGTTCATGTCCAAAATACCAGTAAACTGTTTTGAAGCTCTGAACTCCACAACAACGTCCTTTTTGGCATTCTCAAGAAAGGTGCTTAGCTCATCATTCCTTTTTTGAATATGGTCAAGACGGGTGTCATTTTCGACGATATCAGCCTTAAGCTCTTCGACGAGGTTTTTCAATTCCTTGGCCTCTTTTGTAGCCTTGGCTGCCACTTCAGCCCAGCCTTTACAATCATCTTTAACCTCCTGGATCCTCGTCTTAAGTTGGATCCTCGTCTTGTCCATCTCTGTGGCCTGCCTCGACGTTGCGATGAACTTTGACATTGCCTAAAGTTATTAAAAAAAAGAAAAAAAGAAAAAGAAAATCATGTTAGATGAGAAAAATGTAAAATGACAAGACGAGGCAAAAGTAAAATTACATACCTTGAAGAGATCATAAACAGTAGAATGTTCAAATTCTTTTAAGGACATGTCATAACATGCAGCCACATCCTCATTAGTCATAGCCTTCTAAATTCGTTCTCAAGCCAAATCCTTATTTTCAACAAGATTCATAGGAACTTTTTAAGAAGGCTGAGACGAAGTAGGTGCAGTGGTCATGGATGGGGTGACTTTAATAGGCACAGACGAGTCTACATCATGGATTTGGATGGACGGCTATTGAGAGGTAAGAGGAATAGTAAGGCTAAGCTTGACGATCCTAGGTTTGGACAACCTATGCTTCGCCCTCTTATCCTTGCAGCGACTTGGAAGATTTTCCAAATCAACCGTCTTAGACAAATTTTTTCTCTTATCCCCAACAGAGGGATGAGGCTAAGACTCCATCTCTAGTAAGGCTTCCTCGTTCATTACCCCATTTTCCTTATTTTCTTTCATGGTTGCTATCCCTGAAAAGAGAAATGTTAGAATTAACTAAAAGGTAATATTTAAATAATTTCTTTAAGTAAAAACTCATGTCTAAAAATTGTAAGTTCGTGGGCTAAAGTTTCAGGAGATGGTTTAGGACCAAGTACTCAAGTTGCAAGACGATGAAGGGTGACTAATAAATGGAAATACCTGTCAACATTTAGACGAGCCCTTTGGATGCGTTCAAGATAGAATCTACTCAAAGACGGTCATCTAACAGCTGCCAAAAAAGAAAAAAAGAAAAAAAAAAAAGAGGGGTTAGACGATTATAAACAAAAGATAAAAATATTGAATAATAAAAAATAAAAAAATACCTTCAGGACGAAGGTTCCTTGACTCTCCAGTATAGGGGGTGAATGGATCCCTACCAACCACAACAGGGTGTCCAGCCTAAAAACCAGAGACGAAGAAAAACTCTGTCTTCCAGTTTCTATCAGATGTTACAAATGATTTTATTAATCTACAATTTTTGCCCCTAGCTATGAACTGATAAAAGCCAAGGGACTGGTTAATCTCTGAGGGTTTGTAGCAGTAGAGGAACTCATCCATAGTAAGAGGATGATCCCCTTCAAACACTTCCCTCCACAAAACTTGCATATAGACGACCAGCTTCCATGTATTGGGATTAAATTGACATACTCCTAAACCTAACCTAGTAAGTAACTCCCTAGTGAAGGCATTGAGAGGTAACCAAAGTCCCCTTAGACGGTAAGCTTCATAAACACCTATTCCAAAATGAGGGTCACAAAACAACTCCCTACGAACAGCTAACCTAGGGTTAAGGTCATCTAGAATTTAATACCAACTCCTAAGGGAAGTGAGTTTCCTTTCATTTGTCTTGGAATGGACGCCTACGGCACAACTGTATACTATCTCTACCTTGTCTAAAGGAATGGATGAGGGAGCACTCGTTGAGGTGCCAGCTCGTGCCCTTGAAGCTGCCCTTATCCTAAGCTGTTCCTGAAGAACCTCTAAAGGAACCCCAAGAATGTTAGACGTGTATTACTTGTCTGTGGTATTCTCTCCACTGCTATTGTTACTGCTACTACTACCATTACTGGAACCACTGTAACTAGTAGTGTCATGGTATTCGTTTATCTCCATATCAACACTATTACTAGACGAAGAAATGACAATTTTAGACATCTTGAAGAAACTTGAAGGAAAACCTAAAGACGAGGATGAAGAGAATACATGGCTTTAGACAAAAAAGGACTAAAGACGCGGAAAGACTTCTAGACAAGGAGTTGGACGACGAATGTCAAAGGAGAAAATTTAGGAAATGTGAAAGGTAAGAGAGGTATTCTACTATTTATAGGCAGTGAAATTTGGCATCTAAAACAACGCAACCAACCAGAGAATGCCACGTGGCATTTTCCTCAAAAAGTTAAATAGAAGTGACAGGTCACCAATGAGATCATGACACGTGGCACAACCTGGAACAATAAAATTCGACCATAGAAATGGTGACACGTGGCATGACATCTAATCACTAATGTAAAGGCACGTGTCCAAAAAACAACAGTAAATTCTGCAGTACTCTAGATGACCTTTAGACAAGGGGGCAATCAAAAAGGACAAGATATATATATATATATATAAAGAGATTCTTTGTTTTAATTACCACTCTTAATGCAAGTTATGGACACAATATTTTCATAAAAATTTTATAATAAAGTTTATATGACAAGTTGATAATGGTAAAAAAAAATAATGTCACTAGTAGGTCTAGATAAGAACCAATAACAACTTACTATGTAAACTTTATTATGAAATTGTTATAAAAATATTCTGTCAATAGCACTATTTTTTTTCTAAAGAAAAATAGTACTAATTTAAAAAGTTTAGAGATATAATAAAATGTCACATATTTTTACAATACTCTTTGTTTTTAGTTGTGGTCAGTCCTAATCTAATATTTTATTAATTAATTTTATTTTATTTTGACATATGAAATTTTTGATACCTCAACTGTTGTGAAAATTTGTTGTGTTTTAACACAATTGTAATTTTTATTTAGTAAATTTCCTTATATCATATCCACGTGTCCCACTCACTACCTTTATTTTTTTTTCCTTCACTTTTTTCTCATCCACCCGTTTCTTCCCCCATTCCCATCATATATCTTTTCTTTTCCTCCACTCACTATCTTGCCTCTTCTTCAAGTCTTCTTCCTCACCTAAAATACAGTTCTTCTTCTTCACCCAAAAGACAAGATAGAAAGAAATATATTACACAAAAAAAATGAGGGAAGAAGCCGCAACTGTAGAAGAAGAATCACGCAGTAGAAGAAGAAGCCCACAACAGTAGTGGGTTTATGGGTTTATGTTGGAATTAAAGAAGAAGCCTGTAGCAGTAGAAGAAGAATCACTGTATTTTTTTTTTGAAATTTTTTTAGAGATCTTGGTAAAATTGGGATTTCAAAATAAAAATAAGGGTAGTTTAGGGATAATGTTGAAAATGACCAATGGTAAGATTTCAAACGCAGTTGAAGAAGCCTGCGTTTTCGGGAAAGCAGCTTGGAGGTCCGTTTTCAAAAAGCGCTACTCCTTTGTATTTGGAAAAGTTGCTTTTTGATAACGTGTAGTAGCAATAATTTACCAAACACACATTTTAGATTTTGGGCTTAGAAACACGCGTTTTGGGCTCTAAAAGTGTAAACAAACGCACGCTAACTTCTATAGCAGTTGTGGAAGTTAAGTCTGAACCTTCTAACTTCCGTAAATATTGGGGAAGTTACGAAACAAGTAACCACTCCAAATCTCACTATATAAGGACTCATCCACATCAAATGGAAGTAAGTTTTCACTACTCCTAAAATTAGAATTCTAAAATTTCAGAGAAAAAACTAACTTAAGCATTGGAAGGTTCTTGGCTGGTTCATCCCAGTCACCTTTCATCTTATGTCTTTTTCTTTTCAGGCCCTTCAAGCAATTACTAGTCCATTGAAGTCCGGAGTATTTAGCCTACTAATTTTCTTTGCATCATCAAAAATAAAATAAAAAAGGGAAAAAACCCACATACAAGATATCAACTTGTAAATATGTAATTCAAGAGCTAAGCCCTCCTTTTCTCTTTTCTTCCCAATTATCCTCCCAAATCGAGAGGATAAAAATTTGTGGGCCTAGGTGGATTTTTTTCCCAATATTTTCTATCCTTTGTGTTTTCTCTCCTGAACTAAATAAGGGAAAACATCATTTTTTTTCCCCTTTTTTTCCTCTCTTTCTTTTCCATCTTTCATATTTTCATTCCAACCAAACGGAGCCTAAGGGAGTCAATGAACTTGTAACTTTAACATATACTCCTCTATATCTATAAAGGAGGAAATGAGATTACCAATTGAAATATAATTATAGTTGTGATTAGGATCTCATTTATAATTTTTTTTTTTTTTTTGAGAATGAAGACCACTACTTTTATAAAATCAGCTGGGGTTAGCAAAGAGTACATCAACTAGGTGTGTGGAAACATCCTCCACCCATACTGTCTCTGACATTTCTTGCATGTCAAGCAAGGTTCTTGGCAAGGTTTTAAATAAGTCTTACTTGTTCAACTAACACTAAATAAATGTTGTACTTAAATTTATCTTTCCAACATTCTCTCAAAAAGATATTTATCTTTCCAACATGGGTTTCTAAAATTACCCTTCGTAATCACGAATCCTTAAAACATTTTTTTATTGGCAAGAATAATTTTATTAAAAAGAGAGTATTTTATGTACAAAAAAAAACGAAGAAGTCTAAAGAATTACACAATATATATATATATATATATATATTTGTGTAATTCTTTAGACACACAAAAAGCTAACGACTCTGAACAATGCAATGAAATTACTATTTGTAAATCCCCATGCTCCTGAACACTCATATAAAAGAAACTAGTGAAGGTTGTTAATAACTACTTTTCAAATATTTAAAACTATGTTGATTGCATTTTCTCTATTTAGTCAACATCAAATATAATGGAATTAAATTCCAAATATCCAGTGTAATTGCAACCGAGAACTAATTGTTTGTAGTTTGTAGAGAGGGTATAAGGTGGAATTTTGAAATTTAGCTTTCTACTTTTTAGCATTAGTCAAGGTGTTTTTTATTTTTTAAATATATATATATATATATTTTAATTTTTAAATTTACCTAATTTTTAAGTATAAAAAACCATAAAACTAAGTTTTAACTTTTAAGGTTATGTATCTCCAAAATAAATAAAGGGTTTTCTTGTATAAAAAAAATATAATGTATAAAGTGATTACAATATTTTCACAATAATTTTACAACAAATTTTAAGTAGGAAGTTGTTAGAAATTCTAATTGAACCCACCACTAATATCAATTTTTTAATAGATAAAGTTATAAACTTAGTTGTAGTCAATGTCTATAACTCTAGCAAATATTTTTTTATTAGATGTGAATTTTAATCCGTCATTGTGTTACATTTTTTTCTAATATCATCTATACTTGAAAATTTTCTAAAAGATCTAAAATCAATAGCTATATTATCAATCAAATGTTTAAATATGTTTATAAATAGAATAGTAAATAATATCTGATTAACACGAATTTTGACATGAGTATTAAGAATATAAATAACATACAATTAAACAGTTATAATTTACTGTGAAATTATTGAAAAATATTTTGAACGTAGTATTATTCTTTAAAACAATGAAAAGATAGCACTAACAAAGAATCCCCATTTGTTACGGGCTTATTGTTTTTATTTTTATTTTCTCCTTGAAGCCTCGTTTATCCCCTAGGTGGTAGGTGCAATTCACAGATTATTACAAGTTACAACACACTCATTTTTTTTTTTTTTTTGAAAAAGGGATCCAAACTGAAGCCCCTAAAATGCATTTGGCAAGTTTTTTGGCCCCTTTTCTACCGACATGGGCTGGGCTTGTTATTTAAGATACCAACAGACGCAATGATCCGTTTTTGTAATTGGGGGAGGTTAGGCGGTGCGATATATAAAGCGCCAAAAGTCAAAGCTCATTTCATATCTACATTTCATTTCATTTCATTTCAATTTTAGGGTTTCCCATTTTCAAATTCGAAAATTCTCTCTTCTTCGCTTCGTTCTTGTCGAAGCCTCTCCTTCCCCCAAATCCCTAATTTTCTTTACTTCTTTCCTAAACTCCGATCAGTTGGAGCCTCAAGGTAAAACGCATCGTTTAATTACTCTCTCTCTCTCTCTGATATATATAATAAAAATTTAATATAAACCCTAAGTCTAAGTCTAAAATTTTCATTTTCTCCGATATGTTTTTTATAGCACAATCTAGACTCAGCCCCTGGAGCTCCAGTGGCAAAGAGGTAATTTTTTTTCCTTTCTTTATCTCTCTAATTTAATTTCTTTAGATTCAGATCTATTTAAATTTCTAATTCAAATATCTATATATTTAATTATTCTCTGTATATTGATTGCTAGTTCATTGATTTATTCTTTCAAGTATATCTTTTAGTGATTTATTGCTTGCCAGTGGACAAAGTGGTAATTTTAGGGGTACCCATAAGAGAAAAATAGATGAAAATAATTTTTTTGTGATATTAAGAAGCGTAATTAAGAGTCAACTATGGTTTACTGTGAATTATTGTGGGGTTTAAGGTCTTGGTTGAATAATGGGTTTTTGGGTTGGTTTGGTTGAGAAAAAATTATGTTTTTTCTGTAATTATCTTGTTCTTGCATTGATATAAGATATTAGTGTTGGTGTACTAACTATGTCACAATATTTTACAAGATTGATGTTAAGTTAAATGGAAATGAAGGCCATTGAAAGTGTGCAATTATGCGATGTGCTTATTTGGTTTATTACTGTTTCTTTGGGGAAAATGTGCTAGTGGTCTATGTAGATATGTGCAGTGCTCAACCTTTTCAATTTTTAGTGTTTTGGTCATTGGGAGATTTTGTTTGCTTTATGAATTGGGGTAGCCTGTTGGTGTGCATATGATGGTATCATTGGCTGTGAATTTTTGGTGTGGGCATTCTTGTCTTTGTAGGTTATGCCAACTTTTTTTCTCATTCTTTTTGTTCAGCCTCAATATGAATTTCAATTATTTAACTTTGGGTTTTATGTTCAATCCAAATTTCATATTGAAATGAAAGTAATCGTCTCATCTATGCATAATTCATGCTTGTGAAAAATGGAATCATATAAATTTTGTTGACAAGTTTACTGTTTTCCTTTCTTAAAAGTATCATGTGAAATTGCCAAGAGCATTTATAGCTCTACTGGTTGGCACCTCTTGGTGTTTCCATTGGAGACATGCAAGGTTCAAATTCCGCCTCCCCCTTTTTATTTTTTTAATATTATTTTTTAAAGTTGTACTTATGTGTTTGCCTCTATAATTCTATTTGCGATTGAGAAATAAAATTTGTGGTTTTTGGATAGAATGAAAAATTAACAAATAGCATTGGGAGTTATGCTTACTTTTTAATGATTATGTTTTTGAAAGGATTGTCAATCATTATTCATTTTATAGAAATGGTAGAGAAGAGAATGGGGTTTGGCTTGGCAGGGAAGGCTACGAAAAATCACATTTTTGCTTAAATATCTTGTTCTTGCAGAGATGTTAGTGTTTATGTCCTAACTATGTTACATTATTTTACAAGATTGTTGTTAAATTAAATGGAAGAAAAGACCCCTTGATGTGTGCAATTTTTGTGTGTTATTACAAGATTTGTTTACCTTTTCTTTAAAGTGTTATTTTAAATTATTAATTTTTTAATACAAGTTTTTAGTGTATTTTATTTTATGCCTGTTTTATTGCATACTGCCTGTAAAATTAGTTATGCAAGATGTATTTGCCTCTTTGGCAATGAGAAATAAAACGATGGTTTTGGCTAGAATGTGAAATTAATTAATAGCATTAGGATTTGTTCTTACAGTTGAATGATTATGCTTTGAAAGGATTGTCAAGCATTAATTATTTTAGAAAAATGGAAGAGAACAGGATTGGGATTTCAGTTGGTATGGATGGCTACAAAAAATCACGTTTTGCCTGAATTTTTACTCTATTAGTGGCATTTGTTTGTCTTTATCTAGTACTATGTGTTTTATTGTATCTTTTTTATTTGAGTACTGTGTTCCAATCATATTACAACATTCATGTTAAACCTTGTTACTTATCGTAAAGAAAAGCATTCATGTGACTATACTACCCTTGGATTAAAATAGAAGTGATTAGGCTTATATGTTGTGACAGTCCTAATTTTATTGTAAATGTCTTACTTTATAAGGCAGCACTACTCTGGGAATAAGAAAAACAGCTGGAATTACACAATTTCATTTAGATTTGCTTTCAAAATATGCTGATCCAGTCATTACAGTAGTTGAGATAAATTTACAGGGATTTTTTTCTTATTATTATTTTTAGTTCATTCAAATTGTGCTATTCTTTGCTATTTTGGTTTTTGAAAGGTTCTCTTTTGGTGTTCATATTATGAGTTACTGATCAGAATAAATTTTGAAACCCCGTTAATTTACATTGGCAGGTTACCATGCCAATATTATGCAATTTTGCTGTGGATAAGTTCTTGTTGTGGTTTTGTTTGGATATTTTCTGACCTTAATAAGTAGTTTTGGCCTGTAGATAAGTTTAGGTACATTTCCTTTGTGATGAAGGTTTGCCTTTCTGAAATCGAAGTCATCTTTCTAACATTGGCAGGTAATTCACATAGTTTTCTGGATTTTTTTGTTCGTTCGTTAATTCAATTTGCATGCGTAAGTTGGATAAAACTCATTCTAGACGGGATGGATCTAGATCCCTGGCTGATATTCTCACGAAGTGGAAAGAATATAATGAGCAACTTGATTCCTCCAATGGTGAGGAAAAACCAGTCCGTAAAGTTCCTGCCAAGGGTTCGAAGAAGGGATGTATGAAAGGTAAGGGAGGCCCAGAGAACTCACGTTGTAATTACAGAGGTGTTCGGCAGAGGACATGGGGAAAGTGGGTTGCAGAAATCCGGGAGCCAAACCGGGGTAAGAGGTTGTGGCTAGGTACTTTTCCAACAGCCATTGGAGCTGCACTTGCGTATGATGAAGCTGCCAGAGCCATGTATGGTTCCGCCGCCCGCCTCAACTTTCCCAATGTTAAGATTTCGTCTT
The DNA here is from genome assembly GCA_023621385.1 of Quercus gilva. Classification (NCBI taxonomy): domain Eukaryota; kingdom Viridiplantae; phylum Streptophyta; class Magnoliopsida; order Fagales; family Fagaceae; genus Quercus; species Quercus gilva. The sequence continues at coordinate 39,169,228 of CM042480.1, forward strand.
TCTTAAAGGATTCTCCAAAGGATTCTTCTTTAGTTGCAACGACATCAGGGTCTTCTTCAGTGGCAACTGCAGGAGGGTCTGAGTCGTCAGATGAATCTGAGGGTTCTGCATCAGAGGGCATTGATCTGAACCCTGTTTCTCCAAGTGTAAAGCATGATGATGGGGTAAGTGAATTGAGAGCCAATTCGTCGCCTCCTCGAGTATTATGATGTATATTTCCATATTTTTACTTGGGTGATGGCCAGAATTTTCACATATGTATTCAGGTATGGCTGGATTTTGATACCTGTATTTTGGTGGTGGCTGGAAATTTGACATTTGCGCTTCACTGGTGCGCTATAATATCTGTCTTTTTCTATGTTTTGTTTTTGGTTGAGTTTTGAACTTTGATTTTTCTAATGAAACGCCCGTTTGATATCTTAGGATTTTTCCTGGAATAATGCAATACAAACTTCAAAGAAAACAATCTTACAAAAAATCTTGTAGTGGCATGCCATGCAAGCCAAATTGGAAATGAGGTTTGTTATGGTTGGATAATCTTTTGTTTGCTGCATTTTTAGCCTGAATTTCTTTTAAAAAAATGATGTTTTAATTGATGAGAGCATAACATGTAATGCTCCTTAAACAATATACCAAGATACTCGTTATTAAAGGGCAAATAGGATTTATGAAAAAAATATTTTATCCAGGGAAATAGTAAATTTTTTTTTTTTTTTTTTTTTGGGTGAGAAACTTGTTATTTTGTTTATTGTACCAAATCTGATGGCCTTGTGTTCTGTAAGGTATCGATGCAGGTCAGTATGAAATTACACGCTAAAACCACCCGTATAATTCTTCAAATCGCTGAGAGGTCTTTTTACTTTTTACCTAAACTCAAGCGGGTATTAGTTGAGATTCATGAGAATTTTAGATAGTTCACTTATATATATTGATTGTTAGGAGTGTTTTAACTCAATTGATCTCAATTGATACTTGGTGGTGTTTTCAATGGAGATGTATAAGATTTAAATCCATCTCCTTATAACTTTCCTCCTCTCGTTTTGTAACAAAAAAGAAAAAGAAAAAGCGGGCAGATACTCCGACCCATGGGCAAAACAGATGCTCCTCATATTCCAACTCTGTAGAACTATATATGTAAGCTTCTCTCATCAAAAAAAGAAAAAGAAAAAAATAGAGAGATATATGTTAGCTTATTTTTTTGATGGAAATATGTAAGCTTCTTTTTCTTTACATTATGTATTAAGAGGGCTCCCGTATGTATCATCAAAAAAGAAAAAAGAAAAAAAAAAAAGAGGGTCCCATATGCAAACAAGAGCCTGAAACTGTGGACCAGTTTATGCCCTTCTTTTTTCTATTGAATTGAAGAAGTTCTATTCTAACCAGAAGGATAGTGCCGAAGTTGAGAATTCAGGGGACATAATCTTGCATATGGGTGCTTAAACTTGAGACATCACACCAAAACACAGTTCATATAAAAATGAAATTCTGGTTAGCAATGCAAGTAATCTTAGACCATAAATTTCGACTTCATGAATCCTATAGTCTATACAAGGAAAGTGAAATAGCAAGTCACATCAATATGGTCCAAGACATTACAACCACCACCCACAATTTATTTTGAACATGTTCAGTTCTTATGCCCTCAGAATAATCCTCTTGCAGTAGCCACAAGTAACCAAAATCACTTAAAGGGGGCCAGCTTGTGATTGCAATCTCTCGTCTAATTAACAGAAACCATGAATCTACATTGCTATTATGTATGAATGAGATGAGGGTACATGTTTCTGGTTAGAGTGCCAACCATAAACATGTGGAGCACTATGCATACGAACAACTTACACAATCCAATTATCCATTTATATTCATGCTTGGTACGTCTATCTTCCTGACATTTATTTAGTTTATAAAATAATCATAATGTATTTTCTCAATTTGTAGTCATTAACCATCGACTAGACCAATCATTTCGCTAATAAAACAATCACCACAAACCATTGTCTTATGAAATAAATTTGGCTTCCCCTTGAGTTGAGTAAGGATGGATTTTTTTTTTTCGCGGAAGGGTAACGATGTATGAAAGTCTAAAGATTTGAGCTTTTTTTTAATAATTTGATTGATGAATTAAGTTATGCTACACCTTTCTTCTTCTTTTTCTTTATTATTATTATTATTATTATTACTATTTTTTTAATTTCTATAAAGTATCAGTTATGCTTACTTCTGATGTAGTAACATTTAAAGATTCACTCCTCTGTTGTGCACAGATAAGTAACCACAAATTTTTCTCAATAAAAAAATAAAAAAGGTAACAACTATTTTGTTTTTTAATCGGTAACCACTAACTACTCTATTGCCATCAAATATTCCTGTCAGTCAACGTTGACTTCTGCAACTGAAACATGTAACAACTTGATCGCATTATATTATTAGGCCTGTGTTAACTGAGAAATTATAACGTTCACATGGTGGATAAGTGATGTTGTCCACTATTTCACTAAAAAATTGTTATTTATTTAAAATTAATAGTTAGAAAATTTTTTAAAATAGAAATTAATTACTGACTCAGCAATTTTAAATAAGTGAAATTTTTTTAGTAAAATTATGAATAAATGACGTAGTCTACTAGAAAACTCTATAATTTCTCGTGTTAACGGAATCCTCCCATTAACACCAAAATTTATGTCAGATTTTTTTTTTTTTTTTTAGTCAATATTTTGCTAGCTTTATAGGTTTTAGAGTCAGTTTTATACAATATTTTTCATTTATTTAATTTTTTTATTAAGTGAAACTTACATTATTTTAATCTTAATAAGTACTGCATAATACTTGTTAACATTTGTCTTATTATTATTATTATTATTATTAAAAGTGTTCAAAATTCTTTCAACACTTTATAATTCTTGTGGGTGTGTGTAATCCTGTCACATACATATTACATAACTAAAAGAAAAAAAAATTATTACGAATCTTTAAGAAACTCTTTAACAAAACAAAGAAAAAAAAAATCCTTAATATATTAGTTAACTGGAAGTTTGGAACCCAAAATTTCTAGAATCTCATGAGATTTTAGAAACAATTAGACTACTTCTTTTGATTTATGTTATTTTTAATTAACTCAATTGGTAAAATATTTTATCATTAAATAAGAGATTTGGGGTTCGTTATCACAAAAAATCAATTAGTGTTTTGCTAGATAAGAAAGAGCAATCATAATAGAGCAAACATCATAGATTAAAAATCAATCGTGTATATATATGGGTTTATAATTACTTGATCACGGGATCTCTAAGCCCATGCATGGTTTTTATTATTATTTTTTTTTATAGGACATGCAGATAGAGCTAGTCAAATACGAATACAAACAAAATTATCCATCGATATCTAATCGAGGAGTATGGTCTAAAATGCACTCACCGACTTCCTGTTCCAAGTTGCCATGCAACATGGGAATTGGGATTCGTTTTGAAGACAACAATCGATAAACAATGACCACATGTTCATGATCTTATCTGGTATTAAGTATCTCATTGTTTCGATTCTAAAACCAATAAATAAATAATAATAATAATTGTTAGAGATATATTAGCCTATTAGCATAGGCTTAAGCCTAATTCTACTTTGTGTGCAAGCCAAGTCTCTTGCTTGTACTAGAAGTCTATTAGTCTAGGGTTTAGTCTACTATATACATATGTTATGATTCATTGTAATACATGATTTGTACTACACTATAATATATTATTGATGTAGCCCTTTAGGGTTTCCTTCGTGGATGTAAGCCGTTATGTTGAACCACGTAACCCTCGTGTGTTATTGTGTTCTATACTTTATGCTTTCGCTTCCGCATCCATATTAGCATATTCAACATGGTGTATTAATGCTAATATTTAACATGGTATCAGAGCCACCTTCCTGTACGGTGTATTAAGAGCAATCTTTGTCTTCCTCGGTGTTTCTTCACTGCGTTCATCTTCTTTGGCTTCTTACTGTTGTCGTCAAAACCCTCCGGTATAGTCATGCTCTCGTTAGAAGTCGCATCAACACTGCAAGACCATTGCTTTTCTCAAACTACCATCACAGAGCCAAATTTCATTCAAGGGATCTTCTCAACCTTATCAAATCTCAAGATTTCATCAAGCTTCCATCTTGAGTTTGAGAGGGGGTGTTAGAGATATATTAGCCCATTAGTGTAGGCCCAAGCCTAATTCTACTTTGTGTGCAAGCCAAGTCTCCTGCTTGTACTAGAAGTCTATTAGTCTAGGGTTTAATCTACTATATATACACATGTTATGATTCATTGTAATACAGAATTTGTACTACACTATAATATATTATTGATGTAGCCCTTTAGAGTTTCCTCCATAGATGTAGGTCGTTAGGTTGAATCACGTAATCCTCATGTGTTATTATGTTCTATACTTTATGCTTTCGCTTCTGCATCCATACTAGCATATGCAACATGGTGTATCAATGCTAATATTTAACATTGGGATTCGTTTTGAAGACAACAATCAATAAACAATGACCACATGTTCATGATCTTATATGGTATTAAGTATCTCATTGTTTCGATTCTAAAACCAAAAAATAATAATAATAAAACCTTATTCAAAGGTTTATAGTTGATAACCAGGCGAGGAGTTCCTCTCTCAATTTCAGCATTCTTTTGAACATAGAAAGCAGAACAAGACCAAGGGGACTTGCTATTCCTAATTAGTTTTTTCTTAAGCAAATCCTAGATTTCTTTTTTGCAAAATTCAACAGTTTCAGCATTCATCTGAATAGGACGAGCTTTAGTGGGAATGTTTTTCTCATCAAAATCTTTAACATAAGGCAAGTCAACAATATGTTTCTTCCTATGCCAAAAAGCATTAGGAACATCAGAGCAAACATCATCAATTAACATTTTTTGAAAATTGTCAATTTTTGAGAGCAACAATTTATCAGAAAGCTTTTCAGCTATTTTCTTGTATCTAACTTCTTGCTGAAGAAAGCTAAGATGTTTGATTTTAGCATGAATCAGATTGGAAGCATCATTAATATCAATCTCATGATTTGAAGCAAATTTGAATTTTACTTTCTGACCAAAAGGGTCAGTGGTAATACCATCATGTTCAACAAGAAAATGATACAAAGCATTTATGAAAGGCAAGCCAAGAATTACTTTATCAGTCATATTTTTGACTAAAACAGAAGGAATCTTGAAACATATGTTATCATGACAAACATGTGCATTATTCAATTCATATTTAATCTTCATTCGGGAATCGTTAGCAGAAACCAATCGTTCAGTTGATTTTTCAAAATATTTCGAAGGAATCAATCCTTCTTGGATACAATTTATATCCGCACCAGAATCAATCATAGCAATAACAGTGAAATGGTAATCATAAGAAACAACAATTTTGACTTTTGTAAACCATTTTGGAGAGAGTATTTTATTAACAAGAGCAAGTTGAGAATTATGAACAATACCTTTATCAGAAAGAAGAGCCTGTTGACTAGATTCTCCTTCATCTTTAAGCTCATTTTGTTCCTCATTAGTTTTGTCAAGTTTTTTTATCAATTTTAAACATTAACATTTCTTGATTAAGATTATCACTTTTAATATTTTTAAATTCGTGTTTTAACTTACTTATCTCTTGTCTAACAACATTAATTTCATGTTGCAAGTCATTAACAGTTAAATCTTTGGATTTCTTTTTATTGAATCTTTCCAAAGTTTCTTCAAAACTTATTGTTGATTTGAGTTTTTTACTAGTTTCATTTTTCAACAAGCTTTCATTTTCTTGACCTTTAGTGAGAACATTAATAGATTTATTAACATTACAACATGAACTTCGACAACCAATTTTAATATTAGGAGAATCAGATGATTCATCAACAGAATGATAACAGGAATCAGTTGAAGAAGAATCATCTTCCAGAGAATCAGACGAATTGTTTGATTCAAGGATTCTAAATAATTCTTCTTGATCATTATCATCAATTTTCAACATGTTAAACTTGTTTTTCAACTTACCAGGTTTTTGTTTACAATCTTTACTAAAATGACCAGGTTTTCCACAATTGAAACATTTACCTTTTCTTGACCATTGGTTAACATATTTTTTAGAAACATTTTGCTTTTTGTAAAAATCATCAAAATTAGTTCTGTATTTTTTATGTTTTTTATGGCCATAATTTTTGTGACTTTTATCATGTTTTTTCCTCAGTTGCCTAGAAGGAGCAATAGGAGGTAAACCATATTGTTCACAAAAATTACCCATTTCATATTTAGCTTTTCTTTTATTTTTTAATTGGTGTTTTAACAGTTTTTCATCATTGCACATATTAATTCCAAGTTTTTTAATAGTGCTTAAAATATCACCATAAGTTAAATTATCATAGTCAATAGAATCATTTTTACCAATTAATTCTTGTTTTACTTTATGAGCAAAGATAGGAGGCACACCGTCAATAAACTTTTCTTTCCAATAAGGCTTGAAACAGTCTTTCCGTTGCATCACCCTGGAAAGGAAAACATCTTGGTACCATCTATAATCAGACATAGTAGGGCATCTCAAATTATTTAACAAGTCAGAAATTCGAGATGAAACATTAGATGGAGTACCAACAAAATGTTTGATAATAGTATAAATCAAGGTATTAACACCATCAGGAACACCTCGACCAATACGATCATAAAAAATAGGTAAGCCTTCATCATTCTTTTTAACAGCATATTTTATAGAGTCTCTGGAATCTTCTGTGAGATATGAATCCCACCATCCACGAAGAGTACCAGAAAAGCCAGTAGTTAGAAGGTCAACAATTTCAGATTGTTCAAAATCATGATTATTTTGATAAGCAATACCAACCATGGACATATGTCCCATTTTGTTAATAATTTCTTGTTCAGAAAAGCCATCAATATTCCATTCATAAATCTTATCAGCAGAAACAGAAAACTGATTTTGAAAAGGTCTTTCTTCAAACTGCATATCAGGAGGAGTAGGTTTTGAATACCAATTTTTTGTAAGAAACATGGGCTTGGAATTGCCAACAAATCTTTTAATTTTGGGTAAACCATCATCAAAAACATTTTTTGCAGAGACAGAAGAAACAGTATCAGAATCTGTATTTTCATCAGAAACAGTTTCATTTTTTGAAATAGTTCGAGCAGCATACTATAAAGGGGGAAGGGGACACACGGAAGAATGGAGAGAGGCGGAAGCACAGTAATAATATAGTGAAAGTAAATATAAAGAACAAAGTTAAAACAATAATAAGGCGGTAGAACCAGCCAAACAGTATATATCAAAATAATTGAAAGTAAATAAAAGCAATTAATGAAAGCAATTTAAAACCGTCCAGTATGGCGGTAATCCGTCCAAGGTGGCGGTAGCAATAAGTAATATAATGAACATAAATAACTGAAAATACTTCTTTATTGAAAGTAGGTAAACACTTACAGTAGTAATAGTCAATACAAGATCTTAACAGTTGAGGTTAACAGTTACAAAGCTTGTACTACTCCTAGTTACAAGGTCTGTATGAACAAGGTTCTGGTGAACAAGGTTGTAGTCAACAAGATAATAGGAGAACTCTCTCAAAGAAGGTAAACTCTCTAGAGGAAGTTCTAACAAAGGTTCTAATAAGTTTTGAATAATGTTCTAAATAAATTCTCCCTTTAACATAAGGGACAACCCCCCTTAAATAGGTAAAATTCGGAATGAATAGTAACAGATGAATAGTGACTGATGAATAGTGACAGGTGAATAGTGACAGATGAATAGTAAAAAGTGAGTCTTTTTCTTTTTTGACTCCAAGTCATGGAGGGAACATGAAGAGATCAGGAGCATCTTACGGAAAGGTCTAGGCCTTCATTTTTAGGCTTAGGCCACATCATTTCTGTCCTTAAAAGAAGCCATCAAAAGAAGCCAAATTTGCACTATGATGGGAGTCTTCAGGAGCATGCAATACTTCCAACATGTGAGGCATAAAATCAGCAAAATTTTATGACAAAGGTCAATAGGAATATTTCTTTGAACATCACTAGCAAAATCTCTGATAAAGGTCAATAGGAATATCATCATGTGCGCATGTACTTGAATAGTGGCCAATATGTTGGCTAGACAAATAGGGAATAGTAGTAACAATAACCTGAGGACCACACAATCAATCAGTAGAAGGATCATCAGACGGATAACCATCAAAAGGATCAAAGGGACCTTGTGGAGAGTCACAATCATGCTCATGATAAATAGCATATTGGTTGCAAAATCCACAATATAAAATAGGCTCATCCAGTGGTCTTCTTCCTGGAATGAGAAAGCTCTTTGGATTACAATGGTCTGCAATACGCAAACGAGCAATAGCGTCAACACTTGGCCTGGGACCAAAAACAGAAATTCTATCAGTGCTTCCCATGAAATGATAATCATTCCACAGGTTCTGAGCAACTTCAATAATTTGATTATTAAAATAGTTTCCCCAACATTTTGCAAGAGCATAAGGATCTTTGAAGGACAAATGTGGATCCCCTTCAAGCCATTGCCCCTGATGAGTATGACCATTAATGAGAATAAGATGTTTCGAAGGCTGGACATTTATCCAGTTATTTCTTTCCCATCTAGGCAAAGTACTCCAACATCTAATGGAAATAGTGGGGCCAGTAAATTTTTTAATGGCATCTTGAATAATTTGAGGAAGTTGACTGGCTTGGTAATGGCTCGTTAATTTTAGAAATCTGATAAAGCCATATTCAAACATATGAGAAAGCCAGTTGGGATCTCTATCATCATCATCATCAGTAACAAAGTAACCATCATCATAATTAATTAGGAGACCAGGAAATCGGTGTGTTTTTTCATACACTCTGAGAGTACTCCCAAAGTATTCTTCCCATTCCAACTGGATAAACACATTATCACCTTCATCAAGTTCATCAGGATCAGGAATAGTGGCTGTAACAAGTTTCTTGAAACATTTGAACCACAGGTCGAAAGACCTAAACATAGCCTTGCACTTCAGTATACGTGATTGTATATCTGACGGCAAGTTGGCAAAAGCACTTCTTAACATAGATTGGGACTTAAGACTCAATCTAGAATAATCAATGCCCATTATAGTCATTTTATCCTTTGAATGGATATCCTCTTTGCCAAAGAGTTGACTAGTGTAGGGATCATTTGTAATATTTAGATGGTTAACAGGTTGGCTTCTAAAAGCCTCAATTTCTGGAACAAGGTTTGAAACAAGGTCATTATTTGAGGCAAGAGGGTTTTCTGATATAAGGTTAATATAATGGCTTAGGTAGGCTTCATTCTGAACAGAAAGGTTAACAAGATGGATTTCCAGGGCTCTGAGAGTGCTTTTAAAAAGATCATGGTGGTTTTGAACAAAAGCAGCTTGAAGGTTATCAAGAATAAATTTAATAGAATCTGGAAGTTCTGAATAGATTCCATTGTGGAATTGTAAATTTTTTGACAAAACTTCCTGCAAAGCAAAGCAATCACAATATCACCACTAGAATATGCCACCATTGCCGGGACATACCCTTGAAGGGATGTCGATCCACTGGGTGTTACCCCAGAAGATGCGCCTTCATGCATTTTGTTTTGGGAATAGTCCTGTGCAGGAGCTTTTCCCTTGTTTTTCCTCTCAGTAGAGGGAGCCATAATAATCCACTTATTAGTGGTATAAATACTAATATTATCCCACTCACTAGTGGTATTTATCCTTGCATCAGTGCTCGATTCCTGTAAAGGATCATTAGAAATATTAGAGCAAGTGGTAATAGTAGATATTTTGGCATTACTAGTATTACCTTCAAAATTGTTTGTGAAGCATGTAGCAGGAGAATCTAAAGCATCATTGATATCAATTTCAAGTTGTGAAACAAATTTAAATTTTACTTTCTGTCCCAAAGGATCAGTAGTAATTCCATCATTATCAACAAGGAAGGGATACAGAGCATTTATAAATGGCAAACCAAGAATCACTTTATCAGTCATATTTTTAACAAGAACAAAAGGAATCTTGAAACAGACATCATCATGGCAAATATGAGCATTATTCAATTCATATTTGATTTTCATTTGAGCACCAGTAGCAGAAACCAATTTTTCAGTTGATTTTTCAAAATATTTTGAAGAAATCAATCCTTCCTGAATACAATTCTTATCAGCACCAGAATCAATCATAGCAATAACAGTGAAATGATAATCATGGGAAACAAAAATCTTTAATTTTGTGAACCATTTAAGGGGAAGCATTTTGTTAATACTAACAAGACTAGGCTGAACATCAACAAGAGGAATTTGAGAATCATCGGCATTACCGTTATCAGAAAGAAGAGCCTGTTGACTGGATTCATCACCATCCTTGTGCTCATCTTGTTCATCATCAGTCTTATTTTGATCAATAGTTTTATCAATTTTTAACATTAACATTTCTTGTTTAAGATTGTGGTTATCACTTTTAATATGTTTTAGTTCAAGTTTTAATTCATTGATCTCCAGTTTAACAGTATTAATTTCACATTGGAGGTCATTAACAGTTAAATTTTTGGATATCTTCTTATTAAATCTTTCCAAAGTTTCTTCAAAACTTATTGTTGATTTAAGTTTTTTACTAGTTTCATCTTTTAACAAGTTTTTCTTGAACTTATCCAAATATTCTTTTTGTAATTCAGGATTTTCGATTTGACCAATCAATTTTATTAACAGGCTTTCATTTTCTTCACCTTTAGTGAGAGCATTAACAGATTTAACAACATTGCAACAGGAATCTCTACAACCAAGTTTAATATTAGGAGAATCAGAAGAATCATCAGCAGAATGATAACAAGAATCAGAAGAAGAAAGATCATCTTCCAGAGAATCAGACGAATTGTTTGATTCAAGGATTCTGAATAATTCTTCTTGATCATTATCATCAATTTTCAACACGTTAAACTTGTTTTTCAACTTACCAGGTTTTTGTTTGCAATCTTTACTAAAATGACCAGGTTTTCCACAGTTAAAACATTTACCTTTACCTGACCGCTAGTTAACATGTTTTTTAGAAACATTTTTCCTTTTAGCATAGAAATCATTAAAATTAGTTTTATGTTTTTTATGGTTATAATTTTTGTAACTTTTATCATGTTTTTTACCTTTTTGCTTAGAAGGAGCAATAGAAGGTAAACCATATTGTTCACAAAAATTACCCATTTCATATTTAGCTTTTCTTTTGTTTTTTAATTGGTGTTTTAACAGTTTTTCATCATTGCACATATTAATTCCAAGTTTTTTAATAGTGCTTAAAATATCACCATAAGTTAAATTATCATAGTCAATAGAATCATTTTTACCAATTAATTCTTGTTTTACCTTATGAGCAAAGATAGGAGGCAGACCGTCAATAAACTTTTCTTTCCAATAAGGCTTGAAACAGTCTTTCCGTTGCATCACCCTGGAAAGGAAAACATCTTGGTATCATCTATAATCAGACATAGTAGGGCATCTCAAATTATTTAACAAGTTAGAAATTCGAGATGAAACATTAGACGGAGTACCAACAAAATGTTTGATAATAGTATAAATCAATGTATTAACACCATCAGGAACACCTCGACCAATACGATCATCAAAAATAGGCAAGCCTTCATCATTCTTTTTAACAGCATGTTTAATAGAGTCTCTGGAATCTTCTGTGAGATATGAATCCCACCATCCATGAAGAGTACCAGAAAAGCCAGTAGTAAGAAGGTCAACAATTTCAGATTGTTCAAAATCATGATTATTTTGATAAGCAATACCAACCATGGACATATGTCCCATTTTGTTAATAATTTCTTGTTCAGAAAAGCCATCAATATTCCATTCATAAATCTTATCAGCAGAAACAGAAAACTGAGTTTGGAAAGGTCTTTCTTCAAACTGCATATCAGGAGGAGTAGGTTTTGAATACCAATTTTTTGTAAGAAACATGGGCTTGGAATTGCCAACAAATCTTTTAATTTTGGGTAGACCATCATCAAAAACATTTTTTGCAGAGACAGAAGAAACAGTATCAGAATCTGTATTTTCATCAGAAACAATTTCATTTTTTGAAATAGTTCGAGCAGTAGGAGTACTTGTAGAAGTACCTTCAGTTTTAACTTTTAAATCAGAAAGCATTTTGTCGACAGTTTCAAGAAGTTTAGACTGAGAGGTTCTAAACTTGAATTTGTTATCATGGCTGGGTAAATTAATCAAAGGTTCCTCAGTCTTGATAGAAACAGATTTTTGAATAGAAGCAGATTTGTCAACAGAAACAGTTTTTTCAGCAATTTTTTCTTCAATACGGTCAAGCTGTTGACCAATAACATGCAAAGATTCATTAGTAAAATTGTTTTGTTCAATAAGGCTAACAACAGGAGTTTGATCATCAGCAATTTTGAAAGGAGTAGCTTTAACATCAATTTTGTCAGTAGTCACCAAAATAGTCTTAAGGGGTGAAGGACTAGATCTGACAATGGTTTTGTCATTTTTAACAAAATTAGATTTCTTTATCACATTCAAATAATTTTTGAAAACTTCATCTTTTGAAACATAATAGTTTTCAAGAAAATCAAAGAACAAAATATGTCTTTTCAACTGATTCATTTTTTCTAACCATTTTCTTTGAACACGGTTTTTCTCAGACTGAGCAAAATCATTTTGGTAAATTTTTCTTTTTGTCCTATTTTTAGGAAGCATAAATTCATCAAACAATGGAGTCATGTCAACTTCAAAATTTTCATTCAAAACATTCAAAACTCTTAAGTGGTTAACAGGATTTTCAATAGGAGGGAAATCAGAATCAGATGGACAAAGAGAATTAGCATCATCTTCTTCTTCGGTAGCAGGTTTACCGTTCGGAGAGGAAGATTCAGGCTTAGTAGAATAGTAAACAGAGCTGATTTGGGATTTATCACTTGAAACACCTTTTAATTTCAGATCAGTGGGTTTTTCAAAATTCTTTTGCAAAAACTCATTGACATCATGGTCTCTTTTTGAAATACTTTCAGATCCAACAAAGGAATGTCTTCCTTCGTTGATCCTCAAGGGTTGATTATTTTGAAAACATATTTTAACAGTACCATCAAGATATTGTTGAATATTTGTGAGATCTAGCTCATCAAAAACAGATTTAGGAACAGGAGATTCTTGATTCAACAACCATTCAGTAGGAAGATTAATATCTTGCCATTGAATCATTTTTGGAACTTGAACTTTAGCATTAGGAGTTGAACATGTGATTAACATTGTTTTACCAGAGGGTTCTCTAGGATTCAAACAACAAGGATTTAACTGAGTACCTAAAAGTCTGTAATAAATACGGTATATCAAAGCAAAAGGTTTACTACCTTCATCCATAATATAACCAGAAGAAGCAATGTTCAAAGTTAATGCTTTAATAATATTAGGATAATCCAAAGCAAGAGTAACATCAGGATAACAGTTAAAGTAAACAGGACCATCATACAAAGAAGTAGTGATCATACCAAGAATGCTATCTTTAAAGACCTTAAATCTAGCATCACGTAAACACATGAGAATAGAAGCATTAATACCCTTTCGGGTAAGTGGTTTAACAGCAACTTGAACCAAACCAATATGCAAATAACTGAGTTTTTTAGCAATGAAGTCATTAATATTTTTCTTGGAAAACAAACAACATTTTTCATGCATTTTTGAAATAGAAAATATTTGTTCAACAGTTCTAACTTTGTAAATAGGATGAAAAGTGGATTCAGCACAACTAGTTTTGTAAACTGTTTTAGTATCAACTTTGGGAATGTTCCATTTTCGGAAATCAGGGATCTCATGATCTTCAACAGTGTGATCTTCTTCATTCACAATATCAGGAGGACAACCAGTCCTGGAGCTGACAGAGGAGTTGGATCTCCACAACTTATCCATATTATCCTAGTTTTAACACTCAATTATCATATTTTTCTCACAACCGTTGCATTTCGTAACACATACCCTAAGCAACCCTATACCACACACATGCCCTACACGCCCTCCTAGCTCAAACGGGCCTTACAGTCAGGTTCTGGGAATTCACTTTACACCTAGGGTGGCGCCAACGACGGCAAGAACGGGACACAACAACTGAGCACCAAAGGTTCGGACAGACACGGACAAGGCACAAAGAACACAACCACACTATCACCGGCCAGAAAAGAGTGGCTCTGATATCATAAAGGGGGAAGGGGACACACGGAAGAATGGAGAGGGGCGGAAGCACAGTAATAATATAGTGAAAGTAAATGTAAAGAACAAAGTTAGAACAATAATAAGGCGGTAGAACCAGCCAAGCAGTATATATCAAAATAATTGAAAGTAAATAAAAGCAATTAATGAAAGCAATTTAAAACTGTCCAGTATGGCGGTAATCCGTCCAAGGTGGCGGTAGCAATAAGTAATATAATGAACATAAATAACTGAAAATACTAATTATTATTATTATTATTATTATTATTACATGTTCTTGATCTTATATGGTATTAAGTATCTCATTGTTTCGATTCTAAAACCAAAAAAAAAAAAAAAATAATAATAATAATAATAATAATTATTATTATTATTATTATTAAAAAAAGAAACCTTTAATTGAAAGGAAAAAAAATGTTAATAGATCATTATATTAGCCACTAACCTGTTCAATGGACAAAAAAATTTATTAAAAAAATTTATAAATTTACATACTATTGTTGAAAATTTATATCATATCTATTCTTTATTTTTCAAATAAATAATATTTGTTAAAAATAAATAATCTAAGCCAGAGTATTTATATAAAAAAATGATTTAGTTAAATTATAATTTGTTAAAAACATATCAAATGTTTTTACTGGTGTTTTTATTCATCTTTTCCCCTTTCTTTACTACATTGTTTATTTTTTGTCAATCCTAGAATTAGTTTTTATCAATAAAAAAATATTTTTTTATTGATAGGTATGGGAGATCTACACTACAGTGATAATTTGTTGTGCATGGCTTGGATACTGATTAGTAAATAGGCCTGAATGAATTGAAAGTTTTTATTGGCCAATAATATATAATGAATAGATTTGGATTTGTTTGAGTATGGTTCAAGAAAATTTTTTTTTTCAAAATTTAAATTTCATATTTTGTCATGTTATTATACCAAAATTGATATTTAAAAAAAAAAAAATATATATATATATATATATATATTTTTTTTTTAATTCTTGTTCGAACCAAACACTAAAAATTACTTTTAAGAACATAATAACCAAACACCTTTGAAAATATTTTCAGCTAAAAAATATTTCAAACAAACTCAGCCTTAATTATTTGTTTATTTTTCTCTGTACCCCAAATGAGGTATTTTCCACTTTCACATTTCTTTTTGTATCTCTTCCCATCCCCCTCCCACTCCTTCAAAGTTCAAACAAAATAGAGACGCTGCATCGGTGCATGGCTTTGAAAAGTGAAAAAGTCTGTGATGTAACTTTGGCCCTTTATCTCCTTTGGCTGTGGTCAGTTTGGTGGACAGTTGGGTACTTTGTTTCATTTCATCATATGAATCATGAATTAACTAATGTGGTGGCTGCTTAGCTTGCATCTACCACCGACTATTATCAGGGAAGTCAAAGTTTTTCTTTCAAAGAAACTTCGATTTTCTCACCAACAAAGTACTGTATCCTCCTTCTGTGATTTGTGAAACCTGTTATGGTGTTGATGAAACTAGGGCATATTTGATAATATTGTTCTAGTAATGTTTGTATTTTTTAAAAATACGTGTGGGTGAAATAGTGTGTAGAAATACATGTAATATTTTTTAAAAACTAAAAACTATTATTTAAATGCATGTATCAAATAAGCCCTAAAACTATGTTGTAAGATGTTGGTATTATTGGAATACATTCGGGCCTACAAAAGTTGGGTATTTGGATGAGCCTAACCCCGTCGGAAATGCTAATATATATGAGCCAAGAGTAGGTGTTTTTTCCAAGCGTTTTTTATTACAGGATTTGAACATGGAACCTCCACCTCCCAAACTCACAAGAATGATCACTAAACCACCTTCAATAGTGCAACTGGATGCATGTAACTGATCATGCAAGTGAGAGATTTGATCTATTGTTACTAAGCAAAAACAAGATGTTTGATCTATTATTGATCGCATTCAGTTACATGCAAGTGAGAGATTTGATCTATTGTTACTAAGCAAAAACAAGATGTTTGATCTATTATTGATCGCATTTCGATGCCAGGAAAAATGTAATTTTGCATGCGTGCATTATTTACACCATCACAAACCATTATGTGTTCAATTGTCTTTCATTTTATATTCTATTATATATATATATATATATATAGAGGTTGCATTCGTTATTAGTTTAAAAAATCAGTTTTTTTTTTTAGTTCATTTTTGCTACAGCTTATTTTTGTTATTATTAATGAGTTTTATTGTACTTTTTGATAGTATTTATGGGTCCTACTATATTATTTCAACTACTTTTTAGTTTTATTTATAGTATTTTTAATAAAAAGTTTTCAATTTCAATTAAATAAGTTGTTTCTAAATGAACTCAAAATGTCACTTGTTGAGAGCATTTTAGCTTAATTGACATATTTTATTATTCTTAATGGAGTTTCACAAAAATGAAAAAGAAAAAGAATATATATATATATATACATAGGAATTGAACCTTTGCCAATGTCTAAATTAAGTCATAGGGTCATGTTAAGGAGTGTCTTTAGGGCACTCATTAATAATTTATTTTAAAAAATTTTTGATATCACTTTTATGAGAAATGAAAAAAATTATCAAAATATTAATTATTTTTTTTTAAATTTTTCATAAAAATATTTTTTAAATAAATTATTAACCAGTGACACGAGAAGTTTAATTGATGAACGAGTACTTTAATTGAACCCCAGTCAATAACAATCCAATTCATCCTCGGGATTGTTAACTAAACGTGGATTTCAAGAGCCCACTACTAGCAATTGGAAATTGGAAGGAATAGACAACCATGTCATTGCTAATCTCCAGCTGTAACCGCAATGCCAACTGTGAGCTGTGTGTCATTTTCATACCAAAAGAGAACACTTTTAACATTGCCAGGAAAATAAAGTTAGAATTTGCAATTTAAGGAACCTCTGCGTTTGCTTGCCGGTTGTCACGAGTCAAGACCTAATTAAGAAGTAATCCTCGGATCAGATACTGATGAGTAAAAAGAGTGATAAGATATATGATTGCAAGTAGGTAAAATAAAAAGAGCATAGAATATGCTCATCTCATCTGGGCCATAAAAAAAAAAAATAATAATGGGTGATGATAGTGATGCTCCGTACGTGGACCCACGCGGCCAACCAGGCACTCCATCATTTATTAACTTTTTTGACACTTCACCAGCATTTGTCCACTACTTAGTTCAACGGCAACAACTAACAAATGATACATTTTCTCTGCAAGAAATGCAAATAGATCAAGTTGTTATGAACAACTCGAGTTCGCTTTGGAAAAAAAGTTTGATCATGTTTGTTTGTATAGCAAATAAGTTGAGTTCAAACACAAACCAATCTTATACAAGATGATATGTTTGTGAACAAGGCGAAATTATTTAACAAACCAATCTCATATGTGATAATATGTTCGAGAACAACTAATAAGTATACATACTTGATTTAATTATGTATAATATCATACTTTTTTTTTGTATAATTGTCTAAAAAGATACTTATATACACTTGAAAATAGATTGTTTGAGTATATATGTATCTAGATTTATTTAACATCAAATCTGTATTTGGAGTTTATTGATAATATAAAATGTTCATTAATAGTTAAATTCATAGATTTGTTAAGGGGTAAGAAATTTTAGTCATAGTTTTGCTATATAAGGGGAAAAAAGCTTAAGCATGTTTGACAAGATAATGAACTTCAAAAAAATTTGAACTTGTAACCTTGTTTGATTATGAGATTGAGTTCAACTCATGTTTGAAATAAAATTAAGGCTAAAATGCAAAATACACAATCTAAGTTTCACAATAATTTATTTCAGGCTTATAACTTTGCTTTCGTTCATTTAGTCTTTTAAATTTCAAGTTTATTTAATTAAGATCCTTCCATCAACTTCCGTTAATTTTTTTTTTTGAAAAAATATGGAAAATATTTTTAATCTTTAATTGAATTTCTTTTTAATTTAAAAAATTTGAAGAAAAAAAAATTGGACAATTAACCGAAACATTTAACAAAAGTTGATGGTTAGACTTTAATTAAATAAACTTGAAACATAAATGATTGAAACGAACAAAAACAAAGTTAAATGACTGAAATGAATTTTGGTGAAACATAGAGGATTTGTTTTGCATTTTAGCATAAAATAAAATGACCAAACTTGAATTTTTAATACCAACTCCTTTGTAGCCTTACATTTTCCATTATTGATATCTTTTGTTGAGGCTTAAGACTTATGTAATATGAAAATGTTAAAATTAATACAAATTTTACTACAATTTTTTTATAAATTTTGTTTGGTCTATCCAAACTTGATGCTTTATATCTTAGCAAATCTTTTTGTTATTTGTAATTTTAATTGGGTTAGGACTTAGAAGAGATGATAATATAGTCGCTCATAGTTTAGCTAAATTTGCTATTGCTCATAGGTCTTTTGTTGTAATAGGCATCTTCTTCTTCTAGCCGTCTTGGATGCTTGCAAGAAGGATGTTAATATTGTTTCTCTTTAATAATAATCTTGGTTATTAACTAAAAAAAGAAACTTACAAATTAATGTGTCAATAAATATAATTAGTGGTACTTCAACTCATAGTAAATAAATGGTTTAATTACTATTTTATAAGTGCTATATCACTTAAAATCATTTACAACTGTATTTGAATTTGAGTTGAGCTCCAAAATATAAAAGAATAAAAAATAGGGGGGGGGGGAGTGAGGAAGAATTCAACTCGTTTGGTAACTCATTTTGAGCAACCGTTTGAGCATTTCAAACACATTTACACACACTTTCATCTACACATATATCAAAAACACTCAAAGAACATTACTCAAACTTTTCTATCAAACACCCAAGCTCTGAAGTTCGAACTAGTAATTAGTCCTACCAAAAAGAAAATTGCTTAAAAACAAGGGTAAGACATAAATACAATACTTAGGTGTTGTTATTTAGATTTCCTTCTTAAAATTCAACAATTTGACTTCTTAACTAAAAGAATATACTTCTATCCTATAAAAAAAAATTTATACGACTAAATCTTAAAAGAGAAATACCAAAATTTGTCCATAAAAACAAATAATAAAATAATGGTGAATAGTGAACAATATAATCCCAAATGCTGATTTTGTATAACAAAAAGATCTCTCTCTCTCTCTCTCTCTCGCCTGGCAAAAAGATGTCAGAATCCCAAGAGGGCAGATAAATTTAAGAATCCAGTTGTAGTTTCTGTCACTTTGTAGCAAAAGAAAACAGGTGTCTCCATTATACGCTTTTCACCTGCTTAGATTGACGAGAAACAGTGAAACAAGCACACACGCTTACGCAGACACGATTCCTCTTACTCACCCCTCAAACCCTAATTTTCCCAAAGTCCACCTTCCCCTTCATTATTAAAAACTAGTTGATGGGACCCACTTCCAAAACAGTATGAACCTTCCCCTCAGCTTCAAACCACACGTTCACTTCCCAAGAATCGAACCCATCCATTCCTCCCTGTATAAAACCATCCATCTCACGCTGCAGTTAGCCAAAAATATTTGGCAATTCGAATACATATCTATCTCAATTCTATACCTAGTATTCCATATTCAAACCATTTATTCTGTTTCACATTTCCCCTCAGTTTTTTGAAAATGGGTAGGCTTGGTCTGTTTTGCTTTATGGTTATACTAGCTGAAATCTTGGTGGTACAAGCCATGGCTGGAAAATCTGAGGGATCAGAGCAGAACCCATTTGGGCTTAAGGCTCAAAACAAGGTTGGGACACTGAGGGTTGTGGCTAGACTTGCGGATCAGCCTGTTTCTAGTGTTGCAGAGTCACCAGAGGGTAATAAGGAGTACTCCAATGTGGCTGATGCTCCGGAGATCAGACGGCTAGGAAAGCATCACTCTGATAAGTCTGTGGCTGGTGGGGGTGTCATCATTGGTGGCCTTGTCACTGCTATTTTTGCAGCTGTTTTTTGCTACATTCGGGTTACGAGAAAAAGAGATGATGTTCACTGAGCTTGTATGCTCTGGTGACATTTTGAGATCTTATTACAGAGATTTTCAAACAAAAAAGAAAAAAAAAAACTGTTTAGTGTAGAAGTCAAGTGAGTAAAGGAGTGAGTGATTCATTTTGATACAAACACATAATGTGGTGTGAGGCAGAGGAATTAGTGTAATTCTTTTTAGATATTGTGAATATATGATTGATGAGCGAAGTATGTGGCCTTTTTTGTTTGCATTGTCCTACTTTTAATTGTCTTTCTTGCCAAGGCGTTTGCAACTTTGCATTGTCATACTTTATTTTTCTGTGTGTTGATTTGTTCACTTCCTTATTAGGAAGCTGAGATGTGTGTGCATAATGCGTTGGTGTGGAATTTTGAAGGAACTGCTAAAGATGAAGTAAATTATTATGAATTAAAATGATAATAAAGAAGTGTATTGTAGTACCGCTGTGATCTGGCCTTCTGTTCTCTCATCAGTAGCTGTAGTTGTGTTCACTAATTTAATTTTTGAGGTAAATTACGGTCCAATATATAATTTGCAGGCTGTTAGATTCATTTTTCCTATTTTTCTCTTTGGAGATACGATTGGAAAATATTTCTTAAGGATTTTTAGTAATTTGCATGATTTTTAGAGTTCCAAAGAGGTGGGAATAAATGCGAAGCAAGCTCCTACTTCTATGTCACTACTGGCGAGTGGCTGAGTCTACATTAATTGTTGCAACCGCCCAAGTTAAATAGCACTAATTCATTGAATTAATGGAACTGATTAACAATTTTAACATGAAAGAAGAAAAAAAAAGAAAGAAGCAAATTGATATATAAACCAATAAGCTCACCCAAAAAGGAAGGGCATTAATGGACCTTTAATTTTTTGGTGCGAACTGGGAAGGGATTTATTATAGACTTGACCAAGAGACGAGTCCAATAGTTTTAGGTATCTATCACGCTGAACGCCTTAAATTTTGGTGTATAATTTCGCTTGTTTGGTGGGAAGTTTAGTGTAGTCAAAAGAAGGGCCAAATCTTCCATATGAACTCACAGTCACATGTGGTCTATAGTCTATACTTTTTAACTTCAGATCAGCTTCTGCGGTCAGTCTTCCAGTGGGAACACTCACAAAAGCAAATGAGAACTTGCTGAAAATCTCAATGAGAAACAAGTTTTTAATTTGCCTTATATGCTCAGCTATAACTTATAGTAATAGTATATTTTTTTAATGAGAAAAAAAGATTTGTTATTAGTCATTGTTAATATTATTGGATCTAAAATGCTGGGGGTCCAATTCCCCTTTGACTACTGTCGCCAACTCATTTTCAAATAGTTGGCAATCCCATTGAAAGTTTAAGCTTTATGAGCATTCTTACTGCATTGTTTATCTATGTCATTTGCAATTGAAAATGAAATTATCTATTTCCTAGTGTTTTAAGTTCGCTACTCTTTTATTTTTATATAAAACAAACCCCAGAACTTTTTAATTTCTTTATCCCATAAATCTCCCTACATCTACTCCTAATTCCTAAACCTCGTTTCAAAGAAGAAAAGTACTACTAAAATATACTACTATATTAAAATATAATTAAAGCTATTAATTACTTCTTTGAGTTAGGTTAGGTATACTCTCAGCCAAAAAAAAAAAAAAAAGAGTTAGGTTAGGTATACATTTAAAATTAGTTTCTAGGTGGCAGTCACTGAAGCCAGAGGTAATGGTTCCGGTTCATAATTTTTTTCCGGCATAAATGAAATTTTTTTGAAAAATTTTTTTTGATGGAAATATTATTTGAAACTTTCGTTTTTTTATCGGATGTCCCCTAAGGGACAAATTATTTGAAACTTTAGTTAGCCTTTGAAGCACCGCCCTATACTGACTAGACTAGAGCTTAAAAGGTGATAAATGAGTTGGGTTGACCAATATTTGGCTAAAGGAGTAATTTTTAGGTTTTTTTATTTTTTATTTTTATTTTTTTATACAAAATAGAAATTCTATTCTAACATGTTTTAAGTGTATATGTATATAAAACTCTTTCCTAAAAACTTGAACTCCGGTCTTTACCCTTCATACCTCATAAGTACTTATATTTGTAGAGTGATTATTGCACCAAATGTGTACATTGGTAATTTTTAGGTATTTTTGGAGTATGGAGAATGATGTTCATTCTTTTCACCGTCATGGTGAAGTTCACTCGTTAAGTTCGTGATGGAATTTATCATAAATGTGAGAGTAGAAAACACAATTTTTCCTTGCCCTGGGAGTACCCAAGAGTTTTCTATGTTAAAAAGCTAAAGAAGCCCAAATCAAGTCTGATTGCAGATAAATAAAACTTCTTATACAAAGCATTCCAACCCCATTTAGGCCAAAAGGCTCAAACCCAACTATTGGTAAAATTTTTGTTATCACATAAAGCATTTGGGTCTAAATCCTGCTTATATTATTAAACATTAATTGATGCTTTAGTATTTTCTCAAAAAAAAAAAAAAAAAAAAAACTACCGATGTTTTGATTTAATGATAAAATATAATCTCCTTAAAAAAAAAAAAAGATAAAATATAGTCATCATAAAATATATCTTATAATATATTTTTTTAAAAACAACTACTCCCAAAACCAATAAGTGATTATTTTATTTTCTTGAGAGCAAACCAAAAAGTGATGGACTTAAATAAATTGCTGTGTAAACTTTTAACGCCAATTTTGCCATATGGCTATGATTATGAATAAATGTACGAGTGTGACGCTGACAAGGAAACTCTCTCACCCATGTTGTTTTTCCTCAGATCTATTTTCCCTAACCGCCAACATCCGACCGTTGTACCCTTCAACGGCAAAATCATTTGAATTTCCCGCGTTACTATTAACATTTCTCAACCACTATTCTGTATCACCTTTCCATCTAAACAATGCCAACGTCCACTTCACCTTCGATTTCAACTCCTTCTTTGTGTCTTTTAGTGATAATTCCATCCACAAGACCCATTTGAATCAAATCCATGCCCACTTACTGGCCTCTGGATTGCAGGATTGTGGGTTTTTGATTACAAAGTTGATCAATGTGAGCTGTAATCTTGGAGAAATTCGTTATGCGCGTAAGGTGTTTGATGAATTTCCTGACCCAGATGTGTTTTTGTGGAATGCGATTATTAGGGGTTATTCAATGCACAATATGTTTGGTGATGTGATTGAAATGTATTCGAGGATGCAAATGGCGGGGGTGAGTCCGGATTGCTTTACTTTTCCGTATGTGCTAAAAGCTTGCAGTGGCTTGCTGGCCCTTGAAATGGGCTGGCGGGTACATGGACAGATATTTAGACATGGGTTTGAATTGGATGTGTTTGTGCAGAATTCACTTGTTGCAATGTATGCAAAATGCAGTCAGATTAGGCATGCTAGGATGGTGTTTGATGGTTTATATGATAGGACGATTGTCACGTGGACTTCCATCATTTCTGGGTATGCGCAAAATGGCGAGCCTATAGAAGCATTGAGAATATTCAGTCAGATGAGACAGAGTAATATGAAACCAGATTGGATAGCTCTTGTAAGTGTTCTTAGGGCTTATTCTGATGTTGAGGATTTGGAACAAGGAAAATCTGTTCATGGTTGTGTCATTAAGATGGGTCTTGAATATGAACCAGACTTGCTCATTTCACTAACTGCCATGTATGCAAAATGTGGGCAAGTTACAGTTGCGAGATCTTTCTTTAATCAGATGAAGCTACCAAATTTGATTCTGTGGAATGCTATGATTTCAGGTTATGCGAAGAATGGTTATGCTGAGGAAGCTGTAGGGCTATTTCGTGAGATGATTGGTAAGAACATAAGTGTAGATTCTATAACTGTGAGGTCTGCCATCTTAGCTTGTGCCCAAGTGGGGTCCCTTGAATTAGCGAGATGGATGGATGATTATATCATGAGGAGTGAGTATAGAGATGATGTTTTTGTTAATACAGCCCTTATTGATATGTACGCAAAATGTGGGAGTCTAGATTTTGCTCACATCATTTTTGATAGAACACTACAAAAGGATGTAGTTGTGTGGAGTGCCATGATTGTGGGCTATGGATTGCATGGTCGGGGCCGAGAGGCCATTGATCTTTACCATGCAATGAAGCAAGCTGGTGTATGCCCTAATGATGTCACCTTTGTTGGGCTACTCATGGCATGCAATCATTCAGGCCTCGTAGAAGAGGGATGGGAACTTTTCCACCGTATGAAAGATTATGATATAGAGCCCCGCCACCAGCATTATGCTTGTGTGGTTGATCTTCTTGGACGTGCAGGCTGTTTGAGTCAAGCTTATGATTTTATCACAAACATGCCAATTGAACCAGGTGTTAGTGTATGGGGAGCACTTCTTAGTGCATGCAAGATCTATCGCCATGTGACTTTGGGAGAATATGCTGCAGAGCAGCTTTTCTCATTAGACCCATATAATACAGGGCATTATGTGCAGCTTTCTAATCTGTATGCTTCAGTCCGTTTGTGGGATTGTGTGGCGAAGGTACGTGTATTGATGAAGGAGAAAGGACTTAGTAAGGACCTTGGGTATAGTTTGATTGAGGTTAATGGAAAGCTTCAGGCATTTCGTGTGGGAGACAAATCACATCCAAGGTATAAGGAAATTTCTGTGGAGCTTGAGAGACTGGAGAAGAGGTTGAAGGAGGCAGGATTTGTCCCGCATACAGATTCAGTTTTTCATGACTTGAATTATGAAGAGACAGAGGAGATTCTCTGTAATCATAGTGAAAGGTTAGCAATTGCTTATGGGCTAATTAGTACTCCTCCTGGAACTACCCTTAGAATAATAAAGAATCTTAGGGCATGTGTAAATTGTCATTCAGCGACCAAGTTTATTTCAAAGCTTGTTAACAGGGAGATAGTTGTTCGGGATGCAAATCGATTCCATCATTTCAAGGATGGAGTATGTTCCTGTGGGGACTATTGGTGAGAGCCTGAGAGGGAAGGCTGATTCTTCACATTACAGTAAGTTTCCTTTGTTTCAGTTCTGCTTCATGTGTATCAAAGAAGCAAATCAATGTTCCACCACTGCACCTCAAATTTTTGTGGGTTGGAAAGTAACATTTTTGGTCTGAGATAATTTGTGGGGCATTTTTTTGCATTGCTTGCATACAGAAAGGTGCTAACCCCCAAAGAAAATCTGCCTGGTTGTGGGGAGGGGTTGCAAGTTGCAGTAGCTGCAGAAAAGGTTGCTGTTCAATTGGGTAAAGAGGCAGAAAAACTGTGCAGCTCACAACTGCTGAAAATGGCTCTGCTTAGCGGCTTTGTAGGGCTCTCTACATGAGAAATCTCTCTTTGCGATAGAATTTCAGGTATGCAATTCATGTCATTGAGATCCATGTTTCTTTATTATGTTTATTTGACGGATAAGTTGGTATCGGATATTATGTAGATGTGAACCTAGAGAAACTGGTTTAGATTACTGTTAAGTAATGTAGGATGTGAAAATATGTTCTTTGAAGCTTAGAGAGCTAATCTCAAGCACTTTAAATGCAGCAATGGGTCTCTTGGGATTTTTGCAACATGTCTTTTTCATTTAGTATAGAATCATTTTTGGGGAGAGGGGGGGGGGGGGGGGGGGGGGTGGGGGGCGAGGAGTATCTTCTCATGGATGCCAAGTCTCTGGTTGTAGCAAATATTGTTATTCCGTACTTTTATTAGAATAATTTGCAACGATGGTCATGTCTAGCTTTTTTGTAAAATCATTGGTAAGGTAAGTTTCACCTTTTGTGCCACATGTTTGGTGAGTTTTCTTACTTGAGTTGTGTTGGAGTTTGCACCAAATGTCTAGTGTAAGATGAGTTCAAGGCTTATACACTTGAGCCTAGTTTACTTGACTGTGTCGACATCTGACAAAGAGACTCCCTCAGGCATGTTTGTAAAAAAATTCTTGGGCCTAAAGCATCCCACTTTTGATATGGTGGTTCATTTAGAACTTCAGTTCATCCAAAATGGAATATTGCAAATCACTAGATATTTTTGTTATAAAGTTAGGATAGGCTTACTTGTCCTCACTGTTTGAGCAGGGCTTCTCCTATTAACTTTTGCTTTGTGGCATAGTTTAGATCAATAGTCTTTGCTGTTGACTTTTCAACTCTTTGAAGGCATTGCAATGTTTGCTTGGAGTTTATGCTTCTGTTTTGATGGAAAACCTTGGTAGCAACTGTTGACGACAGATAAAAGGCGTCTTTCTGATTTTTAGGGATGGGCTATGCTAATAGTGCAATGGGTCTTATTTTGGTTATATTTGAATTTAGTTATTTATTTGAGCTTAGTAGTAAAGCCCAAGGAGTTCAAGTCCAAGTCTTATTAAAAATTTCAGTAAGTCTTATTTCCACTAGGAATAGGTATTAGTCTTCTATTTTAAGGAATGTAATGCTTTCTATTGGAAGAAGAATAAGATTTCTGAATTTTCAGAGGCTATGAAGCTTTGTTGAGGTTTGTGTGATGCAACCTTCCCCTTAGAGATGTGATGCCAAGGAAACCCTAGATGTGGACTGTGACGCTTAGGAAGTCTATTTGTAATGCCTAGAATTTTTTATTTTTTGTTCATAAATTCACAGAACTTAAACCCTTGCAAACACAAACTGGTTTGTCACCCTTTAAACCCTAAAATCCAAAACTTCAAAATCCTAAAGCCCCCAATCACCATCCATCAAATAGCCACACATAACCCTCAAACAGCCTTGTTACTGTTCACAGTTTACTGCTCACAGCACTGGAACATAAACCCAAATCATGGTTTTCTCCCCCTTTTTTTTTTTATCCCCAAATCCCATTATTCTTTTCCTCATTAGAAACCCTAGTAATCCTTGTTATTTCCAACCATTCTCCCACCAAAACCTATCTCTAATTCTCAAAATATCAGTGCTGGCCAGATCTGGTCCAGGAATTCTAAGTTAGATTTTGCTTTGTTCCCCCTTGTCCCACGTTATGTTTATAATTCTGAGAAATTGAGCTAAATTATTAGCAATTTCTCCAATCAAAATGAAAAGGAAGTTAAGAAACAACAGAAAATTAGAATTTGATGGTTGAATTTGAACAATCAACCTATTCCATTACATTGCTAGTGCAAAATTGGTGTCTTACTGGAAACAGAAAAGTCCAACTTTTGGGCTGGGAAAAGAAGATATGAAAGAGTTAGTTAACCATCTGCTGCATATGAATTGAGATGAATGACAATAATGGAAAGAGAAATAGAAGTCATCATTTATGTTGGATATTAAATATGTGACCATTTACATTGAATTGGAATAGTTAGTTATTGTCATAACTTCAATACTACATCACATAAATTCCTGCAAGCATTCTGAGCTACCACTTAACACGTATTCTCTGGTATAATCAAGTAAACCAGTTGAATCAGAAAAGTGCGGTGTCTTCACTTGGGTAGTCTAGGTGGCCTTGATTCTTATAGCATGTCAGCCGTTCCTTGTTTATCATTTCTTAGGTCAGTTAAATATCTGATCTTTCTTTTACTTCAATTTTTTTTTAAATGACTACTTTGTTTGTATCTTACATTAAATAGGGAGCTCAAGTTTCTTTTTCTTACTTTAATACAATTACTAGATTCAACTCCCTTATGCTATTAATTAGCATGTGGAGGGTCAATTTTCTAGTAAGTTTATGTGTTATCTGACTCTTTTGTTTGCATTGGTTTGTCCTCAAAGCTTCTAGCAGAAAAGGGGCTTTTGTTTGGGACTAATATATTCTACATCATCCACTTTGCACCTTCGTACAGGACATTTAAAATCTGATCTACTTGTTTTAGCTGCCTTTCTTGAACTTACTGCCAACCTTGAAATATTGATTGTGGATACATGTTCAAGTAATTTTACAACAAAATAAGTATAAGGCATTTCTAGTTGTTTAAAATATTGCCATTTAGGCAAATGCTTGTCTCCCCATTGCAGATCATTTCGTGATTTTCATATTTTTGTTGTTCCCGTTTTCAGGAGAGCTCATCAAAAGGGAATATAGGTGAACTAATCAATCTCAGCTTCCCAAGCCTTGAACAAGTCAAGATAAATTCTTTTCTCAGAACAGATAATGCATTAAATTTTGTGAGGATTTTAGAAAAGCAAGAACTGGTCTTGGAAGATATTGAATTGATTCCGGCGAAGGTGGTCAAGGACTTGATTCCAAGATGTTAGTGGATTTGGATGAAATTTGTCAAGTGACACCAACCAGGGGTGGACTTTAATGTTTGATTTTACCTTAATCTAGTTATAGAGTCTGCCATATATTTTAAAGAAGTTATAGATGTTTTAGTTTCTGCTGTTGGATTTATGGTTTGGTTGTGTGATGTCCAGATTGATATTGAATTAGTTGAGTGTATTATATGGACGTATGTTGAGTAACTTGGTCCCACATTGGACATAAATTGAGTCGAGTGTAGATGTGGCTAATGCTTTTCCTAGGTTTTTCAAAAATGATTTTTATTTTTATTTTTTTTAATAAGAGAAAATGATTGTCTTGCAAGACTAATAAAGCCAACAGCATCTTTCTCTTTTATCAGAATAAGGTGTGTCTAACTTACTAATAATAAAAGAAACCTCACTAAATCAAGTTTCCAATGCTCAAAAGATGAAGTATATATGGTTTGAAGTAGATGGTGTTTGAGCTTCAATAGTATATAACTCATACAATCAAGTTTCCCAACCTCATCTATATATATAATGATAGGTGAAGTAGAGCGAGTGTGAAATTGAATTCCAAATTAGAACTCTAATTGTGTGCCACGTATACTTCTAATTAGAGTTCTAATTTTGTACCATGTGTCTATAATCTGAAATTGAAGTTGAATTTTGCATCATGTGGCTAAATGTATGTGAGCTCATTCTCATTAAAACCACTTCTATGTATCGGTCAAGTGAGTTACTGTGCTAATTAAGTTTTTTCTTGATTTTGCAGTCAAACGTGAAAACCAAAGAGATTAATATCGGTGATAAGAACTTGGTTTGGGTACAATGCATAATTTCCAAAAAGATAAATGTATGTGAGCTCATTCTCATTAAAACTACTTCTATATATTGGGTCAAGTGAGTTACTATGCTAATTAAGTTTTTTCTTGATTTTGCAGTCAAACGTGAAAACCAAAGAGATTAATATTAGTGATAAGAACTTGGTTTGGGTACATTGTATAATTTCTAAAAAGATAGCAAAGCCAGAGTTTGCATCTTTGTTATAAATTGCTTACAAAGTTTGCATCTTTACATTTTCACTAAGTTTTGAATTAAAGTGCTTTCTTCTTGGTTCTGACACTGAATTTTGTTTACTATTCACTTACAAAGCTTGCATCTTTACATTTGTTATAAATTGCTAATATGTGATTAGATACACATTATGCCTAAAATTCATTATCCTTATATTTGGCTTTTTGTTCAAGTTTGGCACCTATAACAATGAAGAAAGCACTGTTGTGGACCGATAGATGATACTTTTTGTAGGCTGCAAAGGAACTTAGTGATCAATGGAATTTCACACGAATTGGAGAGGACCCGGTTGTAGATGTCTGGATGGCAGATGTGAGTCACTATGTTTTTAAAATTTTCAGTGAAGGTAAAGGTTATGAACAATGTAAATTTTTCGGAGAGAGATTTATTATTCTATATTTACGCAAGTTTGGTTGCCTTCTTGGAGTGGATCACTCCACCCTGTCTTTCTACTGGAATTTTTTATTCAGATTGTTACAATTTAATTCGAAATTTTATTTGAATTTTTCTATTGTTGTTACTATCATATATTATCATTCCAATTATTCAATTAGAATCTGAAATTGGAGTCCAATTTTACTATACACGTGTACAATCTAATTATTTTTAATTTTGCTGTCATGTGTAGAAGCCAATGAGATGAAATTAATAACACATTAAACACTCATGCTTTGGGAATCGGTAGTACCCATTTAAATCCATTGGACCTGCTTTGTGATAATACAACTATGAAGGATGTATAAAAACACGCACAAACCCATCTCTATAAAAAGAGATTTGAGAGAATTTCTTTTATCAACCATGGAACTTCAGAGGTTTTTTCTTTACACAAATGCCCATCATGTTACAAAATGACCCATCGTAAAACTACAAAATGAGTACAACTTTGAGGGTTTTTTTTTTTTTTTTTTTTTTTTTTTTTTTTTTTTTTTTTTTACTTTTAAATTTTTTAAGCTACCAAAATTTCAATCACCAATAGAGATTGAAGATTCAAAAGTGTGAATGGATCTTTTGGATAAACATTGTCACCAAGGTTCATCTTTCTGTGTAAAATATATATACTGCTAAGTTTTGTTAATGAAATTTTCTGGTTAATAATATGAATTTAAATTTAACTGAGCCTTTTAAACATGAATAAACTCATGATTAATAATATATCAATTCCCGTGCGGTAGCACGGGGCTACATACTAATTTAATTTAATAGTTTAGGTTATGTCCATGATGTGCGTGTCGATTATAAACTCTAGGTACGTATGAATCTCAAACTTTCGAAACTTTCATTAATTTGTGAGAACTGGCATATTTATTCTCATCTGAGCAGCATCCTCTTGGTCTAGGTGACCCTTGAACTAACCAGTCTTTCACAACAGGGTCATTTTGGCTTTTAAGAAATTGAAAACAAACTTCTTTTTTTTATATATATTTTTTGGTTTCTATTTTATATTGCTTCGGAACCCTTAATCCTTTAAATAATTATCCATAATAGATTCGTATACTCCCATATTTTAAAATAAGAAAAAGCTCTGCTTGACTAGAAGGCCATGCTTTCTGCACGAAATCCTATTTATTTTATGAGAATATTTTCAATATGCTATGGAATCTCATGTCAATACCACATTAACCAAACTATTTGGTAATTTAAAGAATGACATTACCATGCTAGCGATTGTGTTTTATGTAGCATTTACTTGTTGTATGATGCTGGTAATGAGAGCTAAAAACAAAGCCTTAATAGGTCACATTCCAAATGATTTTTTATTCTTTCTTATTTTATATTTATTTATTGGTTTTGTATATACAAAGAGTAAGGTTAGAAATACATTTTTTTTCTCTAAAAAAAATACAATTTTTTTTTTGATGATTAAAGTAAACAATTTTTGGTTTTTATTTTTTATTTATTTTAAAATTTCATTTTGGTTCTCTATGTTTTAAAGTTTTCATTTTGGCCATTCATGTTTGATTTAGTTTTCATATTAGCCCTTTATATTTTAAAATTTTAATTTTTGCTCTTCATATTTAATTCAATATTCTATTTGATCCTTCATATTTGAATAAGTTTTTTAATTTGGCCCTTTATGGAATGAAAATTTTGAAATGTAAAAGGGCCAAATAGAAAACCGAATTAAACATGAAGGTCCAAAATAAAAATTTTGTAATGTAAAATGATCAAAATGAAAATTTTGAAACAACAAAAGGGACCAATCTAAAACAATCTCAACTTTAAGGACAAAAAGTGTATTTCAAAATTTTTTATTTTATTTTATATTTTATAGATATGATAGCTATGAACATATAATCATTTATTCATGATCTTTATCATTAGATCAAAATATCAATTCGGTTTTGGTGTTACTTAGCAAAATTAAAACCTAATTCTTTTTTCAAAGAGAACAAATTTTCTTAGTTAAGCTCATTAAAATTCACAATTTTTTCTATAATTTATTAAGCGGATAAGTTGTAATTGTTTTGGAGTGATGTCACTATTTTTATTGTAAAGACTAATGTATATTATACATATCTTAATACACACACTTTTACACACAATTGAAAAGAAATTGAAATTATGACTTAATTTGAAAATTGTGACTTTAATATTTTTTTGAGGAAATTGTGACTTCATTTAAGTCATGATTTCAGTTATTTTTCAATTGTGTTTAAAAATGTATACATTAAAGTGTTTCAACTTTCAACAATATTTATCTTATTGTAAATAACTAATAATATATTATTTTAGTTGTGAAAATTTTTGTATAACTTTGTTGGTTTGATTTTTAAAAAATTTGAAACTAACTCAAAAAAGTCTCAAACGCTGTTCTCGTTCTCACCTTACTTAACTCTTTGAAAGTTTCAAAGTTCAAACCGTAACCATCTTACTCAAACAGTCAAACTACACTAGTGAATCTACTGAAAAACAAAGAAACAAAGAAAAGTTCAAACCCTAACCATCTTACTCAAACAGTCAAACTACACTAGTGCGTCTATTGAAAAACAAAGAAACAAAGAAACAAAGAAACAAAGAAAAGTGCTAACAAATTTCAATGCAAACAAGATCTACAAGGCGCAAGAAGCCTTCCCACATTGCTGAAAATGGCATCGATCGGATCAGTGATCTTCCTGATGCTGTTCTCCATCACATTCTCTTGCTCCTACCCATCAAATCAATCGCACAAACCAGTCTCTTATCCAAGCGATGGAGATCTCTCTGGTCCTCCTTCCCTGACCTTGACTTCACCACCATAAACATTAACCCAAATACCATTTCTTCCATAAATCATAACCCAAATGCCAAAAACTCTCAATCACACTCTTCTTCTACTACAGGACTGGACTTCATAACTAGGGTTTTAGGTCACCGTGACAAAAACTCAGACCTAAGGATCCTTCGTTTTCGAGGAAGTTTAAGTTTCTCTCATCTAAATGGTATCATTCGCCGTGCCATTCGACATAATGTTCAACAACTTGATGTTGAGGTTGCCACTGATGATTACTTTAACTTCCCACGTTCCATTATAGCAAGTGAATCATTGCGTGTTCTTAAACTAAAATCTCGTTTCCCAGGTTTTCGTTTGCCTCCTTCGTCAGTTATGAAGGATGGTTTTCAATCACTCCACACGTTGTCTCTTTCGCTTATCATTTTACACAACCAGCCCTCACTTGTGGACTTGTTCTCATCAGATCCATCATCGTTTCCACTCATGAAGAAATTGAGTCTTGACGCGTGTTTCGGGTTGAAACATCTTAGTGTTGGATGCAAAGCACTTGAAGAGTTAACCTTGGAAAATTGTTTTCAGCTACAAGATTTGAGTATTTCAGGTCCAAAATTGGAGAGATTGCGTGTAGCGCGTTGTTTTGATGCTGCTGGGGGTAGGAGTTGGGTAGAGATCAATGTACCCAGACTCAAAATCTTGCACTGGGTACATAATGCCATCACTGATTATAGTGATCTTGAGAATTTAAGTTTGCTGCATGAGGTATCTATTGGTTTCTTTGTACTTCATGAAGATGTAAGTGTGGTCAAACTTCATAGTGTGTCCAATTTTTTGTCTGGACTCTCTCATGCCCATTACTTAACACTTGAAAGCCAATGTGTCCAGGTACTTGTCATCTGATCTCTCTCTTTAGATCACTTTGCCTATATATTTTTATTTTTAGACTAATACATGTTTCTGTGTATGATTAGGATATAAAAAGAATCAAGATTTGATTCTAAAGTCCATTATTTATGGTTAGCTTTGAAATTTATTTTCATAATCAATCTGTATAGCTCAAGAAAATTCACTCTAATCCAATACTAGAGTTAAATGATATTTAAGTATTTGGCAGAGATAAACCTGAACATGTGATAACTACTAACAGCTAGGGATTTAATTTGGAATAAAGTTGCTGCCTTTTATCATTAAATTCCAGCATGGTAAAAAGCACAACACCCTAGTTTTTATTTTGTTGTTGAAATTATGGTTGAGCTAGTATTTTCCCAGAAGAAACAATCATGGGAATTCGCTAGGGGTAACACCAAAATTTAGTTAATCAACTTTGTGTTATTTACATGTTAGTTGTGTGATTGGTTAAAAAGTAAAGTCCCACATTTGATATTAATAAGAAAAATAAGTAGTTAATATAATATAATTAAATCCAAACTCAGTGGCTTAAGCTTTAAGGTGAAGTGATGTCTATGTATATTATATTAACTATTCAATTAGAGCCTCTCTAATGTACAAGGAAGACTCCTATGTTTGCATCATTCATAATTGAGTAAAGGGAATTCTATTGGTGATGACGATGAATGACATTTGGATTGTAAAGGAAAAGGGACTAGCTCCAACATCAACTATATACTATTTAAATAGGCATATTTTCGGTCAAAAGGCACTTTTTGATATATCTAATATGAAGAGTTATAGTGCTCTCGTGCTCTCATGCACGTAGTGGCAAAGTAGTGTCTTGCATCCTTGGAAGAGTAAAGTGATCTCCCTGGTAGTGAGTTCAGTTGAGTACCTCCTCGCCCCTCTAGGAAGAGAGTCGGGGATCCTAAAATGGTAGAGGAGCTTGACTAGATGTGGAAAAGGCTAACGGTCACAGGGAAGAGGACGGCGACATAACTCTAGGGCGAGACAGCACAAAGACAGCTAGGGAACTAGGAAAGAACTGCATGATAATGAATATACTTACACAGCGCTGTATTAGTATTAAGGCTCTGAAGAAAAATATGCGAATGCTCTAGAAACCGAATAAAGGAATGTAGATATCGAAAATCGAAGATAATCTATTCCT
Source organism: Quercus gilva (assembly GCA_023621385.1). Taxonomy (NCBI): domain Eukaryota; kingdom Viridiplantae; phylum Streptophyta; class Magnoliopsida; order Fagales; family Fagaceae; genus Quercus; species Quercus gilva. The sequence goes on from CM042480.1 coordinate 39,203,924, forward strand.
GGTGGAATTTGGAGACAGCCGAGACAAGAAGAAAATTATGGAGATGAGACCATGGAGTTATGAGAAGCAGTTTATATTACTACAGGATTTTGAAGGGGAGTTGGTTCCAAAGGACATTACGATGAAATGGTCACCCTTTTGGGTTCAAATTTACAATTTACCACTCAAGAGTATGACCAGAGAGGCAGGACAGGTCATAGGTTCAAAAATTGGAGAAGTTATGGAAGTTGATGTGCTAGAGAAAGGGGTAAAGTGGGGCAAGTACCTTCGGGTGTGAGTTCAAGTGGACACATCGAAGAAATTGATCAGGGGAAAAAGAGTATCAATAGAAGAAGATGGGGGTCGATGGGTGTTTTTCAAATACGAACGTCTCCTTAATTTTTGCTATGTTTGTGGCATACTTTACCATGGGGAGAAAGAATGCATGGAAAAGGAGAAAGGGGGAGTGGGTGATGATGGAAAGGGGATTCTGCAATATGGCACATGGATGCGAGGGGAACCAGGGAGACGATATGGAAATGACAATGGCTTTAGGGAAGGAAAAGGATGGGTACAGAAAAGAACGGTAGAGACCACCAGTGGAGGAGCGTCTGTGGGGTCGCCGGAAGGGAGGGAAGATGCAGGACGAAAGGCAGAGGTCGGTGGAGGTTTGATGGCAGAGATGAATCCCCAGGCAGCCAAAAGCAAGTTTCATTGCATCGAGAAAATAGAGGCTAAAGACAAAAACCAGGCAGAGTTTCATGAAAGAGGGAAGGTCAAAGAGGGAGGCAAAAAGGTTGGCAAACCTTTAGCTATACTTAGCAACCACATCGGGGAGACAATTTTTGCAAAAGGGAAAGAAGCTAAAGCCATGCAGTGGGAGAAAACGACGGGTGAAGGCACAAAGGAGAATCCCCAAGGGAAAATTTCAAAAACAGATGGATTGGGGAAGGCAGTAGTGGGCCAGGACTCGGCCACGGAAGACACAAGCCCACTAGTAATGATTTTTGAATCAACCAAAGGGTGGCGAGCTGAGGTTTTGGGCTTAAAAAGTGGGCATTGGAAAAGAATGGCAAGACAGAACAAGCTTATTGTGCAAGTTGAGATGAAAGGCTCGATTGGAGCTAAAAGGGAAGGCCTAACCCCTCTGATGGTGCTTGATCCAAACACAATACAAACTAAGAAGAGTAAAGGCAAAGAGAAAGCAAAGAAAACTTGTGATGGAAATACAGGGGATGTGAGTGGTGTGAGTGATGGCAGTACAAACATGGTTGGCAGAGAGGCAATGGCTGTGGAGTAGCACCGTCGACCCAAATGATTTTCCTAGCATGGAATTGCCGAGGAATGGGTTCCGCCTCGGCAGTTTGGTCCTTCACTGATGAGGTGAAAACGAGGAACCCAATGTTGGTCTTTCTCGCGGAGACTAAGGCAGGTCTAAGCTGAATTAAAGGCCTGCAATGGAAGCTGGAAAACACTCAAGGAATTGTGGTGCCAAGTGATGGAAGAAGTGGAGATCTTGCAATGCTGTGGTGTGAAGGAAAAAATGTAACTTTCAAAAGCTACTCTCACTCTTATATTGATGTTGTTGTGTGTGAGGAAGAGCATGGAAAAAATTGGAGAGCAATAGGATTCTATGGGCACCCAGATGTTAGGATGAGGTTTAGTTCATGGGAGTTAATTAAAATGCTACACGCATAAGCTAGTTTACCTTGGGTGATTTTTGGGGATTTTAACGAGATAGTCCATCTTGATGAGAAATTGGGCTAGAGGGATAGAGAGGCAAGTTAGATGGAGGATTTTAGGGAAATCGTGAGCCATTGTGGCCTCCTTGATTTAGGTTTTGTGGGGGCAGAAATATACATGGTGCAATGGAAGATTTAGAGAACAGAGGACCCTAGTGAGGCTAGATAGGATGTTTGCTAACGAATGATTGAAGGAGGAATTTCCTAATATGATAGTGCATCACATTTCTATGGCTGCCTCCGACCATTGCCTTTTGGTGCTTGGACTGAAGGGTAGTAAGCCCCATAGGAAAAAAAGCAGGTGTTTCTTCTTTGAAGCAACGTGGACAAGAGAAGCAAGATGTAAGGAAGAAATTGAATTAGCTTGGGACCTATACCGTGATGACTTAACCTTTCCAATACAAGAAAGTATTAGAAGATGCCAACAACAACTCCAAGGGTGGAACCAGAGGATATTCAGCAATGTGAACAAACTTCTTAAACAGAAAAAAGAGAAGCTCCAGCAACTAGAAATGCTTAATTTGCTCCATGAGACCGAAGAAGAAATCCAAGAATTGAAAATGGAAATAAATGAACTTCACATCAAGGAGGAAGTGATGTGGAATTAACGATTAAGAGTGCTGTGGTTGGAATAGGGGGATAGGAACACCAAATTTTTCCATGCTATGGAAAGTCAAAGACAAAGGAAAAACAAGATTGAATGCATTATGGACTTAAATGGGGACTGACATGACATGGAAGAAGCCACTGAAGGTATTATACTGAATTACTTTGATTCAATTTTCACTTCAAATCACCTTGAGAGCTTTACCCAGAGTGTGGGGGCTGTGGAAAAAAGGATTTTGATGGATATGAACCAAGAATTACTGAAGGAGTTCAGAAGTGAGGAAGTGTGGATGGCGCTCAACCAAATGCACCCTACCAAATCCCCAGGCCCGGATGGTTTGTCCCTTATTTTTTACCAAAAATATTGAGATATTGTGGGACCTAGTGTATCTCATTATGTATTGCAAGCCTTAAACTTGGGGATCATGCCTGAAAGAATCAATGAAACATACATCTGTTTAATCCCTAAAACAAAAAATCCCCAACAGGTGACTGAGTACTGCCTTATTAGTTTGTGCAACGTGGTTTACAAGCTAATGGCTAAAGTCCTCGCAAATAGACTCAAGAGAATTCTTCCAGCAGTGATTGGTGAAGCACAAAGTGCATTTGTTCTGGGTAGGCTCATAATGGATAATGTGCTTCTAGTCTTTGAGACAGTGCATTCAATTGATCAAAGAAGGAAAGGCAAAGAAGGCTTGATGGCGTTAAAGATAGATATGAGTAAAGCATACGGTTGTGTGGAGTAGGGTTATCTTAAGGCGATGATGAGGAAAATGGGATTCCACAAAAGATGGATTGCTCTTGTGATGATATGTGTGTCCATAGTGACTTATTTAGTTCTTATTAATAGTGTGCCGAAAGGATCCATCACACCTACCATAAGCTAAGGTAGGGAGACCCCATCTCACCATACCTTGTGCGGAAGGATTATCGGCCATTTTGAGGAAAAGAGAAATGGAAGGTCTTCTTCATGGTGTAGCAATAAAGAGAGGGGCACCCATAATCTCCATTTTTTTTTGCCGACGACAATGTTATATTTAGCAGGGCAACAAGGGAAGAATGCAATTAGGTACCTGAAGTATTAAGAGTTTACGAAATGGAGTTGGGCCAAAAATTGAACAAGGAGAAAACAACCATTTTCTTTAGTAGAAATACATCGTGGGAAGTCCAAGAAGCTGTAAAGGAAGTCTTTGGGGCACAAATAATTCAGCAACATGAAAGATATCTTGGTCTACCCTTGCTTGTGGGGCGAGGAAAGCGAAATGCTTTTAATCATATAAAGGACCAAGTGGGAAGAAAAATTGCTGAATGGAAAGGTAAGCTCCTATCAAATGCTGACAAAGAAATCCTTATTAAGGCAGTAGCACAAGCCACCCCTATATACACGATGAGTTGTTTTGAACTCCAGGAATCTCTATGCTCAGAGTTGAATTTTATGAAGGGAAGATTTTGGTGGGGGCAGAAATTAGATGAGCGAAGGATGGCTTGGATGTCATGGAAAAAATTATGCCAACCAAAAGCAGAGGGTGGTTTAGGATTCAGAAGTTTGAAGGCTTTCAACCTTGCTCTACTTGCGAAACAAGGCTGGCGGATTATGCAGAAAGAAGACTCCTAGTTGCACAAAGTTTTCAAGGCAAATTATTTTGCAAAAACCTCCTTTATGGAAGCAAAGCTAGGGAAAAGTCCATCTTACATTTGGCGAAGCATTTTGGTAGCTTGAGGGGTCATTGACAAAGGAATGAGGTGAATTATTGGCAATGGTGGGGACGTGGATATGTGTAGGGATAGATGGGTGCTAGGCATAGGCTTGGTTAAGGTAATCAGCCTGAGGGTGAGAGCTTGAGAAGGCGATAAGCGGGTTTCAAGGCTCTTAACTGGGGACCAAGGAATGTGGAATACAGAGATGGTACGAGAATTGTTCATTCCCTTGGAGGCAGACATCATCCTATGCATTCCCATCAGCTCAATGGCACCAAAGGACGAACTAGTATGAGCCATGACCCCTAATGGATTTTTCTCAGTTAATAATGCCTATAAGTAGCAGTTAAGTTGCTGCACAAAAGCAAAATAGAAGATGAACACCCAGGAAGCTCGGACAACTCCAAACTTCAAACTTTGTGGAAAACGATTTGGGGTATGAAATGCCTGAATAAGATTAGACACTGCACATAGCGAGCGTGCAAAAATATTCCTCCCACAAAAACCAGTTTGGCACAACGAAAAATAACCATGGAAGAGAAATGTGATGAATGTGGGGAAAATGAGACATCGGGACACATTCTATAGGGTTGCAGTACCACGAAGGCAGCTTAGGAAGAGCTAAAGATCAGGCTGCACAATGTCAGGTACTGCCCAGAGCAATTTATAGATGTGTTATGGCTGTTACAGGAAGAGATGGGAGGGTATGATTTGGAGTTGATTGCCACGACTGCGTGGAGCTTATGGAACAACAGAAATAAGGCCAAGTACGGAGGTCAAAAGAAGCAGGGAAGGATTATTGCAGCTGATGCGTGTTGCTATGTTAAAGAGTTTCAGGTAAACTTGCCTAGCAACCCCCTAAAACCCCCTCCATTTCATAGAGGGTGGATTGCCCCGCTTGAGGGATGGTATAAGGTGAAAGTGGATGGGGCCACCTTCAAAGAATCTAGGAAATGTGGAGTTGGTGTGGTAATTAGAAATGAGGAACGCCAATTGATGGGTGTAATGAGGAAAAAAATTCACTACCCCTTGGGTGCGTTGGAGGTGGAAGCCAAAGTGCTTGAGGAAGGTATTATGCTAGCATGGGACTTAGGACTCAAAAACATCATCCTTAAGAGGGATTCTCTAGCTATCATACAAGCAATTAAAGGAGCTTCTTCCCTAGCCACGATTATTTAAAAGATCATTGAAGGCTCGAGGTGGTTTCTAATGAGGGTCAGTGGGTGGAAGGCTGTCTATGGTAGGTGTAGCAGCAATACTGCTACACATTTGTTGGCTAGGAATGCTTATGAGAGTGCAAACAAAGTAATTTGGGTGGAGGAAACTCCACCCATGATTATAAACTAGATTTGGACTGATGTACCTGTTGGGACTTTATGTCCTGAGTAATGAAAGCTAAGTGAATTTCTTATAAAAAAAAAAACTATATACTATTTATGGTGGGATAGTGAGAATTGTATAACTGTAGTGATACATACGTTTGTACCAATAATTTTAAGAACACAACAAATTTTATAATATTTTCACAACTATTGGTGTGGCATGTTGGGATTGATGCTAATGGATACTTCATGTGAAAGTAACATTACTTTAATCATAATTTGCCACATTAGCAATTGTTGTAGGAAAGATTGCTAAAATTATTGTGTCCCTAGTTTATTACTTCGTGTCTTGGTCTCCTGCATACCAACAGTTGGCTAAATGTTGCACAGTTGTTGATTTTATTGTATTTCCATAATCATTGTTGAATCTAATTAATATATATTACTATATATGATAATTTTCTTTTGTTTATTTAGGCTTTTGGGTTTGGTTGCTTGGTTCACCATTTCACCTAGCCTTCTTTTGTTGCAGATTATATCAAGCAATAATTATTTTGCAGTTTATCTACAGCCGTTTAATAACCTCAGATCTTTGGAGTTGCATACTGGTTTCAAGAAAAATAATGTCCTAGGATTAGCATGCCTATTCAGGAGCTCTCCTACATTGCATACTCTTATTCTCAAGATTATTAATGATTACAAGATTGAAAGGAGAGTAAGTTATATGCATGCATTACTTCTAATTAATTTATTCTCCAATTACTAGTACAAACTCTCTTCATATTAATTTCACTTCTCTTCCTTAGCAATGGAATAGGGACTTGTGGGACATGTCTAGCTCTGAGGAAGAACAATTTTGGGAATCTCAAACCCATACTTTGAAGTCCTTCCTACATCATCTGAAGGTAGTAAAGATCCATGGGTTCTTAGAATGTGAGAATGAGGTTAGTCTAGCAAAGTTTTTGCTAAAGCATGGAAAAGCCCTTCAAGAGATGACACTGTGCACAGGACACAGCAATGCTAGAGACTCTCTCAGGCGACAGAAGATTAGGTCACAGATGATGGGATTTTCTTGGGCTTCTTCTAATGCTAAAATTGCATTTCACTAGGCTAGTGAAACATTCTTGGACTTTCTAATCATGGAGTAAGCTTGCTTATTGAAAATTATTCTCTCTTAAGTTCATTACTTGTGAATTTTCTTTTAATTTGACAACTAGCTAGCTAGTAGATGCTACTTTAGACTTGGTAGAGCCTAGATATCTTGGGAAAGTTTTGTTGAATTTTGTTTAATTAAAATGAAATCAAGAAATAAGTTAGTGTTTTATACTGATGGCAATGGAAGTATGTTAATTGAAGTATTTGAGAATAAGGTGATGATGAAGTAGTATATATCTTTTCATGGACCTTTTTGAAAAAGAAGCCAACATAAGATAATGAAACACTCTTTATTAAATAGCGTCATATTTATGCAAAATAGTGCCACAACAAAGCATTTAGTATTTTATATACATTAGTGTTTTGGATTAAGTTGAAATGCTTCAATTGGTTGGCACCTTTTGGTATTTTTAAATGTAATACCCGAAAAAAAAAGAAAAAAAGAAAAAAAGAAAAAAGATTTAAAAGGAGGGGTATTTAAGTAAATTTGTTTATGGGTTAATTTTATAATTAAGATTACTAAAAGGGTTTTTAGAAAATAAGGTTGAAACCCTAGCTATATATAAGCTAATTTAAGTCAGCATATCATGAAAGATATTTTGAGAGAGGAGATTACCCAAAATACTCAAATAGAGAAGGTTTGACTGCACAATTGAGGTAAGAGCTTAAGAATTGCTTTCTTGTCAAATCTGAACATTATTTGGAATTAAAGTATTTTTTTTTATGTGGGTATTTTGGCTAAGAAGTGAAACTATTTAAATATCTAATTAATTTTATGATATGAACCGAAGAAGGGATTTAATTATATTCTCGGTATTTTTCCTTGCCACTATTGCATTAGGTATAGATGGATCTATAGAAAAATTAGGCATGGTCATGGTGGTCCAATTCTACATAGTTTTTGCCTTAAAAAAAGTTGTACTTTTGGTGAATAGGAAAGTCGATGTAGCAGCAACATCATATTGATGATGTGAGTGTGTTAGTATAGATGAGGGCTAAAATAAGAAACAAAGCAGCCTTCAACTTTTTTATTATTATTATATTTTGCTTATTGGTTTTGGTAGGGGTGAATAGGAAGTCAATGAGGTCTGACAAGTCATGAATTATAGTGAGAAAAAAGAAGAAGAAGAAGAAGAAGAAGAAGAAAGGAAACAAAGGAACACATGTACTTAAGAATGGCCCACGTGCCTACATAGTAATAGGAGATATGGTCTTATCTCTAGGGCTTTAGTTGTGGCAGAAAAAAAAAATGTATAAAGAAAAATATTATGATTAGGTGTAGGGGTGTAATCGGTTTGGTTTGGTCAGTTTTTTAGTGTTTGACCAGCCGAAACCGATCGAAATAATTGGGAATCAATCGGTTTTGGTTTCATTTTGGTTTCAGTTGGTTTTAATTGGTTTTTGGTTTTTGGGCCTTAGGTTTGGCTTGGTTGGGGAGAGAGAGAGAGAGAGAGAGAGCTGGTGAACGAAGCAATAAAGATAGAGAAATTGAGAAAGAGAAAAGAAAAGAGAGAAAGAAAAGGGAAGAATCATACCATCACCGTGAGAATAGAATCATCGATGATCAGTCTGGCGTAGGGAGGCGGATGCCAGCGTGTGAAGGCCATCTTGTGGAGGCCTGCAACAAAGGCAGATTTGGTGTGAATGAGAGTTTAGATCTGGATGTTGTCTGTGTCTGAGAATGAGAGTGAGTAAGAGTGAAACATGTGGGTGTGGGGTATGTAGGGTAACTGGTAGGGTTTTCTAATTAAATTAGTTGAAGTTTAATTAGTTTAATTTTAGTTAGTTAATCTAATGGGTTAATGCCTTAATCTTAATGGGTTTTAAATAGCAATGTTTATAAAATAAAATGAATGGCTGGGCCCAAATTTTTATAGAATAAAATGAAAAGTCAGGAGGCCCAAAAGCTTAAGGCCCAATTTTTGCAATTTTGCAAAGCCCAACACGTGTATTATATTACATATATAATATAAAACTATAATATAAATTATATTATAATATAATTCGGTTTGGTTTCGGCCAGTTCGTTGCATATACACTTGACACCGAAACTGAAACCGAAAATTTTGGTTTTTAAAAAATGAAATCGAAACCGAACCGAACTGAAACCAAACCGAAATTTTTGCAACGGTTCGGTTGGTTTGAAGCGGTTTTTTCTGTTCCTCGGTTTTTTGCACACCCCTAATTAGGTGGAACTTTGGTGTGAGATAAGTGGATAGTTATTGGATATTTTTAGTAGTCTCTCTTTTGGCCGGATACCGTTATAAGCTTTTCTTGAATTATCTAATTATTGAGTAAATAGTGCTTTAAAATTGTTTAGGTGATATCTAAGGATCTTAGAGAAAGTGTTAGGAAGAAGTTCTTTTGTGGTGAGTTAGTTAAGGTAAGTAATCTTATCCTAATTAGTTTTATTTTGCTTATACTACTGTATTTTAACTACTAAAATTTGTTTATAATTGTTTTAGTTTTATTTAATTGTTTAGCTACATTGATTTAAAGTAAAGAATAAAGAATTATGACAAATATATTTGATTTACTGAATATATATATATATATATATATCTATATATATATATACTTAAATGAGATATATTTTTGTTTGAATTATGATTTGATATATATATGATTTTAGATAATCTGACTATATTTTGACTATAATACCCAGCCAATGGAGGTTATTAATTAGTACTTTGATACCCAGCCAATAGGGGTTATTCATTGGTATTGAAACTATTTCTATCTGGGACATCACAAGCCTATCGTGTTTTTGGACCCAGCTAATGGGGGATCTGTATTAGCACGAAACTAGTTTTATCTGAATCTGATGCCCAGTCATGGGGATATAGTTTGACCATAGTCGTAAAGATTGTTAAGAATATGAATTATGTTTGAATATTTGAATTGTTTTAAGTCCTTGAAACTGCTTATGTGTTTTTGGAACCTATTGTAAATTATAGATTTGACATATGGAAAACTGATTATTTTCTAATCCACTTATGATATATTTGTAAGATTCAAAATATTTGATCTATATACAACTTGTTAATTTACAGATCTATTTGCTTGATAGAATTTATTAGGACTTTGGTTACTTATTGAGTTGTCAACTCAGTCCCTTTTTCTTCTCTAGTTTTAGATTGTGAAGAATAGTAAGTTTTAAGAGTTTTGCTATTGTGTTGTGAGCATGAAAGACGCTTAGTGATTTTAGGATTAGATGGTCTTGTAATAGTCTAATAGCTTTTGGCCAATTGGCATTGTGTACATGAGATTTGGATTTTGTTCCTTTATAATTATTGGAGATCTATTCATAAAAAAATTGTTGTCGTATTTTGGATTTATTTGATATAATTTTGAAGATAAATTTTAGTTACTAAGAAGGCTTTGCATACGTGTATGGTGCTTACTTTATAAGCGTGCGGCCATTGTCACATATTTATCTTTTTAGTTGGATTTGGTGCGTGACATTAAAAAAATATATGTAGGGTTCAAATCACTATTTCACCAACTATCGAATTATATATAAAAAAATGTTTTATAGTGAGTGCTTGAGATATTTAAAAAATACAAGTGGCTAGAATTGGTGAAATAGCAAGAACTCAGGATCAAACTGACAGTACACATTATATATGGGAATACGGCCCTAACACACCCACCCCCCCACCCCCCCCCCCCCCCCCCCCCCCCCCCCCCCAACATGGTTAACTAGGCCAAACGAAAAGAGTCACATAGTACACACATTATTAAGGAGGAGCTAGATCCATATATGATTACAGTGCCATTGGCCATTGCCATATAAGAATAGTCAGCACATAGTTCTGATTCGTGTGCCCACTGGCAGATTGCTCAAAATTGAGATCACTGGTTTTCAAGTTGATTCCTTTGTCCTTATGGAATCCATATTTTCAAATAGTGTACTTCACCGGTCAAAGATTAGTTGATTAATTTGCCCAACATGACAACATAGAGTTAGGCTAATAATTTTCATTGCCTGTCAATGCTGGACATGACTGAAAACTGAAAATTTATTGTTAAAAATATTGTAGCAAAATAATTTTTGAATGTATAAATAGTACATTGAAATTCAGTTTTAAAGCAAAATTTGTATTTTTTCGTACTTGCGAGTCTCGTGAACAGTGCATGGGACCCAGGCAAAAAACACCAAACACAAACGTGCGTTGTTTTCAGTGCAATCCAAACTCAGCTTATGTGTACGTTTGGGTGGAGATTAAAAATTAAAATTATTTCACTATTCAGCTTATTTTTGTACTATTCATGGGCCCCATTGTACTTTTTAATACTATTTATAGGCTCCACTGTACTATTTAAACTAACTTTTACCTTTATCTATAGTACTTTCAACAATAATTTTTTAGTTTCAGCAAAATAAGCGGTATCTAAACACACTTTAAATGTTTTGGATACCAATGAAAAATGAAAATTATTTCACTATTTAACTTATTTTTGCTACTATTCATGAGCTCCACTGCACTATTTCAGCTAACTTTTACTTTTATTTATAGTACTTTCGGCAATAAATTTTCAGTTTCAGCAAAATAAGTGGTATCAAATATATCCTAAACTAGAAGAAAATTAATCTTTCTACCACCCACACTAGTTTCTTAAAACCCATGCTAGTTGCTTAGTACTGACCCAGATTCATCGATTGGAAATGAAATATATAAAGGGACAAACTGAAGTCATGTAGAAGCATTCATTAAACAAGAGCTTAAAACTGCTTTTGCAAAGATGAAATAGTAAAATACCATTACCAAGAAACTAAGATGGGTTAATCTAGGTCACAACTCACAAGACAATACTTCTTGAACAACAACCCCACCCCCCCCCCCCCCCCCCCCCTAGTTCCATTCCTGCTACATTACAAGGCTCCTTATTCCTAACCTTGTCTCAATCTTCAGCTAACCATTGCTTATGACCAGGAGCCCATTTGGGGCATTTTGGACTGAAATAATTTGCAACAACTTTTGAGTTCAGGAGCTCCACAATGGGAGCATATTTCACACATCGCGGTGCTTTGTACTGGTTTATTGAGGCACCTTGTCCCACAGCATAGTCCATAAGCCTGTCAAATGTCCCACTCTCCACTATCTTTATCTCTAAGGGACCAATGGACTTATCTGAAACCCTGCCTTGGCGGTATACACTGTTGAATGATTCTTCAACAGTGAGGCAACAATCCTCAAAAACTGAAGGAGGGATTGGTGTTGCCCGGCTGAGGCTAATCTCCCAGTACAGGACATAATGCCCCGGGACAGTTGAAGTGTCAGCATAGCTTGTATATTCTGTGAGTGATGCATCAAATGACAAAAGATTGTTAGCTGCATTCTTCACTGCATTTTGTAGTTCAACTTCATCGGTTTTATCAGAATCAATGCTAAGAACCACATTCTTTCTGCATACAAAGTTGAATTGAGGAGCCTTATTTTTGAATCCTGCCACTCGAAGTATGTCTCCAACACGATATCGATAAAGGCCTACAAGATTAAAAAAATTTCATGACAGTTCTTATATATATACTATTGTACATGTGCAGTACATTAAATTTCTTAATAACTCACTATGTATTTTATTGGTTATTGCAAAAAAGTGTTTGAATTTAATTAGAGAACCTAATGTATTAACTTAAGTTTTATCTTATCACATAAAAAACCAAAGAAAATCATCATCATTTCACAATGTGAAGTGTAGAATATAATATTACCTGCATAGGTAGTTACAAGAAGCTCGTACTCTTGTCCAAGCTTAACATCAACAAGATCAACCCAGTCTTGGTTTTCCTTATCATTGAGGGAGACAGGTTTGGAAAAGGATTCATTGAATCCACTTTTCCTGTTAACTGGCAAGAACTCATAATAGCACATGGTGGGAATGAGAGTGTAGGAGACTTCACTTGGCTTGCACAGAGGATTCAAATTAAGGCCAAAGTAACACTCAGAAGATGCATACATGGTACAAACAAGAGGGAGACCATTGCTATAATAATCCAAAGTAGGAATGTACTGTGACATTGTTCCTGTCACAATGACATCAATATACTTGGTATTAGGCCACAACCTAGTTATGATTCCACTCCAAGAATCCTTGCCACATTCAGCTTCAATAAAATCAGCTAGCCTGGGGTTTGGTTCAAGAATTTTCATTACAGCTTCTCTCACTGATGAGTCAGTGATTTTGGGGTCTAAGGTACCACTTCGAATATCATTACATAAAAGAAGCCAATTCTTTTCAAGGAACTTAAGGGCACGAATGAAGCCGGAAGCGAAGACTGCCCCAACACGAAGAACTTGGGTGTTTTGATGAAGGCCACAAAGCAACTGAGAGTACATGCTTTGATAAGAATCAGGGCAAAGAATGGTCTCGTTTGGGCTAGTATAGTTGGTGTAGGGATCATAAGGCCTATCCATAAAATGTGAACTTTTGTAGTAGCTAGTTAAAACTGGACGTGCAACAAGTCCTCCTGGGGTCTTAGCTTCTGATTTTATGAACAAAAAATACATGCCTTTTCCTTTGTCCAAACCTGGAACACATTGGTTCATCACAGGCATCAAAAGGCTGTAAAGCAATGACCTCCTCTCCAGCTCCTCTTCAATTGTTGGCATCAATTTCCTCTCCCCACCAGAAGTTCCAGAACTACACACATAAACCAACAGAATTAAGCCAAAAATAATTCAATAGTTACAACGGAGATGTTTTCGTTTTAAAAACAAGAAAGAATCAGTTAAAATACAAAGTTCTTGACAAAAAGAAAAGTTAGAAAAAGTTTATTAAATTAGACTTGATTAAATTAATTACCTAGTCAAGAACTCCGATATGGGTTGGGAACAAAGGATTGGTGAAGCATCACCATTAGCAATACGGTCAATTTCTGGCTTCAAATCTTCATATGTAACAACAGGAACCACCTTCTTGAATGTCTCTTGGTCTGTACACCCGTTTAGGCCATGTCGTTGCAAGTACTCAACGTGGGCATTACGAGAAAGGATTTCAGCAAGAACTCTCCTCTGAACTTCATCAGCATTACTGGTTACATCTTCAATAAATTGTAATGCCTTCTTGTTTTTACAATCGAGAGATGAGTTACTACCACAACAATCATATTCGGAAACATTATTATTCTTAGGAGCTTCTGGCATAGTTACAATAATATATATATATATATATATATATGGTCTAAAAAGTAAAGAAGTAGTAGTAATAGTAGAAAATAAAATTTGTGATAGGAAACGAAGTGAGGCGTAGGGGATATATATAGTGCAAAAATGCAAATATGATCAATATGGCTGTAACCCACTTGTTAGTTCCATAATTTATTTGTTTTTTGACTTTTCTACGTTAGCCCAACTCATATAGTTCTGTTTTTTAGTGGGAGAGTTGGGAATGTTATAAAATGTTAAAATGTTATTGTATATGTGGTTGGGCTAGTTGGCTTGGATTACAAGGAAACACGGGGGGGAATTAAAACCGCTTGGAACCGGGCCTCTCGGTCTCACTGAGAGGGAAATTTTCAAAGAGGACCGGCAATATCCGGTAAACTCGCGGTGGGAACCGGGTACATGCCAGCATGTAGTATGAGTGTCATTTTGAGTACTAGCAACGGCTTCTGTAATTTGGTCTAAAAAAGTGGCTTTAGCTTTTTCATTATGGAGTGTATCTTTTTCTTATTGAATATTTCGAGAATATCATAAATACATACTTTCTCCTTTCACATAAATTGTAAATTTTATCATTATTTTAATTAGTAGGATCCATAATTATGTAAGAAGAAGGAGTACGTATTTATAGTATATCGAAAGTACTCAATAATTATCTATCGCCGTCACATTTTTCTTATGTTTTTCCCATACAAATTTATAGCTGGAAATTAATGTTCTTTCAATTTTGGGAATCAAATGTGTTTCTTTTTATGATTTCTTACTTATTATGTCATGTAAAACAACTAAGAAATGGAAAAAAGTCTATGCGTTTTTAATGTGGTATTAATTAAGATTAGCTGTTATATATTTATGCCTACTATGTTATGGTGATGGGGATACTTTATGTAGGTTATCTTGGAGAAAAGGAAAGGAGAGTTGAAATCCTTCATTTAATTTAACCAAAATTCAAAGACATGAAAAGGAAATGTGGGTTATGAGGACTTCAGATTATGATATACATTAGATCTTTCAATTTTGAGTGATGTTCTATGTCTATGATCTTAAAATTGAGAGCTCTGAGATTTAATTCATATATCACTGATCGATGGAATATTTTATTGTTAGAGAGGGCTAAAAAACAAACCGATGTTGCAAGTTGCAACCAATTATTGCTGTTTGACAAATGAAATTATAGAAAATAACAAATAAAACTGTGGAAAATATTGGTGCAGTTTTCTCATCTAACTTAAAAAAAAAAAAAAAAAAAAAAAAATTAATAATTAGTTCTCATCTAACTCTGAAAGCAACCAATATTCCAAAATAAATTTGCCGGCTGCCTAAGTAGCTAAGATTACCACGTGTACAAATTAAAAACCTAAGCAAATAAAATCGGTAGAGATTGTGATACCATCCTGCACCACCAAGTACTCTACAGCCGCCCTTTATTATCACCATGTCTACTCAACAATTGCGTTACCATCATTTTCAATATGTACGCCTATGTTACCATTATTTTCTCTCTTTTTTTGTTTTATTTTTATTTATTATAAGGGTTTGCGTATTCAATAAAAGCACTTACCAAAAAACTCATTTATGGATGATTTTGAGGTTGAATCTTGAATATTGTAGAGAGCTTTGATCCCAATTAAAAGTTTGTGTTACAAAAGTGCGTTATGTACTTTCTTGCACGTTAGACTCTCCCATTGAAGGTCTTTTCCATGCTTGAGAATAAATGAGCTTCACATACTGTGGAGTTTAATGGAATGTCTTTTTTGCTATGAAACGGATTATTTTTCCAAGGAAGTATTGAGTGCTCTTATACGGTGCCTCAAATGGTGTCCAGTCAGATACTTTGAATGATATAGTGGAGACTTAATTTGTATTTCTGACATTATGAAAAGCAAAATAGATGCGCATCTTTTAATTTAGTGGAAGGATTTTCGTCATTCACCAAACCAACGTTTGTTCATAGGGGTATTTATCGTTATCTCGATACTTTTTTTAATTAACTCAATTAATAAAGTTTTTTTTATCAATTGAATAAAATATATATCCAGAGTCCGAATATCGTTATTTCAAAAATCAATTAATATACGTCTTGACATGATTATAAAGAACCATCATTATAGACTAGACATTTCATAAGAATAGTTTAAAAAAATTAGATGAAATAATGAAAAAATAAAAAGGGTTAGTGATGTTGACCCTGTGATCACGCATATGGGTATGGATATTGATATTAGCAGATCGAGCAGCACAGAAGCTGTACTGGGGTGGGGGCATGATATAATAAAACTTAAGGCCGTTGACTTGTGGTCCCACCCCGGCCTTCTCTCCGGTTGTCTCTTAAGACCATTTACTGTCACTTTCAAATAGACACGTGTTGCAAATCTGTTGGTTGTTGTTTTCCTATGTTTCCCAACAGTCAAACCCAAAAAAAGAGATAGGTTGCTTAGGTAGGAGAAATGCAGGGCTTAGAGGCCGCACCAAGGCATGGGTGCCTTGTGCTTGGTGTACTCACGTATTTGATTATTCAGGAGATCACTCAGAGATTTTCTGGGAATGAATGTTTATTATGCATTTGTGGGATTATTGTCTTGACTCTTGATCGATTACTGTTTGTGTTTTCACATAATTAATTTTTTGCGTTTATACATTCTTCTTCAACTTTGACCCTCAATCTAAATTTGTGTTCACATCTTTTCTCAGTTGACTTGTTGCACTACATATTGTAAAATAGCGGAAGCTCAAAAAATTATCAAGACTGAATGTGAAAATATTTCAGGTTTAAGAAAGATCCCCAAACAAACAATAGGAATGAAGAAAATTAATCCAAAAGAAAATAGACACAAAATACTAAGAATTTATGTGGTTCGGCAATATCCACGGGCAACAACGAACAAATTTCACTATAACAAATTTGTGATAATACAAATTGGTGTAGAAACACACTCACAAACCCAAATATCAAATACACCCAAATAACTCTCTCTCACAAATACAAGCCAAAAAACCAAAGGTTCACAAATACCTATTACAAATACCAAATACCAAATGCGAATTGTGCACGAACCAAAGAGAGAGCCACAAAGCAAATCCAAAAGTTGCAACGTACCAAGAGAGAGCAAATCACCAAATTGCAGAACCAAGTAGCAACAAACCTCTCTTACTATTCCAAATTGCAACCCATAAATATCAAATACCAAATGTTCACAAATACCTACTACAAATACCAAATACCAAATGAGAATTGTGCACGAACCAAAGAGAGAGCCACAAAGCAAATCCAAAAGTTGCAACATACCAAAAGAGAGCAAATCACCAAATTGCAGAACCAAGTAGCAACAAACCTCTCTTACTATTCCAAATTGCAACCCATAAATATCAACGAACCTAACAAAGGAGAGCCTCTTTTTTTTTCTCACACCCACACACTCTATTCACTCTAATTTTCCATAGTAGCACTATGCTTATATAGGAGACTTGAGTAGACTAGACTTCTTTTCCACACACAAAAGAAGAATCACTCATATTCCAAAAAAAATTCCAAATCAAGTAGTAGACAAAACTTCTAATAGAGTTTGATAACTTCAAACAACAGTAATCCAAAAGGAATAAAATTCCTTCCTTATCCAAATCCAACAAGGAGTCGAACTCCTAATTCAAGCCATATTCTACAAATCTCCACATTGGCTTGAATTCCGTCAAGCATCACAAATGGCATTTGCAAACCACAAAATACAAATCGTTAACAAGTCTCCACCTTGACAAGACATATCCCAAACCACAAATACAAAGCACTCAATCAAATCAGAGCCTAACCAGAAAAAGTGCAAATTATCCAAAACCACTTCCTAATGCGCCAGTGGACGCCAAATGCACCCAAAGATGGTGCCAAATCCAAATAAGAGTCCAAAACAAAGTGCATATCACCACAAACAAAACTTCTCCATTGCCGCCACCAACGCCCCTATGGGCTAATTCAAATTGCAAATACCGAACAAGTCCAAGCAACACTTGAACTTGTGCAAAGGCTTAATCACCATGTCACCACTAAAAACAACATCATGATTCCTACCTCCAAAAGAAGCAACCTTAATAGGCTCCCATACATCAGTGTGTATATAGTCAAGCAAACCCTTAGTATGATGAACTATTGTACCAAACTTGACCTTAGTTTGCTTTTCCAAAGCACAAGGCTCACAAACTTCAAATTTGTAGTTCTTAGCGCTCTCAAACAAAGTATTATCATTGGCATGTTCCAAAAGTCTAATAGTGTCTAAAGTAACCTCCCCAATTGCTACTCCACCTACAACAGTACTCCCTTTAAGGAAATACATGTTCCTAAGACGTGTGGCCATTATTACTACCAAAGCACCATGTTGTACCTTCAAAGTTCCATTCTCCAAAGCAATCTTGAAAACCTTGGATTCTAACAAACCAACTGAGATGAGATTCCTTTTTAGTTTAGGTACGTATCGAACCTCATTAAAAAAAAGAACTGTTTCATCATGCAATTTCAGCTTGATTTTACTTTTCCCCAAAATCTCACAGGTTTGATCATTACCCATGATGACTGAACCAAGTTTCGACTCTTCTAGGTTGTAAAACCATTCCTTTTTCAGACACCTATGGAAGGTGCAAGCTAAATCCAAAACCCACTCATTTGAATGACAAATAAATGATGAACTAGTCAATGCAAAATTAGAATCCTCATAACAATCATGTGCTACATTTGCATTAGAATCCTTTTCGTCTTTGTTTTGCAACAAATGGCAATCTTTCTTCCAATGCCCCCTTTTGTGATAATAGGCACACTCATCTTTTTCAAGTTTCTTTTCATTAGACATGCTCTTAACAATCAAAACCTTAGACATCGTGTCCCTTTGAGCTTGCTTATCTTTCATACGATACTCATTATTAGTCAAAGTATTGGACACATCATCAAACTTAATTTCATATTTTCCGTACAAGAGTGTAGTAATTAGATGATCATAAGAATCCGACAATGAATTTAATAACAAGAGTGCTTTATCCTCACTGCTAATATCAACTTTCAAATTTTGCAAATCAGCAAGTATTTTATTGTAATCATTCAAGTGCTCAGACATAGAAATACCTGCACGATATTGGAAATAGAAGAGCTTCTTCTTCAAGTAGAGACGATTCTCCACACTCTTGGTCAGATACTTGTCCTCCAATTTCTTCCAAAGCTCTTTAGCATTTGTCTCCCTCATAACAAAATATTTTTGATTCTTGGCTAAACACAAACAAATGATGCCACAAGCTTGTCTATTAATCTTTTCCCAATCCTTGTCTGACATCCCTTTAAGTTTGTCTTCCAAAGTAATATCCAACTCTTGTTGAACCAAGACATCCATAACTTCACATTGCCACATGCCAAAGTTATTCGTTCCATCAAATTTCTCTACTTCAAATTTGGCATTAGAAACCATTGTCCTAATTGCTAAAGGTTTTGTAGAAGACTCTACCAAAGCTCTTCCAGAAAAATCTGCGGAAGATTTTGTAGAGGAATCACCTGACATCTTTCTCCCTAAAAATCAGATCCATGAACCAATCACCAAAATCTCTAAAGAGAACAAATCCAAATGCCTAGGTAGCGAACTTGGGCTCTGATACCAGTTTGTTGTAAAATAGCGAAAACTCAAAAAATTATCAAGACCAATTGTGAAAATATTTCAGGCTTAAGAAAGATCCCCAAACAAACGATAGGAATGAAGAAAATTAATCCAAAAGAAAATAAACACAAAACACCAAGAATTTACGTTGTTCGGCAATAGCTTACATCCATGGGCGACGACGAACAAATTTCATTATAACAAATTTGTGATAATACAAATTGATGTAGAGGCACTATCACAAACCCAAATCTCAAATACACCCAAATAACTATCTCTCACAAATACAAACCAAACAACCAAAGGTTCACAAATACCAACTATGAATACCAAATACCAAATGTGAATTGTGGATGAACCAAAGAGAGAGCCACAAAGCAAGTTCAAAAGTTGCAACGTACCAAGAGAGAGCAAATCACCAAACTGCAGAACCAAGCAGTAACAAACCTCTCTCACTATTCCAAATTGCAACCCATAAATATCAACTAACCAAACAAAGGAGAGCCTCTCTTTTTTTCTCACACCCACACACTCTATTTTCACTCTAATTTTCCGTAGTAGCACTATACTTATATAAGAGACTTGAGTAGACTAGCATATCCAAAACCAAGAAGGACTAGACTTCTTTTCGACACACAAGAGAAGAATCACTCCTATTCCAAAAAGAATTCCAAATCAAGTAATAGACAAGACTTCTAATAGAGTTTGATAACTTCAAACAACAGTAACCCAAAAGGAATAAAATTCATTCCTTATCCAAATCCAACAAGGAGTCGAACTCCTAATTCAAGCCATATTCTACACTACATAATTATTGGAGAAGAAATTATATATATATATATATTTATTTCCACTTTCAAATAGAGAATAATATGTTTTTTTTTAATAAAAAAAAAATCAAGAATAAAATGAAATTTGATCATATTTTTATGAAAAAAAGAAAAAAAATTTGATTTTTTTATTTGATTTTATATCTTCTATAAAAGTAGTACCAAAATATTACTAAAATGGTCAATTAACAAATACTCTGAAGGCGCTTAATATTAAGCAGACCCAACTTTTAATAAGGCTTTTGTTATTTTGTATAAATCATCCAAAGTCCTTCAGCAGAAAGCCAAACTTGTCAACTTTGCCCAACCGTGGGTGTACAGGCAATTTGTCATGTTGGAATAATAAATTCACTTTCCATCAAATTAATCAGATTAGAGTGCTGTCCAGAAATTCTCAAAAAATTGAATTCATGAAATGAAACCCTATCAGTGATGTAGCAAAAATAGAAGAAACCCTATCAGTGCTGTAATAAGTTTGATGCCCTAAAGTCAAATGTACAGTTGTCTGAGTATAGTTTTGTTTTGGAGGGACCAAAGAGTGATTTAATGGGGTTAAATTAAAACCAAGGACGTCATACCAATACCAATGCCATTCGTACTAGTGGTATATACCGTACTGACCATAAAATTGGTATAAATTTTTTTCTAAAATATAAATGATAAAATATTTGGTAACACGAATACGATCGGTACTCTTTAATATATAGAGGATAAAATAATGGGTTGTATCGCCCTGTATTAAGGATGTTTTAGGTGTTTTGGCGGGTACAATAAAAAATTGTTTAAAAAATGTTATTTGTCCTCTATAACATTGGGTTAGTGTATTTAGGATAATATTTAAGCTTATAAAATATTTAAAATTTAAATAACATGTTTATAAAAATATTAAAAAAATACATACAATATATATATATATATATATATACTTCCTTTGTATAATATATATATATATATAAATATTAAAAAATGATACAGTAGTATTAATCACGTGACACCGAAATATTTTGTTTTCTTAAAAAAATCAGAACCGACTCCAACTCTATTAATTGATTTAGAAATTTTAGAAAAGTACTTTTAAGGGTATATTAAAGAGCAAAAAGATTTTAAGCCGAAATTTGAAGCTTAAAAAAAAATTATTCTTTATGTTTTATAATTTTGGAATTTTAAAATGCTATTCATTGTAATTTACCACACACTCAAAACGATGAAGAGTTTTTCAATTAAACCTATATATCGCTAAAGCTTTAATAAAGCTCTTTAGTTGAAGCTCTGTCCTACAACAATATATAATAACATATATTGTCATGATAAACTCTTTCATGCTTAACTCATGCATTAAATTCGAATTAAGAAAAAAAAAAAAAAAAAAAAACACCTATATACCGCAAAAGCTTTAACTGAATTTGCTCTACTATAGATAATGTCAATTCCAGCTTTGCAGCCGAACTTGGTGTGAAATTATTAATGGCGATCACGCTACAATATGCCCTACGAAATTGTCCTTGCGGTGCTTTTTGCCTTTTTGACTATCAAATATCAATGCATTCACGTAAAAACAAAACTGCTCTGTGGTTGCGGGCCTCTTAGAATTTAATATCTGTTTTTAGCTAAACAACATTTTAATTACGTACTATTAACCAATCAAATCACTTGCATATGGCCACATTAGTTTATCTACCTAACCTATTCCATATTTATACTATTAACCACCCCGCACTTTTGGTGCGGTGGTTACTCCACCAATATAAATGCTTATAAGGTGTGGGGAGGCAAGAGTTGGGGTTCAAGTTTCTAGGAGGGAACTTTACACATATACACTTGATTAGATTAGGGTAGAAATTCTATCTTGTATTAAAAAAAAAAATACTACTATTTAAAGAGTTTCAAGTTGTAGATTCTAAGGGTTTGTTTGGTTAGATGCTTTAGGAGTTTAAAATACTGTTTTTAAAACCCAAAACTCTGTTTTATAACTACAACTCCTCATAACTTTTTTATAAACATTCATTTTGAATTCAAAATACAGTTTTCTAACAGTTTATACAAACACACACTAAGTCTAGCTTGGATATCCCTGCTCACTTACAAGTTAAAACCTCCCGCTAAACCCACATTTTCAGCAGTTTACAATCTCTTTATCTCTTATCATTAAAAAAAAAAAAAAAAAAAATTTAAACAAAGACAATCTTTCTTTTTCTTTTTTTTTTTTTCTTGTTTTTTCTATGTTCTCTTTTATTTTGAATAGAAAAATCTCTAGGCATTCAACAATTAAAATTCACTATAGATTTTCTGTTCATAAAAAGAGATGAATGAATGAAAAATTATGGTATTAAACTAAAAAAAAAAAAAAGCCTTACTGAACACTTGAGTACGTTGGATGAGGTTTGTAGTTTTAATGTTATGTTGCAAAAAGTATACAAAATTTAATCAATAATTTAAGAAAATGGTTGAAAAATGATGTAAGATTATGATCATGACCAAAACTACATTAATACCATGTGAACAAATTGGGTAAATTACACTTTACTACTCAAAACTATACCCTATATTACACTTTGTACTCTAAACTTTTTGAATGCATGTTTTACACCCTAAAATATGATCTTGTTACATTTTGCATCTTGATATTAAGTTTTCTGTTAACTTGGATGAAAGTTCAAAGTTTAGAGTGCAAAGTGTAATAAGTAGTATAGTTTAGGATAATAAAATGTAATTTCTCTTTTATTTTTAAATGATTGAGAAGAGGGGCAATTAGGTATTTTCACGTGATGCCATATTTTCCATTCAAATTAACAACGAACTTAATTTTGAGGGTCTTAAATATAACGATGATCATAGTTTAGAGTGCAACATGTGCATTTGAAAAGTTTATGGTACAAAATGTAATCAGATGTATAGTTTTGTGTGGTAAAGTGTAATTTTCCTGAACAAATTTTCAGTAAATGTCACTCTTGCCCCAAATTTCTTTCATCTTACTAAGAGTCTATCCTCAATTACTCTTCAAATACCTTTCACCCGATTATTCTGTGACACGAAATATTAGTTGTAGTTGCTATTTGTTTCAAGTAATACCTATTAACTGAAAGATTCTATGGAAAAGAGAGTAGTTCTAATTGAATGACCCCAAGAAACGCTATGAACTAACTCCAAAGTGAGGTGATACTTGACGGAATCTCCCACCTCTTCTTTTTTGATAGGAATTTCATCCACGACCTCTTTTTGTACCATGATTCAAGTAGAATTGAAATTGACTTGTGGATTGTTTACTAGAGGCAAACATTGCAAGAGTGTGTATGTTACTTTCGAGTTCTCCAATATAAGCTTGTTCTTTAGCTTGCGACAGAACTGAGAGTTGCTCGTAAGTAATAGTTTAACCTCTAATAGCAGAACAAAAACATATGAGAAACAACAGAATTGGGAAAAGCTGAATTGTATTGAATTAATTTAGCTTGTGCCTTTATATACAACATCGGGTTCAACCAAGAAGGAAAACAGAGCTAACAAACTAAACTAACAAAATAACAACCACTCTCACGTGTGACTAACTAACCTACTCATGTGTAAGCACTAATGACAGAAAATGAAAAATATCCTAAACTACAGGTCGTATTATCTATAGTACAAATACAGCTACTAAACTACAAGTGCTTCAGATATTGCTTCTTGAACTTTAGCTATACATGTTGAGTCTTGCTTCCTCTGCTCTAATTGCTCACACAAACTGCCTTGATCTTGATACTTTCCCTCAAGATGGACTGTAGGTTGATAAATGTTGATGAGTCCCATCTTGGATAGAAGTTCTGAAAACTGTTTGTGACTAAGAGCTTTAGTGAGCAAATCTGGTAATTGAGACTGAGTTATAACATGAATAAGCTAGATAACTCTCTCCAACACCTTATTCCTCACAACATGACAGTCAATTTCTATATGCTTCATTTGTTCATGGAAAACAGTATTAGAACCTATGTAAAGAGCTGCTTGGCTATCACAAAACAGCAATGCTTCTCTATTGTGATCAACCTGAAAATCCTTTAACAAATAGAGAATCCAAACAATTTCACAAGTTGAAATAGCCATTGCCCTATATTCTGATTCTGCTGAGGATCTAGAAACAGTGGATTGTTTCTTTGATTTCCATGAAACTAGTGAATCTTCAATGAATATATGATATCCAATAACAGACCTTTTGGTATCTAGACATGAAGCCCAGTCAGAATCAGTGAAACCTTTCACATGCAGCTCTGAACTTGCTGAGAAGAAAATGCATTTACCATGTTCATTCTTTAAGTATTGCAGAACCTTAAGTGCTGCCTCAAGGTGTGGTTTTCTTGGTTTAGCCATAAATTGGCTTAGTTTATGGATTGCATAAGTGATGTCAGGTCTAGTGATGCTAAGGTATAGTAATCTTCCCACCAATCTTCTATATTGCCCTGGATCATCAAGTAATAAGCCTTCATGTTTGCTAAGTTTTAGGTTTTGATCCATGAGAATTTTGACAGGTTTGCAACCAAGAAGTCCTGCATCCTCCAAAATATCAAGGGCATACTTCCTTTGACATAAAGAGATGCCTTTAGTTGTCCTAGCTACCTCCAAACCAAGAAAATACCTCAACCCACCCAAATCCTTCAACTTGAATTTCTGATTCAACATCACCTTAAACTGGTCAACCTGCTCTTTATCATTGCTTTCTATGAGAACATCATCAACATACACTAATAGAATAATGAAAGAAGTTCCATGTTGCCTAGTAAAGAGAGAGTAGTCTACTTTAGATTGAGTGGATCCAAGCTGAATCAGTGTGGTTAAGAACTTGGAGAACCACTGTCTTGAAGCCTGTTTAAGGCCATAAAGAGACTTGTTTAACTTGCATACAAGCTACTCTATATGCTCCCCCTTGCTGTGAAACCTAGGTGGAAGAGCCATGTATACTTCTTCATGCAAGTCACCATGAAGAAAAGCATTATTGCCATCAAGTTGGCTAAGGAACCAACCTTTCACAGCAGCCACTACAAGAACACACTTCACAGAAACCATTTTGACAACAGGACTGAAGGTTTCAAGGTAGTCCAGACCCTTCTTTTGAGTGAATCCTTTTGCAACCAACCTAGCCTTATACCTCTCAATAGACCCATTAGCTTTATACTTAATCTTATAGACCCACTTACACCCTATAGGATGTTTAGCAGGAGGCAAAGGAGTAATAGTCCAAGTATTACTGGCTTCCAAAGAAGAAATTTCAACATCCATGGCATCTTGCCATTTAGGGTCAAATACTGCTTGTGAAAAACACTTAGGCTCTATGGCAGTACAAATAGAACAATAAAAAGACTTGTGGGCAGGAGATAAATTGGCATAAGAGAGATAGGAAGAAAAAGGATGGGAAGTACCTGATTAGGACTGATTAGAAATGGATGCCTATGAGACTTGGTTACAGTGATAAGCCTTAAGGTAAGATGGAGGCTTAGAAACCCTAGTAGACCTTCTAGGAACATCAGCAGGCACAGCTGGAGTAGCAGAAACATCATGATCAAAAGCATCAGAAACAACACGATCAAAAGCATCAGGAAAAGCTTGATCATCAGTGTCAAGATCATGATGAATCTGCACAATGGAATCAACAGTGACTGATGAAGAAGAGATAGGATCAAGAAAAACTGAAGAAATAGGAGGAATGCTAGGTAAAGGAATCAAATCAGATGAAGGAAGGGAAGTGTGTGATGCAAAAGGGAAAACCTTTTCATGAAACACTACATCCCTAGAGATGAAAATAGAGTGAGATTGAAGATCAAACAACTTGTAACCTTTAATGTTAAAAGGATAGCCTAAGAAAACTGACTTCCTAGCCTTAGGAGTAAATTTGTGCTTATGTGGAGTAAAATCAGTAGCAAAGCAAAGGCAACCAAAAGTCATGAGGTGAGAATAAGAAGGAACTTGATTAAAAAGAACCTCATAAGGAGACTTATGTTGCAGGAAAGGGGTAAGAAGTCTATTGATCAAATAGACAGCTGTGAGGACATAATCACCCCCAGAAAACAAGAGGGATATTGGATTGAATTTGTAAGGCCCCAGTAGTAGCCAGAATATGCTGATGTTTCCTCTGCACAATTGAATTTTGTTGTGGAGTGTAAACACAACTTTTTTGATGAATAATGCCCTTAGAATTGTAAAAATCAATCATATTAAATTCTAAAGCATTATTAGTTTTGATGGACTTATAGGTAGTTTGAAATTGAGTATGTACCATATTGTAAAATGAAACAATCAAAGGTCTAACTTCTGATTTTGCTTTTAAGAGGAAAACCCAAGTAGCCCTTGATGCATCTTCTACAATGGTAAGAAAAATATCTATACCTAGTAGTAGTAGGAATAGAAAATGGCCCCCAAACATCCATGTGAACAAGATGAAATGAATGAACAGCTTTTTTATTATAAAAAGGAAAAGGCAGTCTCTTTTACTTTGCTGAAGGACATACATTGCAATCTTTAGTACATCAATTTTGCAAGAAAGGAAAAAGATGACCTAAAGAGTGCAGTTTCATATCGATGTCCTAATCTAGAATGCCATAAAGAATACAAGTTGGCATGAGAAATAGAAGAAGAAAAAGCTAACTTATGCCTGAGAAGAAAATTATCAAGAGACTTGGAAGCTATAGAGAGATTGGATCCTTGTAATAGATAAAGTCCATCATGCATTTGGCCCATTCCAATCGTGTTCCAACATGTAAGGTCCTGTATAAAGTAGTAAGTGGAAAGAAATACAAGACAAAAAGGCTGAGAATGAGTTAAGGCACTAACAGATAGCAAGTTGAATGAAAAAGAAGGCACACAAAGGACATTTGTTAGGGTAATATGTGAGGAAAGCTTAATTGTACCAACATGAGTCACAAGAGCGGCCTCCCCATTAGGCAATTCAACCACAATGTGTGAAATTGCAGTAAAAGAAGTCAATAAATGCATTTAACAAACTATGTGATTTGTTGCACCAGTGTCTATAACCCAAGTTTCAACACTCAAAGCCTTTCTATTCACAACCTTAGTAGAAAAGACTGAATGTGGTGAGCAAGAAATAGTACTTGCAACTGCATTGGATAGCAAAGAAACAGCATTAACCATATGAGGTTCTTGAACTGTTGAAGCCTAGTGAACTCCAATTGAAGAAGAACCAATCAAAGATAGAAGTTTTTGGTACTAATCAGATGTAAATGCAGGTACTTGAGTAGTGACAACAGGATTATGATCTGCATTTGGAGCTAGGTAATGACCTTGGATTTGGTCTGCAACAGTTGAAACTTGATGAGCCATTATATTCTTGTTCTTAAATTTGTAACTTGGTGGAAAACCATGGAGTTTGTAACATTTATCCACAGTGTGACCCAATTTCCCACAATGAATGCATAAATGTCTTTCCTTCCCTTTAGGATTGTTGCCTGAACTCTTGGTAACCAAAAATAGTAGATTCAACCCTAACAGAATTGGTGACAGACCTTTGCGTTTCCTCTTGGATGAACAAAGAATGAGCCTTATTAACAGAAGGCAGTGGATCCATAAGCAAGATTTGTGTTCTGACTTGAGAAAACACATCATTGACTCCTATGAGAAACTTCATTGTGGATTCTTTGGCTTGAAGATCCTTCAACCTCTGATTGATATTATACGCACACTTGCCACAAGTGCATTGAGGAAATGGGCTAAGATTCTGAAGCTGATCCCACAAGACTTTAAGCTAAGTGAAGTAATCAGTGAGTGATTGTTCTCCCTGATGAATCTCAGCAATTTGCTTTTGGATATTGAAAACCTTAGTGCCATTTCCTTGACTGAATGTGTCTCGAAGATCAGTCAAAATCTCAAATGCAGTATCTTTGTAGATGATACTACCTTGAAGCTTTGGTGAAATTGAATTGATGATCCAAGTACCAACCATATTGTCAGCATGAATCCAAGCTTGAATAGCTGTTGGTGAATCCACCAATGGAGAAGATATGGTTATAGAACCATCTATAAAACCAAGCTTATTCTTGCCAATCAAAGACTTCCTCACTAATCTTGCCCAAGCATAATAATTCTCTTCCCCAATTAAAGGTTGAGAAGTAAGATCAGCCCCTGGATTTTCTCCAGGATGTAAAAACAAAGGATCATTGAGATTGTATGAATCTTGCGAAGAAGATGAAGATTCAGTGGTGGAAGTGTTAGCTGCAGTTGTGTCAGCCATTAAAGGAAAGTGAAAAGCTTGAAGAAAAACACAGCAAAAATTGAGAAAGCTTGAAAAGATTTGAGAAAGCTTGAAGAGAATCAACAATGGTGGACAAGAAAAGAAAATTCCCAAATCTGTCAAACCCTAGAAATGGAAGCTTCTAGAGAGCTCTGATACCATATGAGAAACAATAGAATTGGGAAAAGCTGAATTGTATTGAATTAATTTAGCTTGTGCCTTTATATACAACATCGGGTTCAACCAAGAAGGAAAACAGAGCTAACAAACTAAACTAACAAAATAACAACCACTCTCATGTGTGACTAACTAACCTACTCATGTGTAAGCACTAATGACAGAAAATGAAAAATATCCTAAACTACAGGTCGTATTATCTATAGTACAAATACAGCTACTAAACTACAAGTGCTTTAGATATTGCTTCTTGAACTTCAGCTACACATGTTGAGTCTTGCTTCCTCTGCTCTAATTGCTCACACAAACTGCCTTGATCTTGATTAAACAAAAACTATTTTACGTGCCTGCTCTATATAGTGAATGGACATTAGGTTTGACATATTTGATAGAAGTAACAATGGTGCTTGTGGTTGTGAAGGAGTTATGGTGTTTGCATGGACTTTGGAGAAACATTGTTTGATGGTAGCGTAGTGGTGTTGGTATTCGAAGGAGAGGAAGCCATAGATCTTGGCTGATACCAATAAAGATTATGGAAAAGAGAGAACTTCTACCCGAATGAATTGCAAGAATTTTGTTGTTGCAACTTAATCAATACTATACATGACCTTTCATTAAAAAAAAAAAAAAAAAAAAAAAAAAAAACTATACATGACCTGTTTTTTATATATATGAAGAGAGAATAAAATATCTAATTAGCCGTTAAGCTCTAATAACAAACTAACAAATCTAACAAACAGATTATTAACATGTGTTTAGTTATAAACAGCACATGATACAAGCATGTTGATCGAAGCTGTTTGTAAAAACGACATTGTTTCTTTTGATGGCTTGAAGTATTGAAACAAAAACGATATCGTTTCTCTTATCAGTAATAACAACATTTAAGCCTTCCAAGATCTAAATTATTAATTAGTAATAACAGCTATTCAATAAAAAAAGTAATCAGTTTACAGCTATAAAATATCTGTCTCCGGCCATAGTAGGAAATATCTATACTATATATAAGAGGATTTAACTAGATTTTTTATGGTTCAAAAATATCCTCATTAATGAAGGGCAATTTCATTTAGAAATTGGGTTATAAATATCAAATAACAAATTTCATTTCTAATTCAAAAGAGAATTTCTAAAATTTAGGATTTTTTTTCCCTTTACTTAAAAAAAAAAAAATTACAGTTGCTACTTTTCTCTAAAGTTTATCATTTTTATTTGTTTGAAAAATAATTTTTTTTAATTATAATAATTGCAAATTATTAACATTTATTTAAAAAAATAGAAGCGCCTCTAAGCACGCGAGTGAATGCATGCTTAGAGGCTAGTATACTATGTGTGGAACAAGGTAATTAATTAAACGTGTTAGATGCAAAATTTTCAATTAATGATAATTTAACGAGGACACTACCAAGATCCTTGTACTTTCAGCTTCTTAAACTTCAAATTAGGAATGCATGCATAATTATACGTAAGACAAAAAAGAGAGTACACCCACTAATTAAAGACTAGGATTGCAAATAGTACACCTTAACCCCAATCAACACAATCGTGTAAGAGCTAGGTAAACTATCAAGAGAAAATATTCTAATATAGACTCGTTAGTAATTTCATCAGAAAAAAAGAACAAAAGAAAAAAGAATCAGTTAGGGTTTGTTTGGATACAGCTGAAAACTGAAAACTGAAACTGAAGATTAAAAAACACTGTAGCAAAATAATTTTTAAATGTATGAATAATACTGCGAACCCATTTTTAATGAAAAAGTTGTTAAAAAGTGAAGTTTGTAGGTCCATAAACAGTGCATGGTATGTACTGTTTACGAGAAAAAAGCAAACATTTCGTTTGAGAATGTTGAAAAAAAAAAAAAAAAAATTAATGCTGAAACGCAAAACGTGTTTGTGCTTCCCAAACACACACTTAATATAAACACACAATGTATATAATTTAACAGGAAATATTTATATATTTTTAAAAACATTCGTATTTAATATGTGAAATGAGTGAGATATATAAACAATATTCAATAATGAAACGCGCCAAAATGAGTGCCCACTGGCATTGCCTAAGTGTTTATTAGCTATCAATTAAGTACCAAAAGAATGTCTACTTATTACCCCCTTTACCTCTTTCATGTGAACACACAGTGATCCAGCAAATAATAACAATAAAAATGTGCACACATAGTGAGATATGAGGAGGGAGACATGTATCAACAAATCGCATGCGTAATCTGACTCATCAAAAAAACAACTCAGTACGAAACTTGTACCATTTTCCAGACATGGCAATGCGTGATTTCATGAAGTAAAATATATAAAAAAATAGCTCAGATCGCAACTAGCTTTATTTATACGGATCAATACCGACACCACAAAAGCTGTTTTTTCACGCTTTAACAAGAAAATCTCGAAGCCCCAATAACAATGAAAGATAGTGAAAATTTCAGTATCTCTACAGATTTGATGTTTCTGTTCCATCACAACCTACTACATGCATTTTCCTCATGTCGAATGGATGTGCTTTCTCTGTAACTTTTTTTTTTTTTTTTTCCTTGTCTCTAACTTTTCTTTTCTTCTCAGAATAATAAATTCTTCAATGACGTCGTGACCTTTTGCACTCTTTTAGTTTACCTTCTTTCACAATCATGGATACTGATTTTCACCTCTAGTTGAAAAATAAAGGATCACTTCACTTTTCTGGGTCCAAATCCAATAATTTTCTCCTGTCTGGTTAATTATAGCAGGTTTTGGTACCTGTCCATGTCCAGTTGTCCACTCACTATATTACACTCTTCTCTGTCAACTACAACAGTGTTATTTATTTTGGTGTTAGTTTGGAATGTCTAATTGAGTTAATCTACTCTCTCTATCTAAACAATCAAGAAGCAATAGGACCCTTATTTACATTAACCACAATAGCAAATAATTAGTTGATTGGAGTCACTATTAAGAATTTAAAGTACAATAATTACCTTGTTAGTGACATACGTAATTCAGGATTTGTACCCGCAAGCTCATGCAAATAACTATAAGTTCCTGTTTCAATAATATTAAGGGAGGGAAAAGGTGGTAAAATTAATTAAGAGAGAGAGAGAGAGAGAGAGAGAGAGAGAGAGAGAGAGAAGCCATGCGTGCTATAGTTTCAAGTACAAACTGATTAAAATCATGAAAAATCATCTTGGTTTATTTTGTTTTCGGGTTTAATGAGGCATCTTGAAGTATGCAGTACTAAATTAACTAATTTCTAGGTGGATGTATTTTCTAGTCCACAATCCACATCGCATCAAAATTATTATCTATATGATTTGACTTCAACATATGACAGATAACTTTTCTAATCCTACTAGAAACCACCGTACCATATGCATGCACCAATTAATCAGTTTGATGAGTTGGGTTAAAGACTTACAACGTGTTCCTCTCTCTCTCTCTCTCTCTCTCTCTCTCTCTCTCTATTTTTATTTATTTATTTATTTTATGTGTGTAAAAGTACTACTTACCATCGTATTTCTATTATATTACTGTGATTTAATTTGGATTAGCTTTTTCTCAATTTTTATTTCTTAAATGTTGAAAAAAATATAATTTTTTATAAAAAAGAAAAATTTTAAAAATTTTACATAAAAAAAAAAAAGGGATTTGCTTTTAACCTATCAACATATGGCATATCCTTAAGAACCGATAATCGAGGAATGATAACTGTTCCTTTTCCTAGCACTTGATATCTACTCTCATCACCAAATTTCACAAAGCCACTTATCCCTAAAGTTCTTTGAAGAGAGACTTAGTACTTGTTATGCGTGTAGAACAACCACTATCAAGATACCACAATCATGAGTTAAAAACTTTCAACGCAGTATGCACAACAAGACATATGGGAAACACATTAATTTCTCATTGAAACAAGCATGCTTCCTATTGGGAGATTTACACAATTAGGTGGAGTTCAATTTTCTTTCCAAACGAGCAATTTTGTCACAAGGAGCCATATTCTCTTCTTTATCTCTATCTACCAACAAATTTGACTCAACCAACTTATCTTGCAAAAGGATATTTTCATTTTCAATCTTTCTCAATCTCATGATAAAATTTTT
Source organism: Quercus gilva (assembly GCA_023621385.1). Lineage (NCBI taxonomy): Eukaryota > Viridiplantae > Streptophyta > Magnoliopsida > Fagales > Fagaceae > Quercus > Quercus gilva. The sequence continues at coordinate 39,236,517 of CM042480.1, forward strand.
AGCATGTTTCTTTGATTTTACCAACTCTAAGCATATTATATTGTGTATTCCTAGATGTACACAGGGTCATTTTCACAAACATATACCGTTTCACATCCAACACTCTCCATGACAATGAGGTCAAGTATCACCATAAGAAATGAATTCAAACACAAGTACACCAATGCTATGATACCAATTGAGAGTTAACGCAATTTAGACCTTGATATTACGTCTATTGCCAATTTTAAGCTAACTATTGTATTAAACTCAAAATTTTAGAAGTAATTATCCAATTAACATTATCATAGACATGACAGAAAAACCCAAATAAACATTCACACCCACAAGAATACTGAAGTGTTTACAGATAGAAAAATTTGAGAAACGGGTGGAAAAAAACTCTCTAGGGATTATAACACCAAAAATCCGTTTAACAAGAATAGTTGTAATATAAATAACAAAACCCTTCAAATTAAATAATGACTATCTGAGCCTTTAGCTCATGCTAGCAAATGATTTCTCTAATCTTTTCTACTTGTTAGTCTCCGGATCTAAGAATTGAATTGCCAATCGTAAAACCAAGACTTCTTGGTCACTCCAAGGCCTCTTGGAGATTTCGACTATGCTCCAATGATTTTGTGTGATGATTTTAGTTTTTCCATCGTGTAATTTGGCAGTTGGAGAGGGAGAAGGAAGAGAGATGGAATAGGTTTTAGCTTTAGGGTTTTACGAATCTGTTTACCTCTTCAATATGGGAGGGTGGCTAATTTTGGCCGTGACTACGACTTTTCACATGTTTTTTCATTAGGAAAATTCTTAACTTACATTGTAGATACACAAAAATGTCTACAATGTTATACATAATTGCAAAAAAATGTCTTTTTTTTTTTTTTTTTTTTTTTTTTTTTCCTTCTTTAGCTTCTTTTTTCCTCCTTCTTTTTCTTTTAGTTGCTGGTTTGGTTTGATTCAATGCGTTTGAAAATGTATTTTGCTTGGAAACTCTCAGTGGATAGGTATGAATTTGGATACGGCTTTATCCGTATTAACTATTGGATACAAGACGAGTAAAAATCCTTGTAAGACCAAAACATAAATTTTAGGTGACCTGCTTAATATATATGAACTGATTGTTTGAACTCGACCATTTTAATTATATGAACTCTAAAACGCTTAAAGAGCAGCACAAGTGCGCAAGATGAAAATTCTCCGAGTTCATCGTCATTGAGACCAGGGAATAGGAATTTTGTACATTTAAAAAAGAAAAAAAAAAAAACTGAATTACGTACATTCACCATCATTGACACAATGAAATGGGAATCACAGTCTGGATTGCGTTTAGCAGTATAAAGTATAAACAGCATTAGGTTTCAACTTTTGATTTCAACCCCCCCCCAAAAAAAAAAGAAAAAGAAAAAGAAAAAGATTTGTTTTCTTTTTAATGACACGACTTTTGTTAGAGAGACCGCGAAAAACCACTTACTAATGTACATAACCATTCAGTTCACTTGATAATAACTCTTCGAAATGGAAAAGCAAAACATCATTAGGAATTTACGACAAGCCTCAGTAACCACTTTCCCAAAAGATAGAGACTGTCGGCACAATTATCAGGCAAGCTTTGGTTTAATTAACAATGGTGAATAACTTGTTTATTTTGGGGGTTAAACAACGGTGACTAACTTTAGGTTAGCAACAATGAATGTAATTAACGATGTTATGATGTTGGGCAGGATAGCACTTATCCAAAGCTGAAAAGAATGACAAGATGGATCAAAAAAAGGAGATGTAGGATTGACTAGTTTTGTGATTACAAAGCCACAAGCTAGACACACTTTGACACCTTAGCTTGATGCAACTTGAAATTCCGGAGACATTTCAATTGATTTGTTGGACCTTGAACCTTATGGCCAAATCCAAGCCCATGGTAAGAGATAGAGTATTCTGCCTGTATATTAATTCATGTAGTGCAGTTTGGCTAACATGTAGGTCCATGGTTTTGACATTAGCTTCACCACAAAGTACACGCACGAAGAGTATCAGTGTCTTTTAGAAGATGATTGTGAACATATGAAAGAAGGGGACAGTGTCTTTTGAGTTCTCTTTTCAATGGGATTTTCTATGTCTTTTGCGTTACTTTCCAGGGAAAGAGAAGATATGGTGGCCTAAGGTCTAGCAAAGGTGGGGAGCATATTAATATACAAGTTGAGAAGTAAACATAATAAACAGGTTATATTATGATGTGTTTCCATCATGCTAGAGGATACGGATGATCTAATCTTCCAATAGGTACAGTAAGAGGGTTTTTCTATATGGGAAAACTTGTCTAGATAGTGCAAAATAATTAAGGTGGAAATATGTGTATGGCTACCCCAAAAACTATTTAAGAGAACAAATAATAGATCGAAAAGAGAGGGATGGTGTTGGTGCTGAAATTGAAATTTGAAGGCTAGGGTTTTGGGAGGGTATGGGTCCCTTTCTATATGTGGTTCTAAAAAGAGAGAGTTTGTTGTGTCTTCCTGATATTCATCTATATGACATGAAAGGGGAACACATGATTGCCTCTTTGTTTAATATCCTTTTGCTTCCAAATTAGATTCCCTGAAAGGTGATAAGGTAAATTGCGTCATAGACTTAGGTGACATGGTCCTCCCTTCGACAACAACCCATGCTTTTAATTAAATCTCGAAAGTCTTATTGGAAAATATAAAACTGATAAAATTCAGAAGCCAGAACACCCCTATTTTTTATTTATACCTTTTTATTGACATAATTTTTTTACTGGAAAACAAAATGTAAGGAAAATTGTGCCTCCACTCCTCAGTTTAGCATATCCCTGGTCTCTTTTTTTATTTTCTTGTTGTTATTATTATTGTCCTAGATAATCTTTTGAATAGTACTCAAAGTTGAGTAGAAATCAATATGGCAGGCAAAGTTATCAGAAAGTTGAAGGGATAACATAATAAAGCAAATAATTTAGATACATTTTGGTTATAATGGTCGGGTTTGAGATGACTAGACAAGGACCTATCCTCACATCGGACCATGCTGTAAAAAAAATTTGAATTCGGCCTATTATGAGGTTTTAGAAAGAAACCAGTTAACCAACCAGAAGTTTTCTCCTTGTGATCCACATGTCCGTGCTTTTTTACTTTAGGGATTTAGATCTTGGTTGATTACTTACTGAATTAGTTGATCATTAAATTCAACAATGCCAATATCAATTTTCCTGTAAACAATGTAAACATTTAATCGAAAATTAAATAATATGTTACCAACTGCTCAAAATCAAATACAATGAAGACATCACTGCGTACTCTTGATGCGATGGTCACTCTATAAGTATAAGTACTTTTGGGGTGTGAGGGGCAAGGGCCGATATTCAAGTTTCCAGAAGAGAACTTTATACATATATATATACTTAGATTAAGTTAGAGCAGAATTTTTATTTTGTATAAAAAAAAAAAAAAAAATACAATGAAGACAACAGTTTTGTGACGAAGAGAAAACCAATGGAAACTATTCCAAAGGAAAAAACATCGCGGAGGAAACCTTTTCCAATGAAACAAATATACTATAGTAAGAGAAATTTTACAATCTCAGGAAAAACATTTTCATAGACCCTACAACCCCTAGACAACTTACAATAAAAACCGTTCACTACACTAGAATGTTAGGACTCTTCAATTATATGGATTTCCTCAACGGATGATGCACTTGTGATCATGATTGGAACCTTCAATCGACTTCAAGAATCTTTTGAAGTTTTTCTTCTTAGTAGCAAGTATGTGGTAGGCTTATGGCTTTCCAGCTTCTTCACTAGCTGATCTTTATATCTACTTGAATATCTCTAGTATGGTGACATTAATAGATAATCTTGGTTAAAAAACTCTAGCCACATAAAATAAGATTTCTCTCTTTAATATAAAAAAAAACTCTCTAGGATCAACTTATTATGTCCATTTTGTGTCCTAAGAAGTAGGGCTCAAATTGGGTTTGAAACATACAAGTTATTAGGCTTCTTACGTGGCTGATTTGAGAACTCGTGTGGTTGAGAAACAACCTCATTGGGTCGAGGTGGAGTTAAGAAGGAATCAAGAAAATAGAAACTCCTTTTTCTTTAAGTTAAACTTGGTTCTTTGTCTTGGATTTAAAAATACACATTCTAACTAAACAAAACTTACACTTTAAAGTGTAAGTTTTGTTGAGTTAGAATGTGTATTTGTCATGGTTTGCCAACTCTGAACCTGTTGGACCTAACACTTAGGTTAAAAAATAAAAAAATAATTATCATCATCAACAATCTCATACAAAACAAATTAAAAAGAGTTTTTTTTTTTTTTTTTCCTGGGTCCATTAGTAACACATGGCTATGAGTTAATACTAATGGAATCCATTTTTTGCCTAATTTTTAGAAACATTACCCAAAGTCCTAGAATTCTAGCTAGTATTGGGTATAACATATAATGCACGCATAGGATCTCTTACAATTTATGGGATCTACACACCCACAAATTCTACATGTTATAAGATATCTAATTAATACAACGAATATATGAAATAATTGTTTTAAGAAACATTTCTTAATCACCAGTGATGAGTACAAAGGGACTTGTTTCTCACCTAAAGGGAAAGAAAAAAGTTCTTGAAACATTTAATAGAAATCCCATTTGCTGATTGCTTCCACCAACACGCACAGGCTCGATCTTTTTGGGCTTACTCTCCAACAATCAAAGTCTCTGTAAAGTCATACAAGGTCAAGTACAAATGAAGATATCTACAGTAGCCAAGTTGATGGAACGATGAAGAACATGGTACATGATCAAACCTCATTTCATTAAGAGGCCATAGATTGTAGAGAAAATGAAAATATTTCAAGGGAAGAAGCTTGAGGTTGATGAAGAAACCGTGTGGGATTTGGAGGAAAAAAGGACTATGAAGAATAGAAGATTATGGCTAAAATCTAACATTGATAAGATAAAGATGAAATATAAGGAGAAAAGTCGATCATGATAGTAATAAGTGAGAAAGATAGACAAATATTTTAGAGATGGTTGTCGAATGTGAATAAAAAATTAAATTATAATAAGGATATATAAATAAAAAAATTAAATTATATGTATAAAAAATCTAAAGATATATTAAGTAAAATATGTATATATACGTTTGAGGCGGAGCAAGATGGGTTGCGGTAGAAAAAAAATGTCCCTACCTTGTCACATCTTCAGGGTAGGAAATATTCGCATAGAGTAGAACGAGATTAGGTGGGTCAAGTGGGAGGAAGTGTCAATGTCTTTGACTTTGGAGCGAAACTTAACACTCATTAGATCGACCTCAAATTACTTTTGTAAATAAAGATTTGCCACTTGAGGGTACCAACCATACCCAAGGCTCTCCATGTAATGGAGATAGGAGGTATAAAAATCCACTGTTGTTAGTTGATGTAGGATTTTCCCTAAATGTATGCACTCTTAAGATGGTCACTCAATTGGGCATCAATGAAGATAATAAAAACCGCTATGAACACACAACAAAAAAAATATTAGGGAAGTATTGGTGTCCTTCTAAGCAATGTGTAAAGTGGCCCTAATGGAATCTTTGACTGAGTTTTTCATTTTGGACCTCACCGCCAAATACAAACCCCTTAATAGGATCGACTTGGATGCATCAAGTAGAAGCCATCTCCTTGATAGTCCACGAAAATATCAAACTCCAGAGAAAATGAGGCATTTTAACCATCCATGGAAAATTGGAACTATTGCTACTAGTCAATAAAATAAAGGAATATCCCTATGAGTCTGAGTTTAGCATGTTTGAATAGGTGCGAATGGTTGATAAGCAAGGGGAAAGGAAGGAGATTTTGGGCTTAGAATTTGGTGAGCATTGCAATTGCAGGGTGGCCCAAATGATAAAGGAAATGAACTATTTCCTAAGAAAGGGCCTTATTAGAAGAATTAGCGTGGCGTAGTAGCCTTTCTTGAATTCAAATCCCAAGGAAGTAGAAAGAATTTGGGGTGTGATAGGTGTGTGTGCCACACATGACCAAAAAAAACCTTGAAGATGTTGGGTGGGTAGTTTGTTAAGGAAGGAGAAGACCACCCTGTTGTGGCTTTTCTAAGCCACGGTTTGATGAGATCACCAAAGAATTGTGGCTTGGAATGGAACCTTCTTCAATGAAAGCCTAGCTTTTCAGGATCAAACTGAGGAGGACCAATTGAAGAATGAAGAAGAAGGTGGGACCAAGAACCTTAATGTCGTAGCTCATGTACTGATGTACTTACTATTAATAATAATAAAGTCCAAAACCCTTCTACCTTATCATGGTTCCCGACATAAGCCACAAGCAATTGGACTTTGAAAGATTTTTCTTATTTTGCAAACGATTTTTCTAGTGAAAATTTTGGTCATATATATGCATCCATGTACCAACTTCCTTTAATAATGAAATGAGTCACTATTTTGAGTATTTTAATGTCTCCTTATTCAATAAAATCTTAGACATGCAAGAATCCCTAATGCTAAAGATTAGATTCATAAATAACAAGAAGGAAAAATATGCAAACATATAAAAATGAAACAATGTAAAATTATTTGGGAACTAAAGAAAATTCCTAAGAGTTACTAATTCATTATCTCAATAAGAACACACCAATCCAATCTCCTTGCTTCAAGAATCTTTAATTTTTTTGTCTTGACCTACAAAGGCATGCCCAATATGGCAGTATCAATTAATTAAGAAACCACTCAACACCATTCCTTACATATCCCCCATGTAAAGTAAGTTAAAAAGATGTTACAGAAGATAAACCCAAAATGAATATCAAGATCAAGTGGAAGACCAGAAAGCTTTTAAAATTTGAATTTAGTGCAAGACTGAATGAATTAGAATTTGTTGCTAATTCTAGTGCCAAAAAAGGATGGTCAGTAATCTGTGGACTTTTTATCTTTTGGTTCACTTTGGGTCTGTACGTAATTAATAATTAAAACTTAGCTTTTTTATGCAAGTATTTTACCAAAAAGAAAATTGAGGAAATCCATTAGTGCCACCATAGTGAGATTGTAAAATTGCGACTACTTTGTAAAGTGTACTTGATTTGTTTCCATTTATTAACGACAACTAAGTTGTTTTTGTAGCTAATGACGTTTAAGTCAATTCTTAGTGATTTTAATGGACATTTTTAGGATTTTAATCCCCCTTCTCACTTAATTATGATGCATATAAAAAAATGTTTTCGTAATATCAAATTCCATATTTTTACTTTCTTAAAAAAAAAAAAAATTCTGATTTTTATTTATTTATTTATTTTTTGAGAAAGCAAATTACTGATTGATCTTGTATTCCTGTGCCCAGAATTTTTTGGTTTTGTTTTTCCTTCTAAAATCATGCCCAAAATAGGGTGGTTTATAGTTTCAAACTTTAATTATGATGCAGAATAGCTCAAGTAAGAGTATACTAGTATTTTTATTTGCACTGAGATTAGAGGCCTGTTTGGTACTACTGTTTAAACAACAGTTTTCATTGTTTAAACAACAGTACAAACATATATTTTTACAACATTTAAATAACGTTATTAAAAATTCCTTACCAAACAAGTCCTAGTATTCAGTGGTTTATTTCCTGAACAGGCGGAGAAAAACTTTAGTGAATCGTGGGCTCATGGCCTAAGTATAATTTATACAAGGTTTATTAATTTTTAATATTAATTATTTTAATTTATAAAAAGATATAATTTAAACAAGTAGACATATCTAACCTTAGGCCCAATCCTGCATTTTAATTAAAAAACATATACTATTCCCGTGCCTGCTCTATTGGGCTAGAAATGGGATATTAGGCCTTATTTCTCAACCCATATCCACAATAAATTTGGGTTTTTTTGTTTTATTGTACTAGTCTACCAACTTGTGGGATTTTAGTCGAAAAGGATAAAATAATTTTTTTTTATAAAAACTTTGTCTTAATCTTCTTTTTTTATTTTATTTTTTTTCCATTTCTGTATTATACAAATATGCTCATGACAACGCCCTCTAGTTGGGTGAGTTGAGTTTGAACTGGGGTGCAGTATATATATATTTTGTAGCAGCATATATATAAAGTAAGTAATGCGAACTATTTCAAAAAAGAAAAAAAAGAAAAATGTTCACGGCTCGGTCATGGCAAGACCAACTTGGCAAACAACAATTCAACGAAGACAATTTTTTTTTTTTTTTTTTTTTTTTGAGAAACTGCGAAGACGAAGACAAAGTTAACCTGTAGCAAGTTAATCAAGTTCCATGAATTAGGCCCCGGGAGATATAAGTTGTTACCTGCTATTTACCACAACAACAAAAATTATTGAAGGAAACAATTCTCAGTCAATAGCCACCTAAACAGAACAGACCTTTAAAATAAGAAAGTCAAGGAGCAAGGGATGTGTAGGCAAATTTCCTAGGAAAATATTTCTCTTACCTTTTGTAATGAAAGCTTGTCGACCTCTAATATAAGTGCATTGACATCTTATAACGGACTCTTTTAATATGTATTCATTCTTCATGCCAAATCTACACAGCCAATCCAAACCAGTTCTCACTCTATGGCAAAGCTTAAAGGTAGAACGGCACAAGTTTGAATTTCCTCCAATTAGCTAAGTCTAATTTCTTAGACTTTTAATTTGTGAAAGGGTGCTGGGCCTAATCGCACATAAAATTAATGGGCCAACTTTAGTTGACTTGGACGGGAGATTCCAGAGAGAAACTAGGCAGAACTAGTCCCGACCATACCTTGGCATAATTGCTGAATAACAAATACGAAGTGGGATCATTCACAAAGCCCGTCCAGTTGGCAAACACAGAACAATCTCTCTCTCTCTCTCTCTCTCTCACTTATATATAGATATGAATTTACCAAAAAGAAAAAAGAAATTGATAAAAAAAAAAAACTTTTAGAAATATTACATGAATCCACCTGCAATTTGGACGTGGTTTCAATCTAACATGTTAAGTTACAATTTTTCCTAATCTGTTCATGACAGTTTAACTAGGACAAAAATTACAATTGGAACCATAATGCATAATAAGTAAACGCAAATCTCAAATTAGTGCCTAATCACTAATTATTAGGAATACGAGCATGCAGTTTAGCGAACAATTTAGGTTCAGAATTTTCATATTGTGCAAAATGATTTATCAAGGATTTGCAATGGAAGATCTCCCCAAAAAAAAAAAAAAAAAAAAAAAAAAAAAAGAAAGATGGTAAGTAAAAGTTAGCTCACGAGGTGGCAACAATTGGTTGCGTGGTTAATGATCCCTTGTAAATAGTAATAATTAAGTTCAGAATGGAAATGGTTGCTATTCAAATCAATCACGGAAGTGACTTTTTCTTGGTACTCTTACTTATATCCTTTCCTTTCCTTGTAGCTGCCTCTATTCTAGAGGACTAGATCTCGTTAGTTCTCAGTGATTCATATTAAAAATATATATATATATATATTTATACAAAAAGATAATTTATTCATGACATAGATTGAAATCAAAATTATCCAACTCACCTTGATCAAAACAAGCTTAAAATAAAGTAAATAAAACTTAAAAAATGGTGTCAGTGTACAATTCCACTTGTTCCAACGGCTCCAGACTTAAAAACAAAAGAGGCGTGCAAGTTCCACGCAATGCAATAGACATATATAATTGTATAACACTAACAATATATAAAGCTTATTGATCTACGTTTCTGTACATTATGTTGTGATCCATTGGATTAACTTTATAATATATTTCCTTTCTGCCAATTGGACTAAAAAATAAAACATTATAGTAGGTAATTGCCAACTCAAATTACAATTTTTTTTTCATCTTCTCGCTCAGAAGATTAGAGAAAGTGAAATTATCGCAGGAGAGGCATCCAGTAATGCCACTATTGGTATAATCCCATCTCGTTAAAAAGGCAGAAGATTAGCAATATGATTGTAATACATTACGTATAAATTATTTGATACTCAAATACCCAATTGCCATTTACATAAATGTCTGTATTTTATTCATCAAAAAGGGAAGAAAAAGAAATGTCTGTATTTTCTAATCAATTTCAACATGAATAAACACTAAAGAACATGAACAACAATGAAAAGTCAGAAAGGGAACACTACTCCAAGGCAATGTTTCACTTTACAAATGTCAGTTTAATCACAAATAAAATCAAGATGCTGTCGTTTCGCCTCACTCTGCCTCGTAACTGCTAAATACTGCCCTGGTCTCATATGAAATCAGCAATGATCAAAATCTAGCTAGCATTCTTGAGCTCCTGTTCCAAGGCCTCCTCAAGCCAGAACTGAGACTCTTCCATTAACTCAGGGCTGAGTCTGAACATTAGCACACAAAACTCCATCTGATTCAGTGCACCATCACCGTCCAAATCACCTTCCTTAACCATGCTCACAAGCTCGTCTTCCTTCAAGTCCTGCAGACCCAGAAGCCTAGAGTTCTTCCTCAGGCTCTCCAAAGTGATTACCTCCTTGTCCTTGTCCATTAACAACTGAAACCCATTACACAGCTCCCTTATCAGCCCCTCACCACCAAGCTTGTCAGCCATAACAGGTAGCAAATCTTCAAAAACAGCACCTTTGCCAACTCCTGCCATTGTTTTTTGGAATTTAGAGAGAGAGAGAGAGAGAGAGATAGATTATCAAATAAAGATTTGGATGCAATTGTTTATGGATGAGGCAAGGAATTGAGTCAATATTTATATATATGTGGAAAGAGAAGAAGAGAAGGGGTTCTTGGAAGGAACATGGGTATGGTTTCCCAATGGATGACAGCACAAGAACAAGCGGTTAATTGCTGGTCGGTTTTGATTCTTTGAGGTTGCATTTGCCCCCTCACTTTCTCAGAAGTTTGTCGAGGGTATGCTCGTCATTTCGCAGAGTTTAATGTTTTTGACTTGACCCTTGGATTAGTATTAAGAAGTGTATAATTTGTCAATTTGGTTTTGATCCATACACCATACTCCAGCTTTTTCGGAGGATTGGCTATAGGTTTCGGGTAAAACTTGGCTTGTGGGACTTCATTTCATTAAACCAATCGTGTTGACGACACATAGTTAAAAATGAATATATGACATCATCACCATGGCATTATAAGAGAGTTCTGAACCCAAGCTAAGTTTATAAATTTCTTTACATTGGATCATTCATTTTATTTAATTATAAAACACGTGACATTTAAAAATAAAATTTATAGTATATGTGACACATTCAAATAAAAATAAGAGGAAATTAGAGTATTTAATTAGAGTGATTTGCTCATATTGAGTTGTATTTTTCTTCCTCATTTGGGAGAATTTAAAAAAGAGTTCAATTAAAAATGAAAGGAAATTAGAGTATTTCTAAACTTGGTTGGATGATAGTTGTTCGAGGGTATAACTGTTATTTAGGAGAGATTGATCTCTACTTATTTTGACTTTTAGGAGAGTTACTTTGGCCAAGAATTGGTTATAAGAGGGGTACTATTGTTATTTGGGTTGACTTTAACCTAAAAGACTATGTTCACATAGAAGTCTACGAAGGTGCCCAAAAGTGTAGGTCAGTAGGGAGTTAGGATGAGGATGATACGTCTGGGTTCACTTTCATGAAAAATTCATGACTCATGAGAGAAAAGTTATAGGAAATTTGGAGGAAGATGCAAAATAAAAAGGCATTGGATAGCCTAATAAAGTGATAACTCTCATGAAGTAACTTCAGGTTATTGATGAACTTCATCGCTAAGAAACTTTGTTATAATATTCAAGCATACGTACAAGTACAACTTTTAAGATGCATAAAGGGTTGGACATTTTAAATAATAATAATAATAATAATAATAATGATAATGGTTAAATATTGTACTAGTACATTGCAATGAAGGTTCTATTTTCTTGCTAGCTGCATTATGCAATTTTGTTAGTAATGGTGACGCCTCTTTCTATTATGATAAAAATAGAATAGTCTCTCTCTCTCTCTAAAAAAAGGGGAGTTTTACATATAGAGCATCAAATACACAAAACAGAGGACTTTTATATATGTGTTATTAATATAATATCATTGTTTATCATCTACTACTTAATGTTATGAATAAGAGATCTGAGATTTAATTTTAATTTATACTAAAAATTGATTGGTGTCTTAATTTGATGATAAAGAGATATTATCAGGAGCAGATACTATAAATTGTGAAACTCTCTAAGAAAAGAAAAGAAAAGAAAAAAAAAAAACTTAATGGTATGAATTATTTTGACACAATATAAAAAGATTAAGGATTAAAATAACATATTTTAGGGACCATTTTTAAACATGAAACAAAAGTTAAGATTTGAAATGGTAATTAAACCAAAAATAAATTTTAAAATTTGATTCTTTTCCTCTTTCTCTCACTCCACACATTTTACCACCCAACCAGGCTGTTGCCGTGTTGTGCTATTCATGAAACTTCTTTTTCTTTTCTTTTGTTCTTTTCTTTCTTACGAATTTTGGCCAGAAGATAATTTGGGTGTCTCGCTGTCTCTTTTGGTTTATAAAATGACCTCCAAATTCCAGCTTCCGTGGACTTGGAAAATTGCTTTTGATCGATTAAACCCAAACAAGCAAAGTTACAACAAAAGTCAAAAGTAGTGTATTCAATTGCAGAAAGCTATGTGTGAATGTGCGTGTTTTTTAAATTTTTGGAACCTCTCATGTACTGCCAAAATTAGAACTTACAAAGCATTTCCAGTTTGGGATAGAAAATAGGGGCGAATAAAAGTATAAGACAATCAAAGTAAGAAAGAGATATGAATGAAGCCGAGACTAGAGTGGTCCATATCCCATAACGCGTAAGGCTACCTCCCACCATACACATACTATTTTTATTTTTTGGCCAGTTGGCAGTCACAGTTATTGTTTAATATACAAATTCACGAGTTTACAAACACATGGATAGCCTGATTGCTTGTGATCTTTCACGGATTGCTTGTGAGCACATTGACAATTTCTATGGCTATAATGTACAAATCTAAATCTAGCTCTAAATTGGTCAACAAGTTTTTTTCCTCGGAGTCAAACAACTCCCAAGGTCAACACAGCAGGAAGCTTCCTGCACTTTCTTTTTTTTCCACAGCATTTTAGAAGTTTCTCTTCTCATATTATCTTTCACATTCATCTTATTTCTAGAAAAGAAAAGAACACCATATTTCATATCTGCGTCTGAACTAGACAAATTAATTAAGGTTTACGTAGCCTCATCCTCTTTTTAAGCTTGGACATTAAGAAAATTGTTAAAGAATTAATGTGATAGCCGGCCAAAATCGACATTCAACTTTGAAATTCTACAGTCAATTAGGAATCCATAATATAATTTTCTGAGCTTTAATTGATGTGGTACAAGTAAGAATTACAATTTATGTAAGAGTGATATGTTTCTTTGGGGTTACTAGTAATTAATTTACTTAAAAGTATAAGAGGCAATAAATTTGACTATCATGTTAAGAGTAGAAAATAGGAGATCTCCTTTGGAAAAATAGCCTAGTCAAAATGAAGGCATTAATTTTGCAGCCATTGTGGAAGGCACAATACTTTCAATGTTCACACAGTAATATACAGTTCCTCGCTGTATATAGAAAACCACAGGTGAACAATAAAGTTGCTTGAAAATGAAGAGTGAATGCATTATTATTATATATGTTTATGTCGATCTTTCCTTGTGAGTGGCAATTACTTGTGTTATTAGTCTTGAGGGCTGGCAACTTCAGATTCTATATCATATTTATGCCTAGACTGCTCCAGTTGGCAATGTGAAAGAACTGCCGTTTTTGTCATGTATATATGGCAATGTGAAATTCTAGTGAAATTACAACAATGGAATCATGTTCCTCAATAGAAATACTGTGAAGAAGTGGGGATGGACACCGTTAAGGATGTTTCTTGTCCATTGAACATTGTTGTTTGTTAAGATATCGATATTCGTGGACCATGTTACAGACTTACAGGGAGCAGCGTATATCTGTATGTCAAATGTTTTAACTACAGGGTGGGCTCCAGGCCCAGGCCATTTAGGCATTTGCTTAGGAACTCAAAATAATTGTGGGTCAAAAGTTGCTTTCTCTAGGGGAAAGGGAAACAAAAAAAAAAAAAGAAAAAAAAAAAAGAAAAAAAGAAGGAAAAAGAAAAAGAAAAAGAAAGGTGGGCTGTGAGCTCTATTATGCTTAAAAATTATACCTGAGTATAAGCTATGATAGCAGGTACACATCAATGGGCCGCACTTAGTGTGAGAGAGATGTTGTAATATAGTATATTATCTCCCGTTCACCATCTCAGAGTATCTACATTGGTGGAGGTAAATTTTTAGCTTTTTGCAATCATAAAAAATCACATTATCTATTTTAACTTATTACTTCATAACACATGCAGTATCAATGTTTTTATTTGTGGTGGGCCTTTTTGTATTGTTGGGCTTTGATCCCTCCTGCTGTAATGCGGCCCGTGGGTCTGAGATAAGAGAGTTGGGGCTGGTTTAAATGAGATACACTTTAGGCTAGTTTGTGCACAAGTCGACCCATTCCAATATAGACGCATTCTGGCAGAGGCATTGCGGGCTAAGTGTATGGTGTACCCACAGCAGGAACAACTATTATAAATGTTATAGCATGAATGCAGTGTGGTTGAATAACTATAATATGAAACAAATAATATTAACACCGAAATAAAGGAAGGTAACTTAATAAGATTCTGGCAGAATAATGCAACAAATGGAAATAACGCTATAGCAGACAGTTTAATAACTGAACGGTAAACTAATCACCCAACAAGCATAAAAAAAAACCTTGTCGGTCAGAAAAGTAGGCTTAGCCTCCGTTTGGCCAGCGCGTTTTGCGTCTGGCGTTACGTTTCAGCCCTTTTTTTTTTTTTTTTTTTTTTTTTTTTTTTTTTTTCACGCGTTCCCAGCCATATTTCACGCGTTTCAGCCATATATTTTACTGTAGCGGCTACTGTTCATTGAACAGTAGCCGCAAACCTTGACTTTTCAACCCAAAATTGCTGTTCACGGACCCACAATTTTCACTTTTCAGCAATTTTTTTTATTAAAAATGGGTCCCACGGTACTATTTACACATTTAAAAATTATTTTGCTACAGTGTTTCAGTTTTCAGTTTTCAGTTTTCAGCTCTATCCAAACGGACCCTTAGTTTCTCAGCAGATGTGAGTCCAAGAAGGAAACCAATCTCCAATGTGAGTAATCTCAAGGAAGGCTTCTGCTATAGAAGTTATGCACTTTGGAAGAAAGGGCTTAAATGGTTTAAGCTTTAATCTTCAATCTCTCAAGGAGTGGATTTGTCAAGAGAGAGAGAGAGAAAAATGTAATTTATTGATGCATGCTTCTATTGTTACCACTTATGTCTCTTTGATTTTTCTTTATATTCTTTTCTTTTCTCTTTATTCTTTCTTTTATTTCTTTTTCTACCTCTTCTTCCTTTCGTTCCTTGTTCCCCCTTTTTATTGTTCATAGCTACTCCTTTTTATGCTATCTGCCATGGTGGGATTTACCATTTTTACCCCTTAACTGATTTTGGCCCCTTACGAGTGTCCTTCCAAGATTACCCATTGGCCTGTCGGTTGCTCAGCCACTACCATTGCTCTAAATGTGTTGGTTGCACCATTCTCCATTTCTAGACAAAATCGCTTGTCTTATTTCTTACCTCTCTCTGTTTTTCACTTCCTTCATCCAAATAAGGATTAGGCCTCTCCATTACCTACCTCTATGGCATGCATCAAGTGGTCCCAGGCCACATTTACCTCTTTTAGGTTAGATGCCATCCCAGCAGAACATCTCTCCCCAAAGAAGTTTAAGCGAGAACCCCAAAACAGACCATTCTTTTTTGTTATCACTAGACCACACCCTCTGAAAATCTTGACCTGTGGCCCATCTCCCATGTATTGGCTGGGTACAAGTAGGTGGTGCCTTGACCCTTTGTGTATGCTCCATTCTATCTGAACTTTGTTTCTTTCTGGCCTTCACACCATTTCTACTACCTCTATGTTTGTTTGATTCTGCTGTATGTGTTGGTTGGTGTTTATCTTTTGTGGCGTGAAGGATGTGTGGGCTTTTGGGCTCATATTCCCTACCTTTTACCCCTTCTTGGACTGGGGGCAAAGGCCCTCATCTTTTTGCCAAGCCCATGTTTTCCTTTTCTATTTTGTGGGCTTTTTAGTTATTGATCCTGTCATATCACTTTGTCGTGCCTGCAATAACTTTACCTTTCCTTTTATTGCTTGTTACCCTGTGGACTTGCAAACTAATGCTCCTACCATGCCAGCCCACTTCTTCATCAATCTTTTGCTCAAGACTCCTTAGGCCCACTTTTTACATCTTTACCTCTTTTGGGCTTTGCTGAGCAATATTCCTGTTGTGCTAGCCCATTACTTTATTCCTTGGGCTTCCTTGACCAAATTTTCATGTCTTTACCTCTTATTACTTTTTCGTACTTATTGGCCTTTAAGCCAACCCATTGAGTTTATTGATTCATTTCCTAGGATTCCTTGACTCATTTACTTCCCTTTTATCTCTTATTATTCCTATGGACTTACTACTTCATTCTTTGAGCTTCCTTAGCTCATTTACTTCTTCTTTACCTCCTTTTTATTTTTTTATTTTTTTATTTTATTTTTATTCTTGTGGGCGTGATGGCCATCAATCCTACCATATCAGCCTGCTGGGCTTGTTTTCTTATTCCTCTACCATTTTTTCCTTCTTACATTTTCTATATTGTTGGGCTTCTTCTGCTGTTAGGCCCTTTGTCAAAAATGGGCATCAACATTATTTTTTTTAGCTACTTTATTTAAATATATATTTTTTTATTCTTCCTCATATCTTTCCCTCTCTTCTTAGATAGCAAGCAACTAGCAAACCCACAAAACACCCTTTGCCACCACCACACCATCCAGCCACCCAAAACTCAAACTACCAACAACCACCACACCTAAAACCCAATCACACCCAATAGCCACTGACTGCCACCATGTACAATCTACTGCCAAAAACCACCATACAATCCGATCAATGAAACAAACCCACGGCCAAACTCACAGCCACAAAGAAGAAAGAACGGTGAAGAAAGAAAAAAAAGAAAGGGAGAAAGAGAGGCAAAGCAATAGAGAAGAAAGAACAAAGAAAAAAGAAAAGAGGTGAAGCTAGGAAGGAGATGTTCAGGCAATGAAAAAAAAAGTGAGAGAAGAAAAGAGAAAAAGGAAAAAGTAAGAGAGAGAAAAAAAAAATATATATATATATATATATATATATTTGTTTTTATACCTTTAAGTTACTGTACACAGCCAAAGATGGCCGTGCACTATAGCTGAGAAGTTATAATTTTTGGTTTTGGCTCCACTAATGGAGCCATAGTTTTATAGTTGGTGGTGCTAAAAATAACAATATAACTTTTTAACACTACCAATAATAATGTTCTAACAAGAGTACATGACACTCAAAATTGTAGATCAATAAAAACCCAACACAATTGAAATTCTAAGTAGTAGTAGTTGTTGTTGTTGTTGTTTTTTTTTTTTTTTCAAAAAGAAAGAAACTTGTTAGTGTATTGAATCATTGGTGATGATGTACTTCTCCTAACGGTTTAAAATCTCAATTTTTGTAACTAAGTTTCCCACATGGTAAAATCTTTAACATAGTTACAAAAAAGAATTTCCTTAAAAAAAAAAGTTACAAAAAAGAAAAGAAAAGAAATTATCTAATGTGTGTAGGGACCTGGTTCGAGCACTATTCCTTGCGAATGAGTGGATTCAAGTCCAGCTGGCCCAATACAATGAATTTGTAGAGAGCGGGTCAAAGAACCAGGCTCTAGTGAGGGTTATACAATTAAGCATGGTAATACATGGATTGATTGACAAGAATACAGAGTAAAAGTATGAAATTAGGCTCCTCGGCCACTTTCTTTAATAGTCTCTTTCTTCTATCTCTCTTGGTATTTGGTTACAAAGATTATACAAATACTTTGACACCTTTCCTTTCTTCCCACTGCCGTCCCCTTTTCTGGAGGACTTGTTACATTTTATACCCTCTTCCGGTTAATCTTGGCCCTCCATTTGTCGCTTATGCAGGTCATCATGCCAGTGCTTGTCCCATCAGCCACCTTCCATCCTTTCTGTGGGTGGTAGTAGCTGAGGTGGCACTATTCAGGGGTCACTTCTCCATTTAATACAGCCAGAATGTTAGTTGTGGGCATTTAATGTGGAGGTGACAGTTCCTCATGAGATTGCTCCTCCACCATGCTCCTATGACCAACCCGCTGTACCTGCCTCTATCTTGGATAGCTGTGGAAGTTTACCTCCGAAGACACTTTGTTCTTCCTTACGATAATCAGTGCGGGCCGAGGACATGGTTGTCCTCGGCGGTATTACTGGCGAATGGACTTGTCCTTGAACATATCCTTGTCCTCGGCGTGGGCCTTGGGTTTAGCGTAAAGTGGGTCGGGGTTGCCAAATTCTCTGGCCCCACAATGTGCAATATCAAAATGAAAATTTGATGTCATCTCTCCTTCACCTTGCATTGTCTTAAAGGAGATAATTTAAACTCGGTTTTTTTTTTTTTAATTTTTTTTGTTAATTTTATGTTTGATTCATGCTATCTGATTCTCTATATGAAATTAATTTTTGTTTGGTTAGTATTAATTCATCAAGTTATGTGTTTATATTGTCTTGCTTGAGCAAGTTGATGCTATTGTCATGTGATTCTATTGTTAAATAAAATTGCTAAATGTTTTTGATAAACTAGAATATATTGTTCTACGCTTTGAATTTTAGTAAAATATAATTTTATATTATAAATAGTGTTTGTTTTGTTTGTAATTTTTTTAATAAAAAATTATAACTGTTTACTAGAAAGTTTTTAAATTTGATATTTAATAATAAAAAAAGAGTGAATAATAAAAAAATCAATTGAATTTATAATAGGATCCCTTAATAAATATGTTACTAACAATATAAAAAATATAACAAAAATAGTAGATGAAAATCTCACAAATTAACAAGAAATTCATAAAAAAAGACTTTGAAGATAATGAATTAATAAAAGGGCAAAACTTAGGTACAGTACTTAGATGTTGTTTCTTAAGTTTCCTTTTTTAAAATTCAGTCATGTGGTGACTTAACTTAAAATACATTTCCATCTTATGAGAAAAAAACTACATGACTGAATTTTAGGAGGGTGTGGTGGGCCTTTTGTGATTTTGGGCTAGATTCCCTCCTGCTATACTGGGTCCAAGTGCTTTGGATAAGGGAGTTGGGACTAGTCCAGTTGCAACTCACCCTAGTTTGGCTTGTGCACAAACTATGCCCCGTTTACCAAAACTTTTGGTCACATGCCCATGGCAGGCGAAGTGGCTACAGAAAAGTTATGGCAGATAAATATAATAAAACAATGATAAAAGAGATATGTTTCTTGTTAGGCAAAACAAGTAAGGGATCCTTAGTTAAAATGGGGAAAAAGAACACATTATAGGCAATATTGCAAAGACAAGATAAGAAACAATAGCAAGAAGTAATAAAATCAAAGAATGAAAGATCAGTTTGCCGTGTTCAATTGTATTACGGGACTGAGGCTAAGGAGGAAACCATTTCCTTAACACGTATAACCTCACAAGATAATCCTGTCGTAGAAATTATCCACTTTGAGGGAATGAGCTTGAATGACTTGTGCTCAAAACGAGTTCTTTATCCTTAACAGAGGGTAGGCTTTTAGAGGAAGAGAATGGATTAGCCTATTAGTGCATGCCTGCTATTCTACACTCTGTTTCTTTTCTCTTTTCTCTCCGTTTTGTTACTTTGATTCTTTCCCCCTCTTTTCTTTTCTTTCTTAATGCTTGCTCATGTGGTATTATGGTGATGGTGGTGTTGCGATTCTCTTCTAGTGGTTTCTATCGTTCTCATGATGATATTGTGCATGGCGAGGGCCCTTTATATACTGCCTGTTGAGACTGATTTTACCATTTTAGTTTTTAACTACTTTTGTCTGGTTTAGGGTGTTCTTTCTAACCACCCATTGGTTTTTTAGCTATCTAGCCACCACCACTTATCTGTGCTAGCTATGCCACTCCCCATTACTAGATAAAGAAGACTATTTTGTTTGTTTGCTCACCGTGGCATTCTTTCCTACTATCTTTCATGGCATGCACCTAGTGGTTTCAACTCATCCTTCCTTTTTTTAGGTGGTATGTCATCCTAGTAGGACATCACCCCCAAAAGAATATGAGCGAGAACCCCAGAATAGGTTTTCCCCTTCTTCCCTCCGCTAGACTATACTCTCTCTTACCTCTGACTCATGACCCACCACTCATGTATTGGTTGGGTATAGGCTGATGGTGCTTAGGCCTTGCACGTGCTCCACTTCCTGTGTATGCCAAAAGCTTGTCCGTTGCTCACGCGCCTGTCATGATCTGGAGGCTCATCTGTGCATTTTGTCGCTCATCCTTGACCTCTTATGGCGTGAACTGTTTTCTGATTTTCCATTCTTTATTAGCTTATTCCTTTCAAGAGCTGGGTTTTGCTTGATTATGGGTTTTCCTCCTTTTAGCTCATTCTTTACTCTTTCCACAATCTTGTTGCTATTCCTGCCATACCACTCAGCTATTCCTACTGTGGTGTCATTAAATCCGTGCTTGCTGGGCCTCTTTGGGCTTGCTACATATTCTTCTCTCAATGACTTTATATGGTCATTAGACTTATGCTACTTTGGGCTTTTCTTGACCCATTACATTGCTTGTGGTCTTTGTCGCATTTCTTTCTTCTTGAGCATCCTTGGCCCATTTGCTTTCCTTATGCATCATTGGCTCATTTTCTAATTTTGCATACCTATGGGTTTTTACTAACTCTTTTGGGCTTCCTTAACCTAATTACTTTATCTTTCATCCTTGGGGTTTATGAGCTTTCTATCAATCCCTTACTTACTTCATTACTTCGGGTCTGCTGCGACCCATTCTCGCTTTTTTACATCACGTAATGCCCATGAGTTTCTATTTCTCTCTCCGGGTTCTTTTAGGCCCGTTTGCTTTCTTCAAGGCCCATTTATGTACTTTATGGACCTATGAACCATTTTTCCTGCCATTCAGGCTTAATGGTTTTTCTAACAATCCACTAACTCTTCTCCGCCCATATTGCTGGGCTTCTTCCTGCTACTGGGCCTCAAAATGAGTATCAACAGAGGGGAATCTAAGAAATAACAATTAAGGTACTCTACCTTAGTTTTTTCCTTAATAAAATAGAAAAATAATAATGAAAATAATCATAATGATATTCAAACATATAATATAATACTTATTAATTAAGTAAAAAAATTTTAATGCTTGTATTGGTTACATAATTTACTATTGAAGTTGTATTTTGTTCTCACTTAATTTTTGTGAAAAATCTTTATTTTATTATGGCCCAAGAAAACATCCTATGGGTTTGGGTCAGTTGTAAACTAACTTCTGGGTTTTTAATTTTTCATCATAATTTTTTAAGATTTTCATATTTGTGAAATTGACCTCTCCATCTTAGTTTCATCAGTTTTGACTAACAAAATGTGGTCACGTCACGTGCATACATGGTCCCAAGGAGAGTCTACCGTTGTATATATGACATGCATTGAGCTATAAATGAACTAAGCTATTTATGAATAACTCAAGCTTGGCTCGGGAAACTTATTTATGTTTGTTTGTTTAGAAAACAAACCAACTTCAAGCCTTAAGTTTAGGCTCAATTAGTAAATGAGCCAAGCTCAAACATAATAATGTGTTTGTGATCAAATTCGTGAACTTGATGGCTCGTTCTAACTATATATAATGTTATATTTTTATATGTGTACTTATCTAAAAATATATTTATATATACTTAAAATTAGATTGTGTGAATTTGTTAATAGGTTCATATGATATTAGATTATTATTTGTAGCTTATTGATTATATAAACAATCTATTGGTAGTAAAATTTATAGAATTATGAAAAGATAAAATATTTTAGTAATGGTTTTACAATATATAGGAAAAGAATAAGTCGTGAATAAACTCGTGAACAAGCTTGAACATAAAATATTATTTGGTGATGAGCTTGAGCTTGGCTTGTGTTTGAAAAAAAAATAAAATGAATAAGTTTGAACTTTTAATACTTTGCTCAACTCCGACTCGTTTACACCCCTAGATATGCACACACATGCTTACATGTGTATGTGAGGTATATCTAAGTTTTGACCCATACTAGCAGTAATTCTTTGTTTAATGTGGTTATACTATTATTGGATTTCTAACTCTGGACTTAATCAACACTTAATCCATTAAATTGTTAGCTGGGATACAAATTATATATATATATATATATATATATTTCCACAAAGCATTCCAGCTATCATGCTTGACTTTGAACTTGAGAAAACTTTCGCTTTCTAGGAAAACAGGAAAAGTTCACATAATTAAGGACCTTACTTTCGATTTCAAAATCAAAGCTAGATGACTCAAAGCTCGGTACACGGTGCTCTAGTACTTAGGAAACAGTGACAATATTAAGATTTAAGGGTAAAACTTAGAATAGAAAAGGTGCCTTAAAAATAACTTATAAAGTCTCTCAAGTTATGGATGGAAGAATGTTCCATCAATCATATATTTTCAATAGGGTATATCCTTATAATAAAAGATTACACAAGAAACGCACTTGAAAGTTGAAACTTTATAACATTGATGAATGAGAGAAGCACAAGACTAGCTAGAAATTGAACCTCAAGAACTATCGCCCATCTTCTAAAGTGACTGTTAACTCATTATTAGAGAACGTTTCAGGTTTACTAGAAGAAGAAGCTTTGCTAGAAGGCAATCGCCTAACAATAAAAGCTGGTTGTTTAGGGGTTGGAAGAGTTGCAGTTTCACTGCCAAGCATGAAAACAACATTAGACATGGTTGGACGATCACTTGGATCTTCTTGTACGCATAGCAGCCCGACATTTACGCACTTCAAGTATTCATCTGTCTTGCAACTTTCGCATAGTGTCTGTTCTATTAAATCCAGTGCCTTTTCTTCTTTCCACGAATGCCATGCCTGGAATCGATTCAAGAGTGTGAGTGTTATAAAGTAGAGAGGATGACCATACGGTTGATGGGTATGAAAAAAATTCAGCAAACTTACATAGCCTAGAAGACTCAAAGCATGTTCAGGTTGATAAAATCCTGTATTCCTTTTCCCACTAATAATCTCAAGCACAACAACACCAAAGCTAAAAACATCTGACTTCACTGAAAAAAACCCATCTAATGCATATTCTGGAGACATGTAACCGCTGCATTAAAAAGTATAAAAATAATTAGTGAATTAGGCAGGTGACTAAATGGTTATTTCTCAAAGAAAGCTGGAGGATTGAATGATGTGATAGAGTTTGAGATAGCAGGATTTGATTATACAGTCTGCATTAAATTAAGCTCTACATAAACTTACTACGTTCCAACTACTCTGTCGGTGTTTCTTGCGGTTTCTTTGCCTCCAAAAATCCTTGCCAACCCAAAGTCAGAGATTTTGGGGTTCATCTCCTCATCTAGTAGAATATTGCTTGTTTTCAAATCTCTATGAATAATCCTCAATCTAGAATCTTGATGAAGATATAGAAGCCCACGAGCAATTCCCAAAATGATCTTGAACCGCATGTCCCAATCCAATAACTTGCATAGCTTTCGATCTTTGAAGATCAAGATTTTTTTATCCCAAGTACATAACATTTTTTTTTTTTTTTGAGAAAGAAGTACATAACATTATTAGTTAGCTTTTAATCACTATTTTAGGCAATCTTTTTATTTTATAAGGATACTATACGTTGTGATAAAATGAATTAGAAATTCAATGTAGAGACTAACCAAATATAAAGGAGTCTAAGCTTTTGTTGGGCATATATTCATAGAGTAACATCTTTTCATCTCCTTTGACACAATAGCCCAAAAGTCTAACCAAATTCCGATGTTGGAGTTTGGCAATCAGCACAACCTCATTTTTAAATTCTTCTAGACCTTGCCCAGAACCACTTGAGAGCCTCTTTACAGCAATTTCTTGCCCTCCTGGAAATATACCCTGATTTTGGAGTTCAAAATACACCTTTCATTGTTAACTAAGAAAAAGGTGAAACTCAATTTAACCAAGTGTAAAGAAATGAATCATTACCTTGTAAACAGGACCAAATCCCCCTTGTCCAAGCTTATTTGCACTCGAGAAGCAATCTGTGGCAGCTAGTATGCTTTCCAAATCAAAAAATGGTACATCTATGCCTTTTGCATCATTTTCTTTGAACCGGCCTGATTCAATGAAGTCTTTGACGCGTCTTTCATTGTCGTATACATGAAACACAGGACTTTTCAGAGCAATTTCTCCATTTTCTGATTTCAAATATATCAACTGAATTACTCATTTGTGGGCAAGTCATGTTAAAGAAGACTTGAATTTAGGCAATTTTGGGTAAAATAAGCAATGGTTAATGGTTACTAGTTTACCTTGTCTTGTGCCGATCCTTCTTCTCCAAAAATAGATACAAATAATAGTAGTTGAGAGAATAATTAGGACAATTACACTTGTAAAAGCTGTTGCAATAATCAGTGAGAGAGGCATCTTTCCTGTTGAATGTCCATCTGTTTGCTTGAAATCGCCAGCTGCAAGAATGAAAATGAACGTCTCACTTGTATTCAATCTTTGCCCAACAAAATCCATATTGGCAATAACACTAAGCTTAGCAGCATTGCCCTAATTCATTCTATCCAAAAAAATAAATAATGAACATTATTGCATACTTTTGCTCAGTAACATATCCTTACCTTGAGTACAATTCAAGCTCAAACCATCCCATACAAAGTTTGATTTGCAAAGGCAACTTCTCTTCCCATCTCCAGTAGAATTGCAAGTTGAATTTGGCCAGTCCTTGCAGTCTGTAGGTGAAGAACAAGTTGGTTCTGGTGGTGGATCCCAACCAATCTCAAATTCATCTTCACCTTTAAATGATAAGTCAGAACTAAAGTTGGCCTGCCCAAAATTGCACCAGCTGATCGCTTTAAATGGTGATGATTGGTTGAGCTGCAGAATTTTGTCTTGTAAGCTCCTATCCCCACAATTATTTGCATCTTTTATTTGGATGATGAACTTTCTTTTTTCTGGATAGATATTTGTGACGCGGTAGGTGCCACCAGGTGTCTCAAAGCTAACTTGGCCTGTGGTGATGTTGCAGTGAAAATTGAAGTACATTGGATCACCACATTTAGGTCCAGTGCTAAGGGGATAGGGAATCATGTTTGTGCCACAAGTTTCACAATTTCTAGTAGTTGATTCTGCAAAATTACAACTATAGAATTCAGAAACACTAACCAACAAGCTTTGGCTCAATTGCTATTTAAAGATCGACCATATTGGTGATGTGTTTCACTTGTCAAGCGTATAATACAAGCATGAGGCTATGGATTCTTTAATATAAATCTGACTGAATCTTGGAAACATATCATTAATATATAGATCATAAGTTCTAAGGTGATGTTATATGAGGCTGGAGCCCATTTCAGCTGATTTGGCCTATTTAATTCCTGTCAATTCAAAACCTAATGACTATCAATTGATCATAATTACACAAGCTATTTGGTCATGTTTGTCAGCTAAATGAATTGGAACATTCCTAGGAACCAAACGAATTACTCAATTGGGTAAGAACAACCTTAGCCTGATATATTTACTACAAGTTTAGTGGTTTAGACATGGCTTGTGGTGAACTAACTTAATGCCAATAACTCCAGTGTTTGGAAGGACTAAGTAGCCTCCCTTCTGTCATTTGGAGTGGAGGATCACCCCTGGATTTCAGACATCCTCTGAACTCAATGGAAACAACAAAGCAAAAATCTAAGCCTAAGAGATCTAATTTAGAGCAGTTCCTATATCAGTGACTTTCTAATCTTCAAATATACCTTAATTAAATCAGCTAAAGTGTATATTTGGCAATCATGAACTTTCATTCACGAAACATTTACAGATATGGAAAAAGTGTTACCTGTATCAGAAATTGCTACTCGTACAAAAAGATTTTGGCCACTGTCATACTCCTCCTGAAGATTGTTGAGATCCTCTGACCATATCCAGCATACAGAACTGCCAGTGCCACCCCGCTGTGTGATTTTCGATACTTCATAAGAATAAGCCTGGCAGCGGCAATTGTCAAGGCACTCTATTTTGCATTCCATATCATTTTTGGCATTAAATTGAGTGTCTGGATTTCCAACCTTCATCATCTCTAAGCTCAAGAAAATGTCACTCTCAGTATTTTTGCCACATAATATTGACTTTCTGGTGCAGCCTCCTGAAAAATCTCCTCTATTCCAGCTCTCCAGCAAGCTAGGCTTGAAACCAGGCAAACAATTGCACATTATGTCATTCTTACTGTTACAACTAGCGAAATTTCCACAAGCATTGTAAACACTGCATCTGTCCCTGGGCTCTGCCCAAATCAATGACCAAATCCTCTCAGTATCCCACTTCAAATACTGAAGTTGGCCCGAAAAATTCATTACTAGCCTCGTATTACTGTATAATGGTGATGCAAGATATGGCATAGAAGACTCATTGTGGACTAAATTCGAGGTAAAGTTGGATAGCAAGTAAAATATAGCAGAGGTCATCTGATCAGAACTAATAATCTTACCTGAAACTCCACTTTTCCAGTACCTTAAAGACCTTTTCCAGATGATGAATTGGTTCACTTCTTCTTGTTCTTGCCGAAAAGTGAAGTTCCCAGGTGCTGGATCATCATAACTTTTCCATGAAGTAAATGCTAAACTTGCATCCATTTTCATGCCTGGAATAAATGTATCAGTTGGGTTTTCAAAACTTTGCCACACAACTCTCTCTGTGAGATTTTCTTTTTCCACATGGCTCACAACCAAGTTCCCAGTATCCATTAGCTTTGCTGTCCTGTACATAGGTGATGATGTCTCCATGTTTGTCCACCAGTAAGGCTTGCCACTTCCATCCAATACCTTTAGATTTCCATCTTCTGCAAAGGTAAAAACACCATCAGTACCTAAAACTGGGTTGTCTCGATTGGCAACCCACACAACAGTTTGTGGATTCGACCTGTAATACCATATTCCAACATATCTTCTATTGTCAGAGCTTCCACTAGGAGTGAAAAATCCCAGTTCAAAATTTTTTCCTGCTGAAATGAGAGTATTGCTTGTGTCATCACTAACCAATCTGCTAAAGGACATGGTATCTCTAGCGGAGCAAAAAAAAACGCATGAGAAAAGTACAAATGTGTACAATGAGAAAATGGTAGGAAGTAGCATGTAATTTACACACCAAGTAATGATGATGGTTTTTCTCATATTCTTCTTTTGCATACCGTTGTAATCAAATCTAAATTGGTTAGAATTTTGTACTTATCTAGAAAGCGTACAGTGGTAGCTAATCATGCAGTTTCCATAGGTCTGCTGGTGAAACTTGGATTTTGTTTCCTTTCCGCGAAACTGACTTACAGAGTTGTTTTCCATTATCAAAATTGCCCCCACACAGTAACTTTTTGACTGATAAACAGTGTCCATGGAGTTCACTGGGACGAATGGGTGAAATACATAATTGCATAGGACAAATTACACATACCACATCCCTGTCGGCTGTCACCCTTAAAGCATAATTGTGGATGGTGTTTATTTCACACCACTTATTGCACTCAAACATATATACATTTTTTCCAACGACTTCAGTTCAAAACTTTTTGAACTGAGATCTAGACTTGAAATAACAATTTTAGTGCAAAATGTGTGTGTACGCTTGCACACAATAAGCAATATGAACTAATATTTATATAAAAGAAGGTACATGCATATTGAAATAGAAAATCATATGTGAATAAAGTAATAGAAAAATTTGAGTAAAAGACAAAAACACTTTATTTTACATATTGACTGACATTAAGACCAATGTGGAATATGGGATGATGTGCACTAGTTAAATAATTGGTACCCAATTTTCTAGTCGGAATTGACTTGATTTAGAGCTGATTTAACATCTTATCCAAGATTCACATTATCAAAAGAAGAGGAAAATGCAGCACTATTCCCATTTGACATTTAGCTTCATAGACCTCACAGGGCACAAAGAAGTTATGCAAAGGATGGCAAATAAATAACAAGGAAGAAGCACGTGATGATGACTTGGGGACGAAGGGCACTAGCAGAAAGAAGAAAAACTGGCCCATAATGAACCACAAATTACTCATTGAATTGAACTTACAGCTCCCCTCTTTCCGAGACCAAGACTGAGCTAGCTCTTTACCTATCAACGATTCTTTCATTCTGTTTTATTTGTGCATTAAACCTATAACCACACACGATTGAAGGGGAATATGATACAAGGTCGTAGACTCGTAGAATTTAAATAAAGAATAATTTTATTTTTTGTTTATTTTTATATAAAAAGGGCAGCACAATAATAATCTGTAATTAGAGGGGTAATTGAGTGAACTAGGTTGAATTATTGAAAAAGCAGGGCGGCCACGGAGGTCAAGTTTGTTGGATTTGTTTAATTTGATTGATTGAAATGTTGTCCCCTGGGTTGATCTTTTTCCCCTCTTTTTGTGGGAAAGAATTTAAGATGTGATTACGCGGGTTTCTTATATAAAAAAAGCATCATTTGTCACTTTTTTGTTTCGAGCAATTTAATAACACGATGATAATGACATAACTAACAAGATCAAGGTCGACCAGCCTGTCCTTTCGCATGACCCTAAGAGGGTTTTGGTTTTGGAATTTTTTTGTTTTGTTTTTTGTGGTAATAAATGATTTCATTAATTAGGCAAAAGAAGCTTATTAGGAGAATACCTCCTCTCATATTACAAATCCATTTTATCATGCAAAGGCAGAATGCAAATATACACACGGGGCTACGAAAAACTTCAAATCCCAACTTATATCTGGTCTTTCTCTAGCCATGGCGTAAGCACATTGGTTTGCCTCCTAGAAGCAATAACTCATTTCCTGCGGTATCTGACTGAAGAGGTTCCTATAAGAGTTGCATGCTATGAGTTATTGTTATGTGTTTCTAAAACCTATAAAAAAAAATAAAATACTTAGCATCAATCTCAATTTTAACTACCGGCCACACCCACCGCGTACCCTTAGTATGGTGTGGTGGTTATTCCACCAATATAAATACTTGTGAAGTGTGGGGGGTAAAGGCTGGGATTCAAGTCTCTAGAAGAGAGATTCACACACATATACACTTAGATTACGCTAAAGTAGAAATTCTATCTTGTAAAAAAAAAAAAAAAAAAAAACACTACCAGCCAATAAGTTAAGGTTTAAAAACAAAGACAATTCATCTCTCAAAGCTCATAATTAGGAGTGATATTGGGTCAGGTCGGGTCAGGTTCAATGTGACCTGCAACCTGACCCGATAGAAAATTGGGTTTACCTAGCTAAAACCCGACCCAACCTGAAAATTCGGGTCTATATCGGTTTATCACGTCTCGAGTCGGGTCTCAAGTTGGATAGTCTTTTTTTATTTATTATTTATTTATTTTTTACATAGAGCAACTACGTGCCCAGTTTGATCAGCTTCACTCTGAGGCAGCAAGTACCAGAGCCAAAGGTATAATAATACATGTACCCATTTTGATAACAATGAACTTTTTTCCATTCTATGATCAATTTGACTCACATCAATATCAAGACTAGTACAATTTTATGACACCCAAGTCACCATGACCAATTTGTTGAGTACCAAAATAGCACACACTCAACATCCTTCAAACTTCAAAAAATCTAAATCAAATAAATTAAACAGAACCATCATTCCCATCTTCAAAGAAAACCCAAATCATCCAATATTTTCAAAAATACAATAATAAAACAACCTGAATTCATCAATTAGATAGGAAGAAATATATAGTACATAGCATCTCAAAAGAAAGAACATAATAATAAAACAACCTAAATTCATATTCCTTAAATGAAAAATAGATGGTACTTAAATCATCTTAACATTCACCATAACTAGGAATGTGTTAGTTTACATTGATCAAAGCCTGTTTAGACAGAACTCCTGGTTTGTCAATCTTGTTCCCTGGCACTAGCAATGGGATACCACCAGAGAGGGTTTGCTCAGCAAATCATAATTCTCACTACTTGAGATCTTCATGTTGTCAGGATCAGCAACATCAACAACATAACTGCAGAAAGGATCAAGTCATTACAACTTGTCAAGTCATCCTAAAACTAAGAATTGATGCTACTGAACCATTACCTAATAATAATAACTAAACACATACTCATATTGTAACAATACCATTTCCTAATGATATTTGCATTAGGTTGTGTAGGATCCATTGAATCCATGACCTAGTACCACACAAAACAAATCAATCATTAAACAATGCATTCACAAAAGAAAAACACAGAGATATGAAGAAGACTACTGATAGAGCTTATTATAAACGAACAAGTTATTTAATCCAGAAACCTTCTACAAAAAGGTGAAGAAATTGTATCATTAGAAGACAGTGCCACTCATATCTACTTTGAACCTAAAGATAAGTTTTAGAATTTTTTATATTTGCAGTGGAGACAGCATTGTCTAAGGTAAAGATGTCACAATTTATTGCTGGAAGTTTGTTAAATGACATAATGCTCCAAACTTAGCCAACAGAAAATAAGGATTACATGTAATGCAAGTGGTCCTCGAAAGCAGAGTTTATCAAATAGCTATGCCAAAAATAAATGCTCTGGATCTTTCTGCGCATAATAGAATGAAGGCTTATATTAGAACCAAAAGATCAGAATGACATAAGTACTATGAAAGCTACAGAAACAACATGCCACCGCAAGGAATTAATGAAAATCCAATCAAATAAAGAAAATTACATAATTCACAATTTAAAAAGTACTACTAGTTATCTAACAGCCATTAGTTACAGTAAGGACTCATTCACTGTAAGCCCAACTAAAAATAAATAAAACTACTTCAACCTCTTTCATAGCCATCTCACATTCAAGAGATAGCATTAGTCATGATATATTAACAAATCACATAATTCACCAAAAATGAGAGTAACAAATAACATTTATTGATGTATATGCATAAATAATTAACATGTTCAAAGAGTTATAATCATGATGTCTGCAAATCAAGTCGTTTTTCAGTTTTCACTTCATTAGAGAACTTAGCTAGATTCTTTCCTTTTTGGTTTGGTCCCTTAAGCCTATTCATTGACTTATCAAATGAAAAACCTTTTTATTTGAAAGACTGTACACATTTTTTTGTAACCTTTTTGTTGGGCTAAGATAGCTTGACCCTGGTTAATTAATTCAATTACCTAAGTTGATTAATTAGGTTAAATTGCATGCAAATCGTGGAGGCACCAACAAATCACCAATTAAACTAAATGCATTGGAAATTAAATTGACACAGTGATTTGTTGACAAATGGGGAAAACCTTGCGGAAGGCAAAAACCCCATCGGGTGATTTTAAGGTCACCACTTCCAAGAATCCACTAATCAATAATCAAGTGGTTATAGTGTTCGATCAGCTTGTCCACTTGAAAATCCATTTGACACCAAATATTCAGTGAGACGACCATATCATGCTCTAGGTGCTTGCTTCAAACCATAGAGTGCCTTCTTAAGATAAAGCACTTGATTTGGAAAGTGAGGATCAACAAATCCTTTTGGTTGTGCTACATAGACTTCCTCTTTGAGAAATCCATTTAGAAAAGCGCTTTTCACATCCATCTGATATAACTTGAACTTCAAGTGATAGGCCAAAGCAAGTAAGACTTGTATGGACTCAATGTGAGCAACAAGAGCAAATATTTCATCAAAGTCCACTCCTTTAACTTGACTGTAGCCTTAAGCCACAAGTCTAGCTTGTTGCGAATGACGTTTCCTTCCTTATCAGTCTTATTGCGAAATATCCATTTGGTGCCAATGATATTCACTCCTTCTGGTCTAGGTACTAGTGTCCAGACATCATTCCTTTGAAACTGATGAAGTTCATCAAGCATGGCTTCTACCTAGGTTTCATCTTGAAGAGCATCTTCAACCTTGGCAGGTTCAATCAGAGACAAGTAACATGAATAAGAGACAAAATTAGCGACATATTTATCAACTATATGCTTTCTCAAGGTGAGTTCATTCATGTTTCCCATGATCACTTCTGGAGGATGATTTAATCTAATCCTGGATGGGGGTTTTTTTTCCAAATGATCATCAGGCTAAAGTGATGTATAAGCATCTTATGAGATTTATATGGTACTAGGTGAGGTAGGAGAAGGAGGATCTTGATTAACTACTTCTTGATCATTTTCAAGAGTCAAAGGAAGAATGGACTTTGGTAGTAAATTAGCATCTTTTGAAGACTCGGAAGTTGATACTTCATCTATCACAACATTAATGGTTTCCATGATCTTTCTAGTTATTTTGTTTAGCACCCTATATGCTTTGCTAGTGGAGGAATATCTGAGAAAGATCCCTTCATCGCTTCGGGTGTCCAACTTTCCCACGTTCTCTCTATTCTTTAGAATGAAGCAAGTGCTACCAAATATTCTGAAGTACTTTACATTTAGTTTTCTTCCTTTCCATAGCTCATATTGTAACATCCTAGCCTAATTGCATAATTAATTTTATGGATTTATATGCTTGTTATTATCTTAATTAATTTAAGTGCATAATACTTTGATATTTTGATGTTGTAAAAGATATAGGCTTTTTTTTATGTTATGGAAAGAAGTTTTATAAAGGTAAGGATATATGTGCATAATTATTTTATTAGTTGGGCCTTTCTAGAATATAGAACTATGAGAGGGTGATAAGTAAAAATGTTAAAAGTTGTAATGGTGAGTCATCAACTCACTTTTCCCTTAACAAACACGTGCCCCACCCAAATTCTTTTCCCTTGTCTTTTTTGCTACACCAGAATGTATATCCCTTGTTCTTCTTTCTTTATTTTTGAATTAGTAGCACCATCTCACACCAACAGCCCTCTGTTCTCTCATCGAGATTATATATATGTGTGAGTGTGTGTGTGTGTGTGAAAGCTCGAATTTGTGTGAAAACACAAGAGCTGTTTAGACCCCCAAATTAAAATTATGGCTTGGTTGATTTTACTCTAACTTAAACTAAGTGCGGAATAGAGTAAATGTGAGCGAACAAACAATATAACTACTCTAAGCCATATTCATCAAGACACAGTAGTAAAATGAAAGCTAAAAGAGTAGGGAAGAAAAATGCAAACACAAGATAACACGCCAATGTGTTATCGAAGAGGAAACCGAAGCCTAGTTTACCCCATGTACTTAAGCCCTCCAAGCTCCTACTACCAACTGACTTGACGAAGCCTTGTCTTCTCTAACTCTCTGGATCACACAATTCAGCTTGATTGCAACCACCAAACAAAAGGTTTCTTCCAATGCTTTTCAGCAGCACCAAAACCTCCCTTGACACTCAGGATGGGTGTGGTAAGTGTTTGGGCTATCAACCTCTCAAGGATTTGGATATGGAGACGTAGGAGTTGAGGAATACCATAATGGATTGTGTAGAGGATTGTGGGTATGACAATCTCTAACTCTCAAGGGTAATGGCTAGGATTTTCTCTCTGAAAAACACTCATCTCAATATGTGGGTAATGTGGGTATATATAGTGTGGGTAGGGACCTAATGTATCAAATATGATAAATTAGCAAAACAAAATGTTTCACGGGTATCTTGCGGGAAAGCCTTACTCGCGAAACACTCGCGAAAACCAGCTATCACCATTTGTCATGATTCTTCGCATTCCATTCATGTGCGAAGCACATGCTTCACTTCGCGAGAAGGCCTCTCACGAGCTACCTGCGAAAACACCTTTGATCTTCAATAAGTCTTGAGTCTTCACACTCTCTCTCACACACAACCCTTACAATGAAATCCCACATAAAATACAGGGTACAAAAGATTGAACAAAATTGCAATAAAATTTGGCATGGAATTAAAGCCAACACAAATTAGTTGTAAATCATAACTTTACAGTATATATATATATATATATATACCTCTCTCACCAAAACCATAGATATCTCTCTCTAAGAAGAAATCAAACTCTTACTAAAGTCTCAGCTTCAGTTGTGGGTAAGTAAATAAGATTATTTTCTGTTATGGGTATTTTAATGGTGTAATGGTTTGCTTTAGTTTCCCTTCTATATTCTCCAATTTGATTGTTAGAAGTTGGAATTTGTGGTTTTGTGTTAGCAATTTGAAATATTGAAGATATTACGGTCAATTGGATGCCTATTTATGTATTTTAACATGTGTTTGATGATTTTGTGAGAAAGGTGTTAAAGTTGTCATTGTGACAGATTCGGTGTTTACAACATGAAAAGGCTGGATTAAATCATATTATGTGAATTAGGATGCTAGGAGCAGTTCTTATGAATTATAAGACACACATGGTTGTAATGGAAGTGACTTCACAACATTTGGATCAATATAAAAATAATGGTTTAATTTCTAAGTTAAATGAAATTCTGTTAAGACAGATTTGAGTATGTTATCTTGTATAATTTTTTGTAAATCATGATTTTATGCTTTGACTCTAAAATTAATATGGTATCTACTAGACATCCAAAGGAGTCGCTCTGTAAAGTTGCATGAAAATTGGATGTGAATGGATAGCCCATTTGTATTTTATAAATGAGGTATATGCTGCTGAAATAAGAAGCGAACAGTAAATGATATACCTGACTTTGAGGATTTAATTCTAAAGTTGGGGTGAATGTTTTGAGCTATAAATTAGTATGCTCATTTTTTGGTATGTCTGGATCATAGATAAAATTTGTATTCCTTGGTTTCTCTATGGTTTGGTACATAATGTGTTTGATGAATATATCTTGTGCTGTGGGAACCTTTTGAGATGGGAATTAAGATTTTCTTGAGTTTGAGAGTTAGGTTGTGATTCATGTATAAGTTTATATGTTTAGGAAGATTTGTTAGTAATAAGTTTTGATCCTTCATTTAGGTGATGAGAATAAGAACGTGAACACTTGAGCTTCTTTTATACAAATCTCCCGCGTTTTCTGTTTTCAGGTAAGGGATATGTGACATGTGCGTTTGATAAATATAAGGATTGTTTAAAAAATTTATTATGCATCAAACCTTTTAAATAGACCTATTACATATAAGCATGATTTAAGTAAAGATATATGTTCGTGAATTGTTGAATCCTATGTATATGATAATTCTAGCATATTATGCTATTACTTATATCACGAACATAATATTTAAGAATGAAGTGGATATGCTACTATTATGAAATATTTATGTAAAAGTATAATTATTAGAAAAAATATAGTTTTTGGGTTATTCCATTGTTATAATTTGAACTCAGCCAGTAGGGGTTATAGTACTCGCATTTCCATGGAAATTTTGATTGGCCATTATAAGTGGTGAGGACTCTATTGTACCCATCCTCGTTGGGAACGGCCAACTTGTGGAGGATGCCAACCGACCTCCACTGTTGATGATATGATCACACCGAAAGGGGTGTGATACTTTCTGATATGATCCTAGGATTTCCTAGCATTGTGGAATGCTGGATGCCTAGCACAATGTGCTGGAAGCCTCCCAAAGTTGTGACAGGCTTACAATTGGATTAACTAATATGTATTATGAATGAGCTATTAAGCTATTTGGAATTTATAAGAAAAGTATGATGATAAGAAAGATATGTTGAATATGTTATAAGTTTGATGGAAAGTTTATGATAAAATATTTTATAGTCTATTTAAAGATAAGGCTACTGAATTACGTTTAAGTTCCTTATTATGTCCTTTTATTATTATATGAAAGGAAAATGATGTATTTTCATCTAAAAGTTCATAAGTTATTTTAAGAATAGTATGAATACTATTGAAGACTATTTATCAAAGCTGACATATCCATGAAATATTTGTTCTACATGCATTCTTATTAAATGCTCATGGAGTTTAAAACCTTATTGGGCTTCGTAGCTCGCCCCATTATATCTCAGTGCACAAGTTCTTTCTTGGAAGTAGCGAGAGTATTAGAGGTAGCAAGGAATCTATGATTCTCATTTGTTAGAATGTATAGTTTTTTTTTGGTTGTATAGTAGTTTAGCTCTTTTGTTGTATAGGAGGAATCAAGATGTACTTGATCCGTTTGAGCACAGATGTATTTTGGAACCTTAGTTTGTTTTGAACCCCAGTTGTATGTCTTGGGGTTAGGTTTGTAAATAAAAGTTTTTCTAAATGTTTACCTATGTAATATTTACACGAATAACTTAAGTTTCAGCCAAGTTGTAATCTTGCAAAGTTTGAAATAAAATGAAGTTTCAAAGTTTTACGAATTTTGTATATTATGGCTTTCATGCAAGGAAGTAAAAAGGAATATGAGAAATGATTTTTGATAAGCACCTTTAGCTTTAGTTGGGTTGTGTTAGTATTGAGTTAAACTTGATATTAACATGCTAGTCATGCTCTAAATTCTAAAGTATAGGTTTGGGTCATGAAACATATGAAGTCTTCTTTTTACTTGGTTTGAAGTACACTTTATTCACAATATGACATGTAGTGTTAACGGCCTTACCCCATAGGTCTTTTGCCACATCCTTGTTGTGTATCATCTCCCATCCTGAATGACTATATCTTTCTTTCAACTACACATTCTGTTAAGGGGTGATGGGGGCCAAGAATTCTTAAGCTATGCCAGCCTTTGTGCAAAAGGACTCTAGTTGAGAGTTTTTAAATTCCTTCTCATGATCACTTCGAATTCGATTAACTTTTAGCCCTTTTTTCATTTTGCAACCTTTTACACAATGTCTCTATGTGTTGAGGAGCTTCGGACTTTGATCTTAGCAAAATGACCTAGGAGAATCTGGTGAAGTCATCTACCACCACCATGATGCATTTCTTTCCTCCAAGGGATTCTGTTCTTGTTGGACCCATAAGGTCAATGTGGAGAAGCTCGAGAGCTTTTGTAGTGGTAGTGGTCAAAGTGACATGATGTTGAGCTTTTGTATGTTTTCCAAGTTGACATGGTCCACATACAGCATTTACCATTTTACTGAGTTTAGGCATCCCTAGGATGGCTTCATTCTTCGATATAATTGACAGTTGCTTGTAGCTGGCGTGTCCCATTCTTTGATGCCATAAGTTTTCATTTGGCATTTGAATGTTGTTGCGCACAATCTTAGCACTAGGAACTAAACCATAACAATTGTCCAATGTCCGAATCCCACTTACGAGTTGCTTACCTGACTCATTTAACACCAAACATTTTCCTTTTGAAAACAGCACCATAGAGTTTTGATCACAAATCCGACTTATGCTCAATAGGTTCACTCTTAGCCCTTCCACATATAACACATTGCAATGTCTAGTAATCCTGGTAGAGATATGATTCCCTTTCCCTTTATCGGAGATTTGCTTTCATCACCAAAAGTGACATTACCACCTTTCTTGGATTTAAATGTCTTAAAGAGAGTGCTGTCTCTAGTCATGTGTCTTAAGCAACCACTGTTAAGATACCATAGACACATGTTCATTACTTTGAAGGCAACGTGCATCATAAAGCATACTTTGTGCTTATTTTTCATGTCACAAGGCATGTTCTTTTCTTTAATTTGATCACCAAGTGGTTTTACCCTTACCTTTATCTTTTTGGGAAGTACACCTTTGTGGAGATACATTTTGAGATAGTTTAGTCTTCTTCTACTCACAAATATATCTTTTTCTACAATCATCAAGATTAATTTCAAATATCTTTTTGACTTGCATGTCCAAAGAAATTTGAGCATATTAATGTTAGAAACACAAGAGATATTTGAAGAAAAAGATCTTTTCATGTAATTTGATTCCATGACAATAAGGGTCAATGGATTACATAGCAAAGATTAAAACCTAATTAGAGTGTGCCAGCTCTGATACCACTTGTTGGGTTAAGATACCTTGAACCCGGTTAATTAATTCAATTATCCAAACTGATTAATTATGTTAAATTGCATGCAAATTGTGGAGGTACCAACAAATCACCAATTAAACTAAATGCAGCGGAAATTAAATTGACACAATGATTTGTTGACAAATAGGGAAAAATTTTCGCAAGGCAAAAACTCCAGCGGGTGATTTTAAGGTCACCACTTCCAAGAATCCACTAATCAATAATCAAGCGGTTACAAGTATAAAGAATCTTACCACTACCCTAGCCTCTCCTAAAATACCAACCTACAGTTGAACCTTCGCTTCAATACCCAATTGGACTTAATCTTGTAATAGCGTTCTTTCCTATGATGCACAAATCTCCAATCTGTGACTAACCCTTTGCACATATCCCAGTACGTGACTAACTCTAGCAACTTGAATGAGGTTGTTGGCTACAAAGTTCTTCACTTCATCAACAATGAAGATCATGAAGCACTTGGTTACAAAACCCTATGGCGTACAAACACAGTAGCTTCTCACAGACAAAATAAATATCCATGTGTGATGGCTCTTAAAA
Source organism: Quercus gilva (assembly GCA_023621385.1). Classification (NCBI taxonomy): domain Eukaryota; kingdom Viridiplantae; phylum Streptophyta; class Magnoliopsida; order Fagales; family Fagaceae; genus Quercus; species Quercus gilva. The sequence goes on from CM042480.1 coordinate 39,275,007, forward strand.
TGAGCCTTATACATGTCTAGGGTTGTGAGAAAAGAAACTCTAAACAAATAAATAAACTTGGGCCGAATTTCAGATCTAGAAATTCTGAAATCATAATTCTCGATAGCAGGCATCTATCAAGCTATCTATCGAGACTTAATGAACAGCTTTTCTTCACTTGTTTCTTGGACCAATCTTCATGTCTTTTAATACCAACACTCGATATGCTTGAACAACATATTTCTTGATGTATTAAACCCAACTTAGATCTACCTAATTACAAGTAAAGTGCATTTGTCAAAGGATTAGTCAATTACAAAAAATACGACCCTTGCACTTTTTATTTGAATACTTTACACATAATATCTAGGGATAATTACAGTAAACCCACCTGGGGTATGACCCGTTTTCACTTTACCTACCCGTGGTTCAAAACTTATCACTTTGCCCACCTGAACTTCAATCTGTTACCCATCCGTTACCCACCCCACCCTTAGACGTTAGAAAAACACCATTTGACTAAAAATCAGACATAACACGGATCAAAAACGCAAACTATTGAATCTTTTCCTCATGAACACGAGAACACAACATTTCTAAATATATTTCAAAATTTTCAGTTACACATCCAAAACCAATTAAATCCTCTGAATCTAGACCAAAAATCCCTCTCATTTTTCAAACCACTAGCAAGCCAAAATCAAATAAAACCCACAATCAAAAAGCAAAAAAAAAAAAAAGAAAAAAAAAAAAAAGAAGAAAACCCATAAAGAAAAGTAATGTTTTCCAATTACCCATGTAAATCTACAGCAATAACTGGTAAGTAAGTAATGTTTTCCAATTGCCCATGTAAAACCCACAATCAAAAAGCAAAAAAAAGAAGAAAAAAAGCAAAAATCCCTCTCATTTTTCACATCTAGCGCCAGATTGGCCGAAAACGAAGTTGTCGGGCCTGAAAATCTGGCCGTAGGTACCAGATTTGATGCTGTCCACGGTACCAGGTTCCAGATCCATGAGAACAGCACGAGGAACATAGCGACCTCAGCTTGCTTCATTGTGGTAAACGTTGATTCTCTCGAGCTGTAGATCTGAGTCTCCCTGGTACTTCCCAGTTGGATCTATGCCATGTTCGGCACACACCACTTCCCAGAACTTTGCTCCGATCTGGTTCCCACATTGCCCACCTTGGATGTGAAGAATCTCACGCATTTTCTCTTTTCTTTGGAATTCAAATTCTTAGTAAAAAGCGAAAATGTTCTTTGGTTATTTGGTTTTCCCATACGTACTTACCAGTTATTGCTGTAGATTTACAGTAATTGGAAAACATTACTTTTCTTCATGGGTTTTTTTTTTTTTTTTTTTGCTTTTTGATTGTGGGTTTTATTTGATTTTAGCTTGCTAGTGGTTTGAAAAATGAGAGGGATTTTTGGTCTGGATTCAGAGGATTTAATTGGTTTTGGATGTGTAACTGAAAATTTTGAAATATATTTAGAAATGTTGTGTTCTGGTGTTCATGAGGAAAAGATTCAATAGTTTGCGTTTTTGATCCGTGTTATGTCTGATTTTTAGTCAAATGGTGTTTTTCTAACGTCTGAGGGTGAGGTGGGTAACGGATGGGTAACGGATTGAAGTTCAGGTGGGCAAAGTGATAAGTTTTGAACCACGGGTAGGCAAAGTGAAAACGGGCCATACCCCAGGTGGGTTTACTGTAATTATCCCTAATATCTATAAGAACTTAAATGCGAACCCAGATCAATAAATACCCAAAAAAATTAATTTGGGTGTTAACTATTTTCCTTGTAGATCATTAACCAGTATTACATAAGCAACCCCATTTGAGTAAGATTCATGCCAAACCAAATCACAAAATGCAAAAAAATTTAAACCCAAACAGGATATTCACATAAAATAATTAAAAATCAAAAATCAAACCTAGGACAGAATCAAAAGCAACCCCATTTGAGTAAGATTCACGCTAACCCAGATTACAAAATGCAAGAAAATAAGACCCAAACAAGATATTCACATCAATAAAATGAAATAAAAAAATCAAACCCAGGATAGAATCAGAAGCAACCCCATTTGAGTAAAAACAATTATACCTTAGAATCCAATCTATTAAAGATCTTGTTGAAACCAAATTGCTTTCCTCTCTAAGATAAATAAACCAATGAGATAAGTTTGTGTTGAAAAAAAAAAAAAAAAAACCAAAATCAAAGACTAAAAGAAGGAAATTAAGAAACAAAAAAAAAAAAAAAAAAAAAAACCCAACAAAGAGAAGGATGACTTACACATGTAGAGAGAGAACTCGGTGAGAGAGGCAAAGTAGCACCGCCAAATTGTGATAGTGATTCAAGGCTGGAGAGTCGAGAGAGGTGGAGAGACTGAGGAGAGCTCAAGGTTTTTTTCTAAAAAACTTTCAGGGTCCAAAAGAGGTATATTTATATGAACCCGAATCCAACCCAACCCGAAACCAAAAATAATCCGATCTTCAAACCCGAAACCCAACCTGAATATTCTCAAACCCGCCCAAACCCTATCATGTTGGGTTAAGTCGGTCGGGTCTCTGCTCAGCCCTACTCATAATTCAACGAACACAGTATTCACACCTATTAGCTGAGAGAGTAGAAACCACAATCCATAAGCCTCAATGGTCACAAATCACACCACCAACACTAGCTACTCCAGGGTTACCTAAGAGCATTATTATTGGTGGTGCTAAAAAACCATATTGCTATTTTTAGCACCACAAACTACAAAATTGAGGCTCCATTGGTGGAGTCAAAGCCAAAAATTATGGCTTCTTAGGTACAGTGCACAACTATCTTTGGCTATGCAATATAGCTTAAAGGTATAAAAAAAATATATACATATCTTTCTCTTACTTTTTCCTCTTTCTCTTTCTTCTGCCACTTTTTCTTTTTCTTTCTTTCTCTTTTTTTTTTTTTCTTTTTTTTCTTTCTCTAGTTCATTCCTTTGCAAATTACTCTCCCTTAACCACCAACCTAAACCTCTCTTGCTCTATCTTTATCTCCAACAATGGCTGAGATCGTAGCTGTGATGCCCATCGACACAGTCCCTACAAAGAAAAGGAGTAGCCAATGACCGTATCTATGAGGCCAACAACTTAGCAGAAAAGGTCTCTCTGAGACCAGTTCCGTCGCCACTAGCCAATGACCCAGAAAAGGAAAACTGCGAGAGCCTCTCTCAGCCGCGGTCTTCACTGAAGAAAGGCAAAGCAAGAACCTCGAAATACGAAGACCCATGATCGCCGATGCTGGGTTTTGATTTTGTTGCTGTGACTAACAAAACAACGTTGTCTCCGTGATTGGGTTTTTTTGATAGGTTCTATTGATGGGTTTTATATTGATGGGTTTTATTTTTATTTTGATGAATGAGTTTTGATTTTGTTGATGGTTGATGAATGGGTTTTGTTGATGGTTGCTGGGTTTGTGGTGGTGGATCGATTTGTAGTGGTTAATGGCGCTGGTGAGTGGCTATGGGATTTAGGGAGGGAGAAGATAGAGAGATAGAGATGAAGAGAGAGGAAATAATAAATAAATGAATAGTGTTTAACTTTGATGTGAAAATAAGACTATTGATGTGGAGTGAGTTATAAAATGGTAAGTTAAAATAGATAAAGTGGCTTTTTGTTTTGCCAAAAAGTTAAAAATTTGGCTCCACCAATGTGGATGCTCTAATTAGGAGTTATCACTATTTAGTTTAAACCAGCAGATAAGTCAAGAATGTATTGACCCCTTGTGATGAATTAACCAATTAATTAACCAAGTTAATTAATTAATTCAATTAGCATGCAATAAGCATGGTAGCATAAACAAATCACCAACTAAGTAAATATGCAGCGGAAAATAAATCGACACAGTAATTTGTTTACGAATGGGGAATACTTACATGGAAAAAACCCCACCGGGTAATTTTAAGGTCACCATTCCCCAGAATCCACTTTATCACAACAAACGGTTACAAGTAAAGGAATCCCAGTACCTTATACCAACCTACAGTTGAACCTTTACCCTAATACCCAATTGGACTTGTTTTGTAATGACAATCTCTCCTTTCAATGCATGGCTCCTAGTGTGTGACTAACTAATTTGATGTGTGGATCCCAGTTCGCGGCTTACACAACAACTTGAGAAGTATGTTGGCTGCAAAGTTCTTCAGTTCATCAACACAATGAAAATCACGAAGCTCCTTGGTTACAAAACCCTACAGTTTACAAACGCAGCAGTTTCTTGAAGAGAAAGATGAACTAAGGCATATGTCTCCAGTTCACAATATGCTTGTGAAAAACTTTTGCATTGATGTGTATCAGCTGTGATGGTCATTAAAACAATCCTTATATATGTTTAATTAGTGTTGTGAGAAAAGAAAGCCCAACCATTAATACATGGATTGGAGTGAAATAAGATCTGAAAAATTGATTTTCTTAAATCTTGATAGATACTCTATCTATCAAGCAACTGTCGAGCATCGTGCTTAAACAACCTTTTAAACCTTGATAGATACTAGTTATAGAGCTTTAAAATCAAGCACTTCTTCACTTGATTCTTGGACAGACTTGCATTGCTTTAACACTTGAACTTGAAACCTTGTTTCTTGAAGCATTAAACACATTCTAGATCTACCCAATTACAAGTAAAGTGCGTTTTGTCAAAGGATTAGCCAATTCTATATTGACATATGTTCTTAACATGATTCACATATATCCTAACAATCTTCCTTTTTGGCAATCCGTGATAAAACCACTACAAAAAAATGAACATATGAGAGAAGTCATAAATCACTCAACTCATACTCACTTATTGAATACAATAAAATCTATCATAACACAAACTCTTGAAAAACTTTGCAAAAAGAGAGTTTATGGCAAGAAGATTTTGACAACCTGTATTTCTGAAACACTTTAAACAAAACTCATCACAGTATCTTAGTGTGAAGCAGAAATATAAGATTGCATACAATATATAAGAAGCATGTGCATAAAGAAAGAAAAGAAACAACACATGTAGAGATAGGTGAAAGAACTGTAATAACAACCTCATCATATATATATAACATCATAAGTACGAGGTTTGCTATCACAAAGTAAGAATAGTGTGTCTATAATAAAAGAAAAGAAAAACACTCCCCCTATCACAAAATTGTCCTATGCTAACTCTCTTCCTATGTACATGACTACTCTCATATCCAAAACTACTTCCCCTTTTTTGTCACGAATGACAAAGGGTAAGTAACTCAAGCAGTCATCTCATCGTCACCAGAAAAGCTAGCATCCTTATCTTCATCATCATTATCGTCTTCGAAGTCACCATCATCATCCTCGTCCTCAGATGCCTCTAGAGAAGGAGAGGGAGACTCTACGAAGCCAGCAAGGCGAGCCTGCCATTGAGCAATAGGGCAGACACGGGTGTTTACCTAACATAACTCATCACTAAGTGTGTCAAGGCGAGCATCCATGCGCTGTAGCTATGCCATGACTGTCTCGAGGGTTACACCACTTGCTGATGAAGAAGGTGCGGATGTAGAAGGAGCGGAAGAAGCCGGAGGAGTCGCTGTCTCTGTCCATGGTCATTTCGGTTGAAGCTGGGCCTCACTCCGTCTGATGGTAGTAGCATCTATGGCACATATAGGGAAAAAGTGTGTAGACTCTGGATAGGAGACATAAAAATGGCGGAGAATCCGCGTGATAGCCGAAGGGAAAATGAGCTTATCACAGGTTGCTGTATCCCTATAGACATCTATGAGGGATAGAATGAAGTGAGAGGGAAAATCAATAGTGAGTCCCTCAAGAAGGGATAACAAAAATCAAGCATGAGGCTCTGTGACAAAGTTATAGTGAGACAATGGATGGAGAACGAATGTCATCACCAGGTTAAGGAATCTTGGACCTTTTGCAGAGCCTGAGCAAGGGGTGTTTTGACGGTCACCCCAAGATGAAGGTGTCTCACAAAAGTGAGACAAGAGCTTGTCTTTGGACACAGTCCTCAAACGCTCACAACCGAGGTTGTCAGCAAACTCTACCTTTGGTACATGTAGCACCTCGGATATAAGATCTGGAGTGACTACGATGCACGTACCTTGCACGCGAGTGACAAAATGAGGTACTGAATAATCGAATCCATGCATATTGGAGTAAAACTCCTGTATGATCACGGAGAGACAAGTGACTGGGATGCCACACAGTGACTCCCAAACCCTACTGTAGATGACAGTGGGAAGGTCAGTATCAGAAAAGTCCAATAGAATGACTTGGCATTTCGAATGAATGGCTCGTCGTGAGAAGTTCTTTGAAAAGTCCTTATGGGCTTTATCATCACAAAACCGAACGTGAGATTAAGTAGAATCAGAGGGGGAAGAAGAAGAAGATTCCCCGAAACAAAGAGGGTTCTGGGACGGAGTGGATTTTCGTTTAGGTGCCATAAAGCAACTAACGAAAGAAACGAAGAGAGAGAGAGAGAAAGGAACAAACAGAAAAGCACCAAACAGTTCAATATAAGGATATAAAGAAATGAAGGTATGTATGCATGAAAAATGCATGAGCATGTGATATGCAACGTTAAAAGCATCATGGGCTCAACCCAATCCAATTCTACCTGCACACAACATTTTAACACAGTAATCACACATCTGAAATGCATGAACATTGTTAAAAATGCACTTGTGATGCAATGCATGATGATTTAAAATCATTTAAACAAAAACCGTCCCAAAAATTTCACAAAAACCTCATTAAACTTGAAAAAACCCCAAAAACTTTTCAAAAACCCAAAACTTAGGTCAGAAAATATGAAATGCATAATAGAATAGAGAAAAAGGATTATACCAGGTGGAGAAAACTTGATTTAGGCCGAAGATCAAGTGGGGTAAGTGAAGAGGTTTAGTTTAAGGTGTTTGGGAGAGAGAGGAGAGAGTTTCTATTGAGATAAATCAGAGAAAATGAGAAAAGAATCGCACTTACCCTTTTTATAGAAATCTCAGTTTCTCGATGGATCGAGAGGTGTTAAGAGCTATTGAGAATTAAAATGGCCAGAAGGAGCTATCAAGCAGCTATCGAGAGGTGTCCATAACAATGTGACTTCGATGGATTGAGAAGCTATCGAGCATACAAAAACTTTCTCGATGGATTGAGTAGCTGTAGAGAAGCTATCGAGATTGAATCTTAAGAGTCTCAATGGATCGAGATTACGATAATAGCTATCAAGAAAGGATTCTTAAAAGGCTCAATAAATAACCTAGCTGTTGAGAGGTATCGAGAAGCTATCGAGATTGCTTAAAAATAGTTTTTCAAAGAAGAGAAAAACACAGACATGAGTGCAATCAAACATGCTACTCAACCAAAGATCCAAACAACATTTTAAGCTTTCAAAAACATCTCTCATCAAGAAAAATGTCAAGCATTTAGATCCAAACCCCCCCTTCACACACACACACACACACACACACACACATACACACAACAAGTCTAACCAATTTTTATTTCAAAAACAAGTCTAGACAGTTTAGTGAGCATGCATTAACGCATGTATTCCTTTTGATGGCCAAATCACATTGTACCTGCAAATGTATCAAGAGTAGCAAAGAATGTTGCGTGTTGTGTATTGCATAAGTGTCTACATGTTATTACGATTAGAGATATTAGTAAATCCCTTTAACTCACATACAATCATAACTGCTTGATGGGGACTATCACATTCGAGGTACATCCTATAACACCCACATCTTTTAGAAGACATGCTTGCAATCATATATAAAGCATTTTGATTCTTTTTGCTTTTATTTTTCTTTGCACATTTTCTTTTGTTAAGCATATCATGCATGGGCATATAAGAGAGAGAAAAGAAATACTCAATGATGTTAAGCTTTTGACATTGCACTTTTGTTATGCTGGAGTATATAGATGTCACTTCATGATTGGCGGGCAACAATGGTGAGATGGTTATTTATACCTTTCTCTTAGGATTTTCTAGTCTTTCCCGTCAAAAAGAGTGATTCGAGTGTTAAGTAAAAGAGATTACTTAATCTTACTTATCACAAACAAAAGCCACAAAACTCACTTGCTTAGTTGTGCATAGAGATACTCATCCAAGGACACAAGTACCAATGTACACAAAACACACACTGTTTTTGTATTTTTCTGATTTTTAATTTTTTTTAATTTTTATGAAAAACATAAATAAAGTAAAACTGAAAATAACCAAATAAAAACATGTTAAACAAAGTAAAGCATAAACTAAACTGACTCAAAACACGAAAGCAAAACACACAAGTATTGCATACTAAAAAACAAGATAAAAAAGGAAGAGAGAGAAAAAGTGACAAAATCACTTGGAGCCTTTTTCCTTCCACACCTTGAAAGAACCTTTCCGTTTTGCAAACCCTTGATCCGGCAGTGAGGGGGAAGAATTGAAGCCATTCAAGTTTAAAAGGAACATGAGGGTTTTGAGTAGATCTCCAAGAGGAGCAAATGAGGATGGAATTGATTCTGGTTTCCCGCTGAGATTATATTGTTGCTTTGTTGAGTAGCTAACCACTTATAGCAATTAGGTCGAGTATGTCTAGTTGCTCCACAGTGATAACAAAGATGCTGCTTCTTTTGTTTAGGCTTTTGAGTGTTTCCCTGCTTAGCCCTACGGTTTTTAATCTCTTTCTTATCAAGCTTAGAGGGTTCTCCTAAGATAGATTTACCCTTGTCTAAGTTCTTACTAGCTGAAGCAGTTTTGACATTATTTCTATCAAATTCAACATTATTAGTAGGAGAAACAAAAACAGTAATACTAGAAGAAGCAATATTGGGTGAAGAGAAATCATACCCTAATTGGTTCAATTAAAAGCAGATTTTTGAATGCTGAGCATCTTGTCAAGCTTTGCACTTTAAGTCCTTTCTAGTTGAGCTTTGGCTTTAAACAATTATTAGGACATATGTGATTTGATGTTAGGAACATATGTCAATATTTTATGTAATTGGCTAATTCTTTGACAAAATTCACTTTACTTGTAATTCGATAGATCTAGGATGTGTTTAATACTTCAAGAAACAATGTTTCAAGTTCAAGTGTTAAAGCCATGCAAGTCTGCCCAAGAATCAAATGAGAAAGTACTGGATTTTAAAGCTCGACAGCTAGCATCTATCGAGGTTTAAAAGTTGTTTCAGCCAGTGGCTCAACAGCTGGCTTGATAGATGGCTATCTATCGAGGTTTATAAAACTCAGATTTTCATCCAATCCGTGAGTGTATGTTTGAGTTTTCTTTTCTCACAACCCTAAACATATATAAGGATTATTTTAAGGGCCATTAAAGGTTGCACAGTTGCACACGTGTAGAGCAAAGTCTTGTTCGTGCAAATTGTGACTAGAGATAGAATTTGTTGTAGTTCATCTTTCTCTTGAAGAAGCTGCTGTGTTTGTACACTGTAGGGTTTTGTGACCAAGGAGCTTCATGATCTTCATTGTGTGATGAACTGAAGAACTTTGTAGCCAACATCTTTCTCAAGTTGGTGATCAAGTCGTGTATTGGGATCCACGCATCTATTGTTTAGTCACGTACTAGGAGCTGTGCATTGAAAATGAGAGATTGTCATTACAAAATAAGTCCAACTAGGTATTGGGGTAAGGGTTCAACTGTAGGTTGGTATAAGGTACTAGAATTCCTTTACTTGTAACCGTTGTTTTGATAATAGTAGATTCTCGAGAGTAGTGACCTTAAAATCACTCGGTAGGGTTTTTACCGTGTAGGTTTTCCCCATTCAAAAACAAATCATCGTGTTAATTTAATTTCTGTTGCATTTATTTATTTGGTGATTTGTTTGTGCTACCACACGTATTACATGTTAATTTGATTAATTAATTAACTTGGCTAATTAATCAATTAATCTATCACAAGGGGTCAGTACATTCTTGGCCTATCAACAATTTTGCCTCAAGCTTCTTGATCTTCTCAGCTAAGAAATTATTCTCAAATCTCAGTGCTCCAATGGTCTAATTGGCTTCATCAAACTTTATGGAGATTTCTTCTCGTTCAAGCTCTACTTTACTAAGCTTCTTGGTGGCCAACGTATACAACTTCTCATGTTTTTTCGAGACCTTGTATAATTTTGCATAGGCTGTGTGGATGTCATCTTGTTCATCCATTTTCTCAAATTTAGACTCCACTAAGTCCTTTTCTTCATCCACATCTTCAACAATCCCCTCAGTAGAATTTATAGTGGTAGTGAAGGCATTTAGGATTACATCATCCTCATTATTTGAATCATCTTTAGGCTTGGTGTCACTCAAAGTAGCAGCAAGGGCCTTGCTCTTCCCAATGGTCTTGAGATACGCAGAGCACTCTTGTTTCATGTGACCAAAGCCTTGACACCCAAAGCACTTTAGTCCTAAGGGAACAGTGTACTGACTGCCATCCTTAGCATCCTTATTTCCTTTGTCTTGGTTCTTGAACTGAGACGAACTGGACTGGAATCCTTTTACATTGGCATTCTTCATAAACTTTTTGAATTTCCTGGTGATATAGGATTTCATCTTAGAATCCCTGCTCTAGGCCTTTAATGCCATGCTTTTCCCCTTACTAGATTTCCCTATCCTTGTCAAACCCAACTCACAGGTCTGCAGATTGCCAACCAGCTCTATCAAAGGAATTTTATCAATATCCTTTGATTCCTCAATCACGGTGATCTTGGCGTGAAATCTCTCGGGTAGAGATCTGAGCACCTTTCTAACAATCTCTCAAGAATGATTAAGTGCTAAGTTCATTATGTCCTTGAGTTTGGCATAGAACTCATCAAATGACTTATCCTCCTCCATCTTAAACTCTTTGAAGTTTGTAGTATGCCTCTGAAGTTTCGAATCCTTGACAGCCTTAGTTCCTTCATAGGTTGTTTGAAGGATGGTCCATGCTTCCTTAGCAGTTTCAGTAGATGATATCTTCTTGAACTCCTCATTTGTGACCGCACTGAATAAAGCATTCAATGCCCTGTTGTTGAAATTTGCCGCCTTGATCTTAGCATCATCCTAATTGGCCAGCGCTTCCTATCTCCACAGGTTGCCACACTTTTTCATCTAATGACTGCAAGAAAGCTCTCCAGTATGCATAGTTCGTACCATCAAATAAAGAAGGTATAATAAGAGATTGTCCTCTATCCATGACAAGCAGAGGTCAATGAATCACACAGTAAATATTAAAACCTAATTAGAGTGTGCCTGCTTTGATACCACTTGATAGGCCAGGAATGTATTGACTCCTTGTGATGAATTAACCAATTAACAAATCACCAACTAAGTAAATATGCAGCGGAAAATAAATTGACACGGTGATTTGTTTACAAATGGGGAAAAGCTATACGGCAAAAACCCTACCGAGTGATTTTAAGGTCACTACTTTCGAGAATCCACTATTATTACAACAAGCGGTTACAAGTAAAGGAATCCCAGTACCTTATACCAACCTACAGTTGAACTCTTACCCTAATACCCAATTGGACTTGTTCTGTAGTGACAATCTCTCCTTTCAATGCACAGCTCCTAGTACGTGGCTAACCAATTTGATGCACGGATCCCAGTACTCGACTTACACACCAACTTGAGAAGGATGTTGGCTGCAAAGTTTTTCAATTAATCAACACGATGAAGATCACAAAGCTCCTTGGTTACAAAACCCTACGGCGTACAAACGTAGCAACTTTTTGAAGAGAGAGATGAACTAGGGCTTATGTCTTCGGTTCACAATATGCTTGTGAAAAACTTTTGCATTGATGTGCATTAGTTGTGACGGCCCTTAAAACAATCCTTATATATGTTTAGGGTTATGAGAAAAGAAAGCCCAAACATCTATACACAGATTGGAGTGAAATCATATCTAAAAAACTAATTTTCTTAAATCTCGATAGATACCTTATCTATCGAGCAACTGTTGAGCATCAGGCTTAAATAGCCTTTTAAACCTTGATAGATACTAGCTATCGAGTTTTAAATCCAACACTTCTTCACTTGATTCTTGGATAGACTTGCATGGCTTGAACACTTGAACTTGAAATCTTGTTCCTTGAAGCATTAAACACATTCTAGATCTACCAAATTACAAGTAAAGTGCGTTTTGTCAAAGGATTAGCAAATTCTATATTGACATATATTCCTAACATGATTCACATATGTCCTAACACCAACCACAAGTTTATTCTATCTAACTTTCATAATTATTTATTTATTTATTTTTGTTCTTCAACACAATTAGGGACAAAGCTAAAGGGGGCTAAGCACTGTTTGTTTTTTTGTTTTTTTTTTGTTTTTGTTTTTCTGTTTTTTTTTTCTTTATATCGGTAAAGACCGAAGCTTTAAGTTGGGAAAGTAAAGTTAAAGTAGATTAGAAAAGAAGATTTACATTTACTTGGTAGGTGAATGAGGGCCACGAAATATGCAGACTAGCTGTGAGTTTTTTGTTTTAAATTTTGACTTGTTTGTTTATAATCTATATATATTAATAGGTAAAGCTAAGAGAAAATCCAATTATATTTCAAATTGGAATTCAATTAGAGTCTAATTTTGTGTCACGTGTCCCATCTAATCTAGAGGTTAATCTAGTGGTTAATTGAATGTAAAACTAGATTTCAATTTGAGGTTAATTTTGCATCACGTGTTCCATGTAATCTAAGTTTTTAAATTTTTAGGCCAAATGAGTTAATTTAGTATAGAAAACGAGGATTCCAATATAAATAAACCATAAAAAACATAACTTTTGAATGATTTTATATTTATGAGTTTTTTTTTTCTTATAACTAAAAACAATTCAAGTTTATAAGTCATCTATATATATATATATATATATAAAACTGAAGCCTCTGAAACTTTCACAATTTTTCACATCATCACTATTTTCTTTTTCTTTTTATTTTAGGTTTTATATCTTATATAGAATCCACCAGAAAAACAATATACAAAAGTTTGAATTTTTATTAATATCAATAATATTGAAAAATGTATACAAACTTGGAGGCCTATTTAAGGTCTCCATAAAACTTGATGAACAAGGAAATATATTCTAAAATAAGTCCTAATTAATACCTAACCATAATAGGAACCAAATTTGACCTAAAAAAACATTAAAAGAACCTAAAAACAAGGAAATAAATCACCTAGACCTAAAATAACATTTTTTTTTGCATAAAAATACCAAAATAACAATATCCTACATCAACTTATCACAAAAATACCAAATAGTTTCTTTTTATTTTAGATTCTTTTTATTCTAGGTTTTATATCTTCTTATATTTATTAGTGTTACAATAGTTTAGTTTAATTAAAACTCTATTAGATATATTTTGTTGGCCTATCACATCATTATTATTATCTATATATAATATAAAATTGAAGATTAAAAATTAATTATAATTTTTTAAGATACCTCACGTTAGAATAAAAAAAAAAAATGACTCACTTTAGGTTTGAATTTTTTTTTAAAAGGACTCACCAAAAAAAAAACTTTAGGATTAAGAAAAAAAGAGAGAGACTCCTGGTAGGACTCTCTCTTCTCTCCTTAAAACCCTAGCAATTACCATCTCAAAACCCTAAACTCAACTTCACTTTAAGATTAAAAAAATAAGAAGGAGAGAGACTCACGTAAAAAAAAAAAAAAAAAAAAAAAAAAAAAAAAACGTAGGTTTTGTCTTTTTTATTTGCTTTCATATGTGCCTGAAATTTTCATTCTATCTTATTGTTTTATTATGTTTAGAATTGATTTTCTTCTAAGTATTTGGGTTAATCTCTATATTTTGATAGTGTTTTTATGGGTTTGGTTTTTGGGTTGAAATTCTAATAATTATTTTATATTGTATATGGCAGATGAAGCATCTCTATTTTTTGGAGAAAAATCAAATCTGCAACCTATGTCTTCCAGCCCAAGGTGTGATAAATTTTTATATGTTCTTGCTTTATTGAAAATTTTTATTTGGGTTCATTTGATTTTTTGTTTTTTTTATTAAAGTTTTGATTTTTGGTTGATTAATTATTTGTTTGGATTAATTTCAATTAATTATTTGTTTGGATTCAACGTAAAAGATAATGGAATTAGGTGTTATAAATTTCATAATGTTTTATATTTTGAATTGTTTATATTATTTAAACTCCTGATAGGACTCTCTTTTCTCCCTTTAAAACCCTAGCAATTACCATCTCAAACCCTAAATTTAACTTCACTTTAAAATTAAAAAAATGAGAAGGAGAGAGACTCAACTAAAAAAAAAAAAAAAAAAACTTAGGTTTTGTCTTTTTTATTTGCTTTCATATGTGCTTTAAATTTTCATTCTATCTTATTGTTTTGTTATGTTTAGAATTTATTTTCTTCTAAGTGTTTGGGTATCTCTATATTTTGATAGTGTTTTTGTGGGTTTGGTTTTTAGGTTGAAATTTCTAATAATTATTTTATATTGTATACGGCAGATGAAGCATCTCTATTTTTTGGAGAAAAATCAAAGTTGCAACCTATGTCTTCCAACCCAAGGTGTGATAAATTTTTATTTAGTATATTATATATGAATTTTTTGAATTTGAAGGGTTTTGTTTGGTTTTGAAGTAGAATTTGGAGATTCTATAAAATTTGGAAGGTTTAAGTTTTGGGGTTTTTGGTATTTGCATCTTAGTAGGTTGATCTTAATTTTTTACCTTATATGTTTTTTCTTTATTGAGAATGTTTATTTTGGGTTCATGTGATTTTTTGTTTTCTTAATTAAAGCTTTGATTTTTGATTGATTAATTATTTGTTTGGATTTAACGTAAAAGATAATGGAATTATGTGTTATAAATTTGATAATGTTCCATGTTTTGAATTGTTTATATTGTTATTAATACGACTAAATAAAATTTGTTTTTATCTTTGTAGTTTATATCAGTTTTGAGTGTGTGTATATATATAACTTTTGAGAATTTTGCTTTATTAATTTAAGAATTGTAAATTACTTTGTAGGTTTCAGTAACTATGCACTTCAAGTGAGACATTGACAATATAAGCATATAATATATGGTATTAACATTTTATAAAAATCTTTCTTACAACCCAATAACATACTACGTTAGACAACACTTCTAAACTATAGAAAAGCATAGAAATTAAATATTTATTCCCATTGTATTTTATTTAATTATGACAGATCCATTTTTTTTAAACGTTAACTAGCAAAATGTCTATAATATGCATATTATTAATCCAATTTTCTATTTCTAAATTTCTTAGATTTTATTATATCAATCTTTTTTTCTTTTAAATTCTTGGTGGGCAAATCAGTTTCTCACTAATTCTTTTACCTTAACGTGATGTTGGTTAATTGTCCTTTTATTTAACTATCCCGTGCATCGCACGGGTTAGCGACTAGTTTATGTAATAAATCATGACTATGTATGGTCCATTATTAACTAGATATATATATATATATATATATATATTTTGTTGCTTTTTTAAACCAAATTTTAGAGAAAATTCAATTAAAATTAAAATCAAAATTGGATTTTGCTTTTGTTAGATTTCCATTAAAATTAAATTGTTTATATTTTTGCTGTTATTTTTTTCTCTAAACTAATGAGCATATTTTTTATACTATTTTTATTTAAATATTTTGTATGCGAAGATATTGAACGTAACAAATTGTAATTGAGCTAAACAATCTCATGCACCTATCTCCATTCAATTTAAGAGATACTATTTGACCAATTTATTAGTTTATTTTGTGTTATATTTAGTAGAATTTCATAACATTAATTGTGAATTGATATTGTATATGTAGTATCTAATAGTGATTTTCAAAATTATATATGTAATAGCGATATAATGAGAAATTTGGCGTAACCAATATCATGAAAATTGCAAGGAAAAACTATTTTAATACCTCCAAATGTTTTGATTGAACTATGTCCTATATGTTTAATAACCCAAATTAACATCAATAACACCGTTACAATTTATTATTCCCATGCATAAACACCAGTTACATACTAGTTTATAATAAAATAAAAGGTAGTAAGGTGACGTTTGGCTCAAACATAGTATAAAGTTAGTGGCTTTAATATAATGAGGTTCTAAATTTAAAAAAAGAAAACTATAACTCAACAACGTTGTGCTATGTTCTTTCATGATGCTAAAAATGAATTTGAATTTAATCTTAAAAAAAAAAAAAAAATTGATTTACATGGTAAACCTATCATTCAAAATTTTATTTTTTGTAATCTTGACTTTTATATTGAGTAGTAACATCTAATCTTAAAAAAATTTTCTCTTAAAATGTACAACAATTGTGAAGGATTTCCTCATAAATTACTCACACTACAAAAACCAAAATTTAAGTTTTATAATCTAGTTGTATATTCTTTGAAGAAAATGTAAACAATAAAGTGAATAAACTGTATAACATATATCGTAAAAAAAAAATACATAAACAATTTATATACTTTAGAGTATTCACAATAAGGGTGCTAAAATGACTAGTCATTTTAGCAACCAAAACATAAAAACACACACCATAGCAAAGATGTTAAAACTAAAAATTTTTGAGTAATAGCTATAGTGAGCTACTATCTCTAGCAGCTTATTGTAACTGAATGGTATAAACAAATTTTTTTTTTTTATTCCCACACGCTCACTTCTCACTCCCACATGCATATTTTTATTTTTCTCCCTTCTCTTTTTCTTTCTTCTCTCTCACTTCTCCTCTACTCCCTCCTTTCGGCTTTGGCTCTAGCCCATGTGAAATCAGATTGTGGGCATCGGCATTGAGGTGAGATCAAATTCATGGGCATCGTCATGGAGATTAGATTCCTGGACATCAGAGGTGAGATCAAATTCGTGGGTTTAGGTTGTCGGTTTTGTGATTTGTGAGGTGAGATCGGATTCGTGGTTTTGTGATTTGTGGCTTGATAGGTTTTGGTATGGTGGTTGGGTTTTTGTTGGTTGTGATATGGGTTCGAACTTTGTGGTGGTCGGATTTGTGGGTTTGGCCGTGCTTGATGGTGTTGCCATTGGTGTGTGGCATTGGCGTTCTGGGTTGGTGTTATGGGTTCATGGGTAAGGTGCTGGGTTTGGCCGAGCTCAATGGTGTGGCCGTGGGTCTCATGTGAGATCAAATTTTCACTCTTCTCTTACTCTCATGGGTTTATGGTTGGGTTGATTTTGGAATGGGTCACAGAAGGTTCACGATGGTTGAGGTTTTGTGGGTTTTTTTTTTTTTTTTTTTCCTCTAGTAGTGGTGGCTAGCAATAGCCAGTTGTAGGTTGCTAGGGTTGGTGGCAGAGACTCATCTTCGCCGAGTTTGGTTGTAGGTTGCTGGGGTTGGTTATTGTTCTTACCTATTGGATGTGTGTGTGTGTTTTTTTTTTTTTGGTAGTTTTGATTTGCAGGGATGTCGTTTTGGGTGGTTCCTGATGACGTGTAAATCGTTAACCCTGTTGGTTCGTCCAGATGGAGTTGCAATCCTCATCACAATTCTTGCAAATGTAGAACAAAGGCTCTCCTAAGGTGGTCCCTAGTGTGGTGCCCGCCACAAAGTCTCCAATGCCAAAGTTAGCGTATAGAAAATAAGAAAGTCCTGAATATCAGAGTTATCTGTATAAGAGTATATTTGTGTGAAAAATCATGTACCTCATTTGCCTCTGATGAGTGTGCATATATAGCTTCATAGTTTCTAGTCGTTGGGGCCTTAATTGTGGTTTTAGTGCTCTTCCTGTAACGCCTTAGGGCTTATTAATGCAAGTTTTGATGAGGCTCCAACGGTCTGACAGCTAGTTGGTAACTGTTCGAGGTATTGAATCCTCTTATTAATGACTTGCCTGCCTTTGTCCATGCTGTGTCGAGGTGGACAAATGTATTTGATGAGGTCGTCCAAGGAGAGAGGGCTTGTCAGTCCCATCAGCTACCCCTAGGTTTCGTGGTCATTGTGGTGTGTCAAGACGATCATCGGAAGATGAAAGGTTTTCTGACCAGACATGGCTCTTAGGGTTTTGTTCCACATTTAATGCATAGTGGTGGCGCCACACGCATCGTGGCCACGTGCCGTGTTCTGACTAATGGAGTTAATGCCCCATTTGTGTGACTCTTAGGTTTTCCGCTGAATTTTAGTTTTTTGTGCCTAGTTTTTAAACTTCCTCTCTTTCCTCTTTCCCCTTCACTTTTTCCAACTCTCAATCATTGCTCTGTGCTTCTTCTTCTTTAATCTGTTCTTGCGATTTTCTTCAAGCTTTTCGCATTTTGTGGTTGAGCTTTTGCATTATGTGGTTGCTTCCTTTGAGGTATGTCTCTCTTTTTCCTTTTCCTTCGCTTTTCTATGGCGTAGATAGATTGTGTTTGGTTTCTGATTTTTTTTTTTTTGGGCTTTTAGGATTATCTTCTCTCTTCCTCTGTTTTTTGGTTTTCCATGGTTAGTAGCACTGAAGTTAGGATAGCTTGTCCCTCAATTTCATTCCTTTTTGCACATTTGGGGGGCTTTTTTATGTGTTCCCCATACCTTTCTCCCTTTAGTTGAAAATTTTGTCTTTGAGCGTAGTAGTTTAAGCATTGCATTGGCTGATTTGGTCCCCTTGCTTTGTCAGTCAATTGATTGGTTCGAGGGTTTAGTGAGTGAGCAAGGAGCAATGTTTGAGGTGAGATCAAGTGAGCATGAGACCGGGTTGTCGTCTAGCGATGAACCTGTGGAGGTGGAGGGAGACACAGCAGTCTTCGTCCCTCAGGAGGTTAGGGCTTTCCATGCTCTTGGGGAGGTGTGTAGTCTAGATGACGAGACGCTCTCCAGGTTCAGGGGTAGGTTCCAATTTCCCGATAGGCTTAGGGTTCGTCTTCCTCATGGGGAGGAATGAGCTTGTCATTTCTCACTCGGGGAGGTATGCTCTTACGAGGTTACTTTCCTAAGCGGGCTTAGATTCCTCGTTCACCCTTTCATCATGGAGCTTCTAGGCTATTTCGACATTGCTCCTAGGCAACTTTTGCCCAATTCATGAAGGATAGTGGTCAACTGTATGGAGATATGGTTGGCTGCTATTGAAGGGGATATAATTAAGGTGGATGAGCTTGTTTATTTGTATCGTCTAAAGGAGTCCAGGGAATATGGGTACTACGAACTGGTGCCTTAGGAGAGGAGGACTAGGATCGTCAGGGACTTACCCTCGTCATTTAGATATTGGAAGTCCCGCTTCTTTTTTGTGTCTGGGGATGAATGGGAGACTCCTTCTGGCGAGGTATGGGGTGATCTCCCCAGGTTGCTCCGAAGATGGAGAACCCCAAGTCTAGGTGCGTCGTTATTTCTACCAGTCTTTTGTCCTTCATTCTTTCTTGTACATTCTGTCATTACTAATTCTTTTGTTCATTGTCTCGTGCAGTTAAAAGATGGCCCAAACTTAAGAGTAGGTATAAGCAACGTGTTGAGGTTGCTGTTGAGTATGCGAAGTCAATTGACAATTTGATCGATCCTCGCAATTTAGCTTTGAACTGCCTCGGCTCGGACCCTTCTGCTTACGTCCTACGCACTATTGAGAGAGAAGAGAAGAAAAGTAAGTATTTTATTTAGTTCGTCATTGATTCTGTCTTTTTTTTTTTTTTTTCAACAAGTTTTTCCTTTTTGCAAGAATGACGACTAAATTTAATCAGGACATGTATGCGAAAATGAGGTCCAAGAAAAACGAGCCACTGTTTAATCTCGGGAAGAGGACAGTGCGCATTGTAGAGAAGGGAGTCTCCGTCACTCTAGTTGTCCTCGGCACTGAGATGATGAAAACAGCTTCTCCGGCTACCTTGGTCGAAGAGACCACTCCCATCCAGAAGAAGGCATGCATGGCCGACAAAGGGAAGGAGAAGGCTGATTCCCGCTCGTCCAGTGTTTAAGACGACACTGGACTCGCGGTGGAAAGGGCACATGAGGTCGTCACTGCTGAGGATTTGAAGGTCTTCTTTAGTATGCCTTCCAACGAGGTTGGGGGTCGTCATGTCCACAAACTCGTCTAGGTAATGTACTTGTGCAATTTCATCCTTTTCTTTCTCTTCTTTTTGCATCGTCTTGAAAACTTTAATTTTTCTTTTCAGGTGCTGGGGGAGGGTCTTCATATCACTTTGGAGTATCTTACTTAGTAGGCAAAGGTCGTATCTGTGATGTCCAAGGTAGAGGCTTTGGAGGCGGAGAACTCCAAACTGAAGAAGGACTTGATTGTTGCCATGGACAAGGCCAATACCATTAAGGAAAAGGCTAAGACCTTGGGGGACAACCTCAGAGCTAAGCGGCAGCTGACTCTAGAAAAGGACGAGCAACTTTTGGCTACGAAGGAGAAAATCAAGACTGTTGTTGCCAAGGCTGTTGTGGCTTTCTAGTAGACTGAGGAGTACAACACAGTGCTCTTCAGTTGGTACTATAAAGGTTTTGAGCTCTTGAGGCGATACTTCGACAAGCATCTAACCAGAGTGGATCTAGAGAATCTTGATCTGGAAGAGGTGGACAAAGAAATGGCAACTGAAGAAGCCTCCCAGCCCACAGCTCCTGAGGGTGATGCTCCTGAGAGTGCTCTTCTGCCTCCTGCTAGTGGTGACACAGCTGCTGATGCTTGAACCTGCTTATGTTTGTCTAGTTTTTCTTTGTAATCTTTTTTTTTTTTTTTTTGGTGCCCAGTGTGTTTTGGGCTTTTAATTATAATATTGAAACAATGCTGGTTGCTCGTTGTTTTTGGGCCTTTAATCATATCAGTAATTCTATACTTACTTGTTTTCGTTCCTGCCTTGCATGATACTTAGTGACTGTATGTGCTCTCTCTTTGCTTCATCCTTATGCGTCAGTAACTTACATTATTGTTGCTTAGTTAAAATTTTAATGACTCATACTCATTGAAAGGGTTTTGATCCGTCAGTAATTTACATCCGTCAAGGCAGAATCTTGTTACTCAGCCAATTTTTGTGACTCATACCCATTAAAGTGATTTTGTCATTCTTTGGCTTCGTCAGTAACTTACATTCGTCTAGGCAGAATTTTGTTACTTAGCCAATTTTCTATGACTTACACCCATTGAAGGGATTTTGTCACTCTTTGGCTTCATCAGTAACTTACATCCTTCTAGGAGAAATCTTGTTACTTAGCCAATTTTCTATGACTTACTTCCATTGAAAGGGATTTTGTCATTCCTTGGCTTCGTCACTAACTTACATTTGTCTAGGCGGAATCTTGTTACTTAACCAATTTTCTGTGACTTACACCCATTGAAGGGATTTTGTCACTCTTTGGCTTCGTCAGTAACTTACATCCGTCTAGGCAGAATCTTGTTACTTTGCCAATCTTTTTTTTTTTTTTTTACATGCATCACACTGGCTGAATAGTTCCTTTATTGCTTTATTTCAAACACGAATACATTTGTCCACTACATCTACTGATGGTATTGCTTCAAATGCTTAATATTCCACGGTCGTGGTAGTTTCCTCTCGTCCAACATCTCCAGGTGATAGCTGCCTTGTTGGGAATAATGGGTGACTCTATAGGGACCTTCCTAGGTTGGACTGAGCTTCCCCTGGGTTGGGTTCTTGGTGGCAGGCATGACCTTGCATAGGACGAGGTCTCCAATATTAAGTCGTTTAAGCTTTACCCTTCTGTTGTAGTACTCAGACATTTTCTACTGGCACTTCGCCATCTTGTGGGATGCTTCATCTCTGGATTCGTCCAAGCAATCCAGGTTAACTCTCACTTGATCGTTGTTGCTGCCTTCATGGAAAAATTCTTGTTTCAGGTTGGCAATTCCTACCTCGGTGCCATAAGTGAGATTGAAGGGGATCTCTCCTGTTGAGGTTCTCACTATAGTCCTGTATGCCCACAGAACATTGGGCAATTCCTCCAGCCATACGCCTTTTACCTCGTCTAGCCGAGCCTTGATGATCTTGAGCAGGGTCCTGTTGGTCACTTCTATCTGGCCGTTAGGGGTGACTAGGGGATGAGAACTAGTTCTTGATTCCTAGCCCGAGCAAAATTCCCTGAAACCTTGACTATCAAATTATCACCTGTTGTTTGATATGATCGTCTGTGGTATCCCAAATCAGTAGACTATGTTCTTCCACACAAAGTTCTGGACCTTCGCCTCCGTTATGGTTGATAGTGCCTCTGCTTCAACCCATTTTGTGAAATAATTAATGGCAACTAGTAAAAATTTTACCTGTCTTTTACCTTAAGGTAATGGGCCAATGATGTCAAGTCCCCATTGAGCAAACGGCCACGGGGAGGATATGGTCGTCAATTTTTCAGATGGGATGCGCTGGATGTTTCCAAACCTCTGGCATTTATCGCATTTCTTGACGAACTCCTTTGCGTCCTTCTAGAGGGTAGGCCAAAAGTAACCCGTTCGGATAACTTTGTTAATCAGGGATCTCGGGCCTGCATGATCTCTGCAAATTCCTTCGTGGATTTCCTCCAGAATATATTTGGCCTCCTCTTCATTGACACACCTCAGATAGGGCATGGAGAAGCCTCTCTTGTACAAGGTATCATTCAAGATCGTGAACCTTGCTGCCCTCTTCCTGACCTTCCTTGCTTCTTTGATGTCCTGTGGGAGCCGTCCGTCCTGAAGGAAGGATAAGATTGGGGTCATCTAACTACTTTCACTTTGGATCGTGAAAGTGTGAACTTCTTCGATACAGGGGCGTCTCTGGGTTTCCATCTCTAGGTCTTTACTCGTTGGACCTGCTTTTGACGACGACTGTTTCGCCAACTTGTTTGCCCCTACATTCTGGCTTTTGGTGATTTGTGTGAACTCTACTTTGTCAAACTCTTGTGTCAAAAGCTTTGTCAACTTCAGGTATTTTTGCATCCTTTCCTCCTTTGCTTCGAGTTCCCCCTTCTGGCCTATGACGAGCTTTGAGTCGCTCTGAAGGAGCAAGTTTTTCACTTCTAGTGCTTTTCCGACCTTTAATCCTGTCAGCACTCCTTTGTATTCAGTTTCATTGTTTGTGGCTAGGAATGCTAACTAAACTCCATACTTAAGCGTCTCTCTTTCAGGGGTAATGATAATGTCCCCTACTCCACCCCTCTTTTGGACTGACGAACCGTCAGTCTGAATCGTCCATCTTTCCACCTCGCCCATATCCCCCTCCTCGTCGAGGATTGCAAATTCAGCGTTGAAATTTGCCAGAGCCTGTGCTTTAATAGTTGTCTTGGGGTGGTATTCTATGTCGAATTAACTGAGCTTTATAGCCCACTAAATCAGCCTTCCCGCAGCCTCAAGTTTGTTCATTGCCTTCTTTATAGGTTGGTTCGTCATCACCATGATAGGATTCATCTGGAAATAAGGGCGCAGCTTGCGTGAAGCAACGATTAAAGCGAATACAATCTGCTCTATCCATGGGTATTTGGATTTTGCGCCCTGGAAGGCTTGGCTGACATAGTAGACTAGGAGCTGTCTTCTCTCCTTTTCTGGAATCAAGGCAGCACTCACAGCTGTAGCTAACACTGCCAAGTATAAATACAAGTTTTCTCCCTCCTTAGACTAACTCAGGAGGGGAGGATTGCTTAGGTACCGCTTGAGTTACTAGAAGGATTTCTCACACTCATCCATCCAAACCAAGGCCTGCTTTAATGTCTTGAAGAAAGGTAGACATTTTTTTAGCATTTTTGAGACGAACCTGTTGAGCGCTGCTATCCTTCTTGTGAGCTTCTGGAATTCCTTCACGGCCTTAGGAGATGCCATTTCCAGTATGGCTCGTAACTTCTTTGGGTTTGCTTCTATTCCCCTCTGTGACACCATGAACACTAAGAACTTTCCTGACGCCACCCCAAAGGCGCACTTGCTGGTGCTTAACTTCATTTGATATCATCTGAGTGTCGTGAACGTCTCTTGGAGGTCGTCCAGGTGAGTAAACTCTTCTTTACTCTTGATGAGCATGTCATCCACATACACTTCCATGTTCCTCCCAATTTGTTTACTAAACATCCTGTTTACTAACCTTTGGTAGGTTGCTCTTGCATTTTTCAGCCCAAAGGACATCATCTTGTAGCAATAGAGCCTTTGGCTCGTGATGAATGCAGTTTTTTCCTGATCTTCCTCTGCTAGTTTTATTTGGTTGTACCTCGAAAATGCGTGTATGAAAGTTAGGAGTTTGTGCTTTGCTGTGGAATCCACCATCTGATTTGTCCACGGCAGGGGGAAACTGTCCTTTGGGTAGGCCTTGTTCAAGTCTGTTAAGTCCACGCACATCCTCAATTTCCAATTTGCCTTCTTCATGAGGACAACGTTAGCTAGCCAGTTCGGGTAGTAGACCTCACGGATAAAGCCCGCTGTTAGTAGCTTATTTACTTCGTCCATGATCTCCTGGTTCTGTTCTGGAGCAAACACTCATTGTCTCTGCCGGACGGGCTTTTTCTAGGGGTTCACATCTAACTTGTGTTGGATAATCTCCGGGGATATGCCCGACATGTCCTCGTGACTTCAGGCGAAAATATCGAGGTTCTTTTTGAGGAACTGGACTAGCTTCTTCTTTGTGTCTAGACTCATGGTCGTCCCTACTCTGGTGATCTTCATTGGTTCCTTGTCTACCAGCTCAACAGTTTCCAAGGCTTCCATCTTCTTCTCTTCTTTTTCCTCGATCATCCATGTATGGTTTTCCTTGGCTGCCAACACTGCTTGGTAGCACTCCCTAGCCAGTACTTGATCTCCTTTTACTTTTCCTACACCATTTTCCGTTGAGAATTTCACCTTCAGGCAATAAGTGAATGTGGTTGCCTTCCAGCGGCTAAGTGTGGGCCTCCCAATGATCACATTGTATGAAGAGAGACAATCTACCACCAAGAAATCCAATTGATGAGTCAGCTGCAGCTGACTGTTAGCGTCACTATGTCTTTGGCATACACCCTGTCCCCACTAAAGCTGACGAGGGGGGACTCAAAAGGGCGCAGTCTTCTTGGATCTAGTTTCAATTGTTGAAAGGTGGAGAGGTAGATGATGTCTGCGGAGCTACCATTATCCACAAGGATTCTCCTGGTGTTAAACCCTTCTATCATAAGCATTATGATCGAGGGGTCTTTATGAGGTTGCTTTACTTTTTTAGCGTCTTCTTTAGAGAAAAACATGTCCCTGTCTGTTTGTCTTTGTTTCAAAGGGGGTATTCTATGGACGCTATTCACTTGCTTCTGATATGACTTCTTGAGGGATTTGAATGACCCTCCTGTGGATGGTCTGCCTGTGATCGTCTTTATCTCCCCGATCATGCTTGGCAGACGTTGGGACATATGGTCCTTGTCCCTTGGTGAGGCTTCGCGCTTATCCTTGTCATCGTCCCTAGACCTATTAGGTTTTCCTTTTTTTACAAACCTCTACAGTTTTCCTTTTCATATGAGCTCCTTTATTTGCTCCTTCAGGTCTCTGCAATCCTCTATGTAATGGCCGTGATCCTTGTGAAAACGACTATACTTTTGCTTATCATGCACTTTGGGTGACGAATGTAATGGCCTAGGCCATTTGAGAGTGCTCATCTTTAATCTGCACCAAAATTTTGTCAACAAGCATAACTAAAGGAGTGAATTTTACCATTCGATGAGCTTTTTCGTCTTTCCTTTTACCCCCATCGTTATTCTGAAGATCTGAGCGCTCCCTTTTTCGTCCTCTTTGGATGTCTTCTTTCCTTCTTTTTTCATTGGTTTCTCTATGTCTTTTATTGCGGCTAAAGCGTCTTCGGCATTCATGTACTTCTATGCCTTCAAGAGCATTTCTACCATCATTTTTGGAGGATTCTTCGTGAGTGAGACCACGAACTTCGTAGATTTCAGTCTAGCTTTAAAGGTTGTTAGCTGCACCTTGTCATTAGCTTTGTCTAACTCTAAAGTTTCTTGAGTGAAACACTTCACATATGACCTCAGGGTCTCCTCTCCCTGTTTGATGGTGAGTAAGTGGTCTGCTGGCCTCCTCAGATGCTATCCTCCAACGAAGTGGCGTAGGAAGGAATTACTCAACTGCTCAAAGCTGTCAATGAACGATGTTGGTAACTTCGTGAACCATTCCCTTGCGGCTCCTTTAAGCATGGTGGGGAAAGAGCGGCACAATATTTCGTCAGGGGGCTGTTGGAGACCCAGTGTCGTCTTGAAAGTGTTGAGGTGGTCTAAGGGATCCTTAAGTCCGTCGAACGGTTTAAGCTAAGGCAAGCAAAACTTTGACAGCACTGGGCATTCCAAAACTGCTGCCGTAAAAGGGGAATCTGTTGTCCTGACCATTCTATCCAAGTTTCAATCTGTTTTCCCTTTAATGGAATTCCTTAGCTCGTCCATATCCCTTTTTATTTCCCGAAGGAGATCTGAGCTCGGTCCTTCTAGAGTGGTTGGCCTTTGACGATCACTCCTTCTTTGACTATCTTCCTCGTTTTCCTGATTGATCTTGGATTGGTTCTCCTCTTGTTGAAGTCGCAGCCTCATCTCCTGGTTTTTTCTGGTTAGTTCTTCCACGCTAGCTGTAAGAGTTTGGATTTGTAGGGCTAGTGCTGCAAAATCTTGGTTGGACTCCATCTGAATTTAAGAATTGATTGGAACTACGCTTTTGAACCTAAGTGCGAAAATGTCGTTCCCATAGACGATGCCAAACTGATGACGTGTAAATCATCAACCCTGCCGGATCGTCCAGATGGAGCTGCAATCCTCATCACAATTCCTGCAAATGTAGAACAAAGGCTCTCCTAAGGTGGTCATTGGTGTGGTGCCTGCCACAACGTCTCCGATGCCAAAGTTAATGTATAGAAAATAAGAAAGTCCTGAATATCAAAGTTATCTGTATAAGAGTATATTTGTGTGAAAAATCATGTACCTCATTTGCCTCTGATGAGTGTGTATATATAGCTTCATAGTTTCTAGCCGTTAGGGCCTTAATTGTGGTTTTAGTGCTCTTCTTGTAACGCCTTAGGGCTTATTAATGCGAGTTTTGATGAGGCTCCAATGGTCTGACAGCTAGCTAGTAACTATCCGAGGTATTGAATCCTCTTATTAATGACTTGCCTACCTTCGTCCATGCCGTGTCGAGGTGGACAAATGTATTTAATGAGGTCGTCCAAGGAGAGAGGGCTCATCAGTCCCATCAGTTCCGATTTGTAGGGATATATTATTTAATTGTATTGTTTATATTATTCTAATGTGATGAATGTTAAAATAGAACCTTAGATGTTGGGTGTATTGTAAAGTGAGTTGTTAAAATGGATAAAATGACTTTTTGAGTTGCTAAAAGCTAAATTTTTTAGATGTTTTGCTGTGAATGCTCTTATATAGAGGTATTTATATTTTATCAATTTCTTAATAAGTAGCTCAAGCCAACTATAAGCCATTAGCTAATAACATGAACTTAGATATTATCATCTACTACAATCAAATATATTCTCAGTACTTACTACATATATATATATATATATACACACACACAGACACACTCACAGAGGAGCTGAATAGAAGACAAGGGCCAGGGGCAGATTTATACAGAAACAGAGATGGTTTGAACTTTGAACGGACAACATGGACTTCAACAAAGAATAGAGCCACACAACGAGACTAGATCAATTTTGCACGGTTGTAGCATGCTTTCAGCAGTGTAAGGACAACAATTTTTTAGTGAAATATTGAGATTGTTTTTAATTTTTTTCCTCTTTTTATTTGGATGGGAAGGTTTTGATTTACATTGATCATGAGATCTAAATAGATTGGGCTTTACTTTTTTGGTGATATGGAATTTGGTAAAGTTGTTTCTCAATTTGAATTTTGAGAGACTATAGGCTAAATAATGGGTAAATTTCTATTTTTAAGGGTTCTTTGCATTTTAAAATTTTAGAGAGACTGCCAAAATGAATTTTGGGAGGAACTAATAAAAACTCAAGAGGGGTACACCCCCTAGCTCTGCCTCTGGATGGGTTCAAAGATGATGAATAAGGAAAATTACAAGAAGCAAATTACGTTTGCTTCAAGATAAATGAGCTATTCACAAGGACAGTGTATAGAATCTACCAAAAAATAATAGAGAGAAAAATATGAAATTTAATAAAACTAAAATTTCAACCCTTTGATTTTCATTTACAGGCTTTGGGTCTAATTTAAAGGCTTTCATAAAACTTGATTAGCAAGTAAAACTATTCTAAAAGAGATCCTAATTGATATTATCCTACCATAATTTGACTAAAAGTATTAAATTCATCTAAAATCAAGAAAATAATAAACCTAAACCTAAAATTCTAAAAATTACATTTAAATAAAACTAAAATCAATAAATAATAAAAATTCAATTGTAGATTGTATCCTACATCAGACACCTCCACTTGAAAGAACAATCTCCTCAAGTTGATATTGGAGATCTAAAGTCTTCCATTCCAAACGAACAAATACTTTGAATACTTCAATAGTGTTGTCTTCTTTTCAAACTTCCATGTTATCAATTGAGAAACTTGAAATTATTTTTCCTTGGCCTTCATGCAATAGACAAGATTCACCAAATAAGGGTCGACAATCAACCCAAATCTTTCAACCCTAATAAAATCAATTAGTTTTGTGTTTGTTAGGGTCATATTTTTATGTAATTTACATATTCTATGATGAAACACATTTTACTTGTATTTGGGTCTTAGTTCTAGTGTGTTCAAGAACATCAAGAAGTACTTTTACAAGTGGTATTATTCAAAACACAAGACTGCTCAAGAAAAACTAAATCTATAGGTCCTAGTTTATCCTCGATACTTATCAATCTATTGAGACTTAACGAAGCTCAATACTTGACACAATACATCTCAATCTATCAAGCTATGAGATTCCTGATATAAAACTCAAAAAAAAAATTTCAATCATATAAATGTTATAAGACCTATGTTAGGTTCTAAAAGTTTAGAACAATTGGCAAATCATGAACACAAACTTGTCTAGATATAGATCCTAGAGTCTATAGGTATTATTAGATAATGCTTAAGGTGATTCAAGTCAAGATTCAAGAACAAGTAAGCTGCAAAAAGAAGAATTCAAAAACTGCCTGGTTCGATCAATCGAAGAACAGGCTGGACTGATCGAAACACGTATCTGTAGAATTTTAAGTCCACCCAAACAATAGTTCAAGCCCATTTAGGATTAGGGTTTCAGATCTACTTCTTCTAGTATATAAAAGAAACCCTAGACACGTTTTATTATGACTTTGGAGGTGCTCTTGTGAGATCTAAAAGGTTCTATGCCTTCTTTTATCAAAGTCACTACCGGATATCACTATCATATCTTTAGAACCGGTAGATCTAAAGTTGTTGCATACAAGATCAACGTCTAAGGAGATCCAAAACCTTTGAGTGGAGTCTAAAAGTCACAAGCAGGTGAGCTTGTGTTGTTGCAAAGGCCTAATAGAGGAGTCCGTGGATTCGAAGCTTGCACATGGTCATGTCAATAAGTTCTACATGTGGTAGCAATAGGATGTTTGTGGTCTAAGTCTTATTGTAAACTTCAATTCTCTATAGTGGATTTGCTTTTTACCTTGTGGATAGCTAGGTTAAATCCTCCCCAGGTTTTTTACCGGTTTGGTTTTCTTAGGTGATCATATCATTGTGTTTTTTATTTTCCACTGCTTTACATGATATGACTTTATTGTTTTAACCTAGATCTAAATAATAAATCTAAGTATTCACTTGGTTAATTAATTAGGTTAAACAATCTAGTTTACAGGGGTCTAAAAACGTACAATCTGCATCTACTCTACTTCCATTTACTTAGAAAAAAGGAAAAAGAAAAAAAAGCAAAGAAATAGTTACTAAGGAAAAAGAAAGGTTACACTTAATTGTAATAAGAATCTTAGTATAGAAATCAATCTTTTGTGTATGCGAAACTTTGCAAGTGCGACAAAGAGCACGCATGCACTCAGAACTACAATAATGCATTATGCTGCTTCTTCTAAACTAGTAGTTATTTCTGTAAATGTTTCCGGCCTGCTAGAAGAAGTGCCAGATTGGCCTTTCCTTAGAACAAATGCTGGTTGTTTAGGAGTTGGAACTGTTACAGTTTCACTATCAAGCATGGTAACAACATATGACATGGTGGGACGGTCACTTGGGTCTTCTTGTATGCATAGGAGTCCAACATTTACGCACTTCGTAAATAGGTCTGCATTGCAAGATTCATGTAGAGTTTGGTCCATTAAATCCAACACCTTGGTTTCTGTCCACAATCTCCATGCCTGAGACAAATTTAAAGTCAAAATTGGTATGAAGTACAAAATGACCATAAAATGAATGATTTTAAAAAAATTCAACGCACTTACATAACCTATTAGGCTCATGGCTTGCTCTGATCTGTAAAATCCAGCGTTCTTTTTTCCGCTAATAATCTCAAGTAAAACTACTCCGAAACTAAAAACATCAGATTTTGTTGAGAAAACTCCATCCAATGCGTATTCCGGGGCCATATAGCCACTACATTAGAGAGATTATATTGTTGTAACATTAAGGGATAAAGTAGGCTCTTGTATACATTTTTCTAAACAGGTTTAGGTCATTGAAAAAAATTCTACAATATATAAGAACCAACTTTCATAAGAATACAGTCTACTATAAACTTACTAAGTTCCGATTACTCTAGCGGTGTTTGATTCAGTTTCTTTGCCTCTAACAATCTTTGCCAAGCCAAAGTCGGATATTTTGGGGTTCATCTCTTGATCTAGAAGAATGTTGCTAGTTTTCATATCTCTATGAATGATCCTTAATCTGGAGTCTTGGTGAAGATAAAGAAGCCCTCGAGCTATTCCCAAGATGATGTTGAAGCGCATCTCCCAATCCAAAAGCATGCTTCTCTTTGGATCTTGCAAGGTTTTCCATTTTCCATTCAATAGAACAATATCAGCAACAATAACAGGTTAGCTTTTACTCAAACAAGGTACAGTTTATCAATTACTAATGGATACTAGGAATTTGGTTTAGGAAACCAACCAAATATAAAAGAGTCTAAGCTTTTATTTGGCATGTATTCATAGAGTAAAATCTTTTCATCGCCTTTTATGCAATATCCCTGAAGTCTAACAAGATTCCTATGTTGTAGTTTAGCAATCAACACCACCTCATTTTTAAATTCTTGTAAGCCTTGTCCTGAGGCACTTGAGAGCCTCTTTACTGCCATTTCTTGGCCTCCTGGAAATGTACCCTAAGACCAAATTCACCAAGACCACAACATTATTAATTACTATTAACGAGAACCTAGTTAACATGAACATAAATTACCAGGTAATGTTGCTAAAATTACCTTATAAACAGGCCCATAGCCCCCCTGTCCAAGCTTGTTTGCATCTGAGAAACTATCTGTAGCAACTAGTATGCTTTCCAAATCAAAAAAGGGTAGATCTATGTCTGTCTCACCTTCTTCTCTAAAATCACCTGAGTCTATCAAGTCTTTAACACGTTCACTGTTCATTGTGCGTAGTACTCTATTTCTTTTATCATTGCTTCTGTTTTCTGAGTAAAGAAGACAAAAATATATGTATATTTAGATGATAATTACAGGAAACAAACTCAAATGGTTTTACTTTGATCAAAATGGACAAAAATATAGATTGTGCAAGGTGTGCATCATGCAAAGCAATTACCTTGCCTCTTGGCCATCTTTCTTCTCCATAAATACACAAATAGAATGGTACATGAGAAAGCAATCACACTTATAAGAGATACCGCAACAATCAAAGACAATGACATCTTCCGTGATGAAGCCTCATCTGCTGACTCAGGATTACCACGTACTTCTGACGGAGGAGAATCTCCTTTACAAGAAAGAAACAGAGCTAGTCTCACTTAAAGGTAAAATATGAAAACAACAACTCTCCTTCACTATGTTCTTGACATTGAACAACTGGCAATCGAAATGACAATAAGTCAAATTCAACAAATAGAAGTTTTTATGGGTTGTTACAATTATTTAAATGTATCTTATTAGTGCAAGATAATCATGAGAATGTTGATGAGGATTTTTGAAATTCTAGAGAAAAATAAATAAAAACTCCCAATTGCGAAGTAAGGAAAAATTAATAGATATTATAAATGGAAAATAAAAGCTTTTGGAAGGTAGGATAGTGCAAATTTTCAAAGCATTGGGATGAAGTGTGAGAAGTCATGTTTTATGTTGGCTTTATTCAGTGACAAAAGCTTATTTGTATTGGCATTTTATTGGTGATGTTTTGTTTTCTGGGTTTTATGTAACTTGGGGTAGTGTACTTCACCCTCTCCTTGAAGACTAGAAGATACATCAACCAGAGATTTTGCGGCCTGGAGGCAACCATCTCGCAACCTAGGTTGCCCGCAAAGTCCACGTGGCAAGTCTTTGTTTGAGAGTGCAATCGTGCATCTCGCGACCTTAGGGGGTGAACAGGTTGTGAGTTGCACAATCTCTGTACTCTGCAATTGCACCTACCATTGCCAATCTACCAGCACACACATACAACTGTGAGGTGTGGCAAGAGGCTTCAGATAAGCATTGAACAAACCCTAGAAATCCCAAGGGTGTTAAGAGAGTGAAGCCAATCCTTTGTATGAAAAGAGAGACCTTTTTCCTTAGAGAAAAACCAAGTTCCCACCTCTCTTTTCCATCTCATTCATTCCTTTGATTGAGATTATGTAAACACCTTTCTCATCCATAAACACAGACCTTTTGAGTGAAAGAACGACATTGGAAACGTGAGAAGCCATATCCAAATCCAAATCCTTTGGTGGCTTTCCATTGGCAGCTCAATGGTGGTAACTCCAAGAAGCTTGCTAGGTGAAGAAATGACTCGTGGAGTTGGTTGTTAACTGGAGCTTGCAGGGCTCAAGTATATAGGGAGATATAGGCTTGGAGGGATTATGGTCATTCGTGTACTACAACTATTCATTCTAGTGGAGTTTTCCAATGGGTGGTCAGGGGAGAGGTTTTTACGCCTAGGGGCTCGGGTTTTCCTTTTCTATAACACTGTGGTGTTATGTGTGGTTTGCTTTCTTTGTTCTTTATTTCCTCTTTCTTTCTATATTGCTATGATTGTGTACTGTAGTTAGTTAGATTGGAAATTGGCTTACTTACACTTGGGCTATATTGTGTAGTTTAATGTTAAAATCAACTTAGCCATAAATCGTTGTGATAAGGGTTCTAAATATTGTGCTAGGGTTAATATAGCATATTTCAATTGGTATTAAAGCGGGGTCACATAGTTTAGTGATTCACATCACTTTGTATGGTCCTTGAATCCTTGTTTCCACCGGTTTTACCTTGTGTTTGGTTTTCCCCTTTTTTTTGTTGTGTTCCATTTGGTTTATAACATCATGGAACATGGCCAATCTGTTGCTACTACTCCACTCTTTAATGACAGCAATTATGCTTTTTGGAAGAGGTGCATGCGTGCTTTCCTCTATTCCATCGATGACAAAGTTTGGACTTCTGTTGAGGAAGGTTGGGTAGCACTTGATAAACCTAAGGCTGAATGGGATAAGGCTACCAAAGATAAGTTTAATGCTAACAACAAAGCTTTGAATGCTATATTTTGTGGTGTGTCTCTTGAGGAATTTCATAGTATATCACACGTGGAAACCACTAAAGAAGCATGGTACATCCTATAAACGACTTACAAAGGTACCAAGAAAGTTAAGGACACCAAGATTCAAATGCTCACAACGTGATTCGAAGAGCTGAAAATGGGCAAAGATGAATCATTCGACTCATTCTACTCAAAGCTAAATGAGATAGTGACATCAAAGTTAAACCTCAAAGAAAGAATTCCTATTGAAAAGATTGTAAGGAAAGTCTTAAGGTCCTTGCTCGAAGTATTTCATCCCAAAGTTGAAGCAATTGAGGAGAGCAAAGATATTGATCAAATTAAAATTCAAGAGCTAGTGGGATCTCTACAAACCTATGAAATGGGACTACCTTCACATAACGAAGGAAAATTCATTGCTTTAAAGTCAGTTGAAGAGCTGAAGGTTTGAAACTCCGATGAGATTGACATTGAAAAGAAAGTGGCTTATCTTGCAAAGAGTTTAAATTTTTTTCTAAAATTCAAGAAAAACTCAAGAAGACAAGATGGAAAGTCATTCAAGAGGTCCTCCGATTCGAGACAAGAGTTTCAAAAGGATGATGGGAAAAAGGATTTTAAGTGGAAGAAATCTAGTGATCCTCAAACTCCACCGCCACATGCTACGAGTGCAATGGAGTTGGCCAATTAAAAAGAGAATGTCCTAATTACCTTAGTGGAAAGGGAAAAGCTATGAGTGCCACTCTTAGTGACTTAAAAAGCTCATCATCCAAATCCGATGATGAAGCAGATGAAGATGGAAATTACACAACATTCATATAGCCATCTCTAGTGGTGATGCTAAATCTCATCTTGATGACATAAATGAAGAGGACGGTGATGATTTAAAGGCCATTCCTACTGAGGACGAAGTGGTCCCTGAAACAATTTCTCCCACTATCAATTCTCAAATAATGAAGAAGAGGACGGGAAAAAGGAGCTAGTGGTTCTTCAGCAAATCGCCTTACTCAAAGTGAGTGGCAAGTATGCTAGGATAGCAGAAAATGCCATAAGAGGAATGAAAAAGGCTGAAGAAGAGAAAGAAGTCACCTTGGAAGAATTGGAAATCTACATGTGCAAGGTGGAAGAACTAAAAGTTGAGTTAGAGGGTGCATATTCTAAGATCATATTTTTGAAGCATGAAGTGATTGAAGCAAATGCCAAAGTGGATAGAATATCCAACAAGAAGCTAGACTTCATGCTAGAGGCTCAAAGGCCTTTGTCTCTAAAATCTAGATTGAGATATACTAGGGAGAATTCATCTATTGATCTAAAGATCTCAATGGATGGATTAAAATCTGTAAAGTTTGTCTCTGCCAAGATTAGTGAGGACAAGGAGAAGAATGATAAGTCCCTAGATGAGAAGAAGAGAAAGAAGTTAGCTTCAAAAATTCCTAAGGGAAATGAGAAAACTACTGCATTCGCTAGGAAAGAAAAGTTGTGACCAAATCCCTTCCAAAGAAGCAAAGAGGTCCTCAAACTCCCTATTTGTGTCATCATTGCAGTGCTAGGGATCATACTTGACCTAATTGATTCAAGCTTCATGCCTTGAAGAAGAATGATGCACCCTATGCAAGCTCAAACTCACCTAACAATGATGGTCTCTTAAAGCAAGTGGTGGACATTCTCTCATCAATAGTTACTCACCTTTTCGGGCCAAGCAACTCACATGGTAACCCTAACACTAACTCAACTCCTCACAGTACACCTTCTCTTAGAGATCATCCCACTTGGGTGAGAAAGGGTTCTCAATCTTGAATTTTGTTATGCATTGCATTTCATTTTGTACATACTCTTTGTGAGTTTTTGTGTTTATTTTTGTTTATGTTGCGTTGTGTTTATGTGTTTGATTTTTTCTTTGTCATCAAATCATATGTTTTGAAACTCAAGAGAATATATGTGTCGGACCGTATGCCTTACCAATCCATCCAATGACCAATTGGTGAAGGATGAGGGAGCACAAATCTTTTATAGCATTCGATCGCAGACCAAACCCATTGGTATTGGAGCGAATTGTGAAATCCCTCACAATCCCTCCCTTACAATGCGGCTCCAACGACTTGAACCTATGACCGGGTTTTGATACCACTTGTCGAACCGTGTGCCTTACCAATCCATCCAACGACCGATTGGTGAAGGATGAAGGGGCACAAATCTTTTATAGCATTCGATCACAAACCAAACCCATTGGTATTGGAGCGAATTGTGAAATCCCTCACAATATGGTTATTGAACTTGATAGCTATCCATATAAGCCTTTTGGGGATTAACTCATTTAGTTTCTCTTGTGATGTGTGCACAACATTACTCATTCTTGACATTCATGCACTTGTTGTGATTGTGTGCGAACTTCATTGGTCTACGTGTTGTGAGAAAAAGACAATCGTTCGTGATGTTTTCACTTTGCTTGGAACGTATTTGGTTTTAACCTCATCATTGAGTAAAGTATGCTCTTTGTCTCTCTCACAATCATCTTGTTGAGCTCTTCTTAAAAAGCCGGTGCCAAAAGAATAAGATAGGCGATGCACTTTTCTTCTTGAATAAAGTTTTTTAAGCTATACTAAAAAAGTTCCATATTATGTAAGAGCCTAAAAATTATGCTCAGAAGTCTTATGTATGTCAATGACATCTTTTGTAATAGCACACTCATCAATCTTGTGCTAAAAATGAAATCCTTGTATCTATATATCTCTCTCTACAACTATTCTTCCCTAAGCTTGCCAAGTCTTGTTATGAGAGTTATATATTTCATACTTTGCATCTTTGTAAGGTTTTCTCCTTGTGTGAACCTTCTTTGTGTAAATGGGTTAAGTGAGTGCTTGAACTAACCATTTATCTTTGTTAGTCTTATCTCAAATTGCACTCACACACTACACACAAGTTTGTTGCGTTGAATGTGCTCTACATCGCTTGAAACATTTTATGAACTTTGACCTACATTGTGATTAATACCTATCTTTTTCACATATCATTGTTTTCATGATGATTCTTTTTGAAAAACTTGTGTTTTGGGCCAAAACTCTATTTTGTTCTATGAAAATCAAAATGCCCTGTTTTTATGGGTTTCGCGACCTTGGCCCAGGTTGCAAGCAATTATTTTCATTGCTCTAGTTTTGGTCCAAAGATCTTGTGACCAAACCGTGACTTAGCTAGGTCGCAATTGGGCAAGAAGTCTGTTTTTAAAGTGGGAAACGGTTCATTTTTCAAACGTTGCCACTTCCCACCTCTTCGTGTCTCCTTTTACAAAACCAACCCCTTACCCCTCAAAACTTAGTTTTCTCACAAACCTTTCACTCCTACCTCATTTGTAAGGTTGAATTTAATCAGCCATCTTGTTGGCTTTATTCCATGCCAATTTGCTTGTAATTCAGCATTTAGAAACCTTGTATTTAGGTGAGAAACATGTAAGGGTAGTGTGTGAGTGAGTGTGAAGAAATGCTCAAGAGTGTGCACACATGCAGGGCCTCGTAACTGGATTTCGCGACTGGCTCACGGTTGGCAGTCGTCAAAGCAGACACACGTGCGAAGCATGCAGGGGAGCTGAAGAGTCATGCCAGCTGTTGCACTAAAGGACAAAAGTCCCAGGCTGGTCAGGCCGTTATCTCGCAATTTAGACTCATGACTCAGTTAAGTCGTGAGGCCAAGTTGCCAGTTCACTTTGTTTGGGAAAAGCTGACTTTTCGCATTCCAAACACACACCAATATAAATACCCCTTATACCCATGTATTGTAGAGAGCTTCCAGAGAGAATTTTGAGAGAGAAACCTTAGAGAAAAACAAGATTGACTCATCCATAATCTTCATCCTTGTTTCTCTAAATTCCTCTACTCTCACTCTCTCCATTGTTACATCCTTAGGAGGTACATTAGCCAAAACCTTTTCTCACCATAATAATATTTGTGAGGAGGTTATTTGGTGCTTGGAAAGCAGTTAGGAAGGGATCAATTGATATTTGTTGATGCTATGGCCTATAGCGGAATCTAATAAGCTGGAAAAGACAAAGGTTCAGCACAACCTCATCGGAGCAAGAAGCTTAGAGGGCTTAGGTACACTGGGTAGATTAGGCTTAAAGGGCCTTCTATTGTTCATGTATCCCAACTTGATTCTCTAGTGGATTATTAATCGCTTGGAGGGCGGCGAAGAAGTTTTATGCCGAGAACTTCGGTTTCCTCTTCGATAACACATCGTTGTATTGTCTTTGTGTTTGCATCTCTCTTCCCTTAATCTTTGTCATTTAATTTCTGCTGTGGATGTGATTTTATTTGGTTTAGATTATATTATCAATTCTGCTTTAGTTTATTTACATTTTCCACGCGTACATTGTTTGTTAATAAGTTTGAATTGGTTGTGTGTAATTTGGGGGTCTAAACGTTCAAGGTGTTTTATACACTATTTGAACATTCATCATCCAAAATCATCTCAAGTAAGTTTTCACAACTCTAATCTCTCTTTTCATGTGATTTCTTTTGGTTTAGGTGTGTGTGTTTGTGTTGTTGTGCCGTGGTTGGGTTTTGTCTGTTTGCTCTTGTTCCTTCACTCTCTCTATCTCTTGTTGCATATCATCTCTTGTGGTGGTCATTTGTGACCAATGGTTGTTGTATTTAGGCTTGTTTTTATCATGTGATCTTTATGTTTTTATACCTATAGTTGTGTTTGCACACCAAGTATTTTATGAAATTCTCAAGTGAACATTTTTATCCGTTTGTTGTCCCATTGGACACCAAATCTCCTTGTGAGACTTGGTTATGATCCTTGATCATGTTTTGGCATAATGGTAGTGTTATACCATCGTTGGGTTGATTGATTTCATAATCGTATTTTGTGGCTATGCCATTATTACCTTGCGGGTGCTTTTCTCTTTTGTCAAGTTCTAACAATCTATGCCCTAATTTTTGTGTTTGTTGGTGTTGTGGTGTTTGTTTTGTGGTGGCCTCAGAAGCTTCCTCCTCCAAAGCCATGGCAAAGGCACCAAAGAAGCATGCCACTAGGAAGAGAAAGCATTCCAACTACAACCCCGACATCTATGTCAACCAAGAAGCATATGAAGCTTACCTTGACATTTTCAAGGATTTAACCATTGTGGTAACGTGTGAAGTGGATGTCAAATTGTTTCATGATACCATTGTCCACAGCATTGAGGGATCACGGTTGGGAACCAATCTTCTTGAACTTCCGAAAGAATCCGATGGAGGAATTGGTTTGAGAATTCTACTTGAATCTTAGATCTTCTGAAAAATGTCTTAAGGGCTTTGTTCGTGGTGCTCAATTTGAGATCACTCCAAATGAAATCTCCAATATCACCGGCATCAAACTGATCCTTGGGATTGACATCTTATGGTATGAAACTCATCAATATCCTAGCATTTCAACAGTGGCACAATTCTCGGGAACAAGACTGCGATCCAGTATATTGTCTCTCAAAACCAATAGTTTATTTGTTGAATATAGATGTCTTCTCACAATCTTGGAATTCAACCTCTTCCCAATTGATCACTTCTCCTCCATCAGCAGTGGTAGGGATCAATTCTTATATGACCTTTTGAAAGGAAACTCAAATGATATTTGTTCCCACATCTACCTTTGCATGCGCCAACAATGCTCTCGTACATCCACTTGGAATGACCTTCAATTTCCAATAATTATGATGAAGATCTGTGATCATTTCCGTGTTCCTTGCCCTGAGAAACTTACAAGACTATATCAAGCCGGCACCATCAATGTGTCCACTATTGCCCGCATCCGTGCTCAAATTAAAAAAGGTCTACTTCTAAGAAGAAGCCTTTCAAGGGCAAAGAAAAAGTAACACCCATTGCTTCCATCGGACTCCGATGATGAAATTGAGTGCATGGTTGAAGAAGGCACCCTTCCACTAATTGGAATGCCTGACATTCAAGATAAATTTGAAGAGTTGTTGCTTCAAATTGTCTCGGGGATTTCACATATAGATTCCCAGTTTGGAGCGGTCTTCACCAGATTTGACGGGCTCGAAGCAAGAATGGGAACCTTAGAGTAGTTCATATTCTCTCATCCAATGTCTCCTCCACCTTCGCCTCCTGTAGAAGACTAAAGTGTAGAAGCTTTCGTGACCCCCTTTGGATATTCTGACAAAAGGGGGGGAGTGCAAACTAATCTCATACAATAAAAGGGGATGGCTCAAAGCAATGGGCAGAGCTTAAGGGGGAGCAATTGTATAAGCAAGAAAGAATACATCTACAACTTCAACAATTAACCTTTCTTATTCTTGCTTTATTTATATTTTATGCTTTTTATGACTTTAGTACTTCTTTGATACTCTAGTTATTTTATGTTTTTTGGTACTGTACCGTATGACCGTGTTTAGGTCATGTACTTCTATGGTGATTTGGATTTATCTTATGCTATCTTATTGGTATTTTGTTTTAAATGCTTCCATTTCATCGTATTGTGTTTGTTGGACATTCTTTTATCTTGTGCTTGTTGTGCTTAATGTGCTTGCATGTTTGGATGATCATAACTTTATGTTTTGATCATTGTAGCCATAGTCTCTATGGTTGTTTGGTGTTTGATCAAGTTCCTTTCATGCATACCATTCATATCATACTTGATCATATTGTACTTGTCACTTTTTCCTGCCTTTGTACTTGTTTTAAATTGTAGGGTCTAACCTATCTTGTACAAGTGTTTAAGGCGGCTCCAAGTTTCAAGTTCTTGTTTTCAATCTTTAGAGTTTTAGTGTGAGTCCCTTGTTGGTCTTGGGTTTCCAACTCACATTAATTCTAGAGTCTATATAGGTGTGTTTTGTCACAAAATAGCCAAAGGGGGAGATTAAGAAGTTATGTTTTATGTTGGCTTTATTCAATAACCAAAGTTTATTTGTAATGCATTTTATTGGTGATGTTTTGTTTTTTGTGCTTTCATGTAAGTTGGGGTAGTGTACTTGAGCTTCTCTTTGAAGACTAGAAGCTGCATCAGCTAGGGATTTCATGGCCTGGAGGTGACCATCTTGTGACCTAGGTTGCCTGCAAAGTCCATGTGGCAGGTCTTTGTTTGAGAGTGCAATTGTGTACCTCGCAACCATCTCACAATCTTAGGGGGCGAACAAGTTGCGAGTTGCACGATCTCTGTACTATGCAATTGCGCCTACCACTACCAATCTGCAAGCATACACACACACAACTACAAGGCATGGCAAGAGGCTTTAGATAAGCATTGAACAAAACCTAGAAACCCTAAGGGTGTTAAGAGAGTGAAGCCAATCCTTTGTATGAATATAGAGACTTTTTTCCTTAGAGAAAAACCAAGTTCCCACCTCTCTTTTCCATCTCATTCATTCCTTTGATTGAGATTCCATAAACACCTTCTTCATCCACAAACACAAACCTTGTGAGTGAGAGAATGGCATTGGAAACATGAGAAGCCATATCCAAATCCAAATCCTTTGGTGGCTTTCCGTTGGCGGCTCAATGGTGGTGACTCCAAGAAGCTATATGAAGAAGAGACTTGTGGAATTGGTTGCTAGTTAAAGTTTGGAGGGCTCAAGTACACATGGAGATTTAGACTTGGAGGGTTTATAGTCATCCATGTATTGCAACTATTCATTCTAGTGGAATTTTCCAACGAGTGGTTGGGGGAAAGGTTTTTACACCCAGGGGCTCGGGTTTTCCTTTTCCATAACACTTTGTGATGTTATGTGTGGTTTGCTCTCTTTATTCTTTATTTCCTCTTTCTTTCTATATTGCTATGATTGTGTAGTATAGTCAGTTAGATTGGAAATTGGCTAAGTAACTTACACTTGGACTATATTGCGTAGTTTAGTGTAAAAATCAACTTACCCGTAAAACATTGTGATAAAGGTTCTAAATACTATGCTAGGGTTAATATAGCGTATTTCAAAGTGCAATTGGAGCATAGAGTGGGTTTGATTAAAAAAAAAAAACTCAGTAGGATAGAAGGAAATAAAAATCCACTATCTTATTCTCAACTATCCATTTTATGCTTCATTACTGGCAGTTGTCATGCTTACATTTTTTTCCCTTACAAAATTGCTGATAGGCCACAAACTGAATGACTCCTTGTGATTTAAACTAATTAATTAATTAAGTCAAGTTATTTATTAATCAATTTAACATGCAAATACGTGGCAGCACAAACAAATCACCGAATAACTAAATATGCAGCGGAAAATAAAAGACACGGTGATTTGTTCACGAATGGGGAAAAACCCTAACGGCAAAAACCCCACCGGGTGATTTTCAGGTCACCACTCCCGAAACTCCACTATTATCAAATCAAGCAGTTACAAATAAGGAATCCCAAGTACCTTATCAACCTACAGTTGAACTCTTACCCCAATACCCAATCGGACTTGATCTGTAGTGACAGTTTCCCCTTTTGATGCACGGCTCCCAAGTACGTGACTAACCAGATGCGCGGATCCCAGTACGCGACTTCAAACACCAACTTTAGAATGAGAGGTTGGCTGCAGAGTTCTTCAGATCATCCTATGCATGAAGATCAGGAAGATGCTTGGTCACAAAACCCTAAGGTGCACAATACACAGCAACTTCTTGAAGAAGATGATCTAGGTTAAGAACTTCGTCTTAGAGCACAATTTGCTTGAACAAGGATTGCTCAATGCTTCTGCAACTTGTGTCTATGTTGACGGCTCTTAAAACACTCCTTAAATATGTTTAGGGTTAGAAGAAAAGAAGGCCCAAAAACACATTCACGGATCCCAAGAAAATCAGATTAGAATTCTGACTTTTGTAAATCTCGACAGCTAGCAGGTGTCGAGGTAGGTGTCGAGAAGGTGTCGAGATTTAAAAATTCTGCACTTCAACTTGCTTTTTCTTGGACAGACTTGATGACTTCAACACTTGATCTTGAAACATAGTTTCTTGAAGTATTAAATACACCTAGAACTACCCAATTACAAGTAGAGTGTGTTTTGTCAAAGGATTAGCCAATTTACATAAAATGTGACATATGTTCCTAACATGTAAACACATATGTCCTAACAATCTCCCCCTTTGGCAATCCGTGACAAAACCACAACCAACAAATGAACATATGAGAGAAGTCATGAATCACTCAACTCATATTCACTTGTTACATACAATAAAATCTATCCTAACACAAACTCTTGAAGAACTTTGCAAAAAGAGAGTTTATGGCAAGTAGACTTTGACAACCTGTATTTCTGAAACACTTATAAACAAAACTCATCAAGGCATCTTGTGTGAAACAGAAATAATTAGATTGCATACAAATATAAAGAACATGTGTATAAAGAGAGAAAAGAAACAACACATGAAGAGGTAGGTGAAAAAGAAACATACATCCACATATATAGAAGATAAGTACAATGTATGTAAACTGATATACAAGACCAATGTATCTAATAAGACTAGAAAAGAAAAAGATACATCAAAATCTCACTACATCCCTCAAAAAGTATGAACACTCCCCCTAACAACAATGTCCTATCCTAACTCTCCCCCTAAGATGACTACTCTCATAATCCAAAACTACTCTCCCTTTTTGTCACGAATGACAAAGGGTAGAGTGTCATGTAGACATCTCATCAGTAGAGCTAGCATCTCCATCATCATCATCTGAAGCATCATCGTCATCACCATCATCACCAGCATCCTCAGAGTCAGAATCTGAAGCCACTGGAGGAGGTGGTGGAGGAGAAGCCTCAGAAGCAAAACCACCCATGGTCGCCTGCCGTCGTGCAATACGACCAACACGAACATTCACCTGATACAACTCAGTGGTGAGTGTATCGAGGCGAGCATCCATGCGCTGCAGCTGCGCCATAATGTCTCCAAGAGATACATCACTGGAGGAAGGAAGAGGAGTCGATGTAGATGTAGCAGATCTGGATGGAGCCGAACGGGAGGGAGGAGTGGAATCCGGCTGTCTCGCCCTGAACTGTGCCTCACTACGTTTTACGGTAGCGGCATCTATGGCAGAGATGTGTGTGAAGTGGTCGGACGAGGGAAAAGGGATGGAAAAATGGCGTAGAATCCTCGTGATAGCGGAAGGAAAGATGAGCTTATCACGGGACGC
The DNA here is from genome assembly GCA_023621385.1 of Quercus gilva. Lineage (NCBI taxonomy): Eukaryota > Viridiplantae > Streptophyta > Magnoliopsida > Fagales > Fagaceae > Quercus > Quercus gilva. The sequence goes on from CM042480.1 coordinate 39,318,536, forward strand.
CGCATCTAAATGAACATCTATGATAGAGAAAATGAAGTGGGAAGGAAAATCTATCGTGAGATGCTCAAGTAGAGAAAGCAAGAAACGAGCACGAGGCTCGGTGATAGAGTTATAATGGGAAAGAGGATGAAGTACACAAGTCATCACCATGTTAAGGAATCTAGGACCTTTAGCAAAAGGTCTACATGATGTGTACATATGCTCACCCCACTCAGAAGGGCGCTCACAGAAAGCAGAAATGAGCTCATCCCTGGACACAGTCCTCAGTCGCTCACAAGTAGGATAGTCAGGAAACTCTATCCTAGGAACATGAAGCACATCCGCAACCAGCTGCGGTGTGACAGAAATGCGCGTACCTCGAACGCGAGTATGAAAGAGAGGTACTGAACGATCAATCCCGTACATGTTGGAGTAAAACTCCTGAATAAGTACGAGAGGACAAGTGACCGGGACGTCACACAGTGACTCCCATCCCTTACTGTGAATGACAGAGGGAAGGTCAGTG